>OY747714.1:14363040-15098040 GCA_963556495.2 Valencia hispanica | reverse complement strand
TTACTGTGAAGTGTCTTCTCTGCAGCCCAGATGTCGAACTCTTGGCAGTAAGTTTTCGTCCATATTATTTGCCAAGAGGGTTCACCAGTGTAATTTTGGCAGTTGTTTACATTCCACCTTCAGCCGTTCCCGACAATGCATGTGATGTCATCAGTTCTGTTGTTGCTAAGCTACAGACCCAGCACCCCAATGCATTTGTGGCAATATCTGGTTATTTTAATCATGCCTCGCTCTCTACTACACTTCAAACATTTCAACAGTTTGTCAGCTGCTCCACAAGAGAAAACAAGACCTTGGATTTGTTTTATGCAAATATAAAGGATGCGTACATGTCCAAACCAAGACCTCCTCTGGGACAATGTGTTGATAATCTTGTTTTTCTCTGTTCAGAAGATAAACCACTCGTTCAGAGGCAACCTGTGTCAAAACGAACTGAGAAAATTCAATTCAATTCAGTTTATTTATATAGCGCCAATTCACAACAGATGTCATCTCAAGGCACTTAACAAGAAGTCATTTCAATACAATTATACAAACATTCCAATCAGTTAAAAAGTTTCCTATTTAAGGAATCCCAGCAGATTGCGTCAGTCATTGGCGTGAGGTTGGGCAGATTTCCAACCACAGCAATCCTTCAGCAATCCCTCATACTGAGCAAGCATGTAGCGACAGTGGAGAGGAAAAACTCCCCTTTAACAGGAAGAAACCTCCAACAGAACCAGGCTCAGTAGGAGCGGCCATCTGCCACGACCGTCTGGGGGTTTGAGAAGACAGAGCAGAACACAGAAGGAACAGAAGATCCGATATAAGAGAACTTTCTATGTTACAGAAAGTAAAAAGTTGATAACAGGACACAGTGGATGTTCAGTTACTGAGAGGATCATCCCAGTCGATGACCCCCGTCCAACAGGGCATTGCAGCCAAGCAGGATACCAGACCAGGTGTATCTTCGATGGGGAGAAAAACACTGAGAGAAAACAAAGTTAACAGTCGAAATAACAGAATGTACTGTAATACAACTGGAGAGTCGTAGGAGAAAAGGAAGTAGCAGAGTGAAGAAAATTGGTAAGTCTGTCCTCCAGCAGTCTAAGCCTATAGCAGCATAACTACAGAGATAGCTCAGGATGACCTAAGCCACTCTAACTATAAGCTTTATCAAAAAGGAAAGTTTTAAGCCTGGCCTTAAAAGTAAACAGAGTGTCTGCCTCACGGACTAAAGCTGGGAGCTGGTTCCACAGGAGAGGAGCCTGATAACTAAAAGATCTGCCTCCCATTCTACTTTTAGAGATCCTAGGAACTACAAGTAAACCTGCAGTCTGAGAGCGAAGTGCTCTTTTAGGAACATATGGAACAATTAGATCTCTGATGTAGAAAATGGTCACATGAGGCTGAAAAAGCCCTGCAGGGTTGTTTTGCGACCACAGACTAGATGACTCTTTGCCAAGCACATGGAGAGGACATCAATGTCATGACTGAGTGTGTGACTGACTATATAAACTTCTATGTGGACAACATCATCCCCACCAGAAAAGTGAGATGCTTCCCTAATAACAAACCCTGGATCACCAGTGACCTCAAGGAACTGCTAAACAAGAAAAAAGAGCCTTCAGGGAAGGAGACGGGGAATTACGGAGGAGTATACAGAAGCAACTTAAGGTCAAGATCAGAGACAGCAAGGAGGCATACAGGAAGAAGCTGGAGAACAAACTACAGAGGAACAATATCAGAGATGTCTGGTCAGGAATGAGAAAGATCACAGGCTTTGAGGACAGTAAGGATTGAATAGGTTGTAGTCTGGACAGAGCCAATGAACTGAACACATTCTTCAACAGGTTCAGTTCAGGAACTAATTCAGCATCCCCCTCTCCTGTTCCCAGCCAAACAGACACCCCACTCTCCTCTGATCAACAGCTTTCCTGTTACACCTCGGATGTATTAACCTTCACCTCAGCCATGGACTCTTCTGATTCCACAAGTTTGCCTTCAACCAAGTCAGGAAATGCTGCTACCCCCCTTGCATCCCCTCCCACTTGTCTGTCTCCAAAAGTCAGGTGAAGAGGCAGCTGGAGAAACTGAACCAGAACAATGCTGCAGGCCCAGATGGTGTCAGCCCCAGAGTCCTGAAGGCCTGTGAAGAGCAGCTCTGTGGGATTCTGCAGCACCTCTTCAACCTTAGCCTAACTCAGGAGAATGTTCCAGTGTTGCAGAAGACATCCTGCCTTGTTCCAGTACCAAAGAGAACTCACCCATCAGTCATCAATGACTATAGACCTGTTGCCCTGACATCCCACATCATGAAGGTCCTGGAGAGACACCTGTTGGCCAACCTGAATAAGCAAACAAGAACGTATCACGACCCGCTGCAGTTTGCTTATCGCTGTGGAGTTGGAGTTGAAGATGCCATCATCCACCCGCTTCAACCAACCTACTGTCATCTGGACAAAGCAGGCACCACTGTGAGGATCATGTTCTTTGATTTCACCAGTGCATTTAACACAATTCAGCCTGGTTTGCTTTGTCAGAAACTTCTAAAGAGACACCGGAGCCCTCTAAAATAGCCTGGCAGGGTTCCCACGCGTCCTGGAAAAACTTGAAAATTATAGACCAATTTTCCAGTCATGGAAAACAACTGAAAAATGGGGGGAAAAAGTCAAATGTCCTGGAAACGTTTGAGTTGTCCTGGAAAATAATTTTCCCTCCTTATGGAAAATCGCAAAGGGGTTAAACATTTTACGCATGAATGTCTGTTTTCAGCTGCCTACAACGGGCTGTAGCGCTTGTCTGCTTTAATTTCTGCACGTAGCCGGCACGGCGCCCTACGTGACGCTACCAACCAATCAAATTGCATAATCCCTTTAGAATAGCTCTGCCAGAGTGCTCCAATGAGAGTGGCAACACTTCCATAGACTTCTCAGCTGTTGTCACTGATGACATGACAACAGATAACGACGTGACAAAAGATAACACGGGCATACTGCTACCGGGACAGCTGCTACTGCTAGCTTTTGGCGCCCATTAAGATATAATTGTACATTCGTGCAGTGCCTTTGGGTGTTCCAATCGACATCCTGAGGATGGGATTTAATTTTCCAGGCTGCCTGCTGAGCCTGAACAATGGGATAAATGTGTTGCTGCCAATTAAAATGGAAAACTGGAGGCCGTCGGAGAGTGCCCAGCTGTGTAGTGAACACTTAATAGGTGGTAAGTTTCTAACTAATTCTGTTTTTAATTTTATGTTAAATTTTTTTATGAGAAGTAACAAATGAACAAAAAGTCTCAAGTTGCTCACCATGTAAATGCGACCACAGTGAGTTTATTATCTGACATCTTCAGACGTCACTGCGGTGTAAATGAGAGATATGGTGATGGCAGTTTTCAGTTTTAATGAAATTTTACAGATTTTTATTTTCCTTCGTGGTGTCAATAAGCTAAACAGACCTAAAATCATCGGCGTGTTTAGGCATATTTTTTTTTGGGGGGGGGCTTCAGTTGTCCATATCAATTCAAGCTCCGCAATAATCAGGTTTTAACCTAGACTGTTTTACCCAAAGTTATTAGGGCATTAGGACCCTGTTCGCGGAAAGGATGGATTTTGCATTTAAACACATTTAGCTTTACAAAAGGTATATTTTTAATAGCTTGTCTTGTATTGTAGCAGGCTAGCAGCTGAAAATGTCCTGGAAAATCATTTCTAGAAAAAATTGGGAACCCTGCCTGGATCAATGACTACCTAACAAACAGACCACCCTTTGTGAGACTGAAGAATTGTGTGTCAAACCAGGTGGTTAGCACAGGAGCACCACAGGGGACTGTATGCTCACCATTCCTTTTCACTCTGTACACCTCGACTTCCAGTACAAATCAAAGACCTGTCACCTGCAGAAATACTCAGATGACTCTGCAATTGTCGGGTGTATCAGAGATGGACAAGAAGCTGAATACAGAGAGCTGGTGGACCGCTTTGTGACATTGTGTGTAGGGCTGCACGATTAACCTGTATCGCATTGATATTGAGGTTTTAACTCCTGCGATAACCTAACCTCAGGAGGCTGAGGTTTTTTCCCGCCCCTGACATTTGAGTGACAAACCTATTCACCAATCAAAAAAGGCGAGTCTCGCATTCCTGGCTTGCTGGCCAATCAGAAACGGTCATGGGAAACAAGCTTGAATGCAGAGCAGTGTTGCCAACTTGACGACTTTGTCACTATATTTAGCGACTTTACCGACCCCATGGCAACGTGTTGTTTTTTTTCAAAAAGTGACTACTGACAAATCTATCGGCTTTTCCATGTGTTGCTAGAGACTTTTGGCGACTTGTTCTAGAATGAAAAGACAAAGCTGGAGTTATCCTGTCTTTACGCTGTGCAGCTGCCTCGTCTTTTCTCATTCGCTCCCCTCCCTCTCCTGTTGCTCCTTCAATCATGAAACTGATCAATGATCAGCTGATCGGCTTTTCTGTCGCAGTCCCGTTTCTGTTTGTTTATCGCGGACTTTTAGCAGATAGAGGAAACCAGCGGGTGTTGCGCTAAACAACAGCAGTACGTTTAAGCTTGATAAACTGTTAGAATTGATTTAGTATTACTTTCTGATGTTTGCTGAAGCCACAGCCGTAACAGCTGCTGGTCATGATATCGGTTTGGATATGTGGTGAGATGGAAACATGAAGATGAAACCAGGATATGTTCTTACTGAATCATCAGAGCTGAACAGGTGATGGAGAAACAGGTTTACCTTTTTAGGTGACATGAATGAGTTGAAGAGAAGTTATAAACTGTTTCTGAGAGACAAATGACACCAGGATCGTTTTATGTAGCTGGTAACTGCAGGGGCTCTAGCAAAGCTTTGCCCGGGGGCCAGGTAGGGCATTAACAGGAAAAGGGGGTCACAAATAAATACTTTTCTTATTCTCATTTAAAATTCCTAGCTTTTAATAAATAATTATCTGAATCTTACAACCAATTGGATGTAGTGGTCATAAATCCTTTATCGTATACAGCAAATATTAAGTCTAATACAGTATCCTACTAAGCTATAGTACTTTTTCCTTCGGGAAGGTGCCATCTGTGCAGTCTGCAGTTCTGTCAAAGAAAGATGTTGAATTTATTTAATTATTATAGAAAAATAATTCATTTCTGTGCATTTGTTTTAGACGTGCATTAAATCAAAGTCGATTAGGTTGATTAAGCATCATGAGGCGGAAGGTGGGAAGGTGGTTCCTTATTCTTTTTGCTGGGAGTTGGCAACCCTACTGCCAGGTTACTACGTCTTATCTTGCAGAAGGCTGGATAAGGTCTTGTTTTTAATTGTCATTTATTTTAAAATCTGTGCAATATAACCATTTCATGTTTAGTAAATGGCAGTGGACTGCAGAAGATTTTGTTTTTTGATTGTAAATCTAATAAGAGTTCATTTTCTGTTTGTGAATGGTAAAGATTCGTCGATTAAAAAAAAATAAAAAAAGCTACCTGTTTAAGTTAATTTCCATTATGTCTCATTATTCTTTGGTATTTAGGTTGAGGTATTTAATAATTACGAAGCATTGAAAGATCTCATTACCTCAATCACTATGTAGTTTATATTAGAGACTTTTCAGGTTCAACAGCAGACTAAAGCCAGAAGAGGGCCCTGGCCACATAAATATTTTTTAGGTTACTGTATATTGTTTGCATGTGTGTCAAGTTGTACAAGAGTGTTTTGTAAAAGTAACAATATATTTCATTCATAATTTTAGTTTTATGCACTTAAAAGTATCTAAAGTAAAAATCGAAAATCGCTTCGCAATCGCAATATTTGTCAGAAAAACCGCAATTAGGTTTTTTGTCAAAATTGTGCACCCCTAATGGTGTGTAAACAATCGTCTTACCTTTAAATGTGAACAAAACAAAGGAGATGATTGTAGATTTCAGAAGAAACAGGGATAAGTCAAACACTGTTTCCATCATGGGAGAAGAAGTGGAGGTGGTTGAGGAGTATAAATACCTCGTAGTTCACCTTGACAACAGACTGGACTGGAGACGCAACAGTGAAACCATCTACAAGAAGGGACAGAGCAGACTGTACTTCTTGAGGAAGCTTAGGTCCTTCAAGGTTTGCAGCAAGATGCTGCAGATCTTCTACAAGTCTGTTGTGGAGGGTGTAATCTCTTCAGCCATCAGCTGTTGGGGTAGCAGCATCAGAGCCAGGGACTTAAAAAGGCTCAACAACCAGATAAGAAGGTGGTTCTGTTCTGGGGACAACTGTGGAACCTCTGGAGATGACTATGCAAAGAAGGATTCTTCATAAAATCAAAAAAACTATGGACAACCCTGAGCATCCTCTTCATGAGTCATACAACAACAGAGTGTCTTCAGTCGGAGGCTTCTTCAGTTTCGCTGCAATACAGGCCGCAACAGGAAATCCTTCCTGCCCACAGCCATCATCATCTACAACAACTCCTTAAAGAATTAATTATATGAGCTATACCAACACTTAATTTCCCTCTGGGATCAATAAAGTACTTTTTGAATTTGAATTAATATAAACTGATTTAAAATCTTCAGAAGGGCCGTCTGAGTGCTGTGGTTCACCCTGAAACCAGATAGAAATTTCTCCAGGACATTGTGTTCATTAATAAAATCCTTAAGTTGAATTAAACCAAGCTTTTCTAAAATTTTGCTTAAAAACATTAAGTTAGAAAGCGGTCTAAAATTATTAAAATCATTTATATCTAAATTGCTCCAATTCAACTGGGGCCTCACTACCACCTGTTTAAAGGTGGCAGACCCCATCTGAAGTTAGCAATTCATCAAGTTTAAAATCTCATCTGTTAAAGATCAGTAAAATTGCATAAAAAAGGAAGTTAGAATTGGGTCCAAAACACATGTTGTGGGCCTCACTGAGGAGAAGACTTTGTCAAGAATATGAGTTTCTACCAGAACAAAACTGTCCAGCGTTTCCTCTGGTAAAGACACATGCTCAGATTTCTCTAAAACCATGTTACTTTGAGAAGATAAAATTACATCTGATGGTGTCTAGCTTCTGCAAACTGGTCTGGTTTGCAAACTCCTCACAGAGAGTGTTTGAGGGGGGTTTCTGAAATGCATTAGTAGCACAGTTAAAAGTTTGTCAGTGGTGGAAAATAGAATCTTGGGATTATTTTTATGTTCTGAGATGACTGGAAAAATATGCATTTCTTGGGTTTCTGTGTATATTGTGGTTTAATTTTTCCTCCATTTTCTCTCTGCCACTTTACACATTCTCTGTAGTTTTTTTAGGTTTTCATTTCTCCATGGCAATGCAACTTTTGAGTGTAAACTTTTAAATTGTAGTGGAGCAAGCAGGTCAAGAGCGGACTGAAGCCTACTGTTAAAATAATTGACAATAAAATAATAATGTACTCTTCTGAATTAGAAAATTCCCTTTTATACTGAAAAAATCTGAAATAGTCTGAAAAAAGAAGTATTGTTTTATTTTCAGTGTAATAACAAGGAGCCCATTAAGAAAGCAGACCAGACAATCAATAAACACTATACAGAGTAAACATGATGGACCTAATGATTAATACTAATACTCAAGTAAAAAGCAGAAAACGACAAGAAGTGGCTCCTCCAGTCTTTAGTTTTCATCTTCATCCTCCTCATTCAGTTTATAGATGAACTCTCACCTTGCACAGCATTGTTATAGTTTTTATGTCAATGTGGACCTATTGGATCTTGCCCACTTTTGTCTACAACAGAAACATGTATGCCAGCTCTGTTTATTTGTAAAGCTAGACTTGCGCTTTGAAATCTTGTAAACAGTCTCAATGCAACGCTGTGCAATGCAGCACAGCCCTCTGTCTGTTCAGTGTATGATCAGATCAGAACCACCCACTGGGCAGTGGCTTGGGGAGGATTTCAGATAAGAGGCAAGGCTATTTTATTAGTATAGCACACTTTTAACAACGAGGTAATTTAAGGTGCTTTACAAGATTGGGGATAAAATAAAAATGGCAATAAAACACAGACAAAGCATACACAGTAAAAACAGCAATAAAGCATGAAGCCCACACACAACATATGACACATGAGAACATTATTTAAAGGCAGCTCTAAACAGCTGGGTTTTAAGCCATGATTTAAAAGAACTCAGTGTTTTTGCAGCTTTGCAGATGTCTGGAAGTTTGTTCCAGATAAGAGGATCATAGAAACTGAAAGCTGCTTCTCCATGTTTGGTTCTTATTCTAGGGATGCTGAGTAGGAACGATCAAGAGTCAGCACACAGCTTCAGTTAATACAATGTACGAAATCTAGGAAATGTAGGTGCAGTAACTGGACCTGAACCTCCAGGGTCACATAAAGCAATAACAAGGTCACCCTTCTATCACCTGAAGAACATCTATAGGATGAAAGGATTGATGTCGCAACAAGATCTCGAAATACTCATCCATGTGTTTATCTTTAGTCGGATTGATTACTGCAACCGCGTTCTCACGTGTCTGCCTAAAAAGTCAATTAGACAGCTACAGCTGATCCAGAACGCTGCTGCTTGCGTCCTCACTAGAACCAGGAAAGTAGAGCACATCACTACAGTTCTATAGTCCTTACACTGGCTCCCTGTAGCTCAGAGAATAGACTTTAAAATAGTTTTACTGGTTTATAAATCATTGAATGGCTTAGCACCGAAGTATGTTGAAGATCTTCTGTTACTATACCAAACCCCCAGACCACTCAGGTGCAGCAATAACACAGTAAAAATAGACAAAAACAAACATTAATATTTTTTTCCTAAGCTAATTAGGTAATTAATTAATTACCTCTACCCAGACACAACCATATGTCGAATGATTCTTAGATCTCCATTGAAGATTGATGGTGAGGGAAACTTGAGCCATAACTGGAGAAAACCAACCATTAGCAGTTGAGCTAACAGCTGCATGTGCTCACGGCCAACAGTGAGTGCTTGGGGTTCTGTGGCTAGGTAGCCTCAGCTGGCTCAGACGTTGGGTTGTCTTCTCAGCTTAGCAGCTCCTGGCTCGGTGGCTCCAGATGTGCAGCTCAGCTCGTGCAACGGCAGCGTGTCCTCGGCTCGTTCAGCTGTCTGCTTGTGCGGCGGCAGTGTTTCCTTGGCTCGTTCAGCTATCTGCTCCCGTAGCAGGCAGCAGCAGCGTCAACAAGGGTGGAATCTGTAAGTCAGAGATTCCTCACCATTGAAGTTGGATGTGCGCTGTTCTCTCCCGATGTGAGTCCGGTTTGTCTCACGGGCAAAAGAGGAAGAAGTTTAGAGCGGCAGCTGGTTTGGTTCGAGTTTGGCCGATCACCACCCCCCTCTTTTTGTTGAAGCCAAGTGTTGTGTGATCAGCACTCCTACCGGTGGGAAGTCTGTGTTTTGGTCCAGTAACCATGGCTATGTTTCCAACAGAGAGCAATGTTTAAAGGTTTCAAATAAACTGTCCCAAGGACGATGCTTTTTTTTACATTTGGCTTATTGTGGCCAAATACAGAAATAGTCAGTTAATGCAATATCAATTACCAAGATGTCGGATATATTTAAACCTTTGCTTATAATTAAGTCCACAGTCTGTCTTCAATTGTCTGTTGGTTGGTTGACATGCTTGATGAGGCTGAAGTAATGAAGAGTCCCCCACAATGATTAATTGGTCATAATCCATACATATTACAGAACAAATGTCATTGAAATCATTAAAAAAGTTAGTTTTAGGTTTTGGGGGTTTATATAAACTTAAAAATAAAGCTTAGTTAAGCTTATTTATCTGGGTGGCTATGTATTCAAAAGAGTCAAATGTGCCCAGGGACACCTTTCTTTAAAGTTTGAGTAATGAAAAATTGTGGCTACTTCTCCACCTTGTCGGTGTTTCCTGCTCTCGCTAAAAAAAATTGCAATTTGGAGGAGTAGATTCTATCAATGCAGATGAATCATTATTTACGTCTAGCCAGGTTTCTGATGAATAAAAAAAACTTTTATTGTGAAAGTTTACAATTTACGCCATTGACCACTTGATGCAGACGCATAGTCATTTTCAACTTTACACATAGAGTTTAGGAAACTGAATGAATTCAAATCAATTCAGTTTCTCCACATAAGGACCCTTTTCTTTGGCCTGCTTCTCCATTTCTTCTTAATGTTATCCGTAATTTCTCCTTTTTAAATGCGTAATTCCAGAATGTATTTATTTCAAATAAAACATGCATAACAGAATACATGACTAGCCAGTGAACAAGGTATGCAACATGTGCAAAGGTGGATAGTCATATTACAATCAACAAGTAAAGGCACAAGAAACACATTTTCATATCACAGATACCATAGATAACATACTTCTAATTAGAGCATGTTAACAGATTTCTTTTGTACAGTATTGGCCTAATATTACTGCTCTGCATTGTGAAACCTCCTCTCAATGCTCTATTTTAGTCTGTATACTGGCACTACAGTTAACAATACCAATTATTTGTTTTATTCCTTAACACAACATTCAATCGCTTTGTACACACAAACATCAAACAAGGCAACCAATCAATGAGTATTTTCAGAACTCACTCTACAGTCTTCGCAGCTCTTAAATGGCATTTGTTCATGAGGGCTTTCTTGATTTTTGCTTTTTCGACTGCACTCCATCCAGCCAGTGTACTGCAATGCATGGTGTAAGCTATAAAACAAAAAAACATTTATGACCCAAAACTTCCAATTTGATTTGGGCAATCATTCATACAGATCAGACAAATTGGTTTAATGTAAACTTACTTCAAATCCCATACACTTTAGATTTCTCCAGGACAGTTTTCCCTTCAGGTATTTTCCCATGTTTTCTAAAAGCAAAATCATTTTTGCACTCCTGCTGAAAAGAATTTGTCAAAAAGTAGGTGAAAAAGATGAAGACAGTCTTTTCTGGCCTATGCATGTATGACTGCCAAGGGAGTGGGGGAAATGAAGAGACCACTTATGGGGTAGAGCTCCTGCTTCTTGGATTTTTCTTTTGCAGTCAACACATTGGTGTGGGGAATTACCTGTTCCAGTTTATCCAAAAAGTGTCGCAATACTTAAATTTGGTCACCACCTGTGGCAGAAAATACAAATAATAATGATAAATTTTATTCATGAGCGCCTTTCAGGACACCCAAGGACACTTTACAATAAAACAAGCAGTAGACACAGACAATACAGAAATAATAAAACAACAAAAAGATTAAGCAGTGAAGTTACAGAGAGTAGGCTATCCTGAACAGGTGAGTTTTGAGTCTAGTTTTAAAGAGGGGAAAAAAGTCAGTATTCGTATGCCAGGTGGTAGGGAGTTCCAAAGTTTGGGAGGGGAGCAGCTGAAAGCTCTACTTCCCTGCTGAGGCAGAACAGGGGCACAGTGAGATGGATGGAAGAGGAGGACCTAAGGGAACGAAAGGAGGAAACGATGGAAAGAAGATCTGACAGATGGGGAGGGGCAAGATTATGAATGGCCTTAAACGTATACAGTTCTGAATTTGACCAGTTGGAGTTTATGGAGGGATTTATCAGGTAGACTAAAAAGAGAATTACAGTACTCTAGACGGGAGTTAAAAAGATTGTGAACCAGAATGGATGTAGAGTGATGAGAAAGGGAGGGACGAAGGTGATTTATTTCGCAAAGATGAAAATAAGCCGACCGAGTGAGGTTATTGATATGTGATTTGAATAATGTGAATGTCGAGGATAACAACGAGACTTTTGACCTGAGAAGAAGGAAGCCCAAGAGAGTTGTCGATTTATTTTTTTAAATTATTATTATTTATTTTATTTTTTTGTGAGAATTGATCGACTTTGGATAATATGGATTTGGTACCGACGAGGAGAATTTCTGTTCTATTATCATTTAAGGGTTGAGTTGTGTTTACTGGACAGATAAAGCTGGGTGTCATCTGCAAAGCAGTGGAAATGGATATTGATTAAATTAAGATATTACCAAGAGGAAAGATGTAGATGATAAAACAGAAGATTCAAACTTAAAATGAGATTTTAAGTTTTAAATAGGGTTTATGTTCACATAAACACACTGAAAATGTATACATGTATATGGGGAGCCTTAGTCATGCCCTTCTACTTCTGGTTAATGGGTCCCCTACTGCAAAAAAAAAAATCCTGAGATTCAGTGGAGCGATAAGTTATTTTCTGATCCCGTTTGAAATTTGCCATGGATTCAACATATGATGTCCGTGAATTTTAAAGACACATTTTGATGCAGAGAAAGAGCTAATTTTCGCCATGCAGCAAAATTTACTTTAGGTTTTGTGTGATATCACACATTATATTGGAGATGCTACAACTGAAGAAGAAGAAAAATGGCAGTGAGTTGAACAAGCTTCACATCCGTCTTCCAGGAGCTTCACATCCATCTTAAGGAGTATAAAACGTTTAGAAATCCACTATTGATCTGGACATGTGGAAAGTGACAGCTATGCTGGGGGAGATATAATGGGTGGATGAGAGCTATCATGCAGGACGAGCTCTACAAGGTCTCAGTGAGTATTTCAAGTGCTAACTAATGTTAGCTTACGTTATATATGCGCTAAATCACAAATCCCATGACAAACACAGTCAAAAGGATCTGTACATTCGAATATCACACCTGCGTGACAGGTACAGGATGGCCACAACAACTGCCCGAGTCATACCAGGAACACACAATCCCTCCATCAGTGCTCAGATTGTCCGCAATAGGCTGAAAGAGGCTGGACTGAGGGCTTGTAGGCCTGTTGTAAGGCAGGTCCTTATCAGACATCACCAGCAACAACGGTGGTGTTGCTGGACACAAATCCACCTTCGCTGGACCAGACAGGAGTGGCAAAAAGTGCTCTACACTGATGAGTCACGGTTTTGTCTCACCAGGGGTGATGGACGGATTTGTGTTTATCGTCGAAGGAATGAACGTTACACCGAGGCCTGTACCCTGGAGCGGGATTGATTTTGGAGCTGGGGGGTCCGTCATGGTCTGGGGCGGTCTATCACATCACCATCGGACTGAGCTTGTTGTCATTGCAGGAAGTCTCAATGCCTTGCGGTTGTCACGCTGCCCTATTCCTGCCTGATTGTCTTCACCTGTCTGTCTCATCATCCACACCTGATCCTACTCACCTCCTGCCTTTAAGACCCCTCACTTCCTTTCACTCCCGGCCGGATCATCCTTCCTCCTTCCTCCTAGTCCTTAGTAGTAGTATTTGTCAATCCCCATGGTGTGTCATTCTTCCTGCTGTCTTCCTTCCCTGCCCGATGTCCAGTGTCTTCATCATCATCATCATCATCATCATCACTGTAATAAACATCCTGCACCTTCCTTCAGCGAGTGCGTTTGGGTCCATTCTCCACACACACCGCGTGACTGAATGATCCGGCCCTAAACATGGACCCAGCACTCGCCCGGGAGATCGCCGCCCTGCGCCAGGACGTCTGGGCTAACCTGGCCAGACTCGCTGCCTCTCCTCACCTCCCTGTGCGGGTCTCCGGAGCCGGGGAGATCCTCGGAGTGCTCCCTCACTTCCAGAGTGTCTTCTCGGCCCGGGAGCTCGCCGATCTGCGGCGCGAGGCGGAGATGATTCGCCAGGAGGCGTTGGACCAGACGACCGGTCCGCCCTCTCCGCCTCCACCATCTGGCCGTAGGCGACGGACCCGCCGAACCGGCGTTTCAGCGAGCGAGGAGCAGGGCGGCGCGGCCACACGGACCACCAACGTCGGCTCCATCTCCGCGTGGCACCCACCGCCGGTTCTCTCCCCCGCCGTCTTTGTCCCTCCTCCAGCTGGCTCTTCGGGGGCTCCTCACATCAGGGAGGAGGACCTCTTCGAGTTTTTCTATGGGGACAAGACGGCCTACCTCTGCTCCAGGGGAGCGCCTCGCCGCAGACAGCGACGCCGCCGAGGTGGGACCGCTCCCGGGGAAGTTCCGGCTCCGGTCCGTGAGCCCGTTCCGGCTCCGGTCCGTGAGCCCGTTCCGGCTCCGGTCCGTGAGCCCGTTCCAGATCCCGTTCCAGCTCCAGATCCTGTTCCAGTTCCAGTCCATGAGCCCGTTCCAGTCCATGAGCCCGTTCCAGTCCATGAGCCCGTTCCAGTCCATGAGCCCGTTCCAGCTCCAGAGCCCGTTCCAGCTCCAGAGCCCGTTCCAGTCCATGAGCCCGTTCCAGTCCATGAGCCCGTTCCAGCTCCAGAGCCCGTTCCAGTCCATGAGCCCGTTCCAGTCCATGAGCCCGTTCCAGTCCATGAGCCCGTTCCAGTCCATGTGCCCGTTCCAGCTCCAGAGCCCGTTCCAGCTCCAGAGCCCGCCGTTGTTGTGGCTGCCGTGTTTCTGGCGGTCACAGCGGCGGCTCTCCAGCGATGGACATTTCCCCATGCGTCGCTGGAGCTCCCAGGGAGGGTCAGGGAGGACCCGTCCCCGTCGCTGAAGCTCCCAGGGAGGGTCAGGGAGGACCCGTCCCCGTCACTGGAGCCTCCAGAACCTTCGTCTGAGGAGGCGTCCGAGCCTCCAGAACCTTCGTCTGAGGAGGCGTCCGAGCCTCCAGAACCTTCGTCTGAGGAGGCGTCCGAGCCTCCAGACTCTCTTTGTCTCGGCCGACCTTTACCGGCCAGGCATCTTTGGCACTACCTGACCCTCAGAAGAGGACGCCGCCGGGGCCGTCCGCCCGACCTCCGTCCAGCCAGAGGCCGCCGTCGAGGCCGTCCGCCCGACCTCCGTCCAGCCAGAGGCCGCCGTCGAGGCCGTCCGCCCGACCTCCGTCCAGCCAGAGGCCGCCGTCGAGGCCGTCCGCCCGACCTCCAGGTCCTCAGGGGCCGCCACCGGGGCCGTCCGCCAGACTTCCAGGGGCGTACCCAAAGAGACTCGGGGCCCTCCTTCCGTGGGCCCCCTCCACCCACCCTGGCAAGGGTGCTTGTTTTTTTTTCTCTTCCCTTTCTTTTTCACTCTTTCCACGGTGTCTGGAATCCACCTTTAAAGGGGGGGGGGGGGTCCTGTCACGCTGCCCTATTCCTGCCTGATTGTCTTCACCTGTCTGTCTCATCATCCACACCTGATCCTACTCACCTCCTGCCTTTAAGACCCCTCACTTCCTTTCACTCCCGGCCGGATCATCCTTCCTCCTTCCTCCTTCCTCCTAGTCCTTAGTAGTAGTATTTGTCAATCCCCATGGTGTGTCATTCTTCCTGCTGTATTCCTTCCCTTCCCGATGTCCAGTGTCTTCATCATCATCATCATCATCATCACTGTAATAAACATCCTGCACCTTCCTTCAGCGAGTGCGTTTGGGTCCATTCTCCACACACACCTCGTGACAGCGGTACAGGGAAGACATCCTCCTCCCTCATGTGGTACCCTTTATGCATGCTCATCCAGACATGATCCTCCAGCAGGACAATGCCACCAGCCATACTGCTCGTTCTGTGTGTGAGTTTCTGCATAACAGCAATGTCGGTGTTCTGCCATGGCCAGCGAAGAGCCCGGATCTCAATCCCATTGAGCACATCTGGGACCTGTTGGATCGCAGGGTGAGGGCTAGGGCCATTCCCCCCAGAAATGTCCAGGAACTTGCAAGTACCTTGGTGGAAGAGTGGGGTAACATCTCACAGCAAGAACTGACAAATCTGGTCCAGTCCATGAGGAGGAGATGCACTGCAGTACTTCAAGCAGCTGGTGGCCACACCAGATACTGACTGGTACTTTTGATTTTGAGCCTCCCTTCATTCAAGGACACGTTATTCTATTTCTGTTAGTCACATGTCTGTGAAACATTTTTAGTTTATGTCTTAGGGTGTTGACTCTTTTAGTGTTCATACAAATATTTACACACATGAAGTTTACTGAAAGTAAAAACAGTTGAAAGTCAGAGGACGTTTCTTTTTTTGCTGAGTTTATATTCCTCCAGGTCCACCTCTCCCTCAAATGTAGCTGCCTCTTTGAAGACCTGCCATTCTGTGCACTGAAAACAGTCCTTGAGCACACAGGACGCATCTCTGGGCCACACAGTGATCGTCTTCTTTGTTGGCCTGATGCGTCGCAGCAGGGGGCGGTATGCTGGCGCCAGCAGGATGGAGATGTGGTCAGAGAGGCCAATATGGGGGCGAGGAAAAGCTCTGTATGCACCGCGGATGTTGCTGTACACACAGTCCAGAGTATTTTCTCCGCGTGTAGGAAAGGTGACATGCTGGTAAAAACTTGGCAGTGTCCTTCAGTTTCAGGTGGTCAAAGTCCCCTGCAACCACGTAAAACGCCTCCGGGTACTTCGTTTGCAGCGAGCTAATGGTGTCAAATAGCTCCTTTGATGCTTCGTTGGCATTTGCACCCAGTCGAATGTAAACAATGGTGACGAACACTGCAGTTAACTCTCGTGGCAGATAAAACGGCCGACATTACACAGTCATAAGCTCTATTGCCTCAGAGCAGGATCTTTTCACCAGTCCACAGTTCGTACACCAACCTTCATTCACGTACACACAGAGTTCTCCGCGTGTTTTACCCGACCGGTGGTCGCGGTCCGCTCGGAAAGCTGAAGCCGTTCGATCTGGAAGGCTGAGTCTGGCATGTTGTTGTTGAGCCAGGTTTCCTTTAGGCAAAGAACAGCACAGTTCCTCATCTCTGTAAAAACACTCAGCCTCAGACGTAACAAGTCCAGTTTGTTATCCAGTGAGCGGGCGTTGGCCAGGAAGAGAGTTGGTATCGGCGGGCTCCTAGCATTTAACTGTGCCAGCGCACCCGCCCGCTTTCTTCTCTTCTGTTTTCGGGCACATCGTTTCCTCTTGCCCGTTGCTCCCCGAATCCTGCTGTGCCACTCCGTTGTCCTCAGGAGCCGTTGGCGTCCGAGAGCAGATTTAAGTTTTTGTGAAATTATAATAACTGAACTGTCCCTGATGTCTGTCAGTTCGGTTGAGCTGTACTTCAGCCGTGAATTTAGCACTAAATTAGTGCTAAAAGTGCCCGCAAAGGGCAACAAATGAGGCTTAATTCCGGGAGCTGGATAAGCCGCTACAACACTGTGCGCCACCATAGCAACCGTGGTGACATGGTGACAGTTTGGTCCTGTCACCATGGCTGTGTCCCAACAATTAAAGCAAACAGTTTTTCTTAACCTGCAATCAAAAACCTTTCTCTTGTGTTTGCTTTTCAGACCATCTACTGGATTATGTTTGGAAAGAGGAGGTTTTCTCTGACCAGCAGCTCTGTAAAAAGGAGAGCGATTCTAGCTTGGACCAGAAGGAATCAGAACCTCTACAGATAAAAGAAGAACAGCAAGAACCAGTACATCCCTGCATTAAAGAGGAAGCATTGGAGCTCTGCTTAAATGAGCATAAAGGGCAGCTTTTATTAAAGCAGGAGACTGAAGATACAATCATAGTGACTCCCACTCATTTAGAAAAGTCCCACTCTCAGAACTCTTACGAAACCAAGAACCAGAGTCAAGAACTAAACCATCATGAAGACTCAGGATCAAAGCGAGATCAAACAAATAGGACACGTCAGAAAACAACGAAGAGCAACAATTCAGAATCCCAAAGATACAAGAAATCTCAGACAGAAAACTATTTGTATTGTTGTAGAATTTGTTGTGATTCTTTTACTAAGAATAGTAGCTTGACTCAACACTTGAGAAGTCACACAGGTGAGAAGCCTTTCTCTTGTACAATTTGTGGCAAAAGTTTTACTCACAAAGGATCTATGACTCTTCACATGAGAGTTCACACAGGTGGGAAGCCTTTCTCTTGTACAATGTGTGGCAAAGGTTTTAGTAAAAAAGATGATTTGACTAGACACATGAGAGTTCACACAGGTGAGAAGCCTTTCTCTTGTACAATGTGTGACAAAGGTTTTACTCACAAAGGAAATATGACTAGTCACATGAGAGTTCACACAGGTGAGAAGCCTTTCTCTTGTACAATGTGTGGCAAAGGTTTTAGTAAAAAATATGATTTGACTAGTCACATGAGAGTTCACACAGGTGAGAAGCCTTTCTCTTGTACAATGTGTGACAAAGGTTTTAGTAAAAAATATTTTTTGACTAGTCACATGAGAGTTCACACAGGTGAAAAGCCTTTCTCTTGTACAATTTGTGGCAAAGGTTTTAGTGATAAATATTATTTGACCAGTCACATGAGAGTTCACACCGTTGAGAAGTCTTTCTCTTGCACAATTTGTGGCAAAGGTTTTAGTAAAAAATATTATTTGACTAGTCACATGAGAGTTCACACAGGTGAGAGGCCTTTCTCTTGTACAATTTGTGGCAAAAGTTTTATTGTTGAAAGTAATTTGACTTGTCACATGAGAGTTCACACAGGTGAAAAGCCTTTCTTTTGTACAATTTGTGGAAAAAGTTTTACTCAGAAAGTACATTTGACTAAGCACATGAGAGTTCACATAGGTGAGAAGCCTTTCTTTTGTACAATTTGTGCCAAAAGTTTTATTGTTGAAAGTAATTTGACTTGTCACATGAGAGTTCACACGGGTGAAAAGCCTTTCTCTTGTACAATTTGTGGAAAACGTTTTACTCAGAAAGGACATTTGTCTAAACACATGAGAGTTCACAGAGGTGAGAAGCCTTTCTCTTGTACAATTTGTGGCAAAGGTTTTAGTGATAAATATTATTTGACCAGTCACATGAGCGTTCACACAGGTGAGAAGCCTTTCTCTTGTACAATTTGTGGAAAAAATTTTACTCAGAAAGGACATTTGACTAGTCACATGATAGTTCACATAGGTGAGAAGCCTTTCTATTGTACAATTTGTGGAAAAAGTTTTACTCACAAAGGAACTATGACACTTCACATGAGAGTTCACACAGGTGAGAAGCCTTTCTCTTGTACAATTTGTGGAAAACATTTTACTCAAAAAGGACATTTGGCTTATCATATGAGAGTTCACACTGGTGAGAAGCTTTTCTCTTGTACAATTTGTGGAAAATGTTTTACTCAGAAAGGACATTTGACTTGTCATATGAGAGTTCACACAGGTGAGAAGCTTTTCTCTTGTACAATTTGTGGAAAAAGTTTTACTCAGAAAGGACATTTGACTAAACACATGAGAGTTCACACAGGTGAGAAGCCTTTCTCTTGTACAATTTGTAGCAAATGTTTCAGTGATAAAGGAACTTTGACTAGACACATGAGAGTTCACGCAACTCAGAAGCCTTTCTCTTGTACAATTTGTAGCAAATGTTTTAGTGATAAAGATAATTTGACTTGTCACATGAGAGTTCACACAGATGAAAGACCTTTTCCCTGTAACGCCTGTAAAAAACATTCAAAGATAAATTAGTCACACAAGAGTTTGTTCAGGTAAAAAAATGGCTTTTATGCCAGACTTGTGAAAAAAGGTTTAATCAAAAACTTCACTTAATTATTCGGATAAGAATTCAAACAGGTGAGAAGGCCAGTTTGTGTGGGATCTGTGATATAAAACAAATTAGATTTAACACTTCACATGAGAACTCACACAGGTGAAAACCTTGTCAAATGTCTCTGGAAAAAGCTTCATTAAAAAATTTGGTTTTGATAAACACATCAGAATTCACACAGGTGAGTAGCCTTTCTTTTGTACAATTTGGTGTAAAACTTTTACCACTAAAGGTAACTTGAATTGTTACGAGAAGATTCACACAGATTAAAGACTTTTTCCTTGTGATGCTTTGAGAAAATGTTTCATTAACATTGGTAATACAATTGTTTATGTGAGGACTTAAAAATGAAAAGGCGTATTGCAAACCATGTAAAATATTCAAACATCAGAACTTTAAAGAACTTCTGAGGCTGGAGTCTATGGTTCCCTATTAAACTGAAATCCTAAAACAACTGAAAACTTTCTTTCAAGCTTAATTAGATTAAAGGGGCTATATGCAATTTTCTGAAATTTAAACTTGCGACTGACACTTGTGGCCAAAATGCGGAACTGCTCTTCCTTTCTGCTCACTCTCGTATGCCGGTCGCTCTCAATCTTCTATATTTTTCGGGCACTTGTCAGGGGTTTAACTTTCTTAGTCTTATGTGGAGTTACTGTTTGTGTCAAAGTTGTCCTTGGTCTCTTCTGTGTATTCGCACAATCCATTGAACTGCTTTCGAGTGCTGGCTAGCGGTGGTGGCAGAGTGATCTGAAACATTTAACATGAACGCGCTTGACGTCACATCCGCAGACAGCGCGGGAAAATTGGACCCAACAGAAAATAGGAAAAATTGGATACAGGCTTATAGGTGCACCCACTGTGAGCTGACAAGGTGTCAGTATGCTCATCAGGAGATGTTAGTCATAAATGGTCAAATAAAAAGGCTATTACGTTTATTTTGGGAAAAAAGTTGCATATAGCTCGTTTAAAGCTGTTGCTATCATTTAATTTGGAGTTGAAATTAGAGCTGGGCGATACGGCTTTAGATCAATATCACAATATATTTATTAGTTCACCTCGATAACAATAAATGGACGATAACTACCCTATTGCCAAAAGACAAAAGTGTTTTTTTTTTCTCTAGATGTAGCTGTAGCTTCTCTTCGTCCCCGACCAGCTCTACCCCAGATTCAATATTTAAATCCTCCTCCATTTGCTCAAAGTCTTTCTCTTCCAATGTTGCCAACTCCTCAGCATGGAAAAAGCTATTGGCTGTCCCAAAAGTCATTAGAAGTTGCTAAATGACCTGATCGCCTTGTATGAATAAAACGTTTTTGCTCAATTAAATGTCTTTTTGTTTTGGAGCAGAGAGCATCTGTCTAACTGAGCAGGAAAATAAAACAGGAAACCATGAACTTTTGCTGTCTTTTATCCTCTGTGTTAAAACAGAAGGTTGGTAAACTTCAGTTGACCTTTTTTGTTCGTGTGAAGACAGGAAATACTAAATGCCCATCTGTACTTGAAATTGTTGTTAGTTTGAAAATGCTCTGACTTTGTAAAAATCCCTTTTGAATTGGGAATAGAAATGTATTTAAAGAATTCTTAAACTCAACTTTTAACTTTCTACTTTTTGTTAGCAATCTACCTGTTAAAATTATTATGTTTTTGCATGATTTGCTGCTGGGAATGTTTTCAACTGTCAAATTCTAAACAGGATTAAAGCTGTTATATAAACTGAACTGATTTTTTTTGTTGTTTACTTTGAATATGCTTTCACTGTAAAAAGCTTTTAAAATATATATTTAAAAAAAATGAAACTGAAAGTTGGTACTTGTTTGGATTTTTCAAAAGTTCAAATTCCTTAACTAATTGAAATGCTGTTCTTGTTCATATGTTCCATTTACTTGCTAAGATGAATGTAAACTCTTGTCTTTTGTCAGATTTTTTGTAACAATATTTTCTGCTTTGGCTGTTTTATATTACTTCTTGCTTGATGAATCAAACATTAAAAAATAAAAAAAAATTGTTTTAATGAATCAACTGAAAAGGAAGTTTCTCTATATGTGTGTTGGCCAAACAAGTTTTAAATAACGATATTCAGGTATATGTCCATGTACTGTAAACCATATGGATCATTTACTTGGTTGTGACTGCTTTTGCATAATTTACTGTAATGCATCAGTGCAATGGGATATGAAGCTCTTCTTCCTCTGTGAAATACCCCAGGGATTTCCTATAGTCCCAATCAAGCAACTTGCAGAATGCCAATGGCCCCTCTTGTGCTAATTAGGTGAGAAATGACTAAAGAGTTGACAAGACTGAGTGCCACTGAATTGAAAAAGCCCATTGCAGGCTGTGTTGTTGAGAAAATGTTAGCCAATTTCCAAAGAAAAAAGTACCGACTAAAAGCGGTGACAAGCTGCCACAGAAAAACATTATTTGCATGATACCTTGAGAGAAAATACATGAATGCTAATTTGAAGGCTACACTCGGAGTGGGAAACTTCCTTTCCAACACAATTGCATGGTAAATAAGTATTATGAAAACACGGTACACTGGATTAATTCCTCATTACTGCGCAACAGCGCTGCTTTAGCATGCAACAGACTTAGAAGCAGCCACACCTCTGATGTAATTGGAGCATATAATAAAAATCCATCCATCACATTGATGGGATGGCAAAGTTGTTCCCACTGTTGGAGATAATCCAACTTTTCTGAGTATGTCAGCCCTGTAATTTGGACTCTTAATTTGAAAATTAAGAAGATAATGAGGACCCGACTTTTACAGAAGCCATAGAAGTTCTTTCCACAGCATTTGGTGATTGAATGTTTAGCGTCCCTCCTCACCACAGATTACTATGAACTACAATAAACTTGATTTCAACAAGTGATGTTGACAAACATCTAAATCCTTGTGTAGACACGAAGTCACTGCTCTTTGGACTAAACTATGTTGACCAACATTAGCCTGTGAACAGGTGAACGAAGTCAGCCACAGGATTGTAATAGTACCCACATATACAAGTGGAATTCCATGTATGAGTCAATTTCCAAAATCATCACAATTTCCCTGAATAAACTTAATTCCCTGTTTGTAAAACTTTGAATCAAGTGCCACTATGGGACCTTACTAACACAAGACTGATGTCAAAGACACTTGCCATTAAAGATGATCTCTCTAGAATGACACCTAGCCTCCCAGATGTCATTGTAAAAGTAGGATTAATATTTGGATTGATTAATGGATTGATGGATTGAATCTTTAATGACCACACAGCCAGACTGGTGGAAGTTGTTTTCAGTACAGCATTTGTAGAAACACAGGTTCCATAATAGCAAACATTTACACATACACAATATACGTTGTGACATACATACAAGACTAGACCAGATATTTCTAATGAGGAGCATTCAGGAGGTTAACTGCAGTGGGAAAGAAACTGTTTGTGGGACTGGATGTTTTGGATGCAATTTTCCTGTTTTGTCTTCTAGAGGGTAGAAGCTGGAAAACAGAATGTGGCGGGTGAGTGCAGTCAGACAAAACCAAACAGCTAAAAAAGCCTAAACCAAAATTAAATCTCAAATAGTACTGGTAGCACATGGTTTAGGTCAGTAAAGCCCACAAAATAAGTCTAATAGCTATTATATAGTAGAATAAATATATTCATTGTTGCATCCTTTCATATTTTATGGGTCATTAAGACTTGTTTGAATGCTTTCTCTTGATTGCTAAGTAGGACTTCTTGCAGCGGCCACTTGTGCCAAGTTTAGACTTTTTAAAATCAATAGGAGAGAGCAAAAGTGTCATAAAGCTGTGTTGGGATTCATTTTCCACAAACTGAATGGACTGCATCTCCCAGCATCCCTTGCACCGCCTTCAAAGCATTCTCATTGGTCTGTGGCCAGTGAGGATATCACAGAGTTGATAAAGGGGTGTGCAACATGAAATCATTGTCTTTCCCCTGCTCATCGCTGAGCTGAATGTAGACGCTCAATTGAATTGCTAGCAACTTTCTCTCTTTTGTTCCGACTTGCTGGACCAGGAAAGAACTCCCCTGAAAACTTCGAAGTATTACCTGCCAAGCTATCTGGCTTCCCATTTGTGTAGCTAGGAAGTCTGCTGGCATCTGAGCTGGTTCATTTCTGCTGAGTCTGGGTACAGGAATTAGCTCCGATGGGTTAGATCCAGTCTTTCTGTTGGTTGATAGAATTTTGTGAACTTGTAAACCACTTTTTACTCATTGCCAATTAGTGTTGCCGCACGCTGGCCTTGAGTGTTATATGCTCTGTGTTGTAAACTGGTTATCGCTAGAAGCAGTGCTGTGTTTCTTTCTTTTCCTTTTATTCTGTTAACGTCAGTCGATTGAAATCGTACCACCACCTGTCTGGGCCAGCTGCCTGCCCTATTTGAAGTAAAGCAGTTGGATTTCTGCATACTCAAGATAGGGAATTCAATTTTGTTTTGGTTAGGTATTTTAATTTGTGACAGAAGGATTTGGTTTGATGAGCACTTTTGATTTTAGCCTTTCTGTTTTGGAAAATAAAGGCTTCTATTGAAGTGAGATCTTTTTCATTTTAGCCTTTCTGGTTTGGAAATAAGCCTTTTGTTAGAGTGAGTTTTTGGTATTTGCCTTTCTGGTTTGGAAATAAAGGCTTTGGTTAGAGTGAGAGGTTTTGGTATTTCTCTTTCTGGTTTGAAAATAAAGGCTTTAGTTAGAGTAAGAGCTTTTGGTAATAGCCTTTTTGGTTTAGATCAAATTAATATTAAGGCTTCTGGTAGAGTGAGACAAGCTTCTCCAGATTGAGAGGCTCGGTGTTGGTGGAACAACAGGTTCTTCAGTTTTTCATTTGGGAAAAGTGGTTAAGTCTCCTCTTTTGGTAGCTCTCCTCTTTTGGTAACTCTCGGACAGCCGGACCATTGGGTCTGAATACAGTAGGCCTTTACCCCCTGACAGTCCAATATGCTGACTAAAGATGAGAGCATGGGCCTGAGTAAAAGAAAAAAAACTGTAAATTCTTGGAAAAAAGTAGAATAAGTAATATTTCCACAATATTTAAATAATGACATATGGAGGTCTGAAGCGGTAATATTTCAAAGAGAAAATTATAACAAAACAGGAAATCAACTGAAAAAAATGAACTGCTTCATTATGATCATTAACAGGGGTTTGTCTCTCTCAAAGGGAGGAATAATCCATTTCAAAAATTCAGTTTAAACAAAACAAAGCAAAAAACAAGGGATGTGCCTGTTTTCCAGTAGGGGTCAAAAGGTCAAGATGGAGTTCAAGGAAGTCCAAAAGAATCTAAGTTGCGGGCGGGTTGCGAGTGAGAAAATATAGTTTTTTAATGCTTTATTTAAAGAGGATCGTCCACATGCGATCATTGTCTGTGTCCGCCCCAGCTAAGCGCTCCAAAGCCTCCATAAATCTCCACGGTGCTGTCACTTCCCAGATAGCGATGCGTTGGATTGGGTATAATGTACAGGTCTGAAATGATGCTCTCATTGGAATCTTTTTTTGATTGATTAATTGGGTTTCCTAAACTCTGTGGGTAAAGTTGAAAATGTCTGCGCACCAGACCATTTACCAGTGTGAATGGTAAACTTTTCAAAATGAAGGACGGCCTTTAAATTTTTCCGTTACAGTTTTAAAAATCTGATCATAGACGGTAAAGAACACAACCCCTGATTGATTGTAAATTATATTACAATGAATTATGTGTCTTTATTTCTTTGAAATATTGCACAGCTGAAATTCATTTGTTGTAGAGATTACTGTGCAGAAACAAATATTGTCCACAGTCCCAGGCTTTAACTGTGTTCTCCGCTCCTTAATCGCAAATCCAGCCACAGAAAAATCCCTCTCTGGCAGCGCTGGATGCCTAGATTAGCAAGAACATTGCGCTATCAGCGCACAGTTAGAGGAATATTCTGGCATGCTCTCTCCACAAACACAATACATCAACACGATTCTTTTTGGGAGTCTTAAACAAACAAAAATGTTACGTATATTTTTTCACCCACAATAAAGAAACTTCCGCCAGACCCATGAAATTTAATTGATGTATTTTCCCATCTTGCAGGACTCTGCCCTGTTTGCAGCGGATTATGAGTCTTTTAAAACTTTGACGCATCCACTGCG
This sequence comes from Valencia hispanica, assembly GCA_963556495.2. NCBI lineage: Eukaryota > Metazoa > Chordata > Actinopteri > Cyprinodontiformes > Valenciidae > Valencia > Valencia hispanica. The sequence continues at coordinate 15,072,605 of OY747714.1, read as the reverse complement.
AAGAATGCTGCAGCATCTGCGCAGAATGAAAACTTGACTGTATAAGAAAGTGGAATTAAGTAATTTAAATACCAGTCAGTTCAGATACTGATCATACGGAAATTGTGCTGGGAGCACAAGTGGATGTTAGATCTGCGCTGGTAAGAAATTCCATGTCAGGTTTTTACAAGTGGTGGGGACAAAACCGTCAATCATAAATATTGCTGGGGACATGTCCCTGGCTAAAATGACGCTTATGGCTGTTAGTATCCCATCTTCAAGTGGTTTTGCATATATTCACCTTGGATTATGACCACTTAATTATGTAAATTTAAAAAGGTTTGGCCAAGGAATAAAAAAAGTTACCTTGGGGGTACAGATTCTGGCGGCCCAATTTATCATGCCTGGTTTAAGCAGATGATATGGAAAATAATTCAATTCAAATTCAAATTCACTTTGTTTATCCGTTAGGAACTTCATTTGCAGAGGAAGTGCCAGTATGGGCCCAATAAAATAAAAACAGTACACCCACAGACATACAACACAATCAACATGAGCAATAAATACATTGAGATAAAATGAGATAAAAGTTACATTTCAGAGAAAAATAAAATATTATCCAGCCTTTATGAAAAATAAAACACATCATATTTAAGAATACAGTTAGCTTCAAGGTGATCATATATGACATATATACAGTATTATGGTATGTAGCTACTATGAAGAAAATCCTTTCACGTATTTTTCAGGGTTCCACAGTCTGAAAGTAAAAATTGTGTAATGCATTTGCTTGTATTTAATACTGGAGGAGCCTTAAGTAGAATATTTAGGGGCGTATTGATCATTTTATTCACATGTTATCTGGTTGTCATGGAGACGTGTAACAGAGGTCACTTAGGTGTAAGTGGCAACAATGAAAAGGGGCTGTCAGTCACAAGGTGGTTTTGACAGAGACGAAGACTGGGTAGCCCTAGCTTTTATTGACCGCTAGAAGCTGACAGCGCGTCAAACAAGTAGACTCAACCCACCCCATGCCTTGATAGCTATGTTGAAAGACGCTACAAATTATTTATAAATAAACTGAGCCGAAGAAAATGTGAAAATCTTTCCGGATGATCTGCACAGTGTTCGGATGTAAACGTCAAGACACGAACGCATTAAAACATTGTTCGAACAACGTCAACCTGATTTTAGTTAAAAAACGAAGCATGCATTGCGATAAGAACCATGTCACACTCAGCTAAACGCTAAAGCAGTAAGTTGTTCTCTTGTTGTGGGGGAAATACAGCAGAGGAAAGCAGACACCGCTCTAGTGAGTGAGTGCACGCTCCCGCGTCAAGGGAATACAAATGCTGACGGGGATAACTAGCTTGGCACAACAACTGCAGAATATTCAGCCAATATCTCAATAAACTGTTCAACTCTATCACGGGCATCAAACTCTGAAATTGTTCTTAATTCAACCTGGGAAGCTAATTCCAACAAGAATTGTGGGTTTGCATTTGGTAGCGCCATGTTGTTTAGCAGAAGAAGAAGAAGAACGAGCCCTGACGTCATTCTTTTGCGCCGTGTTGGATTGCGAATCCATTTGAATTATGTTAAACCTTTTGCGGGGCGGGGATGAAAAAGAAAAAGCAATGTCATTTCCTTTTTTATTTTAATTAAGTCACAGAACGAGCAACGTTGAATTGGAAAATGAAAAAGCAGTTTGGATGATTTCATATTAATTTCATTTATGAGTCAAAAATGGCATTTGTATTCAGATAATGAAAACGCATTTCTGCAAATGCATTTTAATTTTCTACTTTGACATTTCAAATTGAATTTTGTTACTGTTTTGCTGGGGTGCAATTTGAAAATTAAATCTTAAATGTCCTTTTCTATTTCATTTTACTTAAGTTATGGAATGAGCAATGTTGAATTGGAAAATGAAAAACAGTTTTATTTATCAGTCAAAAATAACAGCTAGATTTTGAAAATGAAAAAGCATTAATGGTATTCCATTTTATTTTGATTTATATTACACATATGCTTCCATACTGCTAATGTCTTCTATGTTAATGTTATGTCTTCCTTACAAGCTTAACCAAAACACTCCACAGCTGAGGAGTCACTTAATTGGATCAGAGTAGGTGAAAGGCCTCTTTACTGACTCCAATATTTATGCCACATTCTCCAGATGCCTTTACTAAAAATTACTTAATCAATTGAAATAATCTTGAAATACGTGTGTCCCAGCTCTTCTCAGGTCATTGATCAGTTTCCCCATGTCGATTTTCGTTGTTTCCTCATTCCTCACTGTTCTCAAGGTCATGTTTACCCCACGAGGTGAGACCTTGCAAGGAGCCCCAGGTAGAGGGAGATTGTCTGTGATCATGTATTTATTCCGTTTTCTAATAATTGCTCCAACAGTTGAACTCTTCTCACCAAGTTGCTTCCCTATTGTACAGGTGTACAATCTTGTCCCTGGTGTCCTTGGACAGCTCACTGGTTATGGAGGTTGGAGTCTGACTATTTGAAGGTGTGGACAGGTGTCTTTTATACAGATAACAAGTTCAAACAGGTGCAATTAATACAGGTAACGAGAGGAGGATAGAAGAGCTTCTTAAAGAAGAAGTAACAGGTCTGTGAGGGCCAGAATTCTTGCTTGTTTGTTGATTCTAAATACTTCTTTTCTGCACCATCATACAAATAAATTCACAAAAAAAAATCATACAATGTGATTTCTGGGAATGTTTTTTTATATTCGCTCACAGTAATATTAACAAATAAAATGTAAATAAAAAAATAAATTCCTTCCTGTGAATAAATGAAATATCCCAGTTGTAAACCACTATGGTTACTGAATCTCTTGCTGAAATGAGAAAAATGAGATTCAGATCAATACAAAAACAATGATATCTAGGAAACAATGCAGCCGAAATGAGTCTTTCAAAGTTAGAAAATAACTAATTACTACACTGTAAAGTTTTGGACTGATGCAATCACACCCTATTTTAGGTTGATCATATTTTGATTTCCAAAACTTTGGATTATAACATATTTAGAGTGTTCATTCTCTCTGTGGTTAAATAGAATAGTTAAATAACAAACTGCAGATAGGCAACCATTGCATGAGTCAACCATTGCAAAAATGTCTTAAAAATATCTGGAAATAAATATGTTAAAATACATAATTACTGTTCTGTGTCGGTTGATGTACTGCTGCCGGTGCAGATGGCTCCTCTGATGGCGTTTCCTTGCATGGTTCGTCTGCCCAATGTCCTTTTTTACTGTTGCTTTTAACTGTGTGTGTGCACGGGAGTTGAGTTGGGGTGAGGGGGATATAACTGTGACCATGCTTTTAAATCTGTGGGGAGGGATGGGAATGTGGTTTATGTGTGGTCATTTTAATCTGTAAAGCACTTTGTGATGGAATTCTTGTATGAAAAGTGCTTTATAAATAAAGTTTGATTTGATACATGCACTGTGAACCAGAAATGAACGTGTGTGTGTGTCTGTACATCTACACAGTCCACGAGTGACATGTCATCACACTGTGCTTTGTGCAAATTAATTTAGCAAATTTCGCATAGGTCCTGCTTGTCTTGACATCGTCAGATGGCCTGCAGACCTGACACCTCTTTCTTTTTCCCTCAGCAGCAACCTAGAAAAAACAGGACCATGTTTACTTTACTATGGTGTATTTTTGGTGATACCAAGACACACACAACACACTCTCACATCTATACACACACACACCCACACATACACTGACTTACTTACTTACCTCATGCACTGGTGTAGTACTAGGTGCAGTCCTCTCCTGGATCTCCCTCACCATGGCTGAAGCAGCTGGGGTCCTTTGCTGGTGCTGCCTCTGTGTCACAAGCACCTTCCCCAGCTCCTCAAGAAAGATGCGTCTCTTGTACAGCTTTGACACATTGCAGTCAGGAAAGGTCTCAGTCCAGATGACAAATTATACATTATAGGACGATACATCTATTATGTTATAAAAGATGACCAATGGCCAGCGTCATTTGTTTGGTGCTGTAGGACCCTGTTACTTTGTCCAAGTTGTCTACCCACCGTTTTGTGGCATTATAATCTAGGATTATGCTTGGTTTCTGGTCTTCTCTTGTGCTGATTTCAGCATTTTTGTGCAGAGTGCTCATGAGCACTACATTGTTTCCCTTTTTGGGGCAGTAAGACACCAGGTCTGTGGTGTCTGTGAAGGCAAACATGGAAGATTTAGGGGCCTTGTTTTTTATTACCAGCAGCTCAGCAGGGAGTTCAGTCCTGTTCTTCTGCACAGTTCCCACCATTGTGAGCTTTCTCTTTAAAAGCTCCTGACCCAAATTGTAGTTTGTGAAAAAATTGTCAGAAGTTATGTTGTGCCCCCTGAGACCCTGTGGCATGTCGAGCACAACCCTTGTGCCCTGATTCTTCTCTGGGGCTCCTCCAACCAGCTTTCCAGTGTAAACCTGCATGTTCAGTGCATGTTCAGTGCTGGTGTTTGCATCACATGCTGCCCAGATTTTAATCCCATATTTAGCTGGTTTGGAGGGCATGCATTGTGTAAATGGGCAGCAACCTCTGAATGCCACCAGCCTTCAGACGTCAAATGAAATAGACCATGCCACCCTGCTCTCAATAGAGATTACAGCTAAATGAGTCAAGTGCTCATTGCTCATAGTTGAGCGAAGGTATGTTTTGATAATAATCAGTTTACTGAAGGATCTCTCAGCAGATGCTAAAGTCAGAGGCAAGGTCCGGAATATTCTAATGCTGTGTTCACACCGCCCAAAGCGTCAACACCAAGAGCGGCAAGATTACATGTTAAGTCTATGGTAGAGGCCATCAGTCTCAGCGGCACTTTATGCACTTTGGCCCCATCAACTTTTCACACTTTTGCCGCTTTTCACACTTCAAAGCACCAAAAGCGAGAAACACAGAAGTTCAACTAGCTGAACTTTCGGCAGCGTCCCCTGAGCGTCAACCAATCAGAGCGTCTCACTGTAGAGACGTCTCTACACATTTCTTGAATGGAGCGGCAGAGCGGGAAGACAACGCAAGGCAATTTTATTTATATAGCACACTTTCAACAACAAGGAAATGCAAGGTGCTTTACATGATTAAGAGGTAAAATAAAAATAGCAGTAAAACACAGACAAAGCATATAAAGAAAAACAGCAATAAAGCAAGAAGCACACAGATACATCAAGGCATTACAAAGCATATAATGTAAAAACAGCAAAAGAGCAAGAAGCATACACAAAACAAGATACATCAAAGCAATACTCAACAGCAGCTCTAAACAGATACATTTTTAGTTGTGATTTAAAAGAAATCAGTGTTTCAGCAGCTTTGCAGTTTGCTGGAACTTTGTTCCAGATTAGGGGAGCATAGAAACTGAAAGCTGCTTCTCCGTGTTTGGTTCTAATTCTAGGGATGTTGAGTAGGCTGGAATTAGAAGACCTGAGTGTTCTGGCGGGTTGGTGTAGTAACAGTAGATCTCCAATATACTTTGGTGCTAAGCCATTCAATGATTTATAAACTAGTAAAAGTATTTTGAAATGTATTATCTGAGCTACAGGGAGCCAGTGGAAGGACTTTAGAACCGGGGTGATGTGGTCTACTTTCCTGGTTCTTGTGAGGACATGAGCAGCAGCGTTCTGGATCAGCTGCAGCTGTCTGTTTGACTTTTTAGGCAGACGTGTGAGAACGCTGTTCCAGTAATCAATCTGACTAAAAATAATCGCATGGATGAGTTTTTCGAGGTCTTTTTGCGACATCAGTCCTTTAATCCTAGAAATGTTCTTCAGGTGATAGAAGGCTGACCTTGTTATTGCCTTTATGTGACCCTGGAGGTTCAGGTCTGAGTCCATAACTACACCTAGATTTCGGCTCTGATCAGTATTTTCTAGCTGCATTAACTGAAGCCATGTGCTGGCTGTTGATCGTTCCTCTTTAGGTCCAAAAATAATTACTTCTGTTTTGTTTCTGTTTAGCTGGAGGAAGTTATGACACATCCATCCATTGATTTGCTCGATGCATTTACTTAGGGTTTGGATGGGTTCAAAGTTAACTGGTGACATCGTAATGTAGAGCTGAGTATCATCTGCGTAGTTATGGTAGCTAAACCTGTTGGTTGTTATAATCTGGGCTAGTGGGAGCAAGTAGATATTAAATAAGAGGGGCTCCAGGATGGGGCCCCGGGGCAATCCACATGTGATTTCTGTTCGTTCTGATGAAAAGTTTCCTATTGTAACAAAGAAGTCCCTGTTCTTTTGGTAAGACTCGAACCAGCCAAGTACTGTACCAGAGAGTCCGACCCAACTCTCCAGTCGTTCCAATAATATATCATGATCAACAGTGTCAAATGCTGCACTGAGGTCCAACAGAACCAGAACTGTGGTTCTACCACAGTCTGTATTTATGCCTATGTCATTGAAAACTTTGACAAGGGCAGTCTCAGTTCTGTGGTGAGCATGGAAACCAGACTGAAAGACATCAAAGCGGTTGGTCATTGTTATGAAGGTATTTAACTGCTGAAACATAGCTTTTTAAATTTTTTTACTGATGAATGGAAGATTAGAGATTGGCCTGTAGTTCTGCATTAACGTGTTGTCCAGATTATTCTTTTTTAGCAATGGTTTAATAACTGCTGTTTTTAAAGCCTGTTGGAAGAGACCTGACTGGAGGGATGAGTTAACTATTTGAATCAGATCAGACCCAATGACAGGGAAAACTTTCTTAAGGAAAGCTGTGGGTAGGATATCAAGACAGCAGGATGAGGAGCTTAATTGGTTAATGATTTCTTCTAGGATTTTTTGGTTTAATGTGTGGAATTCTGACATTTTTTCTACATTGGTGTTAATTGGGTATAACAATGGTAGTGGGTTCGGTGCTGCTGTACAGACCGACTGTCTGTTAGAATCTTTTCAGTGACAAAGCTTCATTGCAGGCCCTTGTCGAGTTTAGTTCAGGGGCTACAGTCACTGGAGGATCAGTTAGTCTTCCCACGGTTGCAATTAGAGTACGTGCATTATAAATGTTTTTGTTAATGATTTCAGAAAATAATGATTCCCTGGCTTCTTTTAAAGTTAACTGATATCTGTTGGGTCTCTCTTTGTAGATCTCACAGTGAACCTGGAGTCGAGTTTTCCGCCATTTTCTCTCGGCTCGTCGACACTCCCTTTTTACACTACATACCAATGGATTGCTTCTCCACGGAGACTTCTTTCTACATCAGACTACTTTCCCTTTCGTTGGAACAATGGAATCAATGATGTCTGAGATTTTCATGAGGAAATTATCTACCAGCTTGTTTACTGAGTTGGAAGATGAGGGGGATGTGGTGGAAAGGTAAATACATTTAAAGGTTTCAACTGAACTGTCCCGAGAAAACGCTTTTTTACAGTTATCTCAGTGTGGCTAGATATTTTAGCAGACATGGTACTTTCTAAGAAAACACAGAAATGGTCAGATGGTGCAAAATCAGTTATTGTGTGTTGGTTGTTTGACATGCTGGGTCAGGCCGAAGTTGTGAAGAGTGTCACTTAATGTTTTTGCTAGTCTATCCTGGGGGTTGTCAGTATGGATTTGAAGTCCCCCACAATGATTAATTGGTCCTAATCAACACATATTATGGAGAGAATGTCGCTGAAATCATTAAAGAAGTTAGAGTTAAGTTTTGGGGGTTTATATAAACTTAGAAAAAGAGCTTTTCTAGGCTCATTTATCTGGGTGGCTAGGTATTCAAAAGAGTCAAATATCCCCAGGGATACCTTTTTAAAATTCATTGAGTTGTGAAAAATTGTGGCTACACCTCCATCTCGTCTGTGTTTCATGCTCTCACTTAAAAAATTGTAATTTGGAAGAGTAGATTCTATCAATACAGATGTTTCATTATTTACATCTAGCCAGGTTTCTGATTAAAAAAGGTCATGTATTTTATTGCCTTGCCTTATGTTCAGTGATGAATTCATTGATTCGGGTTTTTTTTGTTTCTTCTTCCTTGGAGCAGAAAAGCAGGTTTAGATTCAGTGTGCTTTAAAGCCAGCCAGTCTTCGTCGAATTGGGAATGGGGTGTTCTACCCGTTAAATACCTTTTGGCTGGAGGAGTAGCGTTGTTCTGTGGCTTCTTTGCGAGACTGTTGGACCGAGATAACAGCGGGCTGCCAGGTTCTTCCTCCCTGGGTGTAGTCATCGGTAAAGTTCTCTCATTTCCATATCCATTATTTAGATCAAAACTAATCTGAAGATGGTATAACTTTTTCTCGATTGTTTCAATTCTCTGGAGCACTTTCTTAAAGTCCTCAGCTGAGCAAAAGGCCATTTTGGTAATCCACGGTCCTTCAGAAAGTTATCCAACAAAGAGATCTAATACAGTGACTCCAGAGGCTGGGTGTATAAGGTAACAATGAAAAAAGCTAAGAAAAGAAAAGAAGAAAAGAAAAGAGAGTAAGGCTAGAGAGAGAGGTTGGGAGAGGCTGCTCCTCCTTCAGCAGCCAGCGATTTGTATTTGCGGAAAGAATCATTTTAGACATGGAAGACAAATTGATTGCCACTGTGTGCTACTCCAGGGAACTGTACGACCCGTCCTCATATGTATATAGAAACAGGAATTGAAAGGAAAATCGGTGAAGAGATTGGGGTGTCGGGTAAGTTATCAGATCTTTTCTCAACAACGTTGATGTTTTCTAGCTTTATTTAGCAAATAAAACCAAGCCACTCTCTCTATATGATCCTCCATTGTTTAATTCAATTCAATTCAAATTCAAAAATACTTTATTGATCCCAGAGGGAAATTAAGTCCATCAACAGAGGAAGCCTCGCCCACGCACTCTTTTCTTGCTCGGCAAGCGTCAGGCTTTTCACGCTTTGCAAGCGCCAGGCTTAAAAATGTACAGGCGCATAACTACTCGCTTTGTGAGCGTTGTTTGACACTCATAAAGCGTGCGGTGTGAACGCGGCATAAGTGCTATTGTCAAATTTGGAAACACCAAGTCAAGATTCTCCTTCATGAGGAAACTTAGCTTCTCAAGAGCCTTGTAACCCTTTAGTAGACAAGTGGCTTGGTATATTTCTTGAATTATATCTCTGGAAACATCACAGGTATTCAGGGCACATGGTAACAGATTCTTCCAGCTTAGCTTTTGTCATATGGTCCATTTTAGTGATAAATATGCATTTATTTGACACAAGCTAAAAATTGGAAAACGTGTCGGACAACTCTTGAAAGACTGTCAACAACGACGTTGAAAACCATGCACCTAAAGTGCCTCTCAGGTTCCTTTTCGTGATGACCAGTACTAGAATTGTCATCTTGGAACCTCTTTTGCTTCCTAAAATGTCTCTCTTTAAACTCTGGAGAAGCATTCATTTCAATGGATATCCTGCGTGAAATATCAAGGGACTCTCCTGTTGTGGAAAGAAATGTCTTGTTCCCTTCATAGGAATGAGGCTGAAGTCTGCATGGGCGTTTTCCATATTTTATTACAAGCAGTCTTAAACATGAGCCCGTCTGGGCCAAAGCTCGAACTCTCTCACACCCAGACCATGTCTGTCTCTCTGTAAGCAGCTTCTGCGTTGAGTCCCATGATGTTATGTCTTCGTTTTGAGGTTAACCAAACACTCCTCACAGCGGAGGAGTCAGCAGTTAGATCAGGAGAGGTGAAAGGCCTCTTTCCTGACTCTAATAATTACTGTGATCAAATTATTAGATCCAGAAATAATTGCGTCGACTGGGATGATGGTCTCGGTGGCTCAACATCCCCTGTGTCCTGTTATCAACTTCTTACTTTATTTAATATAGAAAGTACTCTTATATAAGATGTTCTGTTCTTTCTGTGTCTCTGCTCTGTCTTCTCAAACCCCGAGACTGTCGTGGCAGATGGCTGCTTGTACTGAGCCAGGTTCTGCTGGAGGTTTCTTCCTGTTAAAGGGGAGTTTTTCCTCTCCACTGTCGCTACATGTTTTCTCAGTACGAGGGACTGCTGAGGGATTGATGTGGTTGGAAGTCTGCATCAATGGGGCGCAACCTCAAGTCAATGATGCGATATAAATCTGCTGGTATTCCTTAAATAGGAAACTAACTAAAACTTTAAACTAATTGGAATGTTTGTATGATTGTATTGAAATGACTTTTCTTGTAAAGTGCCTTGAGATGACTTCTGTTGTGAATCAGTGCTATATAAAAAACTGCATTGAACTATATGGGGTGCTGTTGTTGCTATATGGGGTGCTGTCATTGCTCCCCTACCTTGGGCGATGCATGAAAGGTGGGCGGATAGCGTGTTTACCATGGAACGTATCGAAACGCTATCGAATAGGCCTTCTACAGGTCGGGATGTGCTGACACGAAATTTTTTTCCTTGATTGTTTTGGCACCCCCTCCTGTGCGGCGCCCCTTTGCACTGCATATAGTGCATACCGCCTTTTTGTGCCACTGCACCTGTGAATACTGTACAGGAGTGGTGATAATTATTTACATAAGGTCTGGATCTGCCTACCGGTTAATCAACTTTGGTGTAGAATTTGTGGAGACTTAACAGAAACGTCTAGGGCACACCATCTCCTGTACCTCCTTCATTATGGCTACTAGATGGTACCACAAATCTTAATATTGAAATACATGTTACTTACAGTATTGAGCATTGCAAAGAAAACAATAAAAAAACTGGAATAAAAAAGAAAATATAAGTATCACTCGGTTTAAAAAATATTGCTAGATCATATCTCAATGGAAAGAATGTCTGCTGAGATCAAAAAAAAAAAAACACATTGTCAGAGTCTGACCATATTTGGACACCTATTATTCAATATTTCAAATAATAATTGTGATCCTTGTGAAAATCGCTTGGGTCATAATGGTGGTGTTCAAACCCTTTTTTGTGGTTCTATTTAATCATTCCTCAATGTCTGCACACATTAAAATTAAAATGCACACACAATCACACACACACGCAAACACCCATACACACACACACACACACACACAAACACACATGCGCACACACACACGCACGTCTTACTATCCTTGTTTTGACATTGTATTGACTTCCATTGATTTTACTATGCCTAACCCAGACACTTTCCCTAAACCTAACCATTACTGATACATGCCTAACCTGAACCTAATTCACACCATACCTCTAAACCTAACTAGTAGAGTTTAATAGCTAGTTAAACATTGTGCGGACCAGGCAAAATGTCCACACAAGGGTGGTGGGCTGTCAAAGGTTGGTCCTCACAAGTATAGGTATACATGTACACGCATACGGCATAAACATGCATCCATCCATCCGTCCATTTTCTATACCCGTCCATCCTAATGCAGGTTTGCAGGGGGGGGCTGGTGACATAAACATGCATATTTTTGTTATTGATAGTTGATTTGTTTTACCAGTTTGTCATTTGTTTCTCAATCACTATAGTAAAAAGTATAAAATTCATGAAAAAATAAAATAAATATTGTTAATAATTAATTTGAGTGAATTCATGTAGGTAAATCTTTTTTTCTCTCTCAAAACACTGGGTAATGTATGTGACATGACTGCAAGAAACTGATTGCAAGATGTTTCCCCTGAAGACAAAAGATGTCTTTTCATTCAGCAGAAGCTGTAGAAATTTATTCTCTAGGTAATGCGGCCAATAAGGTACAATTTTATTGCTTTATTTTCATGTGTGTTGTTGATTTAAATCCTTTATTTTTTCCCTTGAACCACGTTAAGTTTGTGTTTCTTTTCTTAGTTCTGATGGGCTTTTTTGCCATTGTAAAGGCATGTTTTGCATGATCAATGTCTGTTGAAGCCAGAGAACGATGTTGGGCCTCAAATAAACTCATGAGGAGAAACAAACTATTTAAAGTCAGAATATGAGTTTGAGATTCTGAATCAGTTCCCAAATCTAGAAAAGATATTTATGAAATACAACACTCTAACTCCATCCAGTGCACCAGTGGAACTGGACCTGAGCAAATGTTAATGGTAGCTGACCGTATCACCAGACACAAAAAAATGCAATATTGTGTCTAATTAAACCAACATAGTATACAGGTTTCATATTTTCCAGCCTTTAAAATTCATTTGAGAAATACCTCTGGTAGGATTAAAATATGTAATACTAAATTTATCCAGAAGATGGCAGCAATACGATGTGATGTTTACACAGAAAAAGAAGATCTACACACTCTTCCAGACAGCATCACAATGAGATAAATGGATTTGTTACCAGAGTTTAATATCAAAGTATTGAAAAAGATAAATGGTGAACTTTTGGTATAAACAGGAGAAATTCTTGTGAGATTGTTATCCATTTACTAAATCAAGATACAAGCTTTAAGATCATTAAGGATTCCAGTTCATCATTAGCAAGTTTACAAGTGACCATTTAGAAATCAGACCAGACATCTTTATAGAAAGTTAACAAACACTATACAGAGTAAATATGATGGTCCTAATGATTAACTATGTATGAGTAACATGATATTATGGTGTCAAGGGAAATAAAATGGCAGAAATGGCTACAAAAGAAATCAATAAAACACATTAGTGGAATAAATGATCAGTTTCAGTAAAACGGTAGATCGCAAAACCAATGTGAGAAAGATAAAAAAAAAATGATGGTTTTAGTAAAATTCAATAGAAAACTGTTGAAATATGGAGGAGGAGAAAAGACAAGGAGACAATCATTTAAGGTCTCAGATTTGGCCACAATAGACTAAGCAGCAAACAATCATTTTAGGAAAACATTCCGATGGAAAATGTGAGAACTGTGTAGCTGATGAGACATAGGACATGTAATATTAAACTGGCAGAAATATGAGGAAGAAGGAAGGCAATTGATTAAAACCTTTGCAAAATAAAAGTTAAACTAGATTAAATTATTTCACTTGAAAATAACTCAAAAAGTAAACATGAGATAATATTTCAATATATTAAATATGCATTTGTATGGGAGTATCTTATCTTTACGTGACTTTGCAGTCTTCCCACTACACCAGGTGGTGGCAGCAATGACCTGATTTTTTTCAACCCTCAATAAACACAGAAGAAGTGAAACAATCGAATCTTGAGCTGTTTGTTTCGCATGGAATCATTTTAGGGGCTCTGATCGTCTGTGGGCTGAATATGTGAGGGTTTGCGATAAGAATGTCTTTAATCCATCTTGAACGAGAGTTGATCAACGAGCAGTTAACTCCTGCTGAAGAAACATTCACAGAGTTTAAAGAAATCTTCAAGTCCGAGGAAGAGATGGATGACCGGAACAGGCCGCTCTATTTCACCCGGACACCCCAGATCATCTTACACCGGATAGGTATGAAACACCGGGCGACGCTGACGGTTTACTGTTGCCGCAGGGTGTAGATTACGGGTTTAAAGCGACCATTTAGGAAGCTTTTTTGGAGGAGAATGGGGAACGAAGCAAAAACTGGCTACTTGTGAACTAGACTAAGTTGTGTTACGTTAGTTTGCGTGCTTCTCCCATGCCTCGTGAACGTCCTGATAACGTTGAGAAGAAGGATCATAAAAGAGACTCTTTAAAAGAAGGTTAGAGGGGATTCTCGGCGTTTAGGGAGACTGTGCTAGCTAACTGGGCTAAATCTCTTCAAATGTTTAGTGATGGATCTGTGGATCAAGGGTGTCAAAAAAAAGGCGCATTTGGAATACATGTATCTTCTATGTCCCTGAGTCTTGGCAGAATTCTCCTTGAGGGAATAGCTGTATTTACAGCTGAACTTGTGGTTATAGTATAGGGTGACCATATTTTGATTTCCAAAAAGAGGACACTTGGCCCAGTCCTAAAACACTTTCAGGATTGTGCCAAGACTTTTGATTTTAACATATTTAAAGCGTGCATTCTCCATGTGGTTAGAAGGAACAGTTAAATAACAAATTTCAGTTAGGCGTTCCCAAGTAAAAAATAACTCTTAAAATCTCTGGAAATTAGTACATAATAATATTTATAATTAATCAATGAATCTTTATAAAGCGCTTTCGTACAAAATTGCATCTCAAAGTGCTTACAGTTTAAAACGACCCCACATAAAATTAGGGATGCACCGATCCACATTTTTTTCACTTCCGATCCGATTCGGATACCTGATTTTGGATATCTGCCGATGCAGATACTATTCCGATACCAGAGCTCTATTTGCTTTAATATTACTATGATTATTATTATCATTATTGTTGATTTTATGAGGCTGTAATAAACTCTTCTCCACAAGCAAGTACATTTGTATGTATGTCCCAAAAGGTAACCTGAGGTAAGTATGAGGTCAGAAAAAAGCAAAAATCCAACCCTGAGAACAAATATGCAACTGTAAGGGTTAAATGGGTATTTATTACATTTCAAAACAGAGTTACTAGGTGGGATTTTATCCTTGATCATCTTAATTTTGTTTGTGAAAAATCTTGAAACGGCATTACTGTCAGGTTCACAAAAGATAAACTTTTGTACTGTCATATAAACTAAACAGTCCAGATACAAATCACCACTAGGCAGTAACACAGTTTTAAGTGCCAAACCTGAAATAAAAGGGTAGGCTACTCTTCCATACTAACCCTCCAAATAAAATAAAAAGGGCTGCTTCATCTGATCAGCACAAATTAAGTGTACTGACTTGTAGCACTTCAAAAAAAAATCACGGTTTTCAAATATTAAATATTTGCAATACAATGTTAATATTCAAACTATCAATAAAACAATTTGCATCTGATCAACATAAATTCAGTAAATTCTTGCTTGTGTAGCAGTAACAAAATATGGTTTTCAAATGTCAAACATTTTGAATCAAAGAAAAAGTGCAATATGTGTACTGTAAACATCTTACACAAACAATATCAATAAAAGAGTGTGCATCTGAACAGCACAATTCAAGCATAGGAGGTTTGGCATTGAAGGTGACCCAGGTAAGCTTAACACCAGTCTGTAACTATTCAAAAGGAAATGAAAAGTAAATAACTGAGGGAGTCTCACTTAAACATTGGCAGGTTCTTTTTGAGGAATATGAGCATTTCTGCTCTCTCTGCTGTCAGATGATTCCTCTTTTCATCCACAATATTGGATGCAGTACTAAACAGTCTATCACTTTCAACATCGGTTGAAGGGGCAATCAGGAACGTTACTGCAACAGCAGCAAGGAGAGGAAAGCGAGCGTGGTTATTTGCCCGGTACTGGAAAGGGCTGTCTTGCTCACCCATTGTTGGTTCTTTCAAATACATTTGCAATTGGGTAACAGCTGCCTGGGTACCTTTTGCAGGTTCATCATGTTCCTCCAGAATTCTGTCATACAGACTGCTGAAGCTACTCTTACTTGTGCTTGGAGAAGAACCAGCTTCCATGCGAGCAACCTTTTCTGCTGGCTCTGCCACCTTTGTCTTTGCTGTATGAGCTGATGCCTTGAGCAGCACTAGCTCCATCTTCTCAAGTTCTTGTTTCAGAAGATCCTTTGCCATCCTGGCAGTTTCTCCACCTGTAAAGAATCTGACACAAAAAAAGAAGTGGGTTGAGTACAACTTTATTTGTTGCTGCTGCAAGAACCTGGCCTGCATGCATACACACACAGACCCACACAGACAAGACACATCGGATTTAACTTTATCTATTCAAAACTTAGCCCACAATAATAATTATGGCATTAACAAAATATGTCTCACCTGTCCTTGTATCGAGCGTCCAATAAAGTGACAACAGCGTAGAGGGATTCACTTTCGATGCTGCTGAATCGCCTGCTGACAGCTTGGAGGAGCGTGCTTTCATTGTTCATTGTTTAGCAGCTGTTTTAAAACGGTGATGGCTGGGATTACGTTGGCTCCAGTGGAGGTCGCTGAGCTGATTTTCTCCGTTAACTCCTCGAAGGGTTCCAGCATGGTCACAATCTTTTCCAGTAAAGCCCACTCGTTGGCTGACAAGGTTGTTGGTAAGTTGTGGTCGGCAGCATAAGCACAAAGAGGTCGCTTCTCTTTCAGAAGGCTTTGATCATATAGAAAGAGCTGTTCCATCTTGTCTGGGCATCTTGAACAAGACGAGCTGGGGTGATCGTGGTTCCCGCACCTTTCATTTCACGGTGCAGGTCTTCCAAGCGAGACTGTGCCAGTTGTGAATGGTTAAAAATGTGCAACGATCTTTCTGCTGTTTGCTAATGCATCGCTAACGCTGCGTTGTGACATCACCCCCTCGTGCACAACGAGCTGCAGAGTGCGAGCAAAACATCCCAGACTACGAACTGCCTTGTCTTCCAAAGCAGCTTTCATATTACTTGCATTGTCCCGTAGAATGACTTGCACCTTTTCCAGAGGGATCTCCCAGTTACTTAACATCTCATTAATGGAGGCTGCGATTGTAGCTCGGTTGCACTTTTTCACCTGAAGCACCGCACTACAGAGGCTATGTGTGTCTGAGTCAACCCAATGCACTGTGAGACTTACAAGTGACATTGGGCAGACATCTGAAGTCCAAATATCCGTAGTAAAGCTCAGGACAGGAACTCATTTTAAAGAGGCTATATGCAACTTTCCCCCCAAAATAAACGAAACAATAGCCTTTTTTTTTTTGACCATTTATGACTCAAACATCTCCTGATGAGCATACTGACACCTTGTCAGCTCACAGTGGGTGCACCTATAAGCCTGTATCCAATTTTTTTCTATTTTCTGTCGGGTCCGATTTTCCCGCGCTGTCTGCGGATGTGACATCAAGCGCGTTCATGTTAAATGTTTCAGATCACTCTGCTACTACCGGTAGTCAGCACTCGCAAGCAGTTAAATGGATTATGCGAATACACAGAATAGACCCAGGACAACTTTGACACCAACAGTAACTCCACATTAAACTAAAAAAAGTTAAACCCCTGACAAGTGCCCTCCCCCAAGGAATTAAAAACACAATCACAGTTAAACCCCCCTCTCCCCAATCCAACCCTCATGCACATACACTTAAAACAGCAATAAAAAGGACATAGGGCAGAGTACATATGAGCAAGGTGAGGAAACGCCATCAGAGACGCCATCTGCACCGGCAGCAGCACATCAGCAGAAGCAGCTGAGTCACCGACACAGGGCGCCCAGTGGGAGGAATGCCAAGACCCCCACCTCGACAAAAGCGCTACCTGGAGAGCACTCTGGCAGTCACAGCCGACCCCCGCTCCCAAACAATTTCTTATCTACTGGAATTCAACTCCCTGGTAGACCAAAGCTGAAGCTGTGCTGAGCAATTTATGTTTTTGCTTGCTGCCGGTGACGTATGAAGTGTTTGTTCTCTGTCAATCTCTGCGGGTTCGTGCATCTGTCTGGGCTGGTGATGTCATCTTGACTTGGTGTGTGTGGGGAAGTGTTTGTTCTCTGGTAGTATCCATTTACAGTGCTTCGAGGTCAGCTTTCGGGTGCTTTATCAAGTGTTAAGCTTTCTGATTCAGAAAACAGAAAATATTTTAGGTCAGCAGTCTCACTCCAACTCTGTTGATATAATGTTGGTTTTCCTTGAACAGGTGCTTGGCACATCCAAATATTTTAAAGTTATTAATAGAGATCGATTTTTCAACAGATTGTCTCAACCATTTATGGAGCATGTAAAGTCTACTGTACTTTTCATCATTTCCTTCAGGGACTGGTCCGCTGATAACAATGTTTATGTTAAGTCCATCAAGTCTCTGTAGCAGATCAGAAAATCTCTCTTTTCAGAATCTCTGACTGTTTCTTGGCAACATCAGTTGCCATCATCTCTGAAATCAGGAACATCCAAGTGTTTTGCCATGAAGTGATCGTCTGCCAAAAACTGATCAGCGAGCACGGGTTAGATAAATGCTTTCATTAACAACAATTGCGGCTTAAGATTTGGCAAACCAAACAGAGACTAAAAATCATAAATTACCTCATTAGGAACTTTAGCAGATAATTGCCTCCATTTTACTTAAATAATTTTCTCCAGAGACTTACTGTTCTTTATGTTTCTATGTCAGAAGTAGTTTGAAGTGTTTGGCGTTTATCATAAACACACACAATATGTAGGCTAAGGCTGTATGTAATATTTGTAATTTATAGATGGTTTGTGGTAAGAATTGTCAATCTGTATGCTATTGCTTTGATAATGATATTTTAAAAATGTAACATCCCGTAGATATAAAGAGTATATAGATATTCTTGCCCCAGTTTAGCAAAAACTGTACCAAGTGGCTTTTGAGAGAGGCCAAATTCCTCCCACATTTAATGAAGCATGGATCTCTCCGATTCCAAAAAAAGATAGGATAGTTCAGATCCATCAAATTATAGGCCGATCTGCTTGTTGAACTTGGATGTTAAGATGCTTACTAAGGTGCTGGCCTTGCGCTCACGAGTCCTTCCCAACATTATTCATCCAAATCAGGCAGGATTTATGAAAAACCGTTCTTCTTCCAACATTAGAAAACTGTTGCACTTAATGTGGTTGAGTCAGTAAAAGATGAGCCTGTAGCTGCCTTCTCCTTAGTCCCGGAGAAGGCATTTGATAAAGTTGAATGGGGCTTTCTTTTATCTGCTCTAACTTTGAACTTGGACCTCAATTTATTAATTGGATTAAAATACAGTGTAAAGAATCAAATGCTGCAGTTATAACCAAGGGGATTATTTCACCTTTCTTTGGTCTATCACGTGTGATCCGACAAGGGTGTTCTCTCAGCCCTTTGCCGTTTATTAATTTTATAAGAACTTTAGCATTGAGTATTAGGACAAATAAAGATATGAAAGGGATATTAAGGGGTCAACAAGAAGACAAACTGCTTCTTTACGCAGATGATACTTTAGCAATTATCACTAATCCGATTACATCTTTACCACATTTAATGGACACTATAGTCATATTTAAAATTTCAATTCAGTTTATTTATATAGCGCCGATTCACAATATGGATCTAGCAATATATCCATGTAATGGTGGTTGAGTTTTTCAGTCAGCGACAGCTACCAAACCAAAGTTCGTGTGTGTGTGGTGTTCGCGTGTGTCTGTCTTACTCAGTGGGACACACGCATCACAGCAATATGAGAGTGCTTTTACACGTTGAATACTGTGTTTACACCTTTTAACGTTGATGCAGTTTAAAACAGAAACTTGAACAATTTGTTGCTTAATGTGCATCTGACATCACGTTATTTTCCACTGCTCATTAATGGTCTGTGTTTGACAAATCTGGCAGCTTCTTTTAAATTTTCGTTTAGACCTACTAACTAGTGTGTTGTCTTTGCATACTATGATTATACATGCTCATTTTAATTTATGTAGAAAAATTGAAACCATGCCGGTCTTAAATTACAAATCAAGCACTTTATTTTAATGGCTACTTTTCAGGCTCATAGTTTTCTTAAATTTTTTTAATGAGATGACAAAAGACATTTTGTGATTACCTAAATTATGTTTTATAATATCTCAGCAAGCAATGCATCATCACGACTGTGGCTTGTAGATGTTGATGAAAGCCTTTTACCCTTGAACGGTTAACCATATGCAGTGCACCTATCCATATAATGCATATTGCACACATGATTTGGCTTATATAATGGTAAGATGATTGTAGAAGTGACACTAGTCTGTGTTTTTGTTTTGTTTTTTTAAAGAAATGGCAGAGCCGAAAACAAATCCAGTGTGGGAGCAAGTTCAATAAATGTTAAATTGGGACTTGTAACATTTGTTATCATCGTATCAACTCCAAATATCGGCTTAAGAAAATCGGCAGCCCTTATCGGCTAAGGCTGATGAAAAAAATATCAGCACTAAGAAAGTCCATATTGGTCAATCCCTAGACAAGAGAAAGGTTTTAAGGATTTATTTAATAATTTTAAAAAAAGGACTGGAGGTCCTCTCCACGGGTGTGCTACTATGTATGCAGGGGAGAGCAGTAGTTTATATGCAGCTTGGGTTGTAAGGATGAATGGAGGTCAATGGAACAAGCTTACCGCATACGAAACTGAATGACAGCTAGGGCAGGGGTGCAATACAGTGAGTGAGCAGGTGTCCAGAGAAGCTAGAGATGGAATGTGGTGTGGTGGCTTTGGCCCAGGATCCGGAGCAGTTTGATCGGTGGAAAGCAGGGCAGGCAGGAGTGAAATAGATTGGAATGGTGAAGTGAGCAATGAAGGAAGCCAGGAGACAGACACTGGATGCTGGCATCTGAGAGATCTTCCTTCAACCTGGAAACAAGGCAGGACTTAGGTAAGTCTGCATTAAGAGCTTTTAGATTGCAAAAAACATGGAATTCTCAGGAAGCAGATTCAGAATTCAGAGGTTTGATACTAACGGAGCGGTATGACCATTAGGCACTGAATGGTTATCCTGCTGCTGCTTAAGAAGCCACTGATCTCATCAGCTGGATCACCTGCAGGTGTGTGAGCTGCTGCAGGTGTGAGAGCTCCTCCCATCCCCGGTCCAACAAGAGACACTGCAACAGAAAATGGCTCACACACTGGATCATAAAAGTAACATGTTGACTAAAATCTATATAGTTCAACATTTTAAAGAAATCTGTTGATGGAAGAAATAATCCCATATCATATATCCCATATATGATATATCCCATCATATATCCATATATATATATATATATATATATATATATATATATATATATATATATATATATATATATATATATATATATATATATATTTATATATTAGTGGAATATTCCACTGGAATGGGATGGGATACACATACATATATGTGTGTGTTCTTGTATTGCTATCCTATTTAGGACCTTTTCTGGCATATTCACTAACCTTCTGAAGACCGATGGACCTTGTAGGGACCAAAGCCTGGTCCTAATATGGTGGACCCCCTTTTTTAGGGTTCTTAACAAGAATTGAACCTCTTTCCTTGAAGTTCTTGATAATCCTATAAATTGTTGATTTAGGTGGAATTTTTGTAGCCACAATATCCTTGCCTGTGAAGCCATTTTTATGCAGCGCAAAGATGGCTGCACGCGTTTCTTTGCAGGTCATCATGGTTAACAATGGAAGAGCAATGATTTCAAGCATCACCCTCCTTTTAACATGTCAAGTCTGCTATTCTAAGGACTATGCAGTTCATCTGATCACTGTTCATAACATTCTGGAGTATATGCAAATTGCATTTATAAAAACTTAAGCAGCAACTTTTCCAGTTTCCAATATTTATGTAATTCTCAAAACTTTTGGCCATGACTGTAGCTATTAAAATGAATGGAAGTCAATATAAAGTCCTAATATGAGTAGCAATACGGACTTGTGTGTACGTGTATATATTTGTGTGTATATATGTGTATATATGTCCGTGTGTGTATATGTGTACATGTATAGCTATCCTTGTGAGGACCAACCTTTGAAAGGCCACCAGCATTGTGTGGACATTTGTAGTTGTGAGGACATTTACCCTGGTCCCCACAATGTTTAACTAGCTATTAAACTCTACTAGTTAGGTTTAGAGGTATGGTGTGAATTAGGTTTAGGTCAAGGTTAGGGTTAGGCATGTATCACTAATGGTTAGGTTTAGGGAAAGTGTCTGGGTTAGGCATAGTAAAATCAATGGAAGTCAATACAATGTCAACACAAGGATAGCAAGACGTGCGTGTGTGTGTGTATATGTGTGTATCAAATCAAAATTTATTAATAAAGCGCTTTTCATACAAGAAGTTGCATCACAAAGTGGTTTACAGATTAAAATGACCCAACATAAAACCACCTTCCCTCCCCTCCCCCACAGATTTAAAAGCATGGTCACAGTTATACCCCCCTCCCCCCAACCCAACTCCCATGCACACACACAGTTAAAAGCAAAAGTCAAAAAGGACATTGGGCCGAGTGCAGATGAACCATGCAAGGAAACGCCATCAGAGGAGCCATCTGCCCCGGCAGCAGGAGGTTAACAGCAGCAGCCGAGACGCTGACACAGGGCACCCAGTGGAGGCAAGGCCAAGACCCCCACCTCCACCCAAGCTCCACCTGGAGAGCACCCAGGCAGCCACAGCCGACCACCGCTCCCGGGGCAGAGGGCCCCCACAGAGGAAACACTGGAACGGGGATTAAGATAAATTAAAGTAAAAAAATAAATGGTAAATTAATGTGCTAAGATTGAATAGTAAAACACTGATAAAAAATATAATCATATAAAACATGCAGAGCAAATAAACAAACGGTAATAAATAATCAGTTAAAAGCTAGGCTAAAAAGGTGAGTCTTGAGCCTGCTCTTAAAAACATGAACGTTCTCTGCGCCCTGAGGTCCTCTGGCAGCCTGTTCCAGGTGAGGGCCATAAAACTGGAAAGACGCCTCGCCAGGCGTGTGTGTCCTGACTTTTGGGGTGACAAGGACACGGCTGCCAGAGGAGCGCAGAGACCGCAAAGGTTTATATGGTAAAAGCAGTTCACAGAGATAAGAAGGCCCAAGACCATCAAGACACTTAAAAAACATTAAAAGAACCTTAAAATCGATCCTAAAATGTACAGGGAGCCAATGCAATGATTTTAAGAATCAGAATCAGAATCAGCTTTAATGGCCAAGTATGACACATACAAGGAATTTGACTCCGGCAACTTTTCTCTCCAGTACAGAACTTAAATAAGTGAAATAAATAAATAAATACAAATAAATAATAAAGGATAATATATACACCAAACCGGGGTTATTTTACAGTGAGTATGTACAGCAGTGCAGAGTTATAGTTTATTGTTATGTGAATGGACTCACGCTCTGTGACTACACAGAGTTCATCAGAGCGACAGCCTGGGGGAAAAACTGTTCTTGTGTCGGCTGGTTTTGGCATACAACGCTCTGTAACGCCGGCCTGACGGGAGGAGCCTAAACAGATTGTGGCCAGGGTGTGAGGGGTCTGTGGTGATTTTTCTGGCCCACTTCTTGACCCTGGACTGGTACAGGTCCTGAATGGAGGGAAGACCAGTACCTATGATCCTCTCTGAGGACCTGACTGTTCTCTGCAGTCTGTCCTTGTCTTTTCTGGTGGCGGATCCGAACCAGACAGAGATGGATGAGGTCAGGACAGACTGGACTATTGCTGTGTAGAAGATGGTCAGCAGTTCCTGAGGCAGGTTGAACTTTCTGAGCTGACGCAGAAAGTACAGCCTTTGCTGGGCCTTCTTTCTTATATAGTTAATGTGGGAGGTCAACTTCAGGTCCCGTGTGATGGTGGATCCTAGGAACCTGAAAGACTCCACTGTGGGGACTGGCCTGTTGATGATTATGAGAGGAGATGTTGATGGGGGTCTCTTCCTGAAGTTCACTGTCATCTCCACAGTTTTGAGCGGGTTTAGCTCCAGGTGGTTCTGACTGCACCAGAGGACCAGCTGTTCCACTTCCCCTCTGTATGCAGACTCGTCACCGTCACGGATGAGTCCAATGATGGTGGTGTCATCTGCAAACTTCAGGAGTTTAAAAGAAGGGTCCCTTGACGTGCAGTCAGTGGTGTAAAGGGAGAAGAGCAGTGGGGAGAGAACACATCCCTGGGGGGCGCCGATGCTGAGGGACCGGGAGCTGGATGTGAAGTTACCCAGTTTCACCTGCTGCCTCCTGTCAGTCAGGAAACTGGTAATCCACTGACAGGTGGAGGGAGGCACGGTGAGCTGGGACATTTTTTGATGGAGGAGCTGTGGGACGATGGTGTTGAATGCAGAGCTGAAGTCCACAAACAGGACCCGAGCGTAGGTACCTGCAGAGTCTAGGTGGTGCAGGATGTAGTGGAGAGCCATGTTGACTGCGTCATCCACTGACCTGTTTGCTCTATAGGCAAACTGCAGGGGGTCTAGCAGGTGATCCGTGATGTCCTTCAGGTGGGTCAGCACCAGTCGCTCAAAGGATTTCATGACAACAGATGTCAGGGCGACTGGTCTGTAGTCATTTAATCCTGTGACGGGGGACTTCTTGGGAACCGGAATGATGGTGGAGCGTTTGAGGCAGGAGGGGACCACACACAGCTCCAGGGAGTTGTTGAAGATCTGAGTCAAGATGGGAGCCAGCTGTCCAGCACAGACTTTCAGACAGGACGGAGACACTCCATCAAGACCTGATGCCTTCTTAATCCTCTGTCTCTGAAATAGTTGACGTACATCCTGTTCACAGATCCTCAGCGCAGGCAGGGGGTCAGGTACGGGGGTGGTTTGGGGTGATGCTAGGCCTTTTGACCGGTGTAATGTGCTCCCGCCTCCTGGTCTTCGTCAGGACACGTGCTGCTGAATTTTGTTGTAGTTGTAAACCTGATATACTCTTTTTGGGAAGACCAGAAAGCAGGGCATTATAGTAATCAATTCTACTGGAGATAAAAGCATGCATCAGTGTCTCCGTGTTGGCCCGAGAGAGAATGTGGCGGACTCTGGCAATGTTTTTTAGTTAATAAAAACCTATTTTAGTAATATTTTTTATGTGAAGAATAAAAGTCAGCTCAGAGTCAAAAATCACGCCCAGGTTCTTCACTTGTAAAAAGGGATTAAAAGACAGTGATTGTAGTTTTGGTAAAAGTTTCTCTCTCTGAGCCTCAGGACCGGTGACTAAAACTTCAGTTTTGTCCTGGTTGAGCTGGAGAAAGTTTTCTGCCATCCAGGATTTGATGTCTTAACCTCTTAAGCCCCAGGGTCTCTCCAGGGTCTCTCCAAGATCCTAGCTCGAATAGGACACACCTAACATTAATTTAGTTTTTCTCTGCAAAAACAAACTCTGTGTAAACAATCTTGGTATCAAAATGAAGCCAATGCTTGTGAGATTTAATCAGTGGTGTAAAAATTACAGCTTGTAGCTTGAACATAGACAAATTACAAGATTCTTTATTCACGCCTAATTCTTTTTCTCATGTTAAAGTATATAAACCATTCAAAATATGCTCCAGTAGAATATAAACTCCAGATAATCATAAACCAACATGTGTAGATTACCTGTACCAAGATTCATGTTGATAAAGTGAAGTGGAGCAAAGTTACAGAGGTTTTAGTGAAAAATAGCTAGTTTTTTTGCAATTTGGCACAATTTGGCACAAACAGTGATAGTTTCAATTTCTCAATTCCTGATCTACTGATTGCATTCAAGTTCAATTATATGCCTGAAAACAAAGTTTTTTTTATATTTTTTGGTAAAATATCCAACTTATTTATCACCCTATTTAAATAACACTATAACACAGAGTTAGGCTTGACTCCAACTGAAGAACATATATTCAAATTCCAAATACAACAAAATTGTGAAATATACATATGAAATGGATAACAAAACTGTTCATAACCCCCTCCTCTTATCAATGCAAATGTTATATGGATGGTAATGCGCTTTGCATGCAGTAACAATATGATCGTAGAGTGGGCTGATTTTGCACAGACGACAGTAATCAGGGGTGGTTTTTGTTTCTTTTCATTGTCTTATTCACAAAGCTGAGGTGCAATGACCACAAGATTGCCTCAAACTGGTTTCTCTGCATAGAGTTACGGGTTATTTTAAAATTATATGGCCACTAACCCAGCAGTCAGCCACAACTCCTGTGTATATAATGATGGATGGGAAAACATATAAGTCTGTCACAGTGAGGGGAGTCCAAAGGAACTTTCTTCCAGCCTCTTTCCTTTTTGTAGCATTGGTATTGTCGATAATTGTCCAAATTACAAATGAACTGAAGAAGAGCTGGAAGAGAGAGAGAGGAGACCATGCTGCTGCTTGGTCAAATGTAGGGCCCGGTGGCCTCGTGAGCATGAACCTAAAAGACTCAGGAGTGCTGTCCTCCTCACGTCTGTGGCATCTTCACCCACTGGAGTATCAGCAGACCTCTTTGGACAGCTGTTGCCTTAGCTTAGTTGAAGGCCTTGGAAGTATTTAGTCTTTAGACTGAGCGTGAACAGTTGGAGTGAGTGAGTGAACGCTGGCGCGCGTTGCTGCCACTGCTCACCAACTTAGCCGAATAAATTGTTTTCGTGATATCGGATGTGATTTTCAGAGATTATAAGGACTACAAGCTACTCCTACAAAGTCTCCTACTGTTAGTAGCTTCTGCGACCGTTCTGGATATATTCCTACCTGGGACTCCTGGCTGTCGGATTCCCCTCCTGGGCAACGATGTGGATCCACCAAACAAGACGCTGGTTTGCCATTTTCTGGATCATTCTGTCCCTTCTTCACCTGCATACTGATGGACTCCTCCAATACTCTGCTGGTGTACTCTTAAAACTTCGGCACCATGTCTCCGCTCCCTTTCTGCCACCTGGGCTCGGGTCCGGGGGGCTTGACATCCCCCGGACATTGTTTTCCAGCCACGACGGAGATATGCCCACCGTGGATCTCGCCGTAAGTTCCAGACAACAACTCCCATCATATAAAGTCTATCTGGTCCTCTACGCGCCGCCGCTACCGCCGCCCACCTCGGGATGTTGATCACAGTGCTCTGGCCTGCCTAGCTAAGTCGGCTAGCACCGCAACGGCCAAGATTAGCTCCACCACCGTCAACGTTGGCCTTCTTAACATCCGCTCCCTCAGCAACAAAGGTCATCTCATTCAGGATGACCTCGCTGAACATAAGCTTGACTTTCTGTGTCTGACTGAAACCTGGCAGCAGCCTAATGACTTCGCCTCTTTGAACGAGTCTACTCCGCCCGGGTTTGTTTACATCTTCCAGCCCCGTACGTGCGGCCTTCGGGACGGAGGTCTCGCAATGATTCACCGCGAGAGTTGGAAAGTCGTTCCTGTGTCTGCTGCTCCTGTGTTCTCCTCCTTTGAGTACTCTGCCTCCCTTCTCCCTGGACCTACTCCTACAATTATTGCCATCATCTACCGCCCACCAAAATAGAACAAGGACTTTATGAATGACTTTTCTCAGCTGCTGACACATCTTTCATCTCTGGCTCATAATGCTATTCTCCTTGGTGACTTTAATATCCATATGGACAACACCAATAATACTCTCTCTAAAGAGTTTTTATCCTGCTTAGACAGTTTTGATTTGCAACAATTTATACATTTTCCAACTCACTGTAAAAATCACATTTTGGACTTGGTTTGTTGCTCTGGTATCACTCCCACGGTCTGAAAACCTCATTCACTTCCTTATTCTGACCATGTGCTCATTAATTTTAACATTAATCTCACCCTCTCTAAAATCATCCTCCCCCGAACTATTTCTTTTCGCAAAACAAAAGACATTAACATTTCCACCTTCTCCTCAGACATCAATAACCTCCTCAGTATTTATCCCAACAGCTCTCCGGATGCTCTCGTTCTCCACTATAACAGCACGCTCCATAACCTCTTGGACACCCATGCTCCACTGAAGTTCAGATCTGTCTCCTTCGCTCGCTCTGCACCCTGGTTCACCCCTGCCCTCCGTCAACTAAAATCCAAAGGACGCCAACTTGAACGACTCTACAATAGAACTAGTCTCACTATACATAAAGAAATGCACAATAACCATGTCATTCAATACAAGAACCACCTCTCCTCTGCCAAATCTGCCTACTACTCCGGTTTAATTCACTCAAATCAACATAGTTCCAAAACCCTTTTCTCACTCCTCACCACTGTAACGAAACCCCCTGATTCTCTTCCCCATCACATACAATCCCCTTCTCTAGCTCCCCTCATCACCAACATTATTCATTCAACCCTCATCTCTGGTATTGTCCCTCATTCATTCAAAACAGCCATAATCACACCCATCCTGAAAAAACCTGGTTTGGATCCCACTAATTTCAATAACCTTCGTCCTATTTCAAACCTTCCCTTTGTTTCCAAAATTCTAGAAAAATCTGTGGCTATTCAACTCCATACCCATCTCACTTCAGATAATATTTATGAACATTTTCAATCCGGTTTCCGCCCCCTCCACAGCACTGAAACAGCCCTCCTTAAAATAACCAACGACCTGCTTATAGCTTGCGATTCTGGTTTGCTCTCCATCCTCAATCTCCTTGATCTCACAGCAGCGTTCGATACCATTTCTCACTCCATCCTCCTTGACAGACTCTCCTCCATCGGCTTAACCAACACCCCCCTCGCCTGGTTCACTTCATATTTATCTGGTCGCACACAGCTTATCCAACTCAAATCCCATAGGTCTGACCCCTCCCCCGTGTTTGCCGGTGTCCCTCAGTGCTCTGTCCTGGGACCCCTCCTCTTCCTCATTTGCATTCTCTTTACATATTCCGTAAATACAAAATCCATTTTCACTGCTACGCCGATGACACCCAGCTCTACCTCTCCACTAAACCACTCGAGTATCTCCCTCCATCCTCCCTTACCCTCTGCTTACAAGAAATTAATTCCTGGTTCTCCACCAATCTTCTCAAACTTAACAGTTCTAAAACAGAAGTCCTTCTCATAGGTACCCCCTCAATTCTCTCCAAATCCAAGTTCTCTTCAATAGTCTTTAATAACTCATCTGTTTCTCCTTCCCCTCAAGTCAAGAGCCTGGGCTTCATCCTCGACAGTACATTATCTTTCCGGTCACACATCAACAGCATCACTCGATCTGCATACTTCCACTTATGCAATATCTCTCGTCTCCGTCCCTCACTCACCCCCCACACCACTGCTATCCTCGTGCACAGCCTCGTCCCCTCCCGGATTGACTACTGCAACTCACTTCTCTTCGGCCTTCCCAATAAATCCCTCCAGAAACTGCAGCTCCTCCATAACTCTGCAGCACGGATCATAACCCAGACTCCAAGCTTTCACCATATCACCCCTACTTTGCAACAACTTCACTGGCTTCCCATAATACAAAGAATCAACTTTAAAATACTCATTACATTTAAAGCACTTCATAGCCTGGCCCCTTCCTACACTCAACAACAATATAAACGCAACACCTTTGTTTCTGCTCCCATTTTTCATGAGATGGACTTAAAGATCTAAAATTCATTCCAGATACACAAAATTACCATTTCTCTCAAACATTGTTCACAAATCAGTCTAAATGTGTGATAGTGAGCACTTCTGCTTTCCTGAGATAATCCATCCCACCTCACAGGTGTGTCATATCAAGATGCTGATCTGACAACATGATTAGTGCACAGGTGTACCTTATACCGCCCACAATCAAAGGCCACCCTGGAATGTGCCGTTTTGTCTCACAGCAAAATGCCACCGATGCCACAAGCATTGAGGGAGCGTGCAATTGGCATGCTGACAGCAGGAATGTCAACCAGATCTGTTGCTCGTGCATTGAATGTTCATTTCTCCACCATAAGCCATCTCCAAAGGCGTTTCAGAGAATATGGCAGTACATCCCACGGCCTCACAACCGCAGACCACGTGTAACCACACCAGCCCAGGACCTCCACATCCAGCAGGTTCACCTCCAAGATCGTCTGAGACCAGCCACTCAGACAGCTGCTGAAACAATTGGTTTGCATAACCAAACAATTTCTGCACAAACTGTCAGAAACCGTCTCAGTGAAGCTCAACTGCATGCTCGTCGTCCTCATCGGGGTCTTGACCTGACTCCAGCTCGTCAGACTTGAATAGGCAAATGCTCACATTCGATGGGGTCTGGCACGTTGGAGAGGTGTTCTCTTCACGGATGAATCTCGGTTTACATTGTTCAGGGCAGATAGCAGACAGCGTGTGTGGCGTCGTGTGGGTGAGCGCTTTGCTGATGTCAATGTTGTGGATCGAGTGGCCCATGGTGGTGGTGGGGTTATGGTATGGGCAGGCATCTGTTATGGACGAAGAACACAGGTGCATTTTATTGATGGCATTTTGAATGCACAGAGATACCGTGATGAGATCCTGAGGCCCATTGTTGTGACATACATCCATGAACATCACCTCATGTTTCAGCAAGATAATGCACGGCCCCATGTTGCAAGGATCTGTACACAATTCTTGGAAGCTGAAAATGTCCTAGTTCTTGCATGGCCAGCATACTCACCGGACATGTCACCCATTGAGCATGTTTGGGATGTGCTTGACCGGCGTATACGACAGCGTGTACCAGTTCCCACTAATATCCAACAACTTTGCACAGCCATTGAAGAGGAGTGGACCAACATTCCACAGGCCACAATTGACAATCTGATAAACTCTATGTGAAGAAGATGTGTTACATTGCATGAGGCAAATGGTGGTCACACCAGACACTGACCGGTTCTGAGTCCCCAGACCCCCAATAAAGCAAAAAACTGCACATTCCAGGGTGGCCTTTTATTGTGGGCAGTATAAGGTACACCTGTGCACTATTCATGTTGTCAGATCAGCATCTTGATGTGGCACACCTGTGAGGTGGGATGGATTATCTCAGCAAAGCAGAAGTGCTCACTATCACACATTTTGACTGATTTGTGAACAATGTTTGAGAGAAATGGTAATATTGTGTATCTGGAATGAATTTTAGATCTTTAAGTCCATCTCATGAAAAATGGGAGCAGAAACAAAGGCGTTGCGTTTATATTTTTGTTGTGTACATTTCTGACCTTCTTCATGTTTCCACTCCAGCACGCACTCTCCGCTCCTCCTCTACTCTACAGCTCTCTGTTCCACCCGTTAAACTTGTGACAATGGGCCACAGAGCATTCAGCCACTCTGCCCCCCAGTTCTGGAATTCTCTCCCCCCCTGACCTCCGTGCCATAGACTCTCTCCCGCTGTTCAAATCCAGACTCAAAACTCATCTGTTCCGTTTATCTTACATCAATTAGTCATGCATGGTTGGAATCGTAAGATCCTATAGAATCACGCTGACATCAGAACTTTGAAGCAGATTGGACAAAGCAAATGTTTATATGGGGAAAGTTCACAGTGCGCATGTAAGACAAGGTTGAGCTTCCTCGAATCAAATGTAAAAAATAATGGCAATGGATTACGTTTTTTTCACTTTTTCTTTTCTAAATACACACTGGATATTTTAGTTATTCTGGAAATACAGTCATATCACGGTGGGTTATTCTATTCAGCATGTGAAAAACAAAGGTAAGAAAAAAATTATGCTCTTGTTTTTCAAATGCTGTATGTATTTTTGGTCTTATTTTGCTGCTCATTTGCTGAAATTTGCACGTAGCGGGATGAAACTTGCAGCTTTAGAATCTGTGAGATGCTGGCTATCAGGGAAGGCAAAGTTTGCTCGGTTCTGTTCTGCAGGGTGATCGACAGGTTCGGTTGAATGTGTTTATGTAAAAATCGCAAAATAGCACAACTGTCCCTTTAATTGCTTGTTATTTTTTCTGGGTTTGGAGGTCGCACAAAATATTTGAGTCTTTAGCTGAGCTTCTGATGTTTATAATGATAGGACATGCTTAGCAATCAGGGACCACAGGTCAACTAAATTCTGACATTTCCCCGCCCTTCCCCCACAGTGACCCGTGGGGCTTAAGAGGTTAAATGCAGTTCAAAAGTGCATCCATTGGCCATGTGTCATCGGGAGACATGGAGATGTACAACTGTGTATCATCAGCATAACTGTGAAAGTTGACTCCATGTCTTCTGGTGACGCTGCCAAGAGGGAGCATATAAAGATTAAAAAGCACTGGGCCTAAAATCGAACCCTGGGGCACACCACATGTAATCCTATGGACCCTAGAGGAGCAGGTATCTAAACTTACCATAAACGTCCTGTCTGTAAGATAGGATGTAAACCATTTGTGAACAGCACCAGAGAGGCCGATCTGTTTTAAACGAGTTAAAAGAATAGTGTGGTCTACTGTATCAAAGGCGGCGCTTAGATCCAGTAGAACCAACACTGTCACATTCTGTGCATCATGGTTTAAATGCAATTTAAAATCTTCAAAAGGGCCTGCTCTGTGCTTCGGTTCACCCCAAAACCAGACTGAAATTTCTCCAAGACATTGTGCTCGTTAATAAAATCCTTAAGTTGAATTAAAACAATTTTTTCTAAAATTTTGCTTAAAGAAGGTAAGTTAGATACTGGTCTAAAATTGATAAAATCATTAAAATCTAAATTGCTCTTCTTCAACAGGGGCCTCACTACTGCCCCTTTAAAGGCGGCAGGAAAGACCCCTGTCTGAAGCGAGTAATTAATCATGGTTAAAATCTCATCTCTAAAAGATCCATAAAATTGCTTAAAAATGAAGTGGGAATCGGGTCCAAAACACATGTGGTGGGGCTCACTGAGGAGAAAACTTTATCAAGAGTCCCAGCTTCTATCAGGACAAAACTGTCCAGCGTTTCCTCTGGTAAAGACACACGCTCAGATTTGTCTAAAACCATGTTACTTTGAGGGGATAAAATATTACATCTGATTGTGTCTACCTTTCCTCTGAAGTGGTCTGCAAACTCCTCACAAAGAGGGTTTGAGAGGGTTTTAGGAAATGCATTAGTAGCTAGTTAAAAAGTTTATCAATGGTGGAAAAAAGGATTTTGGAATTATTTTTATATTCCGAGATGATTTTGGAGAAGTAAGAATTTCTTGAATTTCTTACTGCATTGTTGTATAATTTTAGAAGATCTGTGTATATTTGATGGTTTATTGTGGTTTTACTTTTCCTCCATTTTCCCTCTTCCGCCCTACAATTTCTCTTCATTTTTCATTTTTCCACGGCGGTGCAGCTTTAGATTTTAAACTTAACTTCTAGTGGAGCAAGCCGGTCAAGAGTGGACTGAAGCCTTCTGTTAAAATCATTGACAATAAAATCACAGGGGAAGGTAAAGCAATAGGAGGATTCTTTTTAAAAATTTCCAGAAAACCTGCAGCCACTTCAGGGGTTAGATGACGCTTCCTGACAATTCTCACAGAGGTCTCCTGCTGAATAAAACTGGTGATGTTAAAAAACACACAGTAGTGGTCAGAGAAAGCCAAGTCAACAACAGAGGACACACGGGTGTACAGGCCATGCGTGATGACCAAGTCCAGTGTGTGTCCTTTGTTGTGAGTCGGCTG
Organism: Valencia hispanica; assembly: GCA_963556495.2. NCBI lineage: Eukaryota > Metazoa > Chordata > Actinopteri > Cyprinodontiformes > Valenciidae > Valencia > Valencia hispanica. The sequence continues at coordinate 15,039,826 of OY747714.1, read as the reverse complement.
CATGGCATGTTGGTTAAAATCCATATAAGTCAGAATGTTTTAAAAATCCGTTGATAAAGGGTCTAAAAGGTTATCCATATGTAGATTAAAATCACCAGCTAAAATGATCCTTTCAAAGGAGTTGTGCAAAATTTATAAAAACTCTGAAAATTCTTGAATAAAAAGTGCACTCTTTTTAGGAGGTCTATAAATTGTGACAAAAACTGAGGAGTGCTAAAAACAGTTGCATTATATTCAAAAGTAAAATAGTTATCAAATAAAACAGGTTTGGCGGAAAGTGTTGATGAACTTATAAAAGCAGTTCCGCCTCCCCTTTTGCTGCTACTCGTAGAATAAGTGAAGTTAAAATTAGGTGGGGAGGCCTCTGTAAGAACAACAAGGGCATCTGCACTCAGCCAAGTTTCTGTTAAAAATAAACAATGAAGATTATGGTCTAAAATCTGATCATTTATTATAAAAGTTTTGTTCAGCAGAGAGCGAAACATTAAAAAGTGCCATATTAATGGTGATTGGAGATGGAGTGACTGTATGATTTACTGAAAGTGGGGCTTTTGGCAACTTTTTGAGATTATTTGGGTTGCATTTGTTCGGTTTATGATTTTTAGTCCGCTCTCTGCTGATAAGAACAGGTATGAATGAGGTAGAACAAGGTCCAAGTCCAATATGTGAGTTACTGTTAAAATCAGGGGTGAGTTCTTAGGAGCAAGGACCATTTGCACATCAGGGTGTGGCGGAGGAATCAGAGAGGGCTGGGGCAGCTGTGGCCAGTGTAGTTGACAGGGGGGGGGCGTGGAGATGCCAGGCTCAATGTCAGTGTACGAGTGCCTTGTTTATTTAGATGGAGCCCATCTGGTCCAAACAGGTGCTTCCTGCCCCAGAAAATGTTAAAATTGTCTATAAAACCAATATTGTGAACGGCGGTGATGGAGGAGAGCCAAGTATTAAGGGATAAAAGTCTGCTAAAACGACCAATTCCTCTGCCGACAGTGGGAGTGGGCCAGAAATAAAAACAAAATCTGTTCGGTAATGTCCGTGACAGTAGCTCCAAGGGAACGCAGTGTGAGGGCTCTCATCCTCACATTTCTGATGATGGAGTCCCCAATGATGTGTGGTGGGCGTCGGGTCTGCAGGCGGATGTTTGCGTTGGGCAGAGGATCGTTCACCATCCAGGACTTGCTGTATGCCAGGTGGAGAAGCATGCCCAGGACTGCAGCGATGTTTAATCGGCGTCGAGGGCTCGTTCCGTGGGTTCGGGATGAAGTGGAGCACTCCTCTGCGAGTTCTGGCTTAAAAAGTGATGGAATGACTGTATGACTTACTAAAAGTGGTGCCTTTGGTAACTGTTTGAGATTATTTGGGTTGCATTTGCCTTGTCTGTTCAGATGTAGTCCATCCGACCCAAACAGATGAGTCCTGCCTTTGCTGGGCAGAGAAGTATTCCCAGGACTGCAGCGATGTTTATTCTGCACCGAGGGCTTGTTCCATGGGTTCGGGGTGTAGTGGAGCACTCCTCGGCGAGTTCCAGCTGCAGTCCTGGGTTTGGCGTGACATGGAAGGCTGTGGGAATCAGACTGCTTCTCCGGCTGCTGGGATCGGCCGACGACTGCCAGTGGAGGGAAGTCTGGGTCCAAAGCACCAAAACGGTTGGTTAATGGCAGGCCGGATGGAGGAGAACGGTGACAGTTACTTCGCCCACTGCGGCCGGGCCCAACTGTGGACCACGGACCCTTTAGCACCGTAGTGGAGCTGATAGAGGTTTTCTGCTTAGCTCCTTGCCAGTATTCTTCCTCTACTCCGGTGTTCCTTTGCCCTGAGTGCGATTGGAGACCCAACAGTGGATCTTCTCTTCGCAGCTTCACTGGGCTGATATGCAAGTGTGTCGGCCAGTTCAGTATTGTTGGTGGTGGCAGCGAGATTCCGGCCGAAGATGTCGCACTCATGCTCCTGGATTTGGTGAAGCGTGGAGATCCTGTGCTCCAGCTCGAGAAGTTTCTGGCTGAGTTTGAAACAGCCATCACAGACAGGGCTACAGGTGAGTGGAGGCATGGTAGGGGAAGGTAATACTCCACGCACTCTTCACTGATTAAAACATGCCAGGTAAAAGTGTCAGTGGATTAAAAAGACAGCAATGCTAAAATCGGTGAAAAACAGCCTAAAAACCAGCGGTTAAAACCAGTCTAGAGAAAAAGGTTTAAAACCGTGTTTGGAGACGGTCTTGGCGGGTCTCGCTGATCATGTGAGCGTTTTCATAATTATTTGAACACCCTGCGATTTTGCAAGTTCTCCCACTTTGAAATTATGCAGAGGTCTGAAATGCACATTGTAGGTGCATTTCCACTGTGAGACAGCATTTTTAAGATATCATATTGTCTAATTATTAAAGTATTTATTTGTATTTTATTGCTGCACATAAGTATTTGAACACCTGGGAAAAACTGTGTTAATATTTGGTACAGAAGCCTTTGTTTGAAATTACAGAGGTCAAATGTTTCCTGTAATTCTTGACCAGGTTTGAACACAGAGAAACAGGGAGTTTGGCCCACTCCTCCACCCAGATCTTCTCTAGAGCTGTCAGTTTCCGGGCTGTCTCTGAGCAACACAAAGTTTCAGCTCCCTCCAAAATGTTCTATTGGATTTAGGTCTGGAGACTGGCTAGGCCACCCCAGAAACTTGATATGCTTCTTGCGGAGCTACTCCTTGGTTATCTTGGCTGTATACATTGGGTCATTGTCATGTTGGAAGACCCAGCCACAACCCATCTTCAGTGCTCTGACTGAAGGCAGGATGTTATTACTCAAAATCTCACAATAAATGGGCCCAATCATCCTCTCCTTAATACAGTGCACTGTCCCGTTCGCAGAAAAGCACCCCCATAGCATGATGTTTCTACCCCCATGCTTCACCGTAGAGATGGTGTTCTTGGGATGCAACTCATCCTCATGTCATGGACCAGCTCCTCCCGTGTATTTTTGGGCTGATTCCTCACCTTTCGTATCATCAGTGATACCCCACTAGTTGAGATCTTGCATGGAGCCCCAGTCTGAGGGAGACGGTCATCTTTAGCCTCTTTAATTTTCTAACAATTGCTCCAACAGTTTATAAATTATTTAAAAATCAGACTGTTATTTTCTGGATTTAAAAAGAAATGCTGTCTCTCACAGTGGAAATGCACATACAATGTGAATTTCAGACTGCTTAAGAATTTAAGTGGGAGAAATTGCTAAAGGTGTTAAAAGACTTATGTTCCTCACTGTATTTTAAAGCCAATCCTTATTTTGAATACCGTAGGTAGCAATCCTTGTTGTTTATGAAGTTTATGAAGTGCTGGCGGTCTGTAAAAGCAGGCCATACTAATCAGAAACGAACTTGTGGAACTAATTTATGTACCGCAGCTTAGGGCACTCTGTTTTGGGCCGTGTGCACATGTAGCCGGGTTTTTAATTTTTTTAAATATATTCTCACCACTTTGTTTAAATAAATAAAAAATCTCCTTCCACACTGAACCACATAAATGCGTTAAGCACATTCATAGACATGCCAAACCTGTAAGGGGCAGTAGTTTCCCTAAATCCTATCCACTCAGAATAACTTTCTATGTTGAAACCTTTACATAGAGCAGTAATTGAGCTTGGACGATCAATGATGCCAACACATCTCTTATGGCATAAATGCTGTTTCTGAGTATAAACACAGGTCGCACAAATTATGTTGAAGCATTTTTTTCTCTGAAAGTGACGTTTCGGAGCCGAAAACTCCGGTTATTTCTGTCCACATAAAAGCGCTTAAAATGGAGAAAACGCAAACCTTCACTTTGGCTCGTCATCCACACGAAAATGCAGATTTACGGCACTGAAAACAAATCTTTTTAAAAACTCCGGCCAAACTGTAGAAAATAAGTTTGTTTTGTGAGATAACCTGCTACATGTGGACAAGCCATTAATTTAGCTCCAAAGAACAAAAGAAAAACTGGTCAGATGGAGTAACTCATTTTGCTTGATTTAAAACAACTGTTTATATCAGTCAGAAACATTTAAAAACCCTGTTTGTACTTAAATAATTGAAGAATGAAACCTTACAAATGCAGCAAAAACACAGTGAAATAGACTATCAAAACAAACCGTAAATCTGTAATTCAAAAGATTCTTTATGCAGGACTTGTTTTATCAGCCGAATACAGTTAACCTGATCAATTGACAGACTGTAAAAGTTTTTTGGATCCAATGAGTCTCTTCTAGAAACTCGATTCCTCCCTGGCCAGCGACGGACGAAGTTAGTGTGCTGTTCTATCCTGATGTGAGTCCGATTGGGCTCACGGGCTAAAGAGGAAGCACAGAATAGAACCCTGTGCTCAAACAGAGTTGATGATATCTCATAAAGTCCCACTTTTCCTGTTGAAGCAGACATTCATTATGGGATTATCAGTTTACGGCTAGAGGTCTGTGTTTGGTCCTGTCACCATGGCTGTGTCCCAACACTTAAAGTGCCCCTGGCATGAAATTTGCATTTTTTGAGTTTTTTGGTCATATTTTTTAGTTTCCCCATCCTGCCTATTTCCCCTAAGGGGTTAAAATGACTGATTAGTGTTTCCTTTGTCCCCGGGTCTGCCTACATAGTGAAATTAGCTCTCAGAAACGGGCTGTTTTGCAGTTGCAGCATATGTCGTCACTGAGTTCCAGCCAATTACCCTCTTCTCTGAACTATACTCTCCAAGTCCCTCCCCCCGCGACGCATATACCAACCTAAACAACGAGAGCTAAAGGCAGACAAACCGACAGCATGGAGTCCAGACCACATCGACACTGTCCGAGCCACTGAAAAGCTTGTGGATGGGCTTTATTTATGCAGGGAATGTACACGACCGATTCCTGAAGCGCGTGGTCGTTTGTGGCAAACATTTCTCTGACGAATGTTTTATTAACTTGGGACAATACAGCAGTGGATTCGCAGATTGTCTTAAACTTTTACCAGGATCAAAACCAACTCTCCGTGAACCAGCAAATATCTCTATACAAGTGTAGTATAGTTCCGCAATAATGTCCTTCAGCTGTTATATACCAGTGTTTCCCAAACATGACGAATCTGTGGCGGTGCGCCACAGATTAAACTCCAACCGCCACAGGTCCACACCGGCCCAAAACAAAAAAAAACAACTCCGAACTTCACGTATTGCGTTTGGTTTTTCTTTTTTTACACCATTTAAAACGCGCAGCATATTCGTTCCCTGGTCTCTCTTCGTCACTCATGTCTCTCTCGCACACACACATACAGCCCCTCCCCTCCGTGCACAGCACGTCTGTCTGGATCACCTGTGGAAGACTTCTTCTACCTTTCTGCTTCTTCCTCAGGTGCCTCGCAGTCCGGATCAGATTCCGGATCAAATTGAATCGCCATTACAGTCGCCATAACAGTAGCCGATAACTGAGCCATTACTGTTGTGGTGAAGCTAGAGACGTAATGAGGACGGATGGATGTGTGGATGGATAATCAAAAATGTTATTAGGCCTGTAATTTGTAAACAGATTATTGTTCAACACACAATATAATAAGGCCTAAACCTAATTACATTTCATACATAATATTGGAATTTGGGCAATTTGTGGTGCGCAAATGCATGTCTGTCAATGTTTCATCAGTTGCGGACGTTAGAGACTCAATTGACAATAGAGGTGCATGGCTTGGGCCCCGCCCACCAAAACTCGGTCTTTCTGTGCTAATGCTAAAAGAAGGGCCACCTAGTAGGGGCCGCAATTCTACAATAAGGCTGAGTTACGGCAAACGATCCTTTGATACAGTATTAAGGTACTTAGAGTGTGACTAAAAAGGGCCCAAACATCGCGAGGAATTTCATGCCAGGGGCACTTTAAAGCAAATTATATTCTTTAACCTACAATCAAAGCCTTTCTCTTGTGTTTGCTTTTCCAGACCATCTACTGGGTTATGTTTGGAAAGAGGAGGATTGCAGAGCTGACCAGCAGCTCTGTAAAAAGGAGAGCGATTCCAGCTGGGACCAGAAGGAACCAGAACCTCTGCAGATAAAAGAAGAGCAGAAAGAGCAGGTACATCCCTACATCAAAGAGGAAGCTTTGGAGCTTTGCATAAATGAGCTTAAAGGGCAGCTTTTATTAAAGCAGGAGACTGAAGATATAATCATGGTGACTCCCACTCATTTAGAAAAGTCCCACTTTAACCCGGAACCAATCACGAACCAAGTAATCTCTCAGGACTCTAATGAAACCGAGAACCAGGATCAAGAAGGAAACCATCATGAAGACTCAAGATCAAAGCGAGATAAAAAACATAGGAGACGTCAGAAAACAACGAAGAGTAACAATTCAGAACCCCAAAGACACAAGAAAACTCACACAGAAAACTATTTGTATTGTTGTAGAATTTGTGGTGATTTTTTCACTAAGAGTAGTAACTTGACTCAACACTTGAGAAGTCACACAGGTGAGAAGAAATTCTCTTGTACAATGTGTGGATATAGTTTTAGTGAAAAATATTGTTTGACCAGGCACATGAGAGTTCACACAGGTGAGAAGTCTTTCTCTTGTACAATTTGTGGCAATGGTTTTACTCGAAAGGAACATTTAAGTAGTCATATGAGAGTTCACACAGGTGAGAAGAATTTCTCGTGTACAATTTGTGGCAAACGTTTTACTCAAAAAGCACATTTGACTAGTCACATGAGAGTTCACACAGGTGAGAAGCCTTTCTCTTGTACAATTTGTGGCAAAGGTTATATTGCTAATTGTCATTTGACTAGTCACATGAAAGTTCACACATTTGAGAAGCCTTTCTCTTGTACAATTTGTGGCAAAGGTTTTATTGATAAATGTCATTTGACTAGTCACATGGAAGTTCACAAAGTCAAGAAGCCTTTCTCTTGTACAATTTGTGGCAAAGGTTTTAGTGATAAATATCATTTGACCTGGCACATGAGAGTTCACACAGGTGAGAAGTCTTTCTCTTGTACAATTTGTGGCAAAGGTTTTAGTGATAAATATCATTTGACCAGGCACATGAGAGTTCACACAGGTGAGAAGCCTTTCTCTTGTACAATTTGTGGCAAACGTTTTAATCAAAAAGCACATTTGACTTGTCACATGAGAGTTCACACAGGTGAGATGCCTTTCTCTTGTACAATTTGTGGCAAAGGCTTTATTGATAAATGTCATTTGATTATTCACATGAAAGTTCACAAAGGCGAGGAGCCTTTCTCTTGTACAATTTGTGGCAAAAGATTTAGTGATAAAGGTTACTTGAATCATCACATGAGAGTTCACAGAGGTGAAAAGTGTTTCTCTTGTACAATTTGTGGCAAAGGTTTTAAAAGTAAACGTTATTTGACTCTTCACAAGAGAGTTCACACAGGTGAGAAACCTTTCTCTTGTACAATGTGTGACAAAGGTTTCAGTAAAAAATATTTTTTGACTAGTCACATGAGAGTTCACACAGGTGAAAAGCCTTTCTCTTGTACAATTTGTAGCAAATGTTTTAGTGATAAAGGTTATTTGAAACATCACATGAGAGTTCACACAGGTGAGAAGCCTTTCTCTTGTACAATTTGTGGGAAAAGTTTTATTCGGAAAGGACGTTTAACTTGTCACATGAGAGTTCACACAGGTGAGAAGCCTTTTTCTTGTACAATTTGTGGCAAAAGTTTTAGTGATACAATAATTTTGACTTGTCACATGAGAGTTCATACAGGTGAAAAACCTTTCTCTTGTACAATTTGTGGAAAAAGTTGTACTCAAAAAGCACATTTGACTAGTCACATGAGAGTTCACACAGGTGAGAAGCCTTTCTCTTGTACAATTTGTGGCAAAGATTTTACTCAGAAAAGAAGTTTGACTGGTCACATGATTCGTCACACAAATGAAATCCTTTTTCCCCGTGAAAAACAAATCAAAAGATAAATTAGTCACGTGAAAGTTCATTCAGGTGAAAATGGCTTTTGTGCCAGACTTGTAGAAAAAGGTTTAATCAAAACTTCACTTAATCAGATAAGAATTCATATAGGTGAGAAGGCCAATTTGTGTTGGATCTGTGATATAAAAACAAATTAGATTTAACACTTCACATGAGAACTCACACAGGTGAAAACCTTGTCAAATGTCTGACCTGTGGAAAAAGCTTAATTAAAAAATTTGGTTTTGATAAACTCATCAGAATTCACACAGGTGAGAAGCCTTTCTTTTGTACAATTTGGTGTAAAACTTTTACCACTAAAGGTAACTTGAATTGTTACGAGAAGATTCACACAGATTAAAGGCTTTTTCCTTGTGATGCTTTGAGAAAATGTTTCATTAACATTGGTAATACAATAATTTATGTGAGAACTTTCAAATGAAAAAGCGTAATATTGCAAACCCTGTAAAATATTAAACATCGAGACTCCAAAGAACTTCTGAGGCTGGAGTCTATGGTTACCTATTAAACTGAAATCCTAAAACAACTGAAAACTGTTGGTCTTTCAAGCTTAATTAGATTAACGCTGTTGCTATCATTTAATTTAATATTAGGGCTTGGTGATACAGCTTTAGATTGATATCGCAATGTATTTATCAGTTCACCTCGATAACGATAAATGCAGGATAACTACCCCATTGCCAAAAAACAAAAAATTATCTAGATGGAGCTGTGGCTTCTTGAACAGCTCTACCCCAGATTCAATATTTGAATCCTCCTCAATTTGCTCAGCGTCTTTCTCTTCCAATGTTGCCAATTCCTCAGCATGGAAAAAGCTATTGGTTGTCCCAAAAGTCATTAGAAGTCGCTAAATGACGTGTAGGATATATATTTCAACTCTTTCTGTGTTTTTATCTCTTGTCCACTATTTTTTATGCAAGACTTCACACCTTTTCTTTTTTTTAAATACTGGCATGGGCAAAATGACGTCTGTTACAGTGATAAATTTTGGTATAGGTAAATGTTCGGTTTATTGCCCATCCCTACTTGAAATTGTTAGTTTGAAAATGCTCTAAGTAGAAATCCCTTTGAATTAGCAATAGAAATGTATTTGAATAACTCTGACATTCTTACCTTTCTCCTTTTTGTTTGCAATGTACCTGTTAAAGTTATTGTTTATTATTTGTGCATTGTTTGTTGCTGGGACTGTTTTCCATAAATGTGAAATTCTAAACACGATTAAAGCTGTTATATGAACTAAAGTAACTATTTTTTGATTACTTTGAATATGCCTTCACTTTGTAAAAAGCTTTTAATATTAATTAAATAATAAATGACACAGAAAGTTGCTACTTTGTCGGATTTTTCAAAAGTTCAAATGATCAACTATTTGAAATGCTGTTGTTCCTTCATATGTGCTATTTACTTGCTAAGATGGATGTAAACTTGTCTTTTTTACAAAAACATTTTTGCAATATTTTCTGTTTTGCCTGTTTTACATTACTTCTTGCTTGATGAATCAAACATTAAAAAAATAAACAATTTGTTTTAATAAATTGAGAAGGAAGTTTCTCTATACGTCTGTTGGTCAAACAAGTATTAAATAACTAGACTTGGGTATACTCCTGTATACAAGACAGCATGTATATGAGGTCTGCGCTCCCTGAGTTTGTCTCACCCAGATCCAGCATCTGAAAAGTATGTCCATGTACTGTAAAGCATATGGATCACATACTTAGTTGTGCCTCCTTTTGCATAATGTACTGTAATGCATCACTGCAATTGGATATGGAGGCTCATCTTCCTTCGAGAAATACCCCAGGTTTTTTTTTTTACAGTCCCGATCAAGCAACGGCCAAAATGCCAATGGCCCCTCTCATGCGAAATGGGTGAAAAATGACTAAAGAGACAAGACTGAGTGCCACTGAATTGAAAAAGTTCGTCGCAGGCTGTGTTGTTGAGAACATATTAGTCTATTTTCACAGGAAAAGTACCGAATAAAAGCGGTGACAAGCTGCCACAGAAAAAATCATTTGCAGGATACCTTGAGAGAGAATACAACATAATGAATGCTAATTTCAAGGCTACTCTTGGAGAAGGAAAATTCATTTCCACCACTGCTGACAATTGGATGGTAAATAAAAGTTTAATGAGTGTAACAGCACACTGAATTAATTTCACATTACAGCGCAACAATGCTGCCTTAGCATGCAACGGACTTAAGCCGCGCTCACACCAGTCAGCGCGTCCAGGCGTCAAATCACTCTAACGGACGAAAGTTGACGCTTTAAAATTAAAATCCAGCTGCTTGCACACTTTGTAGTCGGCGCATCACGTCCCGTAGTTGCCCGGGTCTCGCTAGCGTTAGTTAACATAAAGTTAAAAGAAAATATTTAACTGCTTACCTGGCACTCCAATATCCTCCGATATCGTCCTCCAAATAAATCTGATCTCTTCCTCTCTTTGTTAAAAGACGAAGACGGGTCATACAATTCCCGAAAATTACAGACCGCAACGATTAATTGATCCTCCATTTTCAATGAATGACTTGCCGATCCATGTCAGCACAAAGGGTCCCTTCGATTGGTTGACGCTCCGCGTTTGCTGCCCCAAAGTTCAGTTTTTCCAACGTCACGCAGCAGCTGCTCCGATGGTCCGTCAACGCGTCCAAGCAGCAGCTGCGTTGGACACGCTGATGCCAGCTGCGCCGACGCCCGCAACTTGCTGCGTATAGCTGCGGGGCAGCTTGACGCCCACTTGACGCGTAGGTACCAGTGGCAGCTGGCCAATAGAGGGCGAGAGGCCGCCGCCCTCCCAGTGTTTTCCCAAGTGTTTTTTTATTTATTTATTTATTTACAATAATCACATATTCTAAGTTGTGTGTTTTAAATTCGTAACAAAGTATCATATTTAAAAATATATATCATTTTCGGAGAAAAAGCTCCCGCTGCGTAGCAGCTGGGGCGACAGAAAAATCGCCCCAAGCAGTGCAGCAGCCAGCCAATCACTGAAAAGAAATTCGCACATATCAACAGGAATTTATCCAATCAGCGTCGTTGATTCGGCCGCTTGAAGGGCGATAGACAAATCACCCCAAGGCTGGTGTGAGGGCAGGCAAGATATCTGGTGGTGACATTGGCAGTGTGATTTCTCTGCCACAAGGCGGCGCTGCTGTAAGCTTTGTGTGTAACATTTTCGTGTAAACCTAATAAGTTATTTGTTTCCAGTTTGGTTCTAAACTTGTTTGTGCAATATTGTATTTATGTTTAGTATAAGAATGCCTCAAGTTGTTAATATTGGCATTAAAATAATCAGTATTTGACATAGTAGCCTACTGGTATCCAGCCGTTTATGTTTAATTGTTTTGGGATGATTATTGAAAATGACTTGATAAGCTATATGCGCAGCTCCACTACTTCCTGAACTAAGTACAGCCCTTTTATTTCCTGTCTGTATTGGACAAACTGATCAATCCAGGTGTGTCTGACCTCAGTAGTCACAACAACAATGGTCAGACACACCTGGATTAATCAGTTTGTCCAATGATGTAAGACAGGAAATAAAAGAGCTGTACTTAGTTCAGGAAATAGTGGAGTTGTGCACAAAGCTCAGAAAGCACAAGTTTGATTTGGATAAAAAAAGGCCCAGCCCCACCAAGAATATTTTTCACCAGCCGCCACTGGTAGGTACCATAGACTTGCATGTAATCTTGCTGCCCTGCTGCCTGGACATGCTGACCGGTGTGAACGCGGCTTTTGAAGGAGCCACACCTATGATGTAATTGGAGCAGAAATTTAAAATCCATCCATCATATTGATGGGATGGCAAAGTTGTTCCCGGTGTTGGGGATAACCCATCAAATTTTTAGAGTATGTCAGTCCTGTAATTTGGAGTCTGAATCTGAAAATTAAAATGGTAATGATGAGGACCCAACTTTTAAAGATGCCATACAACCTCTTTCCACAGCATTTGGTGATTGGAAGTTTAGCGTCCCTCTACACCACAGATTACAATGAACTACAATAAACTTGATTTCAACAAGCAATGTTGACAAACGTCATAATTTTTGTGCAGACACAAAGTCACTGCTCTTTGGACTCAACTATGTTGACCAACATTAGCTTGTGAGCAGCTGGAGGAAGTCAGCCACAGGAAAGTAATAGTACTCACATTTACAAGTGGAATTCCATGTACAAATCCAATTCCAAAATCATCACAATTCCCCTGAATATATTTAATCCCCTTGGAATCAAGTGCCACTTATGGGACTTTACTACTAACACTCACAAGACTATGAGGGGCGTATGGGCCATAATTCATTCTCACACTCACACCCATATATTTTCCCTCACACATACATAAAGCTTTGTTCAATTACATATATAGTCACATTCTCACACCCATATTTTCCCTCACACATACATATATATTTTGGTTCACTTGCATATATTTTCCCTCACACAAACATATATAGTTTTGTTCAATTACATATATTTTCACATTCTCACACATACATATATATTTTTACTCACTCGCATAGCCTATATTTTCACTCTGTAAGAAGAATGTATGTATGTGTGAAATAAATTATAGTGGAAATGGAAGGTAGTCCATTTATTGCACTGATTGGTTTAGAAGCAGGAGCAGGGTGACCTGACGTCTATGTCCCGCTGAAAATGGATGGAAGAAACGAAGCAGGAGTACTGCAAGAAGTTGGTGTTTTAAGGAATATTTTATCATCTCCGGAAAGCATTACTTCACTGTCTTTGTCTCTTTAACAGGAGAGGATAGGCTCATCTGTCCCTAATAGAACTCATACCACGGTGGAAATTGAGATGAGAGCACTCTTCAGACCTGGCCCCTCGCCAGGCCAGACAAGTACTCAAGATCGGACCGAAGGGTTGCATCAGTCTTTAAGATACGAGACTCAGAGACACTTTGGCAACTGGACGTCCCGACCAAGGAAGAAGTAAGAAATATATATGTAATATGAAGGAAATCATAAATGTTAGTTATCGGTGTGTTACTTATGTCCAGACTGTAGCCTCCGTTAGCTACACAGGCAGCGCTCTGACGTTATGGATTAATGAGCGTCCATGTTAACCCTTTGTACATTGTTACATCCCTCCCCAGATGGTATGGCTTTGTTGGGACACACACAGCCATTGGGTGGTGCTAACCCACATTCTAGCTCCAACAGGAAATGGAGAGGACCAGAGCTTTTATAAGGGCTCTGGTCACCAGAACACGCTTTCTTCCGCTTGGGCTTTCGGCCAGACAGTGCCAGAAGAGACCCCAGGAAATCCTTCCTTCGCTGGTGAGAGGACAGGATGAGAGTTTCTGAGAGAAACTCAATCCAAGGGAGACAAAGACTGCTGATCAATCAAGTGAACCGCAAACCACAGATGAGACAAACCCCACTGTTCTGCCCCCAGCCCGGTAAAAGCTTTCTGAATTACAGACGCTGCAATGAGGAAGGGAGCCGCTAACAAGCTACTGCATGCCGCAGAGCAGCGTCCAGACAGAAGCCTTTAAACCCACCGTGACAAAGCCTATGTGGGATGAATGCTGTGCTGGAAAGCTGCAGAAAAAGGTACTGTCAGTGAAGGAAGGTAAAGCTGATCGCTGTTTAGTCAAGTCGGAGAGGACGACGTCGCTCCAACAGCCATAGCGCCTCCCACTGCTAACTGATCACAACTATTGTTAGCCTACCGGCTAACTTTTTATCTTTCCCTGTCCTTAACGGAGCAACCCGGAGAACTTTAACCGTTTAATAAGTTCTGTCTGGGCAGAGGCGAAATTAGTTTAGGATAAACAAGATTTAAGGGTTGTTGTTTTCACTGTGATTCGTTACCTTGTGAAAGATTTCATTTATTGTTTGGGTAGAAACAGGCTGTTCGGCCTGGAGGTTTAAACAGTGATTTTCGAGGTTTCCGATGGAAATTCGTTTTATATCCTGCAATTTGAGTTACTCAATCCGGCAGTTTTCCTTTGTTTGGTGTTTAATAAATTACCCAGAGCAGCTCCACGTGAGTTAGCTGTAGGCTACACCCTCAAGCAAACCACGTGGGCCCGCCTTTGACTGCTCGGCTTCATGAACAATAAGGACCACCATTAATGGTATTCAAAATAGAGATCGGCTTTAAAAGAGATAGTTTAAACACCAAAACTATTTATTTGTCATTTTTGAAATCGCCTTCTTAGTATGTCGAAACACTAAATTAGATCAGTCACTGCCTTGACCGATCCATAAAACAGAATCAATTCTCTAAAGGTTATTGATTTCATATACAGCAAATGGTTTAATGAAACAGCGGTTCTTCCAAATAATGTTTTTTCTTCACTCCTGCTTTGCAGAGGTGTGGACTCGAGTCATGTGACTTGGACTCGAGTCAGACTCGAGTCATGAATTTGATGACCTCACACGCGCTCTACGCGAAGCTTTTATACACGCGTGAAGGTAAATCTTAGGAGAGCCTGCGCCCTCGAAAGGAAATTCTGCGCGAGCGAGTAAAAGACTTGACTGTTTGGAGGAGGAGCCTAAGGTTGGCACTGGCCCTGTGTAATTGGTCTTTTGAAATCAGTAACGCCCACAGGATCAGTGGAGTGATATATTTTTTTCACAGTTTACCAATACAAAAAAATGGCATTTGTCAAACAAAGAAAACATGACTTTGGTGATGCCAGATAGCCAGGAAAATAGCAAAAGTACATTGGTGTAGCATTCAATCAGAGAATAAAAGAAAAACTAAAAACAAATAAATGAAATGAAAAATACATTTTAAAAACAGCTAGGGGTACAAAGTTCACAATCAGTTCATTATATCCTTTCAATCAATTGCAGTGCTTTTCTCTATTAAAGAAAGTGAAGGAGAAGAGGGGTTTCAGTTTTTTCAGGAAGGTATAAAACAGATTTGCATTTGAGAAATTTACATTTATGAATGAAAAACTAACAGAATATAAATTGACATTCAATATGAGGTTTTTTTTTTTCTTTTCGCAGGATACTAAAAGTAATGTGATGTTTGGCGAACTCTTATGAAAAAATCACTGATCCTGTGGGGGTTACCAATTTAAAAAGACCAATTACACAGGGTCAGTGCCGACCTTAGGCTCCTCCTCCAAATAGTAAAAAGTATTTTACTCGCTCGCGCAGAATTTCCTTTCGAGGGCGCAGCCTCTCCTAAGATTTACCTTCACGCGTGTATGAAAGCTTCGTGTAGAGCGCGTGTGAGGTGAAATCCACACTCATCTCATGAGTTGTTGGATACTCATGAGATGAATTCTACACGCGCGTGTTGTTGATGCAGGCACGTTCATGAGCAATTACGTGCGTACCTTGTTGAATACGCGCAGGTGAGGGTTGAAAATCTCACTCGGGATTTTTGACTGAAATATGATTCCATACTTTAGTTTAATGAATCGTATCAAAACAGCATCAAGAAATTGTCTTGAAGTGGACCATTTGGATCAGCTGATGCGCATAAAGTCAAAGCTGCAAGCAGATGAGGCCATCAACAGCGTGTACAATCACTTGATACGTGAGAAGGACAGACAATAAAAGTTAAATTTAAGTCCTTAATCAGATTTGTGCTTATCTAGTGTCATGCATTTACAATGTTCATTTATGAAAATGTATCATTGAATACCAGTTTATGATTAGCAGAAATACAGAATAATCGTGTGATTATATACTGTATTTTGCAGACAAAGAGTTACTTTTACCCAGTGCCAGTGGCGGCTCCTGACAAATATCTCTGGGGGGGCAACTATTCCGATGATGGCAAAGATAACCGCTTCAATGGGTGAAATTATGATAAAATTCAGATAGCCAACTTTACAGCATTACATTGCATTGTTTGAATTGGTTTCCCTTTTACTAGATGGCAACATCAGGCATGAATTGTACAATATGTAAAGTATTTTGAATAGCTGTATTAAATTTATCGCAATGGTCTCAAATGCACTGAAACAGTTCCACCGTGGCCATCAAGAGACACCTTGTCATTAACTAGTTTGCCCTCTAAGAGTAAAAACAAAACATTATTGCTTTACAATTAAAGACATTTTATTTCTCATATTAAAACGGTAATCAAATCTTTCCAGAACATATTCAGTATAAATTTGGCTGTCAATATGCAATCAATACAACTATTTAAAATTCAACATTTGGAGAATACAACATATAACATAAATAATGCACCATTTATAACACACATCACTTGTATTGACATTTTGCTCGCCTCTCTTTTAAGCAGGCGAAGTGATCAATTACCCTCTCATTAAAATCAGGCATGTTCCTGACAAGTTCCCTCTCCATTGAAAGCATGGCCAATGCATTCAGACGTTCCAGTCCCATTGTATTTCTCAGGAACGTTTTGATTCTCTTTAAGGTGGAGAAACACCTCTCAGCTTCAGCTGTTGTCATTGGAGTGGTTATGAGAATGTTCAACAGCACCAGAGTCTCAGGGAAGGTTTCCTGGAGGTTGTAGCTCTGTAGAACCTGGTAAAGAGCCAGCGCACCACAGCAGCCCCTGAAGTCTGGACTTTCATAGATGAGAGAAAGTTCAGTCCTGAGCTTCTCTTTGTGTAGCATGCGGTATGCCCTCACGGTGGTATTCAGAGCCTCTTCAGGGAATGTTTGCTGGTGCTGGTCAAACAACCCTCCCTCTAGCAGCACGGCACTCAGAAGGTGGCTGGTGAAGGAAAACCTGTCCCTGGCATGGCCCAGGATTGTGTCACAGATCTGTTAAAATTATAAAAACGTATCATCAGTAACACACACTTGTAAAGACAATATTCTACCGGTGTTGGCAAGAATGTGGCCATGATCTACTGTATCTACAGTCTCAAAGTATGCATTGTGGTCCGTGCACAGCTCAACAAGGTCCATATTGTGACGTAAATATGGCTGTCTAACCAATGAGAGCTGGTTACATTCAAGGAACAAGTGTGATTGGTTAAACTTGTTTAACTTGGTTTTCAGTGTGCTCATGGACCAGGAGGGTCACGCAATTGCGAAATAGGGAGTGTAAACCATTTAGGAAATGCAACTGGAGAAGGATTTGGAAATCCGAGGGAGAAAAGGAAATGGATGTAGAAAATGAATAACTTTGTTTCATTTATAAAATGGAAAGGTATTTATAGTCAAATTTATGAATTGTTATTTAATTCTCCTTTTAGAAACAGGATCTGAAAAAAAAATTCAAATCGCAGCATTCAACGAATGCACAGTTTGCAATTCCTCTTTAGTATTTCAATTTAAAATGTGCAATTACAAAATGCTTTGCAAATTAGATTTCTTTTGTATTAATTGTTGAATTTGAAAGTATATTTCACAATCTATATTTTATTTCACAATTAATTACTAATCACAATGCTGTAGTCCTTTTTCAAGGACTATCCTGGTCCTCCATAGAATACTGTATCTTTGTGAGTATAATGGATAAATAATGGGTGAAGAAAAAAAAAAGAGCTACCATCTATTATTATATCTAACTTTAAAAATAGAGGTTGTGATTTTCTATCACTTGGTTCTAGCACTTGAGTATGCCTACATCATTGGTCAGTAGTGAATGCAGATACCTCTTTAGACAGCCTCTGCTTCTCCCGTTCTCCTAAGGCTCTCCTTGAGCCTGTGGTACCTGGTGCTTCTTGCTGCTGCTGTTGAGAGGAGCTTCGGTCCCTGAAGGGAGACGGATCAAAAGTGTTAGAATATGAATCAAACAGTATGTCATTATCAAATATTCCTGTCTTTAAAAAAAATCAGTCATAGTAAGTAATAGAAATAGTTTTTTGCATCTGCTCTCTGGAAATGGTTGGGGGGGTGGGATCTATATTTCTGGATGAGCTTAAATAACTTATGTAAATAAGGTGATGAAACTGCAAAAATAATAATAATAAATGAAACAGAAAATGCAAGTGACTAAATTAGTTAATTACTTTTGTGTTTCTGTATATTATTATCATCACAACAACATGCAGACATTTAGTAATGAACACGATGTGCATAATTATTATTATAAATACAGTATTGTATTTTCCTACCTGATGGACAGCCTTTGTGCAACAATCTGGTCGAGACGGGCCGTGCGTTTGGGTGACTGGGTGAAAAAACTGGAAATCCCACCCAAGTCAGAAAAAAAACTCTCACTGCTGGGATGTGAGAAGTGGCTTGTTGCATGATTAAATTCAGCTGGTGTGCATAACAATGCAAATAGTGGGCATTTTTATACTCTTCCCAAACCTTTTGCTGCACACCCACCCTTTTACCGTCGTAAGCTTGCGCAATAAGTTTGCTTTTCTCTTCCTCTGTGAAAACACTGTTCAGTCTCTCCAAAATGGCATCGGTTATGGAGCCGGCTGTTGTGGACAAGATGGGGACAAATTCGAAGAACCGTTTTTGCACAGCATGTTTCCCGTCTATGTATCTCAACACAAGCACCAGCTGAGTCTGTGTAGAGACGTCTGTGGTTTCATCTGCTTGGATTGCCAGGAATCTAGCTGACTTAACCTCCTCCACAATACGTTCCCTGATAACAGATGCCATGCAATCTAGCAGCCCATTCTGCACAGTCTTTGACGTGCCCTTAAAGACCGTGGCCGTTCTTAAGTGCTCCTCAAACACCTCGTCCAGCGACGCCACTAAGTCGACCAGTCCACGAAAAACCCCGGGGTTGCTGCTGGACCCCTTTCGTTCATCCTTGCCTCGCAACGTTAACTCAAACACGCCACAGAATTTCACGCAGTCGATAAGGCAGCCGAGGATATGCCGGTTCTTGCTCACCTCATCATTGTGACGGTGCACAGCTATCCTGTAGCTCTCATCCAGCTGCGTTGAGATGTTGACTCTCCCAAAGGCCGCCAGTTTTAGGCAGCTGTCCATATGCATTTTTGATGCTTCGTGTTTTCTGGCCTTCTCAGAGAGATGGTGCATATCAGTGACACCTGTCTTTGTCCAGGCGGTGTCCGTGTCGGCATCAGGGTGAATCAGGACACAGGGGTAGCAGAACAGAGCGTTAGCCACTTCACATCCCGCCATCCATGTTTTCCGCTCATACCAGCTCCGGGAAAATCCACGGCAGTATGTTTTCCCCTCTTTTTTTGATACCTGCTTGATATTTAAATTTGGTCTGGGTGGTCCTAATTTTTTTAAAGCAAATTTATCCACATTGCTTCAACGACTGAACGGTAAATCCCTCAATGACGAGATGGAGTTCAAGTTGCTAGCCATGATGTCAACGTCGGTCTGGCGGTCTCTTCGAGCACGCATCAGTGTGTATTACGAAATCACGTTGGGGCGAGCCCTCCCGGTGCCCATTGAAATGCACTGTAGGGTCCAAAACTTGAAAAAAAAATATCTCACAATATAACTCTGAGAGCGGCTGGGGCGATTTTCAATCTGACTGAGATCGCCCCAAAGTGGCGGGGTTTAGGGTTGGAATGTGACATTCAGGCTGTTGATTGTACAGTAATATGCAGACTAGGACCGGCAAAATAAGACACTTTTTCTCCTCTTTTTTTCGTGTGGCTCAAGGAGGGCGATGCACTGTCGCCCACCATGGGCCAGCCGCCCCTGCCCAGTGCTCAGCAATGGCTCGTGCTTATAATGCAAGCCAGACCTTTATAATAAAAATGTTAAGTATGTTTTCAAAATTTTAGTTCATAGTTAGCTTGGCTTACTTGGCAGTTCATGTTTCTCCACAGTTATAATGAAATATTTATACTTACAATAGTGTTAACACACTACACAGGTCATGAATAAGATCTTTGTCATTTTCATTGTAAGTGGGATAATGTACTTAATTAAAAAGTGTTCTCACAGAAATTTACATTAATTTGATTATTTTAATAAACTATGTAAACTGGATGGATGCGATGCTGGCATGACCACAGTGCACACATATGATGTCGCTCACAGTGGTCAAAGGGACCGCTCAGGGCGTTTGTGTGTTTCCTCAGACACATGAAAAATTAGAGGGAACATTGCATGGAGGCATTCCAATTATATTATCAGGTTGGTCCAGTTTTTCAGAAGTGATCATTTTGAGGGGTGAGGATTTTATTGATGACATGTTTAAAAAAAGTTTAGGTTAAAAGGACCCATGTCTATTTGAAAGTTAAACTGTTTTGCAGTATGAGGTCAATACAATACAGGACTGAAGCTGCTGTGCTTTGTTCTAGTGCAATATGCTGTTGAAATACAAGCATTTTTTGTGAAAATTAAATTTTCAGTTTTTTACTGTATTTGATTAATGCTATTGTATAAATAATGGTTTAAATAAATACAAATCTTACAGACATACATGATTGGTATAAATTTATTTCTGTGGTAAGAGGACTTGAAATGACTCGAAACTAAAATGGTAGGACTTTTGACTCAACTTAAGGCTTGTTGGCTTTGACTTTTCACTCGACTCGGGACTTGCCTCATCTTTGACTCGACTTGACTCGAGGACAAAGACTTGAGACTTACTTGTGACTTGCAAAACAATGACTTTGTCCCACCTCTGCTGCTTTGCATTATGAATTAGTGGTTTGAAAACCATCCAGAAGGTGCTGATTAGTCTTAAACTAACCACAATTATTTTAAAACTAATTTAGCTTAATTCCCAAAACTCGTCAATACAAGGCTTGGTCTTTAAGCAGACATATTCATACTGAACTATGACATTATCAATTTATTGGTTGTTCCTACTTCTTTGCATATTTAGCAATTTTACTGTTTACTTTTGGGTGTTAGTTTTATGATTATTATTATTTTTCTTAGTGGTTTAGTTGTATTACTAGCTTAGTGAGTTTGTTGATTAAAGCATTTTAACTGAAAGTAGGATTATTTTTGTAATAAACCCTTGTAATTTGGAAAACCGTTGTTATTTCACTTACATGTGTAGTAACTTTCTGTCCAAAGAACGCCAAGAACGTATTCCTTCATCTATTGTTTAATTATCTCAGCCTTATCAGGCAGGTAATCATAAACATAAACTGAGACTGAACAATTTGGCTATTGATATTCCTGGAATCCAGGTGGTGCCGCAAACTTGGTAATTTTTACATAAAATTTTTAACATTTGCCCTAAGCAATTATTCATAATTATTCATAGCCAAAACCTACCTATCTGTGGCACAACAGCTTAGTTTAAAGAAGGTGTAGCAATGGGTACTTGAGTGTAAATAAATCCAGTTTATTTGTATTTTAGGTTACAAACAGAAAAACCCAGGGGCCGGGAAATACTAACAAAAATGTCTAGACACAGCCCATGGAACCAAGTTTAAATAACCCAAAAGGAAGGGGATTAATAAAGGACATAAATCCAACCGTAACTCCTCAACGAGTAAAGAAAAATACACAGCTTCCTTGAAGCTGGGAAGAGTAAAGAAAATAAAAATTATTTCAAGTTACTCTTAGGTAAATTCTAAACAAAACTGCTTCCACAAGTAAATAATTTTTAAGCAAATTATTCCTAGACTGCAGGTAATTGACTGGGCATTTAAAATGTACTGTCTCAGGCAGCGTAACACTCACACAGATACAGAACCTCACAACTAAAAGAGCAACAAAATAGTCTACCATAAACTCTACTACAAAGTACCAAAAGAGTGCTGACACAGAGCAAAGCTCAGCGAAAAGTCGAGTCTACCATGGGCAGGAGTAGCTCCTCGAATGTCCGATCCAGACCGGCTTTAAACTCATCTGCAGCAAAGACGCAAATCAGACGGTAATCCCATCCAGCTGCACACAAGGGAGGGGGAGCTCCCTGATGACGTCACCGGAGATGCACACTCTGACGGTTGATATGGCGCTGGTAGGTACAGTTTTTCAGGAACAAAGATTGAAACACGTTGAGCTTCATGTGTTCCAGTGGTCACAGGTTAACCTGCTTCTGAAGAAGTGACTGAGACACGTAAGCAGAAAGGTGCACGGATTCTACATTTGCAGAGGAGACACCTGTGAGCTCCTGCTGTCACAGTGGTTAAGTGATCAGAATTTGGTTTTGTTTTCTCTCCTGGACTCGGTTCGCGTTCAGGTTCTTGTTTACTGTTTTATTTCTTTGTATCTGATTTATTGTTATTTTATTTTGGCAGTCCATGAGTGTGTCCAAAGCACACACATATCAGTCAAATTAAATGTTACTTTTTTTCAGCAGATAAATGATCCGTGCTGGTGGTCGGGGCTTCTCCCTTCCTGCTTTTAGCAGCCGCGGCTAACCTGAAACGACAAAAAACATTCCTTACTGATTCTGGATGTTTGAGTTACTTTAAAAACTGCTAAACACTAGAGTCAGACCAACGAGGATGAAGTTGGTTTCCGTTTCTAGCTTCCGATTCGGAAAATGTCTAAAGGGCAATTACACAAAAGTTTTCTTTACTCGTTTACGGTTAAAATGACATAACCCAGCCATTTTAAACCTGGACTAAATCATTCTACACTAATAGAAGAACAATGAAAACCAACTATGGGGTTTGTGAAACTGTTATATGATTTGTGAAACCTTCATATGATTTGTGAAACTTCAATACAGCAGATTTCAGCACTTTTTGGGTATTGAGCAGAACAACTTATTGGTTGTTATAATCTGGGCTAGTGGGACCATGTAGATATTAAATAAGAGGGGCCCCAGGATGGAGCCCTGGGGCACTCCACATGTGATTTCTCTTTGTTCTGATGAAAAGTTTCCTATTGAAACAGAGAAGTCCCTGTTCTTTAGGTAAGACTCGAACCAGCCAAGTACTGCACCAGAGAGTCTGATCCAACTCTCCAGTCTTTCCAATAATATATCATGATCAACAGTGTCAAATGCTGCACAGGGTATTCATATCATTTAAATATACTTTCCAATAACAGGTTTCTTAATTTCAGACCCTGGTTGTCCTCGCCTTGCCTGATCTAGCATGTGTGTGATGTCCACTGGACCTTCCGAATAAACATTTCTTTACTGTAGAATATTTTATGGCACTAGTGGTCTTTATTCATTAGTAAAAGGGCAGAAAGATAGTCAAAAATAAGGGGATGACATGCAGTAAATCTTAAGGTAAATAAACCCAGGATAGCTGCATGTGCCACACACACGCATGTGTATATATATATATAATAACTGAATGCATTTTTTGCATTAAAAAACAAGAGCTTCTCATGCAAATAAGAGCAGAAATCGAGAGGCGTGAAAATCTCTGACGTTCTCTGGAACGTGGTTCAATTTGTTTTTTTTTCGTTTGAAGGTGGGTATTTCTTCTTGTTTTTAACAAAGACTTTTTTTCTGTGAAGACCCCTTACCCACACTCAAACAC
Source organism: Valencia hispanica (assembly GCA_963556495.2). Lineage (NCBI taxonomy): Eukaryota > Metazoa > Chordata > Actinopteri > Cyprinodontiformes > Valenciidae > Valencia > Valencia hispanica. Next base: position 15,016,627 of record OY747714.1, on the reverse strand, counting down.
ACAAACAAATCAGAGCCTGTTTAGAGTTTTCCTGTAATTGTGCTCAATACCCAAAAAGTACTGAAATCTGCTTTTATTGAAGTTTCACAAATCATATAAAGGTTTCACAAATCCCATAGATGGCTTTTAATTGTTCTTTTATTAGTGTAGAATAATCTAGTCCAGGTTTGAAATGTCTGGGTTATGTAGTTTTTAACTTGAGCATATTAAGGATGCTCAGAGGAGAGAAAAAAATGGTGTAATTGCTGTTTAGCCAAGCTGGAAACGGAAACCAACTTCAGCCTCTTGGCAGACCATCACTCTGAGTTTATTTCTGCAATATCTGCATCAACTATTATCAACCAGCGACACTGGTAACATCAAGTCGCAGTTGTTTTTTTCCCACTTTTATTAACACATTCAAAAAGTGACAGTGTCCTTTAGGTTAACTTTTATGAAGGTACATTTTTGCCTTTTCAAATGAGTCAGAGTGCTACAGAAATGGATTTCAACAGTCTAGTTAAAACTAGTGATGCTAAATTCGATTCTTTTTACTGAATTGAGTTTGAATGAGTCACTCACCAAAATGAATCGGGTTTTTTGAGTCACTGAGTCAGTTGCCCAGAGAGTGCAAAAAATGTACATTTTCACTCAAACTTAATTTGTTTCTCTTTTCATGTAAATCCTACTGCTAAGATGAGTAATTGAAAAAGAAAACAACTAGTTTATAGAGCAAAAAAGAGCAAAAAAAAAGATTTTTAAAGGGAGCATTTATTTTTCTTTCAATAGAATATCAAATGAAATTTCTGACAAACAGAAAATGAAATGTGAATCTATGGGATCAGAACAGTATCACCTTTAAATGAAACTGAAAATAAAAATTGGCAATGAAAAATATTGTAAAATGAAAATATTCATTTTGAATCTGAAATAAATCTAGTGAAATTTTTTTTATTGAAAGTGAAAAAAAAAATTGAAAGTGAATTTTTTTTCTATGAAACTCATGTATATGCATTGAAACAAATAACTCACAATCAAGTTTTCAAACTTTTTTTTTTTTTTTTTTACAATGCCAATCTCTTTTTACACCATGCCAATCTTTTTTTCAATACCAATCGATTTTTCAATGCCATCATTTTTTTCAGCTCCATTCAGGTGAAACTGTTTTGACGCTGGTGTGTGTGCACACGCATGAGGGGCGGGGCTTCAGCCCCCCATATGTTTGCATGAACGAGGCAGGAGGGAAACTCCGGCTCTCCGAGGCGAGACGCGAGAAACAACAGGACATTTACATTGCTAATAATGTGGTTTGTGGAAGAAAAAAAGACATAAACGGTTTCTTCTCAGTTTCTTCTACTGACCAGTAGACTAGAAGTCTTTGTGATAAAGTTTTATGCTTGTGTAGCCTGTCTTTGTTGGAGGCTCTCTGTGGTATGAAGGGATGTAAATACACACTATATATAGCATATTAAATAACTATTAATTTCAGATCCACAATATATATTTACAATACATGTCAATAACATTAACAAATCAGTTAAGACTGGTGTAAGCAAAGCTAACAATACTGACAACTCGTTTTTTATTAGATTGCAAAACGTAATTGTGACACACACTCTAAGCCAGAAGGTGGCGGTAATGCTCGCCAACTACCATGGCAAACTGAGAGGAAACCGTTTATATCTTTTTTTTTACTATTCTTATTCCACAAACCATTATGCTTCCTGTACACCTAGAGACTTTGAAACGATTTAGAAAATACTCTTAAAGATTATCAGCTCACATCTAAAGACTTGGGTTAACAGTTTTTTAGTCTCAGACTAAAGATTTTATAAACACTGAATCTTGTTGGGACACTATTTAAAAGACTACACCTAGGCTATTTTAGCTTCCCGCAAAATTCCTCCGATTACATAGTTGAATTAACGGAGGGAACAGATTCTTAACCCTCAAAATCTATTTCTGCACCTGACCCCTGCCGGGCTCTGTAGCTTCGTGCTTCCGCTTGTGTGAGAACAGCTTTATTGGTTGTTGGTTGATTTACGTCACAACGAAAAAAAGATTGGCATTGTAAAAAAAAATGAAAGTTTGAAAACTTGATTGTGAGTTATTTGTTTCAATGCATATACATGAGTTTCATAGAAAAAAAAAATCACTTTCAATTTTTTTTTTCACTTTCAATACAAAAATTTTCACTAGATTTATTTGATTCAAAATTAATATTTTCAGTTACAAGAATATTTTTCAATGCCAATTTTTATTTTCAGTGCCAATATTTATTTTCAGTTTCATTTCAAGGTGATACTGTTCTGATCCCATATGAATCAACGAAATAAAAATCCAAAATATAAATTTAAAAAATGAAGTTAACAGATTAATGTGTTCAAAATTACTAGTCCACTTCAAAAATAAATGTGCCCCTTACAGATTGGCATTGAGTTTGAGCTGTGAACCAGTGGGAGGGTGAGTGAGTCATTAATCCTGAATAAGGCCTGGCTATAGAGGAACTGAGTGAGTTCTTCATGCTACGATTCAGCACCAGGCATTGCGCTAGCTGGCTCCGGCTAGCTCTCAGGAAGGGAGGGGGTGAATAACTTAAATGGGCTGTTAGCATGTTAGCAGAGCGATGCTACTGTGAACTAATAAGCTAATCTCGTGATTTGAGCTTTGTACTCAGGGTTTTTTCTTAAGAAACTGGCTGTTGTTTTTTTTGCAAATTTAATTATAAGCTACATATATTTCTACTAATGAAATTAGTTTACCATTAGTAACAGGAATGAGTCAGTAAATGAGTCACTTGGGGTTGTGTATCATGAGTCACGAGTCAGTAAAGTGGTTCTCGAGTAGGCTATTAAACGATTCGTTCATGACTCGCACATCACTAGTTAAAACTTTCCTTAAGCTTACTTTGTCAACACAACTTGAACGTTTGCTCCATCCATATGATGGTAACATGAGTAACTTTTATAAAGTATTTATAGTGGCTGTGTTTAATGCAGTTTGTAAAGGCAAGCATTATTAATAATTTTTCAGAGTTGTGGTAAAATTCCTCAAAGTCAAATATTTACAATCTTTTATTTTCAGAGCTAAAGTGCACCATCATGATACTTTCAACAAGGATGTCATCCTTCTTCCTGGACCATCAAGCTGTTCTGTCATCAAACATCGCATAGCATGAACAAGGATATATACAGTACTGAATGGATTTGAATTCCAGAAATCCTGGAACCAAAGTACTGTTACTGAACAAATAAGGGATGACTTTAAAGAAAGGTCGTCAGCTGATATCTGGTATACACTTACATAAAATTGTTATTATTTACATATCTATAAAGGGGTGTATTAAATACTTAAATGGAATGGTAACTTAATAGTAATTGAAATAAACACATTTAATACAGTACTGTATAATTCACATGACTTATTTTGACTGTAGACCTTGTGCTGTGTTTGTCATCATTAAGGGATTGGAATGCAAGCTGCCTCATTGTATAGCTCCTACATTAAGATTTTTTTCTTTTTTGACTACCGTTTAAATCTTTCTAAATTTTACTAATGTTTTCCAGTGTAGAGTTGCTGATGTCATGTGGTAACAGATTGATTTCACCCAAACTGCGTGCTGGACCGGAGCTAGATGCAAATCTTATTAACAAAGTATATAAGTCAAAAACTCTGTATATTAGACCATCAAAGCCAATTTTGGTAAGTTTTGGGATCACTTTTGAAACAATCTAAACGTTATCACTGATCTTTGTAATGTAAGGTCTTCAAAGTTTTGTGAGGAGTAAATGTGGTGTGTTTGATCTGTAGTTATACTGAGATGTAATAATGAAGGTAAATCTGGTGTACAGAGATGCCAATTTCAAAAGAATGGACAACACAGGTTTAAAGAAAAAGTTGATATTTTAGATACTTTTTAATTTACATTGTGTATATCTGAAAATGTTTTTTTCTCCCTCCAATGTGTTTCCAAGGATGACATCACAGACCACAGCTCTGAAGATGTGTGTGAGGAAACCACTCATTCAACAAGGCAGTTGCGTTCTTCATCTCAGGCTAGACCCTTATCTACCTCTTCTGATTGTTTCACCAGTACAGTGGATCCCTGCACAACAAACAGTACCTCTTCCCTTGAGCCTCTTGCCTCATCTCATGGCTGTGGTGCATCATTCTCTTAAAAGTCCTGCTTTAATATACCAAAACATCTCACCCAGCCCAAGCAACACTTCAACAAGCAGCTCTTCTAATCAGCTACCCAGTGGGCTTTCTAGACAGCTGCTTTTCCACCAGTCAGCCTTCTGCCTCATCTTTTGAAGGAACATCTTTGGTTCTGACTTGCCAAAAGAGGTCAAGCTCATCCAACCAAAGCGGCACTCCTGCAAAGCATTTAGCTTCTACCTCAACACATCAGCAGTCTACCAACTATGAGAGCTATCTTTCAGTAATGGCTTCACTATCTGATGCATCACCTGATGGTGAAGAATTGAACCAGGCTTTTCTAGAAAGCCTTCACACTGAAAGGTTTGTGTGAAATGTAGTGGTTCTTCTAGTTGCACATTTCTAATGTATTTCTTGTGTAACTGCTTAATATATGTTAGAAGGTCTTTCACTTCTTCATTCTGAAATCAAAGACCCTTATTAGGCATGGACATTTACTTTTTTAACAGTACGTGCTGTAAAGCAGTGGTTCCCAAACTCCCAAACATAATTGCACAAAATAGTGAGTTCCATCAATGGCAGTAGGCTCAGCTTTCTTGCTGAGCAGTAACTGGGCTTTAAGAATGGAGTGAAGGCTCACAATTCTTAGTTTATTATTGGTATATTTTTTGTATGTTTATGTTTTCATTCATATTTTTATTTGTTCTTATTAGACTGTAATGTTATGTTACATCATGTAAAATCATCCAAACCCCAGTATGAGTTGAAGATGGTAACATCCAATCTACGGTGGGGTAAATGTATTTAGTCAGCCACCAACTGTGCAAGTTCTCCCACTTAAAAAGATGAGAGAGGCCTGTAATTTTCATCATAGGTATACCTCAACTATGAGAGAAAAAATGAGGAAAAATGGACTGAGAACAGTTGGTATGCTGGACAAAATCCAAGCTCACCCTGACATAGGGTGACCATATTCTGATTTCCAAAAAAGAGGACACTTGGCACAGTCCTGAAACACTGTTATGACTGTAACCAGACTTTTGATTTTAACATATTTAAAACATCCATTCTCCATGTGGTTAGAATGAACAGTTAAATAACGAACTTCAGATGGGCTTTCACAAGTGCAAAAATGACTTTAAAATATCTAGAAATTAATTAATAATAGAAATAATTACTCTTCCAAATTAGAAAATTTACCAGAAACAATAATAGCTCGCTTTTTAAGTCATGCTGGACAAAAATTAAACAAAAATCTGAAATAACATTCTGAGAAAACGGGTGTTATTTTCTTTTCAATGTAATAATAAAAGTAAAAAGAAGCAGTGTCAAAAACAGAATAATGCCTGCTCCATTTTTTAGATTTTATATTCATCCTCCTCCGTCAGTTTCTATATTAATTATTATAGATTTTGTTTCCATGTGGACCTACTGGATCTTTGCCACTTTGCTGTCGTATTGCATGCATTTAAGTACGCTTATTAGTCCCCTTAAAAACTATGAAAAACCGGACTTTTACATCAATCTATGAAATCCCCCTGGACAGCACGTGAAAAGTGGACATGTCTGGGGAAAAGAGGACAGTTGGTCATCCTGGCCCGATAATTTTCGCCCCTCTTCTGTGCTGGTCTTCTACAACCCTCTCAGCTGATGTTGTTGATGGTCTCTTCACCATCCGTCTATCTCCATTTGGCAGCAATAGAAGGCGTGCTGAAGAAATTGTTCCTTTCTGGAGAGACTACCTCACAGATGCAGAAGGTAAATGCATATAATTGAATCGTAAATTACCATTTCTTTTTCTGTACCTTTGCTACATCTGGTCATTGTGTTAGTTTTGAATATCAGTAGGAGTACTGTTTTTGTTTATTGTCTAATTTCTTTGTTTCTTTTTTTATTAGATGAAGGAGGAACAAAGAAGTTGGCTCTGATTCTTGCTTTTCCCACTGGTGCCAATGCAGTTCTACCAATTGGGTTCTCTCCCCAACCTTCAATAGAATTTCTTCACCAAAATGATTCAGGAACCACAGCTAAATTGCCCATTGCAAATACCTGCATCAACTGCCTAAAATTACCCTTGCATACGTCATACAGAGATTACAGGTATTAGACAATTTATCACTAAGCAGTTTTAATTTGTGTTGTTGGTTTCTGCTGTATTTTTGAACAGAAAATGAAACCTGTAAATTTTTTTGCAAAAAGTGAAGTTATGAGATCTTCTGTATAGTTCACATTTTTAGCAAATTTCGGCAAGTACTGTTGGGGGGGAAAATTGGTCTCTGTAGTTTTTTACTGATAGTTGCATTTTAAATCTAAAGTGTTCACTATTTACCTGTTGGTTTCATAGCTTGCTCCTGTGTTTTCATCCGCCTGCTCAAAATGTGGTGGTCTATTTTAAATTAATCAATTGCATCACACTTTGAAATGCTTCAGTTTTTTTTTTTCGTTTTTTTTTATTCTTACAGTTTAAGGGTTCATTTAGTCTTACATTTTTCATTTTTACTGTACAGTTATGTCAAGTAGACTTAACCGGACAAAGTATTACAAATAAATATTTGAAGAAATCTTCTGGCAAGGCATTGCTACAAACTGGACTTAAATTTACAATGTATCAGAAGTTTCCAAAGTTGGTTTCAGGGTTGCTGTCCTGCAGGTTTTAGATGGTTCCTGCTGCAGCACACCTGGATCAAATTAATGGGTCAACACACTTTGGCAGAAGCTAACAAGTTGTTAAGGAGACCCATTTAATTTGAACAAGAGAACATCTAAAACCTGCAGGACAGGTGGACGCAAGGACTGAAGCAGGGCATCTCTGCAATAAGTACCCCCGGACAGTCGTGGCAGATGGCCGCTCCTACTTAGCCTGGTTCTGTTGGAGGTTTCTTCCTGTTAAAGGGGAGTTTTTCCTCTCCACCGTCGCTACATGCTTGCTCAGTATGAGGGATTGCTGTGGTTGGCAAGTCTGCCCAACCTCAGCCAATGACTGACTCAATCTGCTGGGATTGCTTAAATAGGAAACCTTTTAACTGATTGGAATGTTTGTATAAATGTATTGAAATGACTTCTTGTTAAGTGCCTTGAGATGACATCTGTTGTGAATTGGCGCTATATAAATAAATTGATTGAATTGAATTAAGTAATGTATCTTGTATTTGCGATTTTGCAAAAAGAACTTTCAATCTAACTATCCTCCAACTTAAATTTAACCTGTGTGATTCAAAATTATCTGCAAAATAACATTTCAGTGAAAATTGATTGTTTTAAAAATTAAAGGATTTGCTTTAATTTGGACTGCAATGTGTTTTCTCTTTTACATGAAGATCTGAGTACATCTTTTATGAAATGTAGATGGATTTGGTATTTTGTACAGTAACAAAAGCAAGTTTAGTTGTTAAATTTATATTTATTATATTTTGTTTATTCAGTAAATCATTTGTAACCAGGTTCCTGTAGTGCTCGATTAGGCCTTTAAGTTTCTCGTTTTTATGTTTTATCTTGAAAAACTAGATTTAATAATATTTTTTATTCTGAAGCATCACCATTTTCAGTTATTTTACTGGTGTCAAGATGTAATTGCTTTGATATTTATTTCAATTGAACTAATTAAGACTGTTAGATTTTAAAATACAGGTAGGTTAGAGTGCTTAAAACTTTTTTTTCTTTTTTGGCTGGTGGGGGGGGGCATTAAAAGTATTTTACATTTAATTTGCATTGTTTCCTTCCAACATAAGCTAAGATCTTTTTTTCAGTGGGTCACTGAACATGTATGGTAAACTGTTTGTTTTGCCTTGACTCTTTAAATCTTGTGGTATAGTGATATGTTTAAACTCATTTATGCTTTTTTTGTATTAAATGGGCTATATGCAATTTTCTGAAATTCAAACTCGTGACAGACACCTGTGGCCAAAAAAACGGAAAAGCTCTTCCTTTCTGCTCACTCTCGCAGCGCGCACTCGTACTCCGGTCGCTCTCAATCTACAATCTTTTTCGGGCACTTGTCAGGGGTTTAACTTTCTTAGTCTTATGTGGAGTTACTGTTGGTGTCAAAGTTGTCCTTGGTCTCTTTTGTGTATTCGCACAATCCATTGAACTGTGCTGACTAGCGGTAGTGGCAGAGTGATCTGAAATATTTAACATGAACGCGCTTGACGTCACATCCGCAGACAGCGTGGGAAAATCGGACCCGACAGAAAATAGAAAAAATTGGATACAGGCTTATAGGTGCACCCACTGTGAGCTGACAAGGGGTCATTATGCTCATCAGGAGATGTTTGAGTCATAAATGGTCAAATAAAAAGGCTATTGTTACGTTTATTTTCGGGAAAAAGTTGCATATAGCCTCTTTAAAGATGTTATCATTTCAACAAAGGATATCAATGTTAAAAAACTTTTTCTTCAGGGCTGTTTCTTGATATTTCCTAATCCAGAAGCTTTACTAAAATGTTTAATGTTTGACTGTATTTCATAATATGAACACTTATGGAATATATTAAAAAAATTTAAATAAAAACATAAATGTTTGAACTCAGAATCACATTTTTAGTCAAGGGTTCCGAATAGACCAAAATACCTGAAATGCTTTTGAGTAATGCTGTGACATTACAAAGCCCGAAATGACTGACATTATATACATACTCTTTTTGTCACAAGTAAAACAGTTGAAAAGGCTTCACAGCCTCAGAGGATATAATTAAGATATCCTCCTTTCAAGATAATGCACAAGGTCGCAAAATAAATATATGCCATGATTTCCAACATCTTCAAATGGATCAAATGTGTGCCTTAGAGAGTACATAGTAGCATCACTGATGGTAATGTTAATAGATGGAATCACAATATTATTGTTTGGAATTGTGAAAGTGTTTCATTTTCTTCATTCTTTAAGCCACTGTCTAAGTGAAACATGCCATTCAATGTTGGATGATGTATTCCTGCATTGTTGATTACACCTTGCTGCCACAGTTGAAAAGGAGTTCGTCCTCCTTGTGTTGAAAGTCCATTGTTATTCCACTGATTCTGAAATTCAGTGGCAGCCTTTTGAATTTGTGGCAAAAAGATGAAATGAAGACAAAATAAATGTAGTTCATTAAGATAGTCTAGTACACCTTCCTCCTTCATAAAATTCAACAAATTAGCTAACTGAAATGACACAACTCAATTCAGTTCTGCACACAACTCTCTGTTCTCTGATTATGCACTGACCTGTCAGTAATAACACTATTTCTTTTTAATCCACTTCTATAAAGCATGAAACGGGCAACACTAGTGCCTCTGCTATGCAAACAAACAAGGTAGATGATGGTCCGGCTAAAACCATCAATACAGCCGTGAAACACCATGCTCCATCTCACAAACTTGTGGTTTTTGTCTATGTGCCTAAGAGAAAGTGAAATTAGTGATTCATGAGTGGGAAACAAACAACAATGCCAATTTCAGGGCAAAAAAATATTTTAATAGCACTCGTTTTCAAAGTTCAGTGATTTAGTTGATTCTTAAAACTAAGAATCCAGGACTTGTACTTATACAATTTTATATATATATATATAACGTTCTCATTGTTTCTTACTCCCCCCCAAAAAAACTGTGGAAAATAAATTACTATGAATTTGAAAAGCGTGATTGTCTTATGTTCTTCTATAAATTAGTGGCACATCTGGACATGCTAAGAAAGTCCTAATTAAGCATTTCCTGGTTTGAAAGTTACTTCCTGTAAAGTAAATAACTTTCAGGGTCAGTAAAAGTGCTAGACATCAAGCAAAAAAGAGAGAGAAAAAACAGATACACAATGTATTTGTGTGTAAAGAGAATGTATGCATTTGTGAGGAAAATGTATGCGTTGAGGAGAATGTATGCGTTGAGGAGAATGTATGCGTGTGAGGAAAATGTATGCGTGTGTGAGGAGACTGTATGCGTGTGTGAGGAGAATGTATGCGTGTGTGAGGAGAATGTATGCGTGTGTGAGGAGAATGTATGCGTGTGTGAGGAGAACGTAAGCGTGTGTGAGGAGAATGCATGCGTGTGTGCGGAGAATGTATGCGTGTGTGCGGAGAATGTATAAGTGTGTGAGGAGAATGTATGCGTGTTGGACTTGCGGGTGGACTGGCCGGGTGGTGGGCGTGCAGGGCAGGTGGGTGGGGCGTTGGGTTTGGTCTCCTGCCGGGCCGTTGAGCAACAGTGGTCGCTCCACAAGGAATGAGGCTGGTGGATGTCGGCCTGGTGGGTCGGCCGCCCGGCTCATCGGTTTGCTCCTGGTCAGGGCGGGTACGTCGCTGTGGTTCGGGCTACGGGGGCTTCCGATGTGCGGGTGGCGCTGGGGGCCTCCTTTGCTGGCGGGGAGGCTGTTGCTGTGTAGCGACAGGTGCTCTCCCCCTACGATGGCACTTGGACGGGGGGGAGGGGTGTGCGGGAGGGGGTGGGGGGGATGGGGGCGAACTCAACCTGGGTGTCTAGTGTCTTTTGTGTTTTGAGAGTAGAGCGAATGTCAGGGTGTGTTTAGTTCCCCTTCTGGGATGGGGCTGGGGGGGCTGCCTTGGGGTCCGTGGGGCTATGTGGTGCTGTGGCCGTGGGCCCCGGGTCGAACGTGCCATGGCCTCCCTCCCCTGGTGGATCCCGGTGAACAGTGGTGCCTATTGGGGTCAGTGGCGGAGCTGGCTCCCTGGGAAGACATTTTGTCTCCCAGTCCTTCCCTCCCCATCCCTGGACACCTCTGTCCACCCACTCCATCACTTTACCACTCATATAGGGTCTTGGGGCATGGGCACATCACTGGGGTGCGAGGAGGGGCTTCCCTCCTCGCTATCCCGTGGTGTCCTGGGTCACAATTTTATTATACAACTTAGACACTCCCACTTATAACATTCTCACGCGACACATATGTAGGGACTTTGGGGTGGGCACACTTTTTGGCATCCAGAGGGGGAGCGGTTCAATCAGCTTCACCTCTGGTGCCGGTGCCCACTGTTAAACCACATATAGACACTGAGGGCTCGGGGTGGGGGTGGGGGGATGTGTGGCTGCCTTCCCCACATACCACCCCTCTGTTTTAAATGCACATTATAACAACACACATCAACAACATACTCGAGCGGGAGGATGGAGGCTAGGGGTCTTTTCACACCCCTGTTCGCTACGAGCCATCATGGGTTGGGGTTCGGAGGAGGACAGGCGGTCTGGTCGGGGTCCTGGGCTGTCGGGCTGCTTTGCCACTGTGGGGCCCTTTGCGGTCTGCTTGTCTCCGTCCTAGAAGGTAGGGGGTCCACCTCCCGGGTCCGGGGGCTGGTGGCTCTACTGGGGCATCGGTACCTTGACCTGGGAGCATAAAGTGTGCATGGGGTGTGTGAGTGAGGGTACAGCGTCATTTTCTTGGGTGTCTTGGTGAGTCAGTGAGACTGTATGGGTTTAAGAGGGAGGGAACGTATCACTGTGTCTTTATGTCTTTGTCTACCTGTCAGGTTGGATCTTGGTCTGCCCCCTCGCCTGGCGCACCTCAGGCCTTACACTTAATGGGGGGCCTATTTCCCCTCCGTCACTCCCCGCCGGTGACGGGGGCCCCTGCCTGCCGGTGCATCAGTGGTCAATCCGGTTCGGACCTGGTGCGTGCCTGGCCGGGCCTGGGGGGGCCGGTGTGTCGGTCGGCCGATTCGGTGGGCCGATATCTTCCTTTGGTTGGTTGGGGCACCTCTTTTAGAGGTGCCAGGTTTGGGATTGTTGGGTGGTGCCTGCTCGGTGGCTCGGCGGGATGCGGATCCGGCGTCTCTGCTCGTTTGATCACCTGTTCTGTGCGCACCGTGCGTGGCCGGTTCATTGGCGGGTTGGACCGGCCCTGGCCCTCGTTGGATGCCTGGTCTCGGCGCCCTGCGTTGCGCAGGATCAGGACCCGGGAGCTGGTACAACTTGGTGTCCAGATGCTGGCTGAGCCCGGCCTGGGGATGCTGTCCGTCCCCTGCGGCTATCGGTGGGGCGCTGGGATGTTGGCGGTGGGGATTGGCCTAGGGTGGAGGCGGCGCATGGCGGCCGGCCACGGCCCCTGCAGTGCCGGGGGCCCCTCGACGGCCGGTCCCTTGTCGGGTCCCTGCTGGGGGGTGGGGTGCCCCTGGGCCCCGGCTCCCCCGGTCCGTTGACCGGCCCGCCCTGGCGCGGCCCGTGGGCCCGTCACTGCTGCCCCCCGGGCCCCTGCATAGTGGCCGCTGGATGTTCCCCTGGGGTTCTCCTTTGCTCCTCTCTTGGGGGATGCGGTCGGCCCCGCCGGGGTCCGCCTGGGGCTCTGGCGGTCCTCTGGACGTCTTTGCTCCGATCTCCTTCATGTCTGCATCGATTCCTGGGAGACGGATTGTCTGCTCACACCAACTATCGAACACTCTTATGGAGAAACCTTATATGCACCAGCATGCTAACACACACACATAGATGTGGGGTCTATGGTGTTTAAGGAAATATTCTTGGGCTGAGGTTATCATTACTAGAGCTTGATTAATCGGTACCATGAGTTTTTCTGTGACATTGTTGTTGTTGTATTTCTATATCTATTTTTGTGTGATGTGGTTGTGTAATTCTTAGTTCACAATGTTTGGTTGGTTTTGTCGATGTTCCTTTTGCGTGTTTTGTTTTGTTTTTCCCCCTCTCTCTGCCGTCCTGTGGGTATTGAGGCAGACTTCAATGTCTTCCTGTGTTTTCTTTGTTCCCCTTCCTCTCTTGTATTTTCAACTCACCCTCTCTCTTGACTTTTTGTTTCCTACCTCTCTTCTTCATCTTCCTTCTTTCTTCTCCTTAATTTTCCGTCTCCGTGTCCATAACATCAGGAAATAAAAACCCCAACAATTCATAATAAAGATTTTTTACACATATATCAAGTGGAGTACTATAGCAAAAGCTGTACTGCTCTGCTTGTGAAAGTAAATCTGTTGGGCTTCTACTTGGTACTCAGACACCAATTCTGAGCTCCACACTGCCAAACAGGACACGTTTAAAAAAAAAAAATACAACAGGCTTCTGGTTCTTTGTAAGAACATTTAGGAAATCCAGCAAAACAAGGTTGTCCCTCATGCCTGTAGGTCTAGGATGGTTTCATTCATTTTTGTATTTTCTCAAAGAAGGTTATTCATACCTTTTGTGTGAGTCCTTGATGCTCTAGATGTCCACAGCTAAGGAAGACACCTGTTGCTGGCTCACCTCCAGAGATTTGTGCCCGGAACTCCTTGTAAAGGATCTCTACGAGGGACAACCTGGCATCGAAGTTGGATACCTTTTTGTCGATGGCATCCAGGATGTCTCCATAGTCTCTCTATGGGATAGACGAGGTGTTGGTGGAGCAATCAGAGCGCATCCTCTTGGAGGTAGGTGTCGCTGAGTTTGGTTTACCCATGACATTGCAGAAATGCGCTGCTCAAGGTGGCAGCATGTTGGAGTAGCTCTGTTACTTTTGTTCTGTTTAATTTTCTTTTAAAAAAAACTTTCATTCCTCCATTTCTGGCAGAAAAACCTTTTTCGGACAACTGTTCTCTCTGGTTTTGCTGTGCAGCTGGAAGGTTTTTAGCTGAAACTTTTTTTTACTTTTGGACATTTGTTATGAATAACCATGGCAACAAGGTGATTTACAACTGGAACAGCTGATTAACATCACAAAAGCTCAAATAATACCCCAACTGCAGCCCCAAAACCCTGAAAAAGTTGACGCCATGGAAACAGAGCAGGAGCGAAGAGGAGAGAGAAAAGGAGGAAGTTCAAACCATCTCGATCAATCATATTGGGCAATGTGAGATCTTTGGCAAACAGGTTGGGTGCTGAGGACCTTCTGGAGATTAGTATGCAAAAAAAGAATTCTTCATAAAATGAACATTATGGACTGCCCTGAGCATCCTCTACATCAGACTGCGATACAACTAGAGCATCTTCAATCAGAGGCAACTTCAGATATGCAGAGCGCTACAGGAGATCATTCCTCCCCACACCAATCAGCATCAACAACAAATCTTTAAAGAAACTTGGATGAGTTACATTTAATTTCCCTTTGGGATTAATAAAGTAATTCTGAATTGAATTTGACAACACGTTGGAAGCACTCATTCATGTAATCCTGTAGTCTTTCCAAATTTTCTTTTTCCAGGTTGCCATGGGCTTGCCAACTAGTTCGTTTATAATTTTGTTTAATAGGGGACTTTGTTTTTATTAGGTTGATCGAAGCTTATATTTCTCTCGCTCAGGAGGCTATCATGTTGACGTTTCATCAAATGCGTGCTAACGAGGCTAATCTTCCTTTCTTATTTACAATCCTTAAATGTTTAACACATCCAAAACAAAAAAGCTAATCATCAACCTAAGACGCCAGCCATCCCCTGAATCCCAAGTGTTCATAATCAGTGAACCCATTTCCATCACTGATACTTTCAAGCTCCGTGGAAACCAATATCAGCAATAATCTCAAATGGAAAACAAGCGCAAATATCTACAAAAAAGTACAACAGAGTCTTCCATCTGCAACAACTCAAGAAATTTGGAGTTATGTCCCACCTCCTGTGGGGTTTCACCTAGTTATTGTTAAAAGTACTCTCACCTCATCCATTACCATTTGGTTTAGCAGATTCGACAGTCTCCCGGAAGAAACTACAGTCCATCATTACCAGAGCTACCAAAATTATTGGTTTACCTTTACCTTCTCATGAATCACTTCATCACAACAGGACATTGCGCAGAGCACACATGATCATCTCTGACTGCACCCACCCGGCACATTCTGTTTTCCAGTTTCTACCTTCTGGAAGACGATAAAACATTCATTCAATCTCAAAAATAGTTTCTTCCCACTGCAGTTAACCTCCTGAATGCTCCTCATTAGAAATATATGGTCTTGTCTTGTCTGCATGTCACAATGAATATTGTGTATGTGTAAATGTTTATTGTTATTATGGAACCTGTGTTTCTACAAATGCTGTACTGAAAATAAATTCCAGCAGTCTGGCTGTGTGGTCATTAAAGAATCAATCCATCATTCCAAATATTAATCCTACTTTTACAATGACATCTGGGAGGCTAGCTGTCATTCTAGAGAGATCGTCTTTAATAGCAACTGTCTTTGACATCAGGTTTATGAATGTTGGTAATAAAGTTCCATACATGCCAGATGATTCCAAGTTTTACAAACAGGGGATCAGGTTTATTCAGCGGAATTATGATTTTGGAAATGCACTCGTACATGGAATTCCACTTGTAAATGTGGGTACTATTACCTTCCAGTGGCTGACTGCCTCCAGCTGTTCACATCCCATTGTTGGTCAACATAGTTTAGTCCAAATAGCAGTGACTTTCTATCTGCACAAGAATTTAGATGTTTGTCAACATCGCTTGTTGAAATCAAGTTTATTGTAGTTCATTCATTGCAATCAGCAATCACAAAATGCTGTGGAAAGAACTTCTATGGTATCTGCAAAAGTCGGGTCCTCATCATTACCTTCTTAGTTTTCAGATTCAGACTCCAAATTACAGGGTCACATACTCAGAAAATTTGATGGATTATCTCTAACAGTGGGAACATTTTTGCCATCCAGTCAATATGATGAATGGGTTTTTAATTTCTGCTCCAATTACATCATAGGTGTGGCTGCCTCCAAGTTTGTTGCATGCTAAGGCAGCATTGTGATGTGGAATTAATCCAGTTTACTGTTACACCCATAAAACTTTTATTTACCATACAATTGTCAGCAGTGGTGGAAAAGAAGTTTCCCTCTCCAAGTGTAGCATTCAAATTAGCATTCATTGTGTTGTATTTTCTCTCGAGGTATCCTGCCAAATGATTGTTTTCTGTGGCAGGTTGTCATCGCTTTTAGTCGCTACTTTTCCTGTGGAAATGGACTAACATGTTCTCAACAACACAGCATGCGACGAGCTTTTTCAATTCAGTGGCACTCGGTCTTGTCAACTCTTTAGTCATTTTTCACCCATTTAGAATAAGAGGGGCCATTGGAGTTTTGTCCATTGCTTAATTGGGTTTATAGGAAATCCCTGGGGTATTTCCCAGAGGAAGATGAGCCTCCATGTCTCATTGCACTGATGCATACAGTAAAGCATGCAAAAAGAGCCACAACCAAGTATGTGATCCATATGCTTTACAGTACATGGAGATACTTTTAAGATGGTAGATCTGGGTGAGACACAGTCAGGGAGTGCAGACCTTATATACATGCTGTCTTGTATACAGGAATATACCAGAGTCTAGTTATACTTGTTTGGCCAACACACATAGAAACTTCCTTCTCAATTGGTTATTATTATTTTTTTATGTTTGATTCATCAAGCAAGAAGTCATGTACAACAGCCAAAGCAGAAAATATAAAAAAAAAATGGACAAAAGACAAGAGTTTACTTTCATCAAGTAAATAGCACATATGAAGTTACAAGAACAGCATTTCAATTAGTTAAGGAATTTGAACTTTTGAAAAATTCTAAAAAGTAGCAAGTTTCTGTGTAACTTTCAATATTAATTTTAAAAGCTTTTTAGAAAGTGAAGGCATATTCAAAGTAATCAACAAAAATATTTACTTTAGTTCACATAACAGCTTTAATCCTGTTTAGAATTTGACATTATTTGAAAACAGTCCCAGCAGCAAATAATGCACAAAGAATAAACAATAACTTTAGCAGGTACATTGCAAACAAAAAGTAGAAAACTAAAAGTCAATGTAATATTTCTTTAAATACATTCTATTCCCAATTCAATTTTACAAAGTCAAGCAATTTCAAACTAACAATAATTGCAAGTAGGGATGGGCAAAAAACTAAAACTTACCTATACTGAAATTTATCACTAACATTTTGCCCATGTCAGTATAAAAAAAAAGGTGTGTAGTTTTGAAATGCTCAGGACCATTTAAGACGCTGCAGCCATACTACGTTACAGTGGATGGGGTGGTGACAACGTGCAGTCATGTGACTCCACCCCATCCAGCAGTATTGCCAACTTAGTCGCTATAGTTACACCCCTCTAGCGACAATTTCCAAAAGGCAACTAACGAAAAATCTAGAAACTCTGTTGGTGTTTTTGGAGGCTCTGACATAAAGAACGTATCCTTGTTACTTTTCTCACCGAGCAGTGGTGCTGCTGTGGGCTTCTCTTCCGTCCCAGACCGCTTACAACAGCCAGGCCTCGAGCTGCAGCCCTGCTCACCCATGTTGAACAGTCAGCGCAGCAGTTAAACCTACTGCGTCCGAAACCGCAGGTGGCTGATCCTACCCAGGCTTAGATTAAAGTGTAAAAAAAAAATGTCTAAAATAAACGAAAGCACACTAAATAAATCCCAGATTTTACTCACGGCTCAGTCACTTATAGCCCTTTTCCACTTAAGTGGAGCTGGAGCTCCCGTAGCTCCTGTGCTGACTAAGCTCCGGTGTTTGATTCCCGCGAGCACCAGCCTCGAGAGCCAGAAACTGGTGCTATGCTGGCACCACTCTTGTGGGGGGCCAAAGCGTAGCTATCCAAGCACTCACTACGTCATGGGGGAAGGGGAGGGATTTACAGTCGTGGCCAAAAGTTTTGAGAATTACATAAATATTGGAAATTGGAAAAGTTGCTGCTTAAGTTTTTATAATAGCAATTTGCATATACTCCAGAATGTTATGAACAGTGATCAGTCCTTTGCCATGAAAAAACAATTTATAGGATTATCAAGAACTTCAAGGAAAGAGGTTCAATTCTTGTTAAGAAGGCTTCAGGGCGTCCAAGAAAGTCCAGCAAGCGCCAGGATCGTCTCCTAAAGAGGATTCAGCTGCGGGATAGGAGTGCCACCAGTGCAGAGCTTGCTCAGGAATGGCAGCAGGCAGGTGTGAGCGCATCTGCACGCAGTGAGGCGAAGACTTTTGGAAGATGGCCTGGTGTCAATAAGGGCAGCAAAGAAGCCACTTCTCTCAAAAAAAAAAACCCCATCAGGGACAGATTGATCTTCTGCTTAAGTATGGTGAATGGACTGCTGAGGACTGGGGCAAAGTCATATTCTCTGATGAAGCCTCTTTCCGATTGTTTGGGGCATCTGGAAAAAGGTTTGTCCACGTCTGAACAACTACTGGTTAATAGGTAAGTAGGCCTACTACAGTAAAAAACAAACGCAGGAGAGAAAGAGAGAGAGAGCGCTGTTCGCTTCTCTTCTCAGTGTTGTGTGTGTGCGCGTGTCTGAGCGAGTGTATAGTAGAGCGGCGCTGTGACCAGAACGCAGACACAGTCAGCTACGCAATGAGAATTTTTATTCAATCCGAGCACAGATATTGACTCTTATTACTCGTATGATACTCTTACTCGGCAAAAGTGCTTTATCCATACCGGATACTCGTTTCAGCCGACAATCCGATTCAACTCTAGTTTGCTATACTTACGTTCTCCCATAAACAATTGTATTACCAATGGTAATGAAACATTTTCTCAAAGCATCACAAGGAAAAAGCCATTAATCTGTATGAATCTTGTCATAACAATTTGAGTTACCTTTGGTTGTATAAGTTTTGGCCCAAATTGTACAAAAGAAAGGCTTCTCCCCTTCTGTGAATTCTGATGAGTTTATCAAAACCAAATTTGTCAGTGAAGCTTTTTCCACAAGTCAGACTTTTGAGAAGGTTTTCACCAGTTTGAGTTGTCATGTGAAGTGTTAAATCTAATTTGCTTTTATATCACAGATCCAGCACAAATTGGCCTTCTCACATGTATGAATTCTTAACTGATTAAGTGAAGTTTTTGATGAAACCTTTTTCCTCAAGTCTGGCACAAAAACCATTTTTCACCTGAATGAACTCTCATGTGACTGATTAATTTCTTTATTTGAAAGTTTTTCACAGGTTTAACGGGGAAAAGGCCTTTCATCTGTGTGATGCATCATGTGACTAGTCAAATTTCCTTTCTGAGTAAAACCTTTGCCACAAATTGTACAAGAGAAAGGCTTCTCAGCTGTGTGAACTCTCATGTGACAAGTCAAAATTCTTTTATCACTAAAACTTTTGCCACAAATTGTACAAGAAAAAGGCCTCTCACCTGTGTGAACTCTCATGTGACAAGTCAAAATTCTTTTATCACTAAACCTTTTGCCACAACTTGTACAAGAGAAAGGCTTCTCACCTGTGTGAACTCTCATGTGACAAGTCAAATTACCTTTATCACTAAAACATTTACTACACATTGTACAAGAGAAAGGCTTCTCAGCTGTGTGAACTCTCATGTGACAAGTCAAAATTCTTTTATCACTAAAACTTTTGCCACAAATTGTACAAGAAAAAGGCCTCTCACCTGTGTGAACTCTCATGTGACAAGTCAAAATTCTTTTATCACTAAACCTTTTGCCACAACTTGTACAAGAGAAAGGCTTCTCACCTGTGTGAACTCTCATGTGACAAGTCAAATTACCTTTATCACTAAAACATTTACTACACATTGTACAAGAGAAAGGCTTCTCGCCTGTGTGAACTCTCATGTGACTAATCAAATTAGATTTAATATTAAACCTTTTGCCACAAACTGTACAAGAGAAAGGCTTCTCACCTGTGTGAACTCTCATGTGACTAATCAACTGATATTTATCACTAAAACCTTTGACACAAATTGTACAAGAGAACGGCTTCTCACTTGTGTGAACTCTCATGTGACTTGTCAAATTTCGCTTTTGAGTAAAATCTTTGCCACAAACTGTACAAGAGAACGGCTTCTCACCTGTGTGAAGTCTCATGTGACTTGTCAAATTTCGCTTTTGAGTAAAATCTTTGCCACAAATTGTACAAGAGAACGGCTTCTCACCTGTGTGACTTCTCATGTGACAAGTCAAACTACCTTTATCACTAAAACATTTGCTACAAATTGTACAAGAGAAAGGCTTCTCACCTGTGTGAACTCTCATGTGACAAGTCAAATGTCTTTTATCACTAAAACTTTTGCCACAACTTGTACAAGAGAAAGGCTTCTCACCTGTGTGAACTCTCATGTGACAAGTCAAATTACCTTTATCACTAAAACATTTGCTACACATTGTACAAGAGAAAGGCTTCTCACCTGTGTGAACTCTCATGTGACTAGTTAATTGTCCTTTCTGAGTAAAACTTTTGCTACAAATTGTACAAGTGAAAGGCTTCTCACCTGTGTGCACTCTCGTATGACTAGTCAAATAACCTTTATTTTTAAAACTTTTGCCACAAATTGTACAAGACAAAGGCTTCTCACCTGTGTGCACTCTCATATGACTAGTCAAATAACCTTTATTTTTAAAACTTTTGCCACAAATTATACAAGACAAAGGCTTCTCACCTGTGTGCACTCTCGTATGACTAGTCAGATATCTTTTATCACTAAAACTTTTGCTACAAATTGTACAAGAGAAAGGTTTTTCACCTGGATGACTTCTGAAGTGTTGAGTCAATTTACTATTCTTAGTAAAAAAATCACCACAAATTCTGCAACAATACAAATCGTTTTTTGTTTCAGTTTTCCTGTCTATTTGGGGTTCTGAATTGTTACCCTTCGTTGTTTTTTGAGGTCTCCTATTTTTTTGATCTCGCTCTGATCTTGAGTCTTCATGATAGTTTCCTTCTTGATCTTGGTTCTCGGTTTCATTAGAGTCCTGAGAGATGACTTGGTTTCTGATTGGTTCTGGGTTAATGTGGGACTTTTCTAAATGAGTGGGAGTCACCTTGATTGCATCTTCAGTCTCCTGCTTCAATAAAAGCTGCCCTTTAACCTCATTTATGCAGAGCTCCAACGCTTCCTCTTTGATGCAGGGATGTACGTGCTCTTGCTGCTCTTCTTTTATCTGCAGAGGTTCTGGTTCCTTCTGGTCCAAGCTGGGATCGGTCTCCTGTTTACAGAGCTGGTGGTCAGAGAAAACCTCCTCTTTCCAAACATAATCCAGTAGATGGTCTGGAAAAGCAAACACAAGAGAAAGGTTTTTGATTGTAGGTTAAGGAAAACAGTTTGCTTTAATTGTTGGGACACAACCATGGTTACAGGACCAACCACAGACCTCCAGCCGTAAGGACGGATAATCCCACAATGCATTTCAGCTTCAACAGGAAAAGTGGAGAGACATCATCACCCCAATTTGAGCACAGGGCTCTGTTCCGTGCTTCCTCTTTAGCCCGTGAGCCCAGCCGGACTCACATCGGGAGAGAACAGCACACTGTTGTAACTATTAATTTAAAAAACAGTTGTCTGGTTTTCTGAGCATCAGTAACTATAATCAATAATTTTATATTAATATAATTATTAATGACGTTCGAGTTTAACCTGTTTACTAAAGATATAGGGGCACCAATCTCATAAATGAGATACTTTTAATTAAACCAGAGAGTCAGTCTCTGTGAAAGGGGTGGAGTTCGTCCGCGGGGTTAAAACAAACTTTACAGCACACGCTGAAATAGCACAGGAAACTTCTCTTAAGGGAATTTATTAATGAAATAGGTCAACCTTACAGATTACATTTCATTCATAATTTCCATGTATTCTAATGCATGCAAAAATATAGAACAAAGTTAACGTCGAGGGAAGGGGGCGTGTGTGTGCGGCTGTGTGTGTGTGGGAGACAGCGAGCGAATGAGGGGGGGTTCAGCTTACACCCTCAATACAATCAATCACCCAAGCCTTATCAATTGGCGCAATGGTGGCTTAGACAAAGTAAGGGATGACAGAATAAGTTATCGACGGAAGGCGACGCGACCTGTCTAAACAGACACGCGCCGACCGCAGCGGATAATACAACAAGCCGGAAAATAATATAATATAATATACTGCTTCTGGTTGCAACCAAAGTCAAATAATAAAACACAAAAAGCATGCACATTCAGGGTCGGTGTACAGCGACAGACGACCAAGAATAACAGTGGTTGCCAAACTGATCTGCCAGATCAAAAACTTAGTGGAAGGTATCCTTTTTCTGTTGGAGCGAGCAGAAATGAGGTGAAAGAATCATTCACTGTTCCCGTATCCTGCTCACTTCCTGGAATGCCACCTCTCAAACACTAATTTCCCTATTCCAACTGTTCCCCCTTTAATTTACTGGGACGAGACCTCATGCTTACTTTGGGTTTTAAAGTCCACATCCGAAGGCTGGTGGTCTCAACTCCGAATTCTGATCTGACATTCCACTTATTAAAGGATCCATCCAACCTTCTAATCTATCAATGGCGGATAAATCAAAACCAGGCCGTATCCCTTGTAGATCTTGCAGGTTAGCTGATTTCTCCTATGTTGGATTTTATGAAACCTACTCACTTACACTGGACAGCTCGTGTTTCCTCCATGCATGAAACTGAATATGAAAATGATTTCTTTAAAGATTTGAATGATGTCATTACCACCTGTAATTTGTATTGGTCTGTAACTAGAACTGCTCTTTCTGCTACTCTGACTAAAAATCAGGAAAAGTTTTCTCCGGTTGAGAATAGTGTACCACATGTTTCCCTGGTCAAGTCTCGTGGTGACCAGTGGCGTGATATGGGTCCATGGACAGAACAGTGCACTCAGGTCACAGAATGGCAACCCACTGATGACTTAGACGTCTTTTTCTCTCCATCACTGAGCGTGTACACAAAAACACACACACTTTCAGCCTTACGTTCAATTTATTGTTTGGACCAGAAATCAATCAAAATTCCACAATGTGTGTCAGCAGCTGCGCCTACAGAACCTCCTGAACTGGCCACAGTTCCATCTGAAGTGTGGGCCAAACATAAATATGATGTATGGCTGATAAAAAACTGTGAACCCCTGGTGGTCACTCCTAAACCTCTCACAGCCCTGACCCACTCCAAACCCCTCACTGCCCCCCGGTTTCCTGGACACCTGAGGCATCAGAATCCTTCCAGGCCTTGAAACTTGCTTTGCAGTCCCCGCCCACCTTGGGGCTTCCAGATCCATCAAAACATTTTATTCAAACAGTAGATGAAAGGAATGGCTGCATGACCTCTGTTTTGTTGCAACATCATGGGGATGTGATGCGCCCAGTGGCCTATTTTTCTAGTAAACTTGATCCTGTTGCAGCAGGAATGCCACGCTGTCTGCGGGCTGTTGCTGCTTCAGAGAAAGCCCTAACAGCGTCACGTGACATCGTTGCCTACTCACCCCTGAATCTCTTGGTTACACATGAAGTCGCTATGATTCTGTCTGAACATAAAACATCTCAATTCACCTTGCCTCGCTTTTTACGTTATCACACTTGTCTGCTTGGGTTACCAAATGTGACTGTTAAAAAATGTGGAGTGTTAAACCCGGCAACCCTTTTGCCAAATGAGGAGGAAGGTGAACCACATGACTGTGCTGCTGAACTCTCCCTGACATGCACCCCCAAACCAGATTTGACTGACACACCCCTACCTAATCCTGAACTTGTTCTCTTTGTGGATGGCTCTGCATCCCGTACCCCCTCTGGTTTGTGGCAGGTTGGTTATGCTGTATGTACTGATCATTCTTTTCTTGAATCTGGATCCCTACCATCTCGCTACTCCGCCCAGGCTGCAGAACTCGTAGCTTTGACTCAAGCTTGCATTTTGGCCTCAGGTAAAGGTGTTACAATATACAGTGATTCCAGATTTGCATTTGGTGTTGTACATGACTTTGGAGCGCTTTGGTGCCACAGAGGTTTTCTAAAATCTGATGGTAAATCTGTTCTTCATCATAACTTAATTTCACAGCTCCTGGGTGCCATTTTATTACCTACATCCATTTCTGTTTGTAAATGTACAGCTCACACTAACTTAACTGATCCAGTCTCCACAGGTAATGCTCAAGCTGACTCTGCAGCTAAATCTGCAGCAGAACATAAACACGTGTCTGACTACTCTGAGCTCTGCTTTTGACTCCCCCGCCTCACCTACCCCAGCTGAATTTTCTCTTTCTGCTGTCCAATCCCTGGCTACTCCAGCTGACCATAATTTATGGAAAACAGCAGGATGTGTTAAACCCCTGCTGGATGGTCTGGTCACCGACACAAAACCCTGTCTCCCATCTGCTCTTTTTCCACATTATGCTAAATTGACGCATGGATTGGATCATGTGTCAAAGGGAGGAATGCTAAATGCTATTTCTGCACATTGGTTCACAAAAGGGTTCACAATTTATGCCCAAAATTTTTGTCAAGCATGCATGATTTGTGCTGCTAATATTGTAGAGAAAATGGCACATTAAAAAACAAATTAGTTAAATGTTGTGCTGAAACAGGTTTTAATTGGATAAAAGCCCTCCCCATTGTTTTAATGTACATGAGGATGAGAAAAAGAGGCAGAGCAAACTTAAGTCCCTTTGAAATTATTTTTACTATCCCTCCTAACATAGGTTTGCACCCTCCAGGGCAGCACCTCGCAGACACCACGATGTAGGAGGACAGTGTGCTCAGATATTGTGTGTTCCTCACCAAAAAGTTATCAGATATTCATTCTCAGGTTGCAACAGCTCTTCCCCGCCCAGCAGAAGGCCAGCTCCACAGACTTCAGCCTGGAGACTTTGTCCTGATTAAAAACTTCAGACGGAAGAGGTGGAACCACGAGCGCTGGACTAGACCCTACCAGATCCTTCTTACAACCCAAACAGCTGTAAAAGTTGCTGAACAAGCCACCTGGATTCACACGTCACACTGCAGGAAAGTTCAACCCCCCCCTGACGAGCCAATCAGCGCACCCAAGCAAGATCGGTAAGGGAACTGGTGCCCTTACTGCTACAATTCAATTCAATTCAATATTACTTTATTAATCCCAAAGGGAAATTAAATGTTGTTGTAACTCATTATGCAAGTTCCTTCAAAGATTTGTTGAAGATGCTGATGGCTGTGGGTAGAGATGATCTCCTGTAGCAGTCTGCAGATCTGAAGAAGCCTCTGACTGAAGACGCTCTGTAGTTGTATGACAGTCTGATGTAGCGGATGCTCTGGATCTATGGCGTCTTTTCAACTCATCAGGGTTTTGGTTTTGGTCTTTTCAACTCATCAAGTAGCGTGCCAAGCTACCTACCCGCCTCACCATGGAGAGACCACGCCCCTGGCACCCTTTTCGCATACATGGATGGTCACTGCGCGGATCCATGTGTGCATTTCTTGTTATCAGCCTGATAATCACACTCCCAATCTTTCTCTGGCCCATTTCCCCTGAGGATCCACCAACTACGCCTACATCTAGTCCCTTCAACACTTCTACCCCTTCCCCCTCACTCCGAAAGAGAAGAAATGTCCCCTCTGCCAACTCCCGGTGTGGTGACACAAGCGCACACCACAGCTTCATCCAAGTCTGCTTTCTTGCCAACTCCTCCTCAACGGTTTCTATTCCTTTGGCTAGTTTGACCTACAAGGGAAAGAAAGCGAGTGCCTACGCTGGATATCTATGGTACGTGACAAATAATCAAAGAGACACGTAATGGTCCACCCTAGTGGCAGATCCTCCAGGCTATGACTGGTCCAGATACACTACGAACAGATATGCCCGGCACTAGGCTTGGGCGGTATCCAAATTTTGATACCGTCAAACTACCTCAACAAAATACCTCAGTATACAGTATTACCGTGACTAATTAACAAATTATGACGTAAGTCTCAAGCGGCACCCAACTGTTGGCTTGGACCCTCACCGTTCAGAAACGGAAAACCAAACACTATTAATGAAACAATAATAACGTTACACATAGTAGGAATAACTTTTAATAATAGAAACATGTCGTTTATAAAAAAAGGTGCAAATATAACAGTCAAACAACATTAAATTAACACAGAATGGTTTTCGCACAGAAATCAATTAAATAAAGCTTGAACGAATTTTAACAGCCAGCAGAATAAAAAGTGCAAACCATAACAGTGAACAATAGTTAAACAAGCTTTCTAACAACAATCTAGTCAAGATTTTTTGCCAGGAAAACCAGCATGTTAACTTTTTCTGGCTTCAGCATGGTACGTTGCGGACCCACGACTTTGCCTGCGGTGCTGAAAACTCGCTCCGATGGTGAGCTTGTTGCACAGACACACAGGTACTTGCGGGCCAGTTGAGACATCTGGGGAAGCCGACTGGCAGCATATTTCCACCAGAGAAGTGGGTCCTCATCACCCTGTATAACAGGCTCCAAACAGTAGGTGGTTAATTCCGCTCCGGCTCGCTCCTCTGCGCTACGGACGCCTGCCACTGCAGCGGGTTGCTTTTGCAGGAGCGTTCCCAGAGACAGTTTCTTCCGTGGGGGTTCGGGTTGTGCCTCTTCTTGTCCGAGTCTGATGGCCACTGCTGCTGGTGCTGACTGTCCCTCTGAGCGCACCATCTCAGCCTGTAATTCAGCTTTGATTTCAGCCAGTTTGTTGTCATCAGTCTCATATCCTCCACGGTAACGAGGATCGAGGAAAGTGCACTTTTGCATTAATTTGCGCACTGAATCGGGTTCATACTTGGCCTCCAGCTTTTTTAGAATTGCAGTTTTTATTGACTTTGTCAGCTGGAGGTCGTTTTCTGACACAACCAACACACTGTCCCGGCAGAGCTGGAGTATGGGGATGATGGAGGAACTGGTCACATAATTTTCCCCTGATAAAATATCAGTGAAGTTGCCGACAGGTTTCAGTGCGTCGTTCATAGCTTTTAAGACGTCCATGTCCTGCCAGTGCAGGGAAAGGTTGCTTTTTCTGTCATCAGAAAGGACGAGCTTGATGGCTTGTGCCTGCTCAGTGATACGCTCCACCATTGCCAGTTTGGACCCCCATCGAGTTGCGCAGTCCTGCCGAAGGATGAATAAAAGAATGAATAAAAAGGCTACATGATAACTAACTAATAATATAATAATAAACAGATTTAGATATATGTATGCTGCTTACCGTTATGAGACTATGCTCTGGGAGTCCCAGCTCCACTTGCTTCTTGTGCAGCTCGCTTTTACGTTGCCAGCTGTGTGAAAAGGCCCCGACAACACTGCGGCATAGTCCAAGGGCGCGTTCAGTTTTTTGTTTATGGTCATGCAATCCATTTGTTACAGCCAAGTTTAGATTGTGACCGAAGCAGTTAAGCCATGGCCGCTGCAGTAACCTGATTGCAGCAGAAATGTTTGCAGCGTTGTCAGTGGTTATGGCTGAAAGTTTTTCCTCATCAAGTTTCCAGTCCTGTACCGCAGCTTTGAGTGCAGCAGCAAGATTCTCTGCTGTATGACTCTCAGGAAAATACGATGTTTGGAGGCATTTGGATTCAAGCTTCCACTCAGATGTAATTGTGTGGACAGTCAGGGACATGTATGGTGTCATATTAACAGATGACCACATGTCAGTTGTTAAGGAATAACTATCTGCCTGACAGCAACGCCTGAACCTCATCTCTAACTTTAATATACAAGCTTGGGATCGCTTTTTCTGAGAAATGTTTCCGTCCGGGTAGCTCGTACTGGGCATCTAGGACATTTACCATGTCTTTAAAGGACTTTTTTTCCACTATGTGGAAAGGGACCATTTCTTTCGCCAAGTATTTTGTCACAGCATCAGTGCAGGTTTTCCACCGGAGACTGTCTCTTTTGTACTTTGTTGCTTTGGCGAAGGTCCCGATTATTGTCGGCTGTGTGTAATTGGCGGTGGACTTTGTTGTTGGTGGTCTTGCTGCGGTGTCAGCGGGAGGCCTTGAAACTGTTGCACTGACTGAGCTCTGAGCCAAATTCATCCTTGCAGCAGTGAGCGGGTGGTTGTTTCTGAGATGCGTCCGTAGGTTAGAGGTGTTCCCATCTCTCGCCGTCACCTTTTTACTGCACAGTTTACAAATGGCCTCATCTGGGTTCACCGGCTCTCCTTTATCATCTGCTTTGAACCCAAAATATTCCCAAACTGCAGAAGTTGTGTTCTTTTTTGACACCAAATCAGTGGATGCACGACCTGCCATCTTTCTCCCCGTCTCTCTCTTGGTGCATCTCCTCCGCGCTGTCACGTGATTAATTTCACGCTTATACATTTAAATAAACGTTCCAAAAAATTATTTAAGTAGAACAGAAAATTCAGCCACACGTCAATTTTACACATCAAATAATTTTTATTTAATATTAAATTCTTATCCCCTAAATGTACTGCATTTTTTCATGACGGTATTGAAACTTATATCGTTGCTATTTTTAAATACCGTTGGTAGACGGTATTACCGTAATACCACCCAAGCCTACCCGGCACCAACGTCCTCTCATTCGTTTTACTACAACAAGACATGTACTGATGCTCTCGTTCAATCTCACTAGAGACAATTTATTCCCACCGTTTGTAGACTCTAAAGAACAATATATATATATATATATATATATATATATATATATATATATATATATATATATATATATATATATATATATATATATATATATATATATATATATATATATATATATATATATATATATATATATATATATATATATATATATATATATATATATATATATATATATATATATGATGCTTTGAACACTTCAGTCCTAAAATTAGTTACATTTGAAAATGAGATTAAAATATACCATATTCCTATCCAATAGTCTGTCAAGGAAAATCTCCATCCTTTGATCTGATGCAATATTAAATCTCTTCAAACAAAAGAAAAAAAACATTTTCTATGAAAATTACAATTAGTTTAAGCTCCTAAAGCAAACTGGGCTTTCTTAAAACTATGTAAGCAGTACTCTTACTGGCGGGAGGTCTGGGTTTTGGTCATGTAGCCATGGCTGTGTTTCCAACAGAGGGTAAATACGTTTATGGGTTTCAACTGTTCCAGCATGGCGAAGCGCGATATCACGCCATGGAAATACGTTTGGCTCTAATCGGTCTTTGTCAGACATGTGACCGGCCTAGCAACCACTACCCCCGGGCGCCATCTTGAGTGTAAGTGTCTCGCATTGCTAGGGGAAACCGCATTAGATATACTGAAGAAGCCAAAGTTGAAGCAGCGCACTGGAATCTCACAGATGGATAAAATGAAGGAACACATTCCTTACAAGGATAAACTCGTAAAGGAGTCTAGGGATAGATATAATCAGAAATTGTCTACAATCGACAATGTAGATCCATACGAGCTCAAAGGAAACGAATGGAGCGCTCAGATGTTTCATTACTGCCTCCAACTACCGCATTGGACATCACAAACTATCTTGTGTTTGGGATCAGTGCATTCACATGTAAACAGTTCAAAAATTACAAATAGCTGGAGGCATTTTCCCATTTTCTGTCCAAAATCCCTTTTCCAAGCAGGAAACCTAAAGAATCTTATATGGTTGTAAAGTTTTTGTTTCCTGGTATTGTGGGACCTGTTGTGACAGCCCTTCACACAATACGAGTGAACCATTTTGTCCAGGTTTATACACTCCACACACACAGCGATCACTGCTTCCGTTGTTGTGTAAACTCAACCATCCCATCATGCCACGCACCTACAGCACCCAATATGTCATCTGACAAGACCGATTTCCTGAAAAATAATTTGATCTGGACCACATTCAACAGCATGGATATAAGTCCAACTCCTAACAGATATGTGAGCAAATATTTTTTGGGCGTGGCCTGATTCCTGAATAGCACACCCTAGAAGCAACCAAACGATCAGCCACAAGGAATGCTTTCAACTAGGATTGTGAAATTCAGCACATATATGTAGTTCCTGAAGACCTATTAAAAGTCTTTTGAAGCCAGGGTCTATACCCCACGGGAAGTCGTTCCATTTCGATCAAAAGCTGCCATTTCATGCCTTTTGAACGCCACGTCATGCAGATTTTATCAGCCAGCTCAGCGGAAACATTGAGGTGGCGTTGAGTCAGTGGTGCATGAGTCCCCAGGTTGCAGCACACGCCACAGCTGCACTAAGCTCTATGGCCGTTCAAGACTGCTTGCAGCTGTAATTTTATTTTGGTCTTCTGTACTATGTTATTTCTATTCTTAAATAAGTACAGAAAGTGATGAACTTTTTGTTTCAGTATGTGTCTGAAGGACAAAAAGTAACAAAATGTAAAACAATAAAACGCCCTGATTCTTACAACTGATTTCAAGTCACACTTCATTTGTGTAGTTTATTTTTCTTGCTCTAAATCAGTGGTTCTTATTTTCTGTCATGCCACCTTTTTACTGTCACAAACTTCTCTAGAGCTCTATGAAATCCATTTATTTTTTAACTATCCTGTAGATATCTTACTGCTCTGATGTCTGTCACCCGGTGAGCTAACATCTCTATCAGAAACATTAATCTACAGGGTGGGCCATTTATATGGATACACCGTAATAACATGAGAATGGTAGGTGATATCAAAGTCCTGTTTGTGGCACATTAGGATATGTGAGGGGGGAAACTCCTTAAGATGGGTGGTGACCATGGTGGCCATTTAGAAGTCGGCCATCTTGGATACAACTTTTGTTTTTTCAATAGGAAGAGGGCCATGTGACACATCAAACTTATTGGTAATGTCACAAGAAAAACAGTGGTGTGCTTGTTTTCAACGTAACTTTATTCTTTCATGAGTTATTTACAAGTTTCTGACCACTTATAAAATGTGTTCAATGTGCTGCCCGTTGTGTTGGATTGTCAATGCAACCCTCTTCTCCCACTCGTCACACACTGATTGCAACACCGCAGGAGAAATGCCAGCACAGGCATCCAGTATCCGTAGTTTCAGGTGCTGCACATCTCGTATCTTCACACCATAGACAATTGCCTTCAGATGACCCCAAAGATAAAAGTCTAAGGGGGTCAGATCGGGAGACCTTGGGGGCCATTCAACTGGCCCACGACGGCCAATCCACTTTCCAGGAAACTGTTCATCTAGGAATGCTCGGACCTGGCACCCATAATGTGGTGGTGCACCATCTTGCTGGAAAAACTCAGGGAACGTGCCAGCTTCAGTGCATAAAGAGGGAAACACATCATCATGTAGCAATTTCAAATATCCAGTGGCCTTGAGGTTTCCATTGATGAAGAATGGACCCACTATCGTTGTACCCCATATACCACACCAAACCATCACTTTTGTTGTTCCAACAGTCTTGGAGGGATCAATCCAATGTGGGTTAGTGTCAGACAAATAGCGGTGGTTTTGTTTGTTAACTTCACCATTCAAATAAAAGTTTGCCTCATCACTGAACAAAATCTTCTGCGGAAACTGAGGGTCCTGTTCCAATTTTTGTTTTGCCCATTCTGCAAATTCTGTGCGCCGATCTGGGTCATCCTCGTTGAGATGCTGCAGTAGCTGGAGTTTGTAAGGGTGCCATTTGTGAGTAGCTAATATCCGCCGAAGGGATGTTCGACTAATGCCACTCTCCAGTGACATGCGGCGAGTGCTATGCTGTGGGCTCTTGCTGAATGAAGCTAGGACAGCCACTGATGTTTCTTCATTAGTGACAGTTTTCTTGCGTCCACATTTTGACAAATCCAACACTGAACCAGTTTCACGAAACTTAGCAAGCAGTTTGCTGACTGTAGCATGGGAGATGGGTGGTCTCGTAGGGTGTCTTGCATTGAAATCTGCTGCAATGACCCGGTTACTGCGTTCACCAGACATCAACACGATTTCGATCCGCTCCTCACATGTTAACCTCTTCGACATGTCAATGGCTGTGAACAAAGAGAAACTTGTAAATAACTCATGAAAGAATAAAGTTACGTTGAAACCAAGCACACCATTGTTTTTCTTGTGACATTACCAATAAGTTTGATGTGTCACATGGCCCTCTTCCTATTGAAAAAACAAAAGTTGTATCCAAGATGGCCGACTTCTAAATGGCCACCATGGTCACCACCCATCTTAAGGAGTTTCCCCCCTCACATATCCTAATGTGCCACAAACAGGACTTTGATATCACCTACCATTCTCATGTTATTACGGTGTATCCATATAAATGGCCCACCCTGTAGAATAACGGGATTGTTTTTTTCTAACTTGACCTACTGTTCTAAATGCATTTGCTAACACAGAGAATAAGTAATTCTTGAACATTTAAATGAAGGCAACTGGACTTTTCTGGTTGTCTTGAAAACGTTTCGTCTCTCATCCAAGAGGCTTCGTTATTTTTTAACAAGGCTATCAGGGTTGTGAAAGCTTCTAAGCACTAAGCAATCTTTGTGATGTAAGCATCGTTAATTGTGAAACAACCCAGGTTATGTAACCATCCACTGTTTTGGTCCCATGCCTCAATGTGCGAGTTTAGGTGAAACTTCTTGGGTAGGCCACCCAAGGCTGCTTTGCATGTGTTCGAGGCCGTTTGCTCAGCTGAAATCTCGCTGTGTGCGGCTAATTTTTGTTGAGTTTTCTGCCTCACAAGGCGTTGAGGTGAAATTCAAACAGGTTTGATAACTGTGTTTCTTTCTGTATCTGCATGGCAGAACAAGCAGCTACTGACGCACACTGTAATAAAATAGGAGCAATTCAGACAGAACTTTGTGCTGTAAGTCCTGGTGCTGCTAAAAGCAAGACACCAGTTACAGGCCGCCCGGGAGAACGCTTGCAATGAGCATGCCAGGGATGAGGAGCTGTAGGGAGGATCAACAGGGAGACGCAGACGAACGCAACACCTGTTTTTAAAGATTTTAAAACTCTACTGTCGGGACTTATCTGCCTAATGTTCATTTAATCTCGAAGACATACATGATTTAAATACATTGTTTACCTGTTTTATGTTTTGGCCCAAAGTTTTGCCGCCCACCCATCACAACTGAAGAACTGTTCCTCTTATTTCTGTTTAAAAAAATCGTATGATGTCCATTTATTTTGTCGGAACCGCTCTAAATAATTCTATAGACTTAGGCCTAGATTAAACACCGGAGGGTTCTCCGTTTTAGTACAACTCCTCTGATCGGTCATACCGTCATGTCTCTGTTGCCTTCACAGAAGCCAGGAAATGACAAAACTCGGGCAGCTCAGTTTAAAATGATTCCTTATGGGGTGAAAAAACATTCGGGGCTTGATCAGAAATGTTCGGGGCTAGAGCCGGGAATGCCCAGGTCAGGCGACGCCACTGTTGAGTAGCATCAATTATATTTCATTATTAAAACTACATAAGTGAGCCAATTTCCCACAATAAATGACACTTAAATGTTACTCATGTTGCAAAAGTCAATTTATGATTACCTTTTGATAACCTCCATAACGATCAAATAAATCTGATGTTATATAGATGATCTGGAAAGGACAGAGAATGAGGAAAATATCAGCAGATACAGAGGTCCACTATGCAACCTGACACAGAACTAACTTTTGTGCTTGTCAGGGAAATGTTTTGTTAAAATAATTCATCATCCTGTGTTAATATTAATACTGATTTTAGTAATCTTGTTTACACTGTTACGTTTAAATGCATTTTGAAGCACATATTGCTATATTTGGCTTTAAACAAGGTGCCACAATGCTCAAAAAAGCTTTTATGAAAAGCCCTTTTTTTCCTGCATATGGTTCCCCCAGATTCCTCTACGAGGGTGTGGGCTCGGCCCCCAATGTCCCCCGCAGGGGTTCTTTACGTTATCACTGGGGGCCAATTTAATGCCATCCAGATGAAGTGATTGACAAATTAGTTTCTGTTTAGGAACTTCTGGTCCAAAGACAGCAACTTCTGTTTTGTCAGAATTTAAAAGCAAAAAGTTTAGGGTTATCCATGTTTTTATGTCTTCCAGACATGCCTGTAATCTACCTAACTGACTGGGTTCATCAGGATTTATGGATAAATATAGTTGTGCATCATCGGCATAGCTGTGGAAATTTATCCCATCCTGTCTAATGATTCTACCAATTGGAAGCATATATATGGTAAAAAGAATTGGTCCAAGCACAGAACCCAGTGGAACTCCACAGGTAACCTTTGAGAGTATCATTTAGATGAACAAACTGGAATCTATCTGACAAATATGATTTAAACCAGCCTAGTGCTGTTCCTTTGATCCCTGCAACATGTTCAAGCCTTTCTAAGAGAATATTATGATCGACTGTGTCAAAAGCAGCACTGAAATCTAACAAAACCAGAACAGACACAAATCCATTATCTGAGGCCATGTTCTTCACCAGTGCTGTTTCAGTGCTATGATGAGCTCTCAAACCTGACTGAAACTCTTCAAACAGCTCGTTACTGTTTAGATGCTCACAGACTTGATTAGCAACAATTTTCTCAAGGACTTTGGATAAGAAAGGAAGGTTAGATATAGGTCTGTAATTCACTAAGTCATCTTGATCAAGGGAAGGTTTCTTGAGTAAAGGTTTAATTACAGCTATTTTAAATTCCTGTGGTACGTATCCGTTTACTAAGGATAGATTCATCATATCCAAAATGGGGCCAGGAACCAAATGGAACACTTCTTTAAATAATTTGGTTGGGATTGGGTCCAACATACAAGTTGAAGGTTTAGATGAGGCTAATATTTTTGATAATTCCGAAAGCTCGACTGAATCAAAACAGCCTAAGCACAAATGAGGTTCTACAGTTCTTTCCGATGCTGCCTCATTTACTGAGGAAGAAGTAATCATGTTTGGGTGGATGGCAATGATTTTATTTTTAATAGAATTAATTTTATTTATGAAGAATCCCATAAAATCATCACTGCTAAGAGCTGGGGGAATAGTTGGCTCAACAGAGCTATGACTCTAAGTTCGGAAACTGTACTGAAAAGAAACCTAGGAAGCCAATGTATAGCTTGGAAAAGGAGGACACAAATCCATGGGAGGGGACTCCAATAAGTGCCCACAAGGTTTTAATAATAGTAATTATTATTATTGTTACTATTATTAATGGTTATCTGTCAATACAGAAACGACATTAATCAGTACAAGAGAGTCATTAAAGCAGGACAATCTCTTATACATAAAAAACAGTTTAAACATGAGTCCGTTTAAGGTGCAATAGACTAAATGTCCAGCAGATGGAGACACAGACCGTGGAATAAATGAAAGATGACCTAGAGTCGAAATCTATTACACACATCAATAATCGAAAATAACCCACAAACGGCAAATATTAAATCTCCTCGGATTGCTGACAGATTAGTAACTTTAAAAGTAAACTAACACAGAACCATGACTCTGTATCCGTAAAGGGGTGACGATTTTTGTGAAATCCAACAGTATTAATTCAATCTGCCTTATTGTAATGCTTAAGTCAGCGCCCAGACATGTGTGAATAAAAACAAACAAAAAAAACCAAACATTTAAGGGCTTTATTGAATTAAAACAAAAAATTCTATGTTTGTTTGAGTGTGTATACTGACAGTGCATATAAGCGGTGGCACACAAGCAGACGGCTTCAACAACAGAACAAGCTCAATGACAGGAGATCAGAGATGGGCTGGTTTAATCTGCTCTTGTGCTTTACTGATTGGATGATCACTGTTCAATTTTAGTGGCAGTTTAAAAAGAGGGCTGGGTTAATTATAATATAGCAAAACGTCGCTTTTTACGCGTGTTGTACTGGCACAAAACGCAGTTTTTGACGTGCGTAGAAGAGTGGAAAAATGGGGGGAGGAGCAAGATGGCGGAGTGAGCAGTCGCAAAAGTGCAGGGTGTGTCAGAAAAAGTGACTTTGACATCGAATGTAGTTATTTTTGAATCAACAGTCATCCCTAAAGTCACTGTGAGTTTGTTAACACTCTTAAAAGACTTCTGTGAGATATTTTTTTATAAAAGGTGCACAAAAGAGAAAGACTTAAAAAAATGGCTAACATCCAGAATCAAGCTAGCTTCAACGAACATGACTACAGCATGGACGGGCTACGTGAGGCATGTTTTGACGATAGTGTTGAAGAGGAGATACAGATGGCAAAACAACTGAACGACCACACTCCGTTACAGAACCCAAATCCCAAAAAACTAAAGAAGAGAGAAAAATTAGGAGAAGTAAGCATGGATAAATTACACGATGCTATCCATACTCTGTCACAAAGATTTGAGGAAAGACTGGATGTGCTCGAAAAAAAGTTTGAATACTTTGAACAGCGCATTCAGAACAATGAGAAAGGGGTAACAGATAATAAAAACGAAATAATTCAACTCAAGGCGAAAGTGGATATGCTGACAAAAGACAACGAGGTTTTGAAGGAAAGATGCCGGGAAATAGAGCGTTACGGAAGACGCTGGAATCTCAAATTGATCGGGCTACCAGAGAAAGAAGACGAGGATATTAGAGAAACGGTGATAGGTATTCTCACAAGAGTGATACCGATGTCAGTAGATAAAATACGAGACAAGGTTGATACTGTCCATCGTCTGGGGAAGAAGGATAATCCCGCCTTCAACACAAGACCACGACCGATCATCATGCAGTTTGGCATGAGGACGACGAGGGACGAGATCTGGAGGAATTCGAGGGAGGCCAGAGTCTGCAAGGAGATACACATCCAATTTAGACAAGACTGGTCAAAAGAAGATCGTGAAGCCCGGGCAAAACTGTATCCAAAGGTTCAGGAGGCCAGGCGCAACGGGAAGAAAGCTTACTTGAAAGACGGATACGCCATTATAGACGGTTAAGGGGTCGAGGCACCTTACACAGGTTAAATATAGTGTCATGCAGTTGTTCATCAGAGTGATACAGACATTTTATTAAAGGGGTCTATAACTGTTAATGTCAAAGTAATAATTCAGGATAGATTGTTCATTCCTGCATAGTTTCCTATTTTCTGTTTTTCTCTTAAGAGCATCTTAAAAAACGTGTATTTTGTTTGACTGTTATGTCCATTGTTTTTGGTTCCTTAAATGTTCGAGGTTTAAAAAACAACATTAAGCGTAAGGCCATGTTTTTATTTTGTAAGGAAGTCAAAGCCAACCTTATTTTCTTACAAGAGACACATTCTATTAAGGACGATGAAAAATTCTGGAAGCAACAATGGGGAGACAATATTTTGTTCTCACATGGAACTTCTCATTCTGCAGGAGTGATGATTTTATTTTCTAGGTTTATAGGGAAAATTTTGGACTATAAAAGTGATCAAGAAGGCCACTGGCAGATGGTTGTGGTGGAGATATTCGATTTCAAAATAATTTTGATTAATGTATATGGGTATAATAACAGGTCTCTTAATAGACATATGTTTAAGTTATCTCAAGCTATCAGGGTCTGGAGCGCAGCTTATGGCACGGACAATATATTAACAGGAGGTGATTTCAACATGGCACCTAATTCCTGGCTTGACAGAAAACCTCCCAAGGGCTTACAACCAGAATATGATGACACATTTAACAATTTCTTTTTATACAATAACTTGATAGATTATTGGAGAGTGATGAACCCTAACAAAATGCAATTTACATGGATCAGCCCAGCAGATGCTAACCTATGTTCAAGGATAGATTTTTGGCTTTTGTCTCCAAATATCACTAATCTTACACCAAAATGTGAAATACACTCATCTCCTCTCATGGATCATTGTCTCATTAGTCTGTCACTCTCATTAATTAAGCAAAAACACAAATCAAACAATATTTGGAAATTTAATAATACCCTGTTGCTAAACAAAGAATTTTGTAATCAGATTAGAATAATATGCTTCGAAACCAATGACATGGATTTGTCAGATATAGGTAAATGGGAGTGGTGTAAATTTCGGGTGAAGCAAATAGCTATTGAATTTGGAAAGAATGTAGCCTTTAATCGTAAACTCAAACAAAAGGAAATAGTGAAAAAGATGAATTTAATATGTGGAAAACCCATCATAACTGTAGAAGAGACAGAAGAGTTACACATACTCCAGAACCAATTAGATGATATTTACTTGGAGAAGGCGAAAGGCGCCTATGTAAGATCAAAAGCCAAATGGATCAAGCAGGGGGAAAAAAACTTCATATTTTCATAGCCTTGAAAAACAAAGACAGACTAAAAAATGCATAACAAAATTAAACCAAAATGGAATTGTTATTCAGGACACTAACCAAATAACAGAGGAAGTATGGCAATTTTATAGCAATTTATTTAAAAGTAAACTTCAGAGTGATGATTGTGATGCTTTTATGAAAAGGGTAAACAAAAGGGTAAACAAAAATATAATAAAACTAACAGAGGAAGATAACCTTTTATTAGAAAGAGATATAACCTTAATTGAAATTGAAACGGCTTTAAAAGAAAATGAAAAATGGTAAATCACCAGGCATTGACGGGTTATCTATAGAATTTCTCAAGACCTTTTGGTCAGATATAAAGAATTTATTATTTAACGCATATCTTGATTGTATTAGAAATGGTCAGTTATCCCCAACAATGAAAACTGGTCTGATAACCTTGTTGCCGAAACCTAATAAAGATTTATTACTATTAGATAATTGGAGACCTATAACTCTACTATGTAATGATTATAAATTATTAGCGTTGGTCTATGCTAACAGATTAAAAACTGTCTTAAATAAATTAATTGATGAATGTCAGTCAGCTTTTATTAAAGGCAGACATATTCATAACAATGTGAGACTAATTACGGATATGTTAGATTACCAAAGCCTTATCAATACAGAAAGCCTAATATTGTTTATTGATTTTTTTAAGGCATTCGATTCTGTCGAACATTACTTTTTATTGAAGTCACTTCAACTTTTTGGTTTTGGCAACAAATTTTGTAAAGTAATTAAAATGTTCTATGACCAAATACACAGTTATATTGCACTTTCAACAGGAATCACTCCAAGAATCAAAGTCTCTTGTGGAATTAGACAAGGATGCCCTATTTCACCAAAAATATTCATTCTATGCACGCAGCTTTTGGCTTATTTTGTAGTAAACAATACAGACATTGAGGGGGTAACAATTTGTGACAAAGAATTGAAAATTAGCCAATTTGCTGACGATACAGTTTTATTTCTAAAGGACAAATCAATTCTTCAGAAGGCTTTAAATGTGATTTCTGTTTTTTCCAGGGCATCAGGCCTTTGCCTTAATCTTAAAAAATGTGAAACATTACCGTTGTATAATTGCACTGAGACCGAGTTGGAGCTGATACCAGTGAAAAGTGAAGTAAAATATTTGGGCATTTACTTATCTAAAAACATGGAAATAAGAGAATCAAAAAATATCATAGAAAAATTAGAAGATATAAAAAGAAACCTAAACCATTGGTTAACAAGAGACTTAACTATTTTAGGGCGTAACATCTTATCCAAATCAGAAGGAATTTCTAAATTAATTTATCCAAGTTACTCTCTGTTTATTAGTCCACAGAATATAAGAAAAGCTAATACTATAATTTACCAATTTATCTGGCGCAATAAAACGCACTATATCAAAAAATCACAACTTATTAAGGATGAAAACAAAGGGGGGTTAAAAACAATTGATTTTGAATCTATGGTCGGAGTTTTTCGAGTTAACTGGTTAAAAGCCTTCTTAGAGAAACCTGATTCTATATTTTCAATTCAATTCAGTATATTTATATAGCGCCAATTCACAACAGATGTCATCTCAAGGCACATATGGTATCATATTCCCCAAAATTATTTTGCTAAAGTGGGAGGCTTGGACTTTCTTTTGAAATGTGATTTCGAGGTATCCAAATTGCCTGTGAAGCTATCTGAATATCATAAGCAAGTTCTTCATTACTGGAAGGTGGTATTTGTCCATAATTTTACACCACATGGCTCCACCTTGTGGAACAACAGAGCAATAACAATAAATGGTAAAACACTTTTCTTCAAAAGTTGGTTTGAAAACGAAATCGTTTTTATAATAGATATACTAGATGAACAAGGTAATTTTCTTAGATATACGGATTTTAAAACAAAATTTCATATTCAGTGTTCAATAAGGGATTACAATAAGGTGTGTAAAGCAATACCAACGGCTTTATTAAATATGATACAAAATTATTTACACTATTCCAAAAGACAAATAAATTTGCCTAGATTACATTTAAACCAAATTCCCTTAAATAGCAAAAAATGCAACAATAACTATATCTGTAAATTATTTAAATCCAAGCTATTTCATAATTTCAAACAAAATGAAAAAATAAGACACTATAGTGATAAAATAACTAACAAATATATTAAGTTTATGAAATGGCCAATACCTCCTAAAATCAAAGAATTGCAGTTCAAAATAATAAATGGTTACTATCCATCAGCAGCAATGCTCAAAAAACGATTTGGCTTTGTGGTGGAGCCATGTGTGTTCTGTACCAAGGAAGAAGAGACTACTGAACATTTGTTTTTCTCTTGTTCAGTGATAAAAGCTTTCTGGCAAGATGTTGTTAATTGGCTGAAAACAAAAATGAAGAACATTACATATCAAAACTTACAGCAAATTCTATTTGGTAATGATGACCTTCCGAAAGAAATTTTCAGACTTTGCAATATAATAATAATTATGGGCAAATACTATATTCATAAAAGTAAATGGCAAAACAAATATCCATCCCTATTAGTGTTTAAAATTGAATTGAGGGAATTTTTTGCTTCTCTGAAACTACTAAAAAGACTCAAGTAATATTTACTCTCTATGTGAAGATGTCTCTGAATATTTGTCATTCTGATTTGTAAAGCTTCCAAGTAACTTTACTATAAGAATATGAAGACTGAAGAAAATGTATGGTATTCGCTTTGGCTTAACTGATGGACCGAAGTGCCTTTTTATTTATCTATTTGTATTATTATTTTCTTTGTCATAACGTTGTTTTTATCGAACTGCTGTTTGTTTCTTCATTTATATCTCCCTTCGAGAGATTTTGTATATTCTTTGCTGTAAAAAATTTGTTAAATAAAAAAAAAAAAAAAAGAAGAGTGGAAAAACGCCGTTTTCTACGCACGTACAATTAACGCCCGCATAAAGCGGCGTTTGAGGACCACGAAAAACGTCGTATTTTACGGCGTTTACCGAAGCATTATAAAACGGCGTTGATTACGGCGTTTTGACGAAAAAAACGGCGTTTTGTGTGGAAAAAAGCGTAAAATACGCCATTTTATTGCAAACGCGTCAATAGTGGCGATTTTTGACCCCAATGGCTTGCCATAGTAGAGAAGCACGCAGACTAACGTAACGTAACACAACCGAAACTTGATCTAGTTCACCGGAAGCTAATTTTTGCTTCGTTCCCCATTCTCCTCCAAAAAATCTTCCTATATGGTCGCTTTAAACCCGTAATCTACATCCTGCGTCAACAGTAAACCGTCAGCGTCGCCCGGTGTTTCATACCTATCCGGTGTAAGATGATCTGGGGTGTCCGGGTGAAATTGAGCGGCCTGTTCCGGTCATCCATCTCTTCCTCGGACTTGAAGATTTCTTTAAACTCTGTGAATGTTTCCTCAGCAGGA
This sequence comes from Valencia hispanica, assembly GCA_963556495.2. Lineage (NCBI taxonomy): Eukaryota > Metazoa > Chordata > Actinopteri > Cyprinodontiformes > Valenciidae > Valencia > Valencia hispanica. Next base: position 14,975,325 of record OY747714.1, on the reverse strand, counting down.
GTTAACTGCTCGTTGATCAACTCTCGTTCAAGCTGGACTGAAGACATTCTTATTGCAAACCCTCATATATTCAGCCCACAGACGGTCAGAGATCTCTAAAATGATTCCATGCGAGAATAAAACGCTTAAGCTGTTAGCATCACGTGTCACTTCTTCTTTGTGTTTATTGAGGGTTGAAAAACAAAGAATCAGGTCATTACTGCCACCAACTGGTGCAGAGGGAGGACTGCAACGTCAGTTAAAGATAAGATACTTTCTTACAAACGCATATTTAAGATAATGAAACATCTAATAATGTTTACTTTTTGAGTTATTTTCAGGTGACATAATTAAATCTAGTCTAACTTGAATTCTGCTTACATTTTCAATCAATTGTCTTCCTTCTTCTCATGTTTCTGCCAGTTTAATTTTACATGTCCTATGTCTCATCAGCTGCACAGTTCTCACATTTTCCATCGGAATGTTTTCCTAAAATGATTGTTTGTTGTTTAGTCCATTGTGGCCAAATCTGAGACGAGAAATGATTGTCTCCTTGTCTTTTCTCCTTCTTCTTATTTAATCAGTTTTCCATTGAATTTTACAAAACTATCATCATTTTCTATCTTTCTCACATTGCTTTTGCCATTTCCTGTTTTACTGAAACGGATCATTTATTCCACAAATGATTTTCACTGATTTCCTTTGTAGCCTTTTCTGCCATTTTATTTCCCTTGACACCATAATATCATTTTACTTATACATAGTTAATCATTAGGCCCATGATATTTACTCTGTATAGTGTTTGTTAACTTTCTATAAAGATGTCTGGTCTCTTTTCTGAATGGTCACCTTGTAAACTTAATACTGATGAACTGGAATCCTTAATGATCTTAATGGTTCTGTGTCATGATTTAGTAGATGAATAATATCACAAGCATTTCTCCTGTTTACACTGAAAGTTCACCATTTATCATCTTCCCTACTTTATATCAAACTCTGTTAACAAATCAATTTATCTTATTGTGAGGCTTTCTGGAAGAGTGTGTAGTTCTTTATCTGGGTAGACTTCACAACGTATAGCTGCTGTCCTCTGGATGAATTTAGTATTACATATTTAGATCCTACTAGATGTATTTCTCCTAAATTATTATTTAATCAAATGTTGATGCATTTCAAATGATTGAAAATATGAAACCTTTTTTATTATTTTAGTTTAATTACACATTATTGCATTTTACATGTTTATATCTACTTTTAATCTGAATCAGGTTGATGACATCATCTAGGTAGGCTTCAGCAAACTGTGGTACATCCCTCAGCAATTGGTCTTTGAGTCTCTTGAATGTGGCTGGTGCCTCCTGGAGGCCAAATGGCATCACCCTGAACAAGTATATGCCACAAGTTGTAGTGAAAGCTGTCAGTTCGTTTGTTTCTGGTGATACCGCCAGCTGCCAATAAGATTTGCCCAGGTCCAGTTCCACTGGTGCACTGGATGGAGTTAGAGTGTTGAATTTCATAAATATCTTTTCTAGATTCGGGAACTGATTCAGAATCTCAAACTCATATTCTGACCTTAAATAGCAGAGGTGTCAAAAGTATTCACATTCAATACTCAAGTAGAAGTATAGATACTAGGGTTTTAAAAGACTTCTGTAGAAGTTGAAGTTTCAAGTCAAGTTTTTTATTCAAGTAAAAGTAAAAAAGTACTTGATTCAAAACTACTTAAAGTATAAAAGTAAAAGTAATGTAACTTTAAAAAATGACATTAAACAAAGCTTAAGGCACAATTATTATAATGTTATATAAAAATTTTAATTTTGAAACATTTGGGATACACTAGGCTACCTGTTTCAGCTGCGTATATGCCCATTAAAATGTATTAATTTTATATATATTTCATAATTGAATTGAATACTGGTGAGAAAAAGTCAAGCCCAGAGTAAGAATGCTGGACTGGCAAAAATAATGTATATTCCTTAGCTGTCAGATGACAGGATGGCCAGGCATCGCAAATACCAATGTCAATCATATATTGTTTTAGTGCATCAATTGACGGGCAATCTCGATATTTAAAAGTACTACTAAGCCTATCAAAATGTGGCTTGAATACTAATTTAAAGTCCCCTCCTAATGTAAATGGTGTATCAGAGTAAGTTGAGAGTAAAGTGAAAAAATCTGAAGGAAGGATCATCAATATTTGAACAATATACATCTGCAACACAACAGGTTGTGTTACAGTTGTTGATTTTAATTATTACAAATCTTCGATCAGAATCAGAAACAATGTCACTATAAGTAAACTGTATATTTTTTATTAATTAGTATGGCTAGTCCTCTCTACTTAGAATTGTAGCTAGCCTGACAGATATGGGGAATCTGAGGTGTGTTATGCAGATATTGCTTTCTATGAGATAAATGGTTTCCTGAAGAAAGACAATGTCTGCTTGTGATTGTTTTAGAAAATCTAGAATTTTTTGTCTTTTTATATTTCCTCCGAATCCATGCACATTCCAGGTGACTAACCCCAGTGAAGTCATTAATAGTCAATAAGTTATTAACTAACTCTTAAGGCATGGATTAAACAGTGTGTGTGTGTGTCAGCAATGAAGCGAGTAAATGTCAGGTGATCATGAGAAGTGGCCAGGGTTCAATGCAAATGTCGATGACAATAATAACAATAAACATGGAAACATTGTAACACAAGGATGAAGATGGTATCACAGGTTATAATATACATGTTTTGCTTTTTTTCAGTGATAACTGAATACTACTTTAACTGTTAGATCAGGAAGGTTGGGTAGGGTATTCATGGTAAACCTGTTCCCTCCATGTTTCTGGCCAGAACTGTTTGAATTAAATACTTAAACGCCTTCTGGGACTCAGTCTTCTTTATTTTGGAACCCTGAAGTATTTTCAGCCATAACACCATAACGTTAGCAGTGTTATCTTACTCTGATCATGGGTAAAAACAAAACAGGGAATAATTGTCCTTCAGTAAAGCCATGGAGTGCTCTCCGTATCTCGAAACAACTGACCATTAATACAATGTTTATCTACCGTTAGTATGACCCAGGTCCCCTCAGCTCTGAACCTTTTCTGGACGGGGAACAAAGCCCGGCTTCATTCTTGAATCTCCCTCGGGACTTGTTCGTTCATTCTAAAGGTGGTACCTTTTAGCCCTTTCCCTCGGCTCTTTACTTTTTCCGTCTGCTGCTTATGATGTTCAATCTTAGCAACAATCAGTCTGTACTCTTCCCCCCAAGCCGATGGACACAGTGAAAGGGTTGTTGTTGTTGACAGCATTGGCTGGAATCTTCAGCTGCTGCTGGAGAACGTTTTTGACCGTGGCCTGTGATGGGAATATTTCAAAGCAATGTGAATTCATTGATTAGTTACATATTAGTAAATGCATCGAGAGAATATGTCATGTAGAGATCATCAGAGTGTTTAAACAGACATCTGTGAGGAGAAGATTGGAGAGGGAGGCCCTCTGACCTCGCTCCCTTTCGCTCTGCAGTGTGAAGTGTTTTTTTAACCTTGGGGGACTAGACATGAATACGGCATAGGAGGGACTGAGGGGGATAATATTGAATTACTTTATACCACTAAAGTATTAGGAATAGGAGGAAGCGGAAGAGTATGAGCAATGCCCAACTTTGGGGGATCGAATTTTGATTCGGTTCAATCTGCTTAGTAAAATATTCAAAATACGCTTATTGAACTGCAGCCTTATACCTGTTGATGGAAAAATTGATTTTCTTCTACAACAGGCTTCTGGGTCTACGTAAGAACATTTAGGAAATCCAGCAAAAACAAGGTTGTCCCTCATGCCTGTAGGTCTAGGATGGTTTCATTTATTTTTGTATTTTCCCAAAGAAGCTTATCCATACCTTTTGTGTGAGGGCAAGAACTGAGTCCTTGAGGCTCTGGTTGTCCACAGCTGAGGAGGACACCTGTTGCTGGCTAACCTCCAGAGATTCGTGCCTGGAACTGCTTGTGAAGGATCTCTACGAGGGACAGCCGGCAAGGCCGCCTTAATGCACGGGCCAACCGGGGCGGGGGCCAGGGGCCTATGACGCACGCTCAGGGGGCCTATCATTTCAGGTAAAAAAAAACCCCAAAAGAAACATTGTTTTATTACTTGTCAGGTTTTCTGTCAGTCATCTTACATGCTAATTTAATGCTGCTGATTGATCCAAATTACAAGTGACCTGCTTCACCCATGTGGACTCTAAAGTTCCCATTGCACCATGAGCTCACTAATCAAATAATTTATTCAATTTCAGGGCGTGGTCATCTAAATGTAAAGAAAGAAATTTGAGAGCAGTGCTCAGAAAAGAAAAGCGATTTGTGAGAAGGAGCTTCGAGACAAAGAAATAAGAAAGAAAATGCCTAAGCTGACAGAATTCTTTAAGTCAGCTAAAGAAGTTGGACATAGCTCGCTCTCTGACACACCGGGCAGAGAGGAGGATGCAGCAGCAGCAGCACCTGTAGGCATGGAGCAGCCCGCGCAGCAGGGAACCGCAGGTGAGGAGGCGCAGCCGATAGGAGCGAGACGTGAGACTTTTGTATACATTCTACTGCAGGTTTTCGTTTTTTTCACTTTTCTTTTCTAAATACACACTGGATATTTTAGTTATTCTGGAAATACAGTCATATCACGGCGGATTATTCTTTTCAGCACGTAAAAAACAAAGTTAAGGACAAATGTATGCTCTTGTTTTTCAAATGCTGTACGTATTTTTGGGCTGCTCATTTGCTGAAATTTGCACGTATCGTGATGAAACTTGCAGCTTTAGAATCTGTGACATGCTGGCTTTCAGAGAAGGCAAAGTTTGCTCGGTTCTGTTTGGCAGGGTGACCAACAGGTTTGGTTGAATGTGTTCATGTGAAAAATCGCAAAATAGCACAACTGCTCTTTTAATTGCTTGTTATTTTTTCTGGGTTTGGAGGTCACAAAAAAGATTTATATGAGTCTTTAGCTAAGATTCTGAGGTTTATAATGATAGGACTTGCTTAGCAATCAGTGACCACAGGTCAAGTAAATTCGGACATTCTCTCCACCTTTCCCCCCACAGTGACCCGGTGGCGGGGCTGTGGGGTGGAACAGGTTAAATGTAAATCAATAAGCATTTGCTGACACATTGGCCATATTGCTGCCCATGGTGCTGAAAGGAGTGTGTGTGTGCGTGTGTGTGTGTATGATGCACAACAACTGCTTTTGATTAGGTTTTTATTCTAAGTTATGAATCTGCACGGCTTCTTTTAAGATAGATTTTTTTTTTTCATTTTAAATCATGCTTTTTATTCCTGTACTTTTGCTTTTTCTGCACCCTGCTGTAAGGCTTTTGATGTTTTATGTAAAGCACTTTGAATTGTCCTGTAACATGAATTGTGCTATACAAATAAAGTTGCCTTACCTTCTTTAAAGAGAAGGTCCTTGCACTGACTTGTTATCTGCTGTTCTTTGTTTCTGCTGTCTTCACTATTTGATGTTTATGCAGAGGTGATAGCGGTATTCACTACTTTGTTATATGTTTTATGGTATTCAATACAAAAATAAAAGATATGTCGGCTTTGATCATATATTTTCAATTTTCAGCATATTTATCTATGATAGCTAAATAGATAGTGTATCTATCTATACACACATATATAGGAGCCGTATATATAACACACACATATATAAGGACCGTGGGGGGGGGGCTACTGAGCCTCTCTGCCCCGGGGCCTATCAGCTGGTTAAGGTGGCCCTGACAGCCGGGCATCGAAGCTGGATACCTTTTTGTCGATGGCATCCAGGATTTTTTTCCTGTAGTCTCTCTATGGGATAGACGAGGTGTTGGTGGAGCAATTCGAGCGCATCCTCTTGGAGGTAGGTGTCTCTGAGTTTGGTTTACCCATGACATTCCAGAAATGCGCTGGTCAAGGTGGCAGCATGTTGGAGTGGCTCCGTTACTTTCGTTCCGTTTATTTATTTATTTTTTTAAACTTTCATTCCTCCATTTCTGTCAGAAAAACCTTTTTTGGACAACTGTTCTCTCTGGTTTTGCTGATACTTTATTTACTTTTGGACATCTGTTATGATGCATAACCATGGCAACAAGGTGGTTTACAACTGGGAACCGGTGATTAACATCACAAAAGCTCGAATAGTACTGCAACTGCAACCACAAAACCCTGAAAAAGTTGATGCCATGGATACAGAGCAGGAGCGAAGAGGAGAGAGAAAAGGAGGAAGTTCAAACCATCTCGATCAATCATATTGGACAATGTGAGATCTTTGGCAAACAGGTTGGATGCTGAAGACCTTCTGGAGATTAGTGGGCAAAAAAGGATTCTTCATAAAACGAACATTATGGACTACCCTGAGCATCCTCTACATCAGACTGTGATACAACCACAGAGCATCTTCAATCAGAGGCTTCTTCAGATCTGCAAAGCGGTTCAGGAGATCATTCCTCCCCACACTAATAAGCATCAACAAATCTTTAAAAAAAACTTGGATAATGAGTTACAGCATTTAATTTCCCTTTGGAATTAATAAAGTAACTTTGAATTGAATATAACACGTTGGAAACACTCATTCACGTAATCCTGTAGTCTTTCCAAATTTTCTTCTTCCAGGTTGCTGTGGGCTTGCCAACTAGGTCGTTTATAATTTTGTTTACTAGCTGACTTTGTTTGTGTGAGGTTGATATATTTGTCTCGCTCAGGAGGCCATCATGTTGACGTGTCATCTTGTGCGCGCTAACGAGGCTAATATTCCTTACTTATTTACTATTCTTAAATGTTTCATATCAAATACTAACATGTATTTATTGGCTTGTTAAGTGAATATAAAAATAAAAAAATTGAACATTTGAGAGTTGAGTTTGACGGCAGCTACATAATCCTTTACTTCATTTTCTGCCAAGAAGGTTTCTTTGGATTGGTTCTCAAAATTAAAAAAAGTCAAATTTGGCTGGGCTGCCCGGCAGTTGGAACACACTCACATTGTCAGTTGTAGAAGCAGCTTTACGACACTCTTGCTCTCTCCTATTGATTTTAAAAAGTCTAAACTTAGGACAAGTGGGCACTGCAAGAAGTCCTACTCAGCAATCAAGAAAAGCATTCAAATGAGTCTTGATGACCCATAAAATACGAAATATGCAACAAAGATTATTTTTTATTCTACTATATAATAGCTATTGGAATTATTTTGTGGGCTTTACTGACCTAAACCATGTGCTACAAGTACTGTTTGAGATTTAATTTTGGTTAAGGCTTTTTAAACCTCTCTATTTCAATCTTCTGTTAATGTTCTGAATGACTTATGATTAATGATGATCCATATCCCTAGTATTGAACAGGGAATTAATATTTGATCTTTTTTTATGTTATATAATTTTAATAACACCTTAAAACAAAGTTTAACATCTGCTCACTGTCATGCTGCCCTATTCACCTTCTCCTCATGATTGTCCTCACCTGTATCTCTCCAATCACACAAACCTGATCCTCCTCACCTTCTGCCTTCATAACCAGTCACCTCCCCTCACTCAGCGCCGGATCATTATCGTTGTCTACATGTTGTGTTTTCCTGCTGTTACCCATCCTGCTCAACCGATGTCCTGTCTCTCCGTTCCTGCCATTGTCATCACCATCATCATCCCCTCCTCCACCAGCACTTCAATAAATATACTCGCACTAACCGGCGTCTGCGTTTGGGTCCATGCTCCACACACCGCACTCTTGACACTCACCATGAATGGTATGATACATTCAACAAATCCATTCAAGCATTTAACCAAATCAACCAGTGACTTGGTGCGCAGACCATAACCTTGTGCTTAACATATCCAAAACAAAAGAGCTTATCATCGACCCAAGACGCAAGCCATCCCCTGAATCCCAAGTGTTCATCATCAGTGAACCCATTTCCATCACTGACACTTTCAAGTTCCTTCGAAATTCATATCAGCAACAATCTCAAATGGAAAAAAACGCACATATCTGCAACAAAACACAGCAAAGAGTCTTACATCTGTGACAACTCAAGAAATTTGGAGTTAGGTCCCACCTCCTGCTGGGTTTCTACCTAGTTATTGTCGAAAGTATTCTCACCTCATCCATTACTGTGGTCCAGCAGCCTCGACATACTCTCCCGGAAGAAACTACAGCGCATTAACAGAGCTATCAAAATTATTGGTTAAGCTTTACCTTCTCTCGAATCACTTCATCACAACAGTCCATTGCGCAGAGCACACACGATCATCTCTAACTGCACCCACCCGGCACATTCGGTTTTCCAGCTTCTACCCTCTGGAAGACGATAAAACATCCAGTCTCAAAAACTGTTTCTTCCCCACTGCAGTTAACCTCCTGAAAGCTCCTCATTAGAAATGTCTGGTCTTGTCTTGTCTTGTCTGCATGTCACAACGAATATTGTGTATGTCTAAATGGTTATTGTTATGGAACCTGTGTTTCTACAAATGCTGTACTAAAAATAAATTCCACCATTCTGGCTTTGTGGTCATTAAAGAATCAATCCATCAATCCATTAATCAATCCAAATATTAATCTCACCTTTACAACATCTGGGAGGCTAGCTGTTATTCTAGAGAGATCATCTTTAACAGCAAGTGTCTTTGACATCAGGTTTATGAATGTTGGTATTAAAGTCCCATAAGTGGCACTTGATTCCAAGTTTTACAAACAGGGGCTTCAGTTTATTCACGGGAATTGTGATGATTTTGGAAATGGACTCGTACATGGAATTCCACTTGTAAATGTGGGTACTATTAGCTTCCTGTGGCTGACTGCCTCCAGCTGTTCACAGGCTAATGTTGGTCAACTTATGGCATTTTTCCACTAGTTCCCGACTCAGCCCTGGTTCCATTGTTTTTCCACTGGCAAAAGTCGGACTGAGTCGGGCCAAGCCGATACCAATTTCCGTACCAGCTTTGCTGCGGTTCCATCAGGGCCAACGCCAAGCAGGGACTAAAAAAGCGACGTCAGACGGCTGTCGGTCACTGATTGGCTGGAGGGTGGAGTCACTGGCCGGGCAACATGACAGCCTCTTTTAACAACAATCGGACCGCCATTTTTAAAACTCACTACAGTGAGTGGATGTGTTTACTGAAGAACAATGACAACACCAAAACCAGTGCCGTAGTCCAATCTGAGGTGCAGTGTTTCTGAACTTGTTGGCTGAAGAGAAGCTTCAGTGGAAGCTGGAAGACTCGCTGTGAGAGGGTTTTCAAGGAGGTGTTGGAGCCGATGGCTTCTCATGGCTACCAGGACACCAAAGCAATGCCGTGAAAAACGGAGAACACTGGAGTCCAAATACCGCACCATAGAGGACCACAAGGGCGAAGCGGGCCAAGCCGAAAAACTTGGAAGTAGTTAGAGCAAAGAGACTGCATTTACAGCAGCCTACTGACCGGAGACATATGGGAGGGGAAAAGGCCTCCCACAGCCGGAGCTGTGCAGGAGTTGACAACAGGTGATGGTGAGTTTTTTGTTGTTGTGTGACTTTGAACATAGGTTACTCGTCCTCTGATACTACAGCTTTTGTTTTTGAAAATATACATGTCCCCACTTAAATTCTCGACCGTACAGTAAGGGGTATTTGCGTCTCTATTCTTTAATTTGAATTATTAAAAGTGCATGTGAGCATAGTACTTTGAGAGTCTAATCAGCGCACTAGTTTGCTCAGAATAATAAAATTGCTCTTGCAAACTACAAAACATTCAAGCTACACATGCTGGAAATATTTTTACATTATCCTGCTCAGTTGCACAATTCTCAAATCTGAGTATGCTATTTTTATTTTTAATAATTGCACAGTACTTATGTAATTTAATCCCAAATGTACTTTTAGTATTCTTAATTTAGTTGATTATATTTTTCTCCAGTGAATCTAATGCTTCTTTATTTCCTGTCGTTTTGTTCCTGTTAAAGCTGAATTTCCCCTCAAAGGATGATTTTGTTCTATGCAGCAATTCTTTAAAATGTTTTTAAGCTGGACTTTACTTAACCACTTCAATTTGTCCTTTTTGTCTCAGCAAGGGGAAGAGGTTTTTCAAAGACAACCAATTATTAATCACTGCGATGCAAGCAGCAGACGAACATCATCAGGCCCAGCGGGATCAACGTGTTTGTCCGATGGACGGGAGCAGGAAGCTGGCTTACGAAGAGAGGAGATGACACGATGTGGTCTTCAATCAAACCTTCTTAGGGGGGTTCGGAAAGCTTGCACACACCATGACCCATGGACGAGTGCAACTGGATTTTTGTCTCTGAATTCTTTCTATAACTGTCCAATAAAATGTCTAATTTGTTATCTGCTTGCGTTGTAATTTCATCTTAGCATACAATGGTTGGTGGAATCCATAGTGCAGCCTAAGCATTTGCTTTTTGAACGTTAATGGCTTATCATTGAGACAATTGATTAGTTATTTAATTTTCCAAAATTATATCTGAGATCAGGAATCAGCAGCCTTTTCCCAATCAGATAGCCCTGCCTGCTATAAAGTAAAATTTGTCTAGAATTGCAAAATAAAAGTGAATTGTATAACTATGAAAGCTGCTGAAAAACCAACATTTATTTCTATTTTTTGATTATATAGCATGCAGCCATCCCACCATATGATGAGCCCACCCACTTGAGATGGTCCCAGCTGGTCTGGTCCCTGCAGTGGAAAACCAACCAGGGTAGAGTAGGGCTAAGTGGGGCCGAGTAGATACTAGTGGAAAAACACCAATAGTTTAGTCCAAAGAGCAGTGACTTTGTGTCTACAGAAGAATTTAGATGTTTGTCAACATCTCTTGTTGAAATCAAGTTTATTGGAGTTAATTGTAATCTGTGGTGCGGAAGGACACTAAACATTCAATCACCAAATGCTGTGGAAAGAACTTCTATGGCATCTGTAAAAGTCGGGGCCTCATCATTACCTTCTTAATTTTCAGATTCAGACACCAAATTACAGGGCTGACATACTCAGAAAATTTTATTGATTATCTCTAACAGCGGGAACAGCTTTGCCATCTAGGCAGTATGATGGATGGATTTTTAATTCCTGCTCCAATTACATCATAGGTGTGGCTGCCTCCAAGTTTGTTGCATGCTAAGGCAGCATTGTGATGTGGAATTAATCCAGTTTACTGTTACACCCATAAAACTTTTATTTACCACCAAAATGTCAGCAGTGGTGAAAATGAAGTTTCCCTCTCCAAGTGTAGACTTCAAATTAGCATTCATTGTGTTGTATTCTCTCTCAAGGTATCCTGCAAATATTTTTTTCTGTGGCAGGTTGTCACTGCTTTTAGTTGCTACTTTTCCTGTGGAGATGGACTAACATGTTCTCAACAACACAGCCTGCGACGAGCTTTTTCAATTTAGTGGCACTCGGTCTTGTCAACTCTTTAGTCATTTTTCACCCATTTAGAATAAGAGGGGCCATTGGAGTTTTGTCCATTGCTTAATTGGGATAATAGGAAATCCCTGGGGTATTTCCCAGAGGAAGATGAGCCTCCATGTCCCATTGCACTGATGCATTACAGTAAATTATACCAAAGGAGCCACAACCAAGTATGTGATCCAAATGCTTTACAGTACGTGGGCATACATTTCAGATGGTAGATCTGGGTGAGAAACTCAGGGAGTGCAGACCTCATATACCTGCTGTCTTGTATACAGGAGTATACCCGAGTCTAGTTATTTTATACTTGTTTGGCGAACACAGATATAGAGAAACTTCATTCTCAATTGGTTCATTGAAACAAATTGTTTTTTATTTTTTCCATGTTTGATTCATCAAGCAAGAACTAATGTAAAACAGCCAAAGCAGATAATTAAGTTTTTAAAAAATTGACGAAAGACAAGAGTTTTGTAATGGCAGAAAATACTTCAGGGTTTCTATAATAAAATAAGACTGAGTCCCAGAAGGCGTTTAAGTATTTATTACAAACATGCTTTTGGTCAAAACAAACCTCTGGACAGCTGCTTCATGCCAGCCTGATAGGAAAGCATGAACCAGCACATCCAAGGTCAGACTATTAAGTTATCTTGCTGCCCCGGCGTCCGTCTCTCTGGTGACCTGACACATCCTTATCAGAACATTAAGCTTGCTCCCCCTAACCTTGTCATCTGCCCTAGATACATTCAGTAGACAGAGAATATATACTTAAATCCTAATTACATAGGAATTTTTCCACCACAGTTTACTTTCATCTTAGCAAGTAAATAGCACATATAAAAGGAACAAGAACATCATTTCAAATAGTTAAGGAATTTGAACTTTTGAAAAATCCTAAAAAGTAGCAAGTTTCAGGGTCATTATTATCAATAATAATTTTAAAAGCTTTTTACACAGTGAAGGCATATTCAAAGTAATCAACAGAAAATATTTACTTCAGTTCATGTAACAGCTTTAATCCTGTTTAGAATTTGACAATAATTGAAAACAGTCCCAGCAGCAAATAATGCACAAAGAATAAACAATAACTTTCGCAGGTACATTGCAAACAAAAACAAAAAATAGAATGTTAAGAATGTAAGATTTCTTTAAATAAATTTTTATTGCTAATTCAAAGGGATTTTTTAATGAAGTTAGAGCATTTTCAAACTAACAATTTAAAGTAGGGATGGGCAAAAAACCCAAAATTTACTGATACTGAAATTTATGACTGTAACCAATGTTATTTTGCCCATGTCAGTATTTTAAAAAAAGTAAAGGCGTGAAGTTTTGCAATGCTCATGTCCCTTTAAGACACTGCAGCTGTACTACGTTACGCTACCGAGTGGATGGGGTGGTGACAACGTGCAGTCATGTGACTCCACCCCATCCAGCAGTATTGCCGACTTTGTCGCTATAGTTACACCCCTCTAACGACTATTTCAAAAAAGCGACTACCGACAAATATAGCAACTCTGCAGCTGTTTTTGGAGACTGACATAAAGACTGTATCCTTGTTACTTTTCTCACCGAGCAGTGGTGCTGCTGTGGGCTTCTCTCCCGTCCAAGACCACTTACAGCAGGGAGCTGTTAACCCTACTGCATCCGAAGCTGCCACTGGGTGATCCTACCCACGCTTAGTTGCAAGTGTAAAACAAGTTCTGTCTAAAATAAACGAAGGCACACTAAGTAAATCACAGCTTTCACTCACCGCTCAGTCACTTAGTCAACTCCTCTACTGTGTGTGCGTCATGTCTAAGTCTAAACTGGATTCTGAGAAATACAGACAGGAATGGAAATCAAAGCCTGAATTAAAAGGTTGCTTATTGGAGATTTTACACTAGCATACTGGCTGTATTGTAAGGTTGATTTGTATTGCCACAATTGTTGATATAAAGGCACATGACAACTCAAAAAGGCAAAACCTTAAAACAGTTCCACCCCAACCAAAATGCCGTCCATGGAAAAATTTTTTTATTTTTTTTTAAATTATGCAAAACATATATTGCCTTTCCTACCATTACATTTACTTGCACATTATGCAAATGAGGCTATGGTGTTCCGGTTCTTTAAATCCCAGTAACTTAGTCTCACTTACAAAAACTCATACTACTTCTGAATAAATTTAAACAAGTTTAATTATGTATCGGCGAGTAGATGGTAAGATGACAGTGCTGGACCTCAGTCTTGCAAAAAAAAAAAAAGTGTGTGGAAAAGAAAGAGGTAAAAACACACATAAACAGCTGAAATATATATCCTACTTGTGGGCTCTTCATGTCACATGAGGAACAAGCTCCTCCTGTTGTGTTATCTGTGAAATCAATGTGCAGTCAGATGACTTTGACTGATATGAAGTGTTCCATTGAGGGTTCGAAGGAAACTAACTGAATGTGCATGTAAGCTCCAAAAAGCCAATCAGTAGACTGATTGAAGATGTATTGTTTTTTTCTCTCTAGTATTTTCTGTCTTAACACAGACAGAAAAGGTCAAATGAAGTTTACCAACCTTGTTTTTTAAACACAGAGGATCAGACAGCAAAAGTTCATGGTTTCCTGTTTTTCTGCTCAGTTAGACAGATGCTCTCTGGTCCAGAACAAAAAGACATATCTAATTGAGCAAAAAGGGCTACTTAATTAAGTTTTATTTGTACAAGGCAAACACGTCATTTAGCGACTTCTAATGACTTTTGGGACAGCCAATAGCTTTTTTCATGCTGAGGATTGGCAACATTGGAAGAGAAAGACTGAGAAAATGGAGGAGGATTCAAATATAGAATCTGGGGTAGAGCTGGTCGAGGAGGAAGAGGATAAGCCAGAGCTCCATCTAGAGAAAAAAAAACATTTCTTTTTTGGCAATGGGGTCGTCATCGTCCATTTATCGTTTTTGAGGTGAACTGATAAATATATTGTGATATTGATTTAAAGCTGTATCGCCAAGCCCTAATTTTAACTTTAAATTAAATGATAGCAACAGCTTTAATCTAATCAAGCTTGAAAGACAAACAGTTATCAATTGTTTTAGGATTTCAATTTAATAGGGAACCATAGACTCCAGCCTCAGAAGTTCTTTGGAGTGCTGATGTTTGAATATTTTACAAGGTTTGCAATATTACGTCTTTTCATTTGTAAGTTCTCACATTAACAATTGTATAACCAATGTTAATGAAACATTTTCTCGAAGCATCACAAGGAAAAAGCCTTTAATCTGTGTGAATCTTCACATAAAAAAATTCAAGTTATCTTTGGTGCTAAAAGTTTTGCCCCAAATTGTAGAAAAGAAAGGCTTCTCACCTTCTGTGAATTCTGATGTATTTATCACAACCACATTTTTTGCTTAAGCTTTTTCCACAGGTCAGACATTTGACAAGGTTTTCACCAGTGAGTTGTCATGGGAAGTGTTAAATCTAATTTGTTTTTATATCACAGATTGGCCTTCTCACCTGTGTAAATTCTGATCTGATTGATTAAGTGAAGTTTTTGATTAAACCTTTTTTCCACAAGTCTGGCACAAAAGCCATTTTTCACCTGAATGAACTCTCACGTGACTATTTAATTTATCTTTTGATTTGAAAGTTTTTCACAGTTGTTAGGGGGAAAAGGCCTTTCATCTGTGTGATGCATCATCGACTAGTCAAATTTCCCTTTTGAGTAAAACGTTTGCCACAACTTGTACAAGAGAAAGGCTTTTCAGCTGTGTGAACTCCCATATGACTAGTCAAATAACCTTTATCAACAAAACGTTTGCCACAAATTGTACAAGAGAACGTCTTCTCATTTGTGTGAACTCTCATATGACGAGTCAAATAACCTTTATTTTTAAAAACTTTGCCACAAGTTTTACAAGAGAAAGGCTTCTCACCTATGTGAACTCTCATGTGACGGGTCAAATTCCTTTTATAACTAAAACTGTTTCTACAAATTGTACAAGAGAAAGGCTCCTCACCTGTGTGAACTCTCATGTGATGGGTCAAATTCCTTTTATAACTAAAACTGTTTCTACAAATTGTACAAGAGAAACGCTTCTCACCTGTGTGAACTTTCATGTGACTAGTCAAATGTCCTTTTTGAGAAAAACTTTTGCCACAAATTGTACAAGAAAAAGGCTTCTCACCTGTGTGAACTCTCATGTGACTGGTCAAATAATATTTATCACGAAAACATATGCCACAAATTGTACAAGAGAAAGGCTTCCCACCTGTGTGAACATTCATATGACTAGTCAAATGACATTTATCAATAAAGCCTTTGCCACAAATTGTACAAGAGACAGGCTTCTCACCTGAGTGAATTCTCATGTGACGGGTCAAAGTTCCTTTTTGAGTAAAACTTTTGCCACAAATTGTACAAGCAAAAGGCTTCTCACCTGTGTGACTTCTCAAGTGTTCAGTCAAGTTACTATTCTTTGTAAAAAAATCACCACAAATTCTACAACATAAGTTTTTTGTGTAAGTTTTCCTATCTCCTTGGGGTTCTGAATTGTTACACTTCGTTGTTTTCTGATGTCTCCTATTTTTATTATCTCGCTCTGATCTTGAGTCTTCATGATGGTTTCCTTCTTGATCTTGGTTCTCAGTTTTATTTGAGTCCTGAGAGATGACTTGGTTCCTGATTGGTTCAGGGTTAATGTGGGAGGTTTCTAAATGAGTGGGAGTCACCATGATTGTATCTTCAGTCTCCTGTTTCAATAAAAGATTCCCTTTAACGTCATTTATGCAGAGCTCCAATGCTTCCTCTTTGATGCAGGGATGTACCTGCTCTTGCTGCTCTTCTTTTATCTGCATAGGTTCTGGTTCCTTCTGGTCCAAGCTGGGATCGGTCTCCTGTTTACAGAGCTGCTGGTCAGAGAAAACCTCCTCTTTCCAAACATAATCCAGTAGATGGTCTGGAAAAGCAAACACAAGAGAAAGGTGTTTGATTTTAGGTTAAGGAAAACAGTTTGCATTAATTGTTGGGACACAGCCATGGTGACAGGACCAAACACAGACCTCCAGCCGTAAGGACGGATAGTCCCACAATGCATTTCAGCTTTAACAGGAAAAGTGGGACTTCATGAGACATCATCAACCCCATTTGAGCACAGGGCTCTGTTCCGTGCTTCCTCTTTAGCCCGTGAGCCCAGCCGGACTCACATTGGGAGAGAGTAATGTAGAGCTGAGTGTCATCCGTGTAGTTATGGTAGCTAATCTTATTGGTTGCTATAATCTTGCCTAGTGGCAGCATGTAGATATTAAATAAGAGGGGCCCTAAGATGGAGCCCTGGGGCACCCCACATGTGATTTCTGTTCCTTCTGATGAAAAGTTTTCTACTGAAACAAAGAAGTCCCTGTTCTTTAGGTAAGACTCAAACCAGTCAAGTATTGTACCAGAGAGTCCGACCAAACTCTCCAGTCGTTCCAATAATATATCATGATCAACAGTGTAAAATGCTGCACTAAGGTCCAACCGAACCAGCACTGTGGTTCTACCACAGTCTGTATTTATGTGAATGTCATTGAAAACTTTGACGAGGGCAGTCTCAGTGCTGTGATGAGCACGGAAACCAGACTGAAAAACATCAAAACGGTTTGTCATTGTTAGGAAGCTATTTAACTGGTGAAACACAACTTTTCAATAATCTTACTGATGAGTGGAAGATTAGAGGTTGGCCTGTAGTTTTGGATTAACATGTTGTCCAGATTCTTCTTCTTTAGTAGTGGTTTAATAACTGCTGTTTTTAAAGCCTGGGGGAAGACACCTGACAGGAGGGCTGAGTTCACTATTTGAACAAGATCAGACCCAATGACAGAAAGAAGCTTCTTTAGAAAAGCTGTGGGTACGATATTAAGACAGGAGGAGGAGAAGCTTAATTTGGATAAGGATTTTTTTAAAGTGTTTTTTGGTTTAATTCGTCTAATTCAGACATTTTCTCCACATTGTTGTAGATTGGGGATGGCACTGGTTGTGGGTTCGGTATTGAGGTACAGATTGACTGTCTAATTGTTAAGATCTTTTCTGTGAAAAAGCTGGCTAATTCATTGCAGGCCCTGGTAGAGTTTAGTTCAGGGGCTACTGTCACTAAAGGTAAGGTAAAGGACTAAAGGACTCTTCCACTCTGGAGTTGCCCCCGCTGAGAGGCGCCGAGCTGGGGTGGGCATACTTGTTGCCCCCCATCTCGGCGCCTGTACGTTGGGGTTTGCCCCGGTGAACGAGAGGGTAGCCTCCCTCCGCCTTCGGGTGGGGGGACGGGTCCTGACTGTTGTTTGTGCTTACGCGCCAAACAGCAGATTAGATTACCCACCCTTCTTGGAGTCTTTGGAGGGGGTGCTGGAGAGTGCTCCTCCTGGGGACTCCCTTGTTCTGCTGGGGGACTTCAACGCTCACGTGGGCAATGATAGTGAGACCTGGAGGGGTGTGGTTGGGCGGAATGGCCCCCCCGATCTAAACCCGAGTGGTGTCTTGTTATTGGACTTCTGTGCTCGTCATGGATTGTCCATAACAAACACCATGTTCAAGCATAAAGGTGTCCATATGTGCACTTGGCACCAGGACCCCTTAGGCCGCAGCTCAATGATCGACTTGGTTGTCGTCTCATCTGATCTGCGGCCCCATGTTTTGGACACTCGGGTGAAGAGAGGGGCTGAGCTGTCCACTGACCACTACCTGGTGGTGAGTCAGCGCCGATGGTGGGGGAGGACGCCGGACAGACCTGGAAGGCCCAAACGTGTTGTGAGGGTCTGCTGGGAACGTCTGGCAGAGTCTCCTGTCAGAAGGAGCTTTAACTCACACCTCCGGCAGAACTTTGAACACGTCCCGGGGGAGGCGGGGGACATCGAGTCCGAGTGGACCATGTTTCGCGCCTCCATTGCCGAGGCGGCTGACCGAAGCTGTGGCCGCAAGGTGGTCGGTACCTGTCGCGGCGGCAACTCCCGAACCCGCTGGTGGACACCGGCGGTAAGGGATGCTGTCAGGCTGAAGAAGGAGTCCTACCGGGTCTTTTTGGCTTGTGGGACCCCTGAAGCAGCTGATAGGTACCGACAGGCCAAGCAGGATGCGGCTCGGATGGTTGCAGAGGCAAAAACTCGGGCGTGGGAGGAGTTTGGAGAGGCCATGGAAAACGACTTC
Source organism: Valencia hispanica (assembly GCA_963556495.2). Taxonomy (NCBI): domain Eukaryota; kingdom Metazoa; phylum Chordata; class Actinopteri; order Cyprinodontiformes; family Valenciidae; genus Valencia; species Valencia hispanica. The sequence goes on along the minus strand of OY747714.1, from coordinate 14,956,805 downwards.
CGTACGGCTTCGAAGCGATTCTGGTCCACCATCCGGCGTCTCAGGGGGGGTAAGCGGTCTGCCACCAACACAGTTTACAGTGGGGATGGTGTGCTGCTGACCTCGACGCGGGACATTTTGGGTCGGTGGATGGAATACTTCGAAGACCTCCTCAATCCCACCAGCACGCCTTCCAATCTGGAAGCAGGCTTTGGGGACTTGGGGTCGGGCTCTCCAATCTCTGGTGCTGAGGTCACCGAGGTCGTTAAAAAGCTCCTCGGTGGCAAGGCTCCGGGGGTGGATGAGATTCGACCGGAGTTCCTCAAGACTCTGGATGTTGTGGGGCTGTGTTGGTTAACGCGGCTCTGCAATATTGCGTGGACATCGGGAGCAGTTCCCTTGGATTGGCAGACCGGGGTGGTGGTCCCCGTGTTTAAAAAGGGGGACCACAGGGTGTGTTCCAACTACAGGGGGATCACACTTCTGAGCCTCCCTGGTAAGGTCTATTCAGGGGTTCTGGAGAGGAGGGTCCGACGGATAGTCGAACCTCGGATCCAGGAGGAACAATGCGGTTTTCGTCCTGGCCGTGGAACACTGGACCAGCTCTACACCCTCAGCAGGGTCCTGGAGGGTGCGTGGGAGTTTGCCCAACCGTTCTACATGTGTTTTGTGGACTTGGAGAAGGCGTTCGACCGTGTCCCTCGGGGGGCCCTGTGGGTGGTGCTCCGGGAGTATGGGGTACCGGGCCCCTTGATACGGGCTGTTAGGTCCCTGTACGACCGGTGCCAGAGTTTGGTTTGCATTGCCGGCAGTAAGTCGGGCTTCCCCTAGTGGAGGAGTTTAAGTATCTGGGGGTCTTGTTCACGAATGAGGGAAAAATGGAGCGGGAGATCGATAGACGGATTGGTGGGGCATCTGCAGTTATGCAGGCACTCTACCGGTCTGTCGTGGTGAAGAGAGAGCTGAGCCAAAAGGCGAAGCTCTCGATTTACCGGTCGATCTACGTTCCTACCCTCATCTATGGTCACGAACTCTGGGTGGTGACCGAAAGAATGAGATCACGGATACAAGCGGCTGAAATGAGTTTCCTCCGCAGAGTGTCTGGGCTCTCACTTAGAGATAGGGTGAGAAGCTCAGTCATCCGGAGGGGGGTCCGAGTAGAGCCGCTGCTTCTCCACATCGAGAGGAGTCAGTTGAGGTGGCTCGGGCATCTGGTCAGGATGCCTCCTGGACGCCTCCCTGGTGAGGTGTTTCAGGCACGTCTCACCGGGAGGAGGCCCAGGACACGCTGGAGGGACTATGTTTCTCGGCTGGCCTGGGAGCGCCTTGGGGTTCCTCCCGAGGAGCTGGAACAAGTGGCTGGGGAGAGGGAAGTCTGGGTCTCTTTGCTTAGGCTGCTGCCCCCGCGACCCGACCCCGGATAAGCGGAAGAAAATGGATGGATGGATGTCACTAAAGGATTAGTTAGTCTTTCCACTGTTGCAAATAGAGTCCGTGCATTATTAATGTTTCTTTTGATGATTTCAGAAAACAACGATTCCCTAGCATCTTTTATAGTTAGCTGATATCTATTCAGTCTCTCTTTGTAGATCTCACAGTGAACCTGGAGTTGAGTTTTCCGCCATTTTCTCTCGGTTCGTCGACACTCCCTTTTTTCACTACGTACCAGTGGATTACTTGCCCACGGAGACTTCTTTCTACCTGAGACTACTTTCACTTTAGTTGGAGCAATGGAATGATGTCTGAAATTATCGCAAGGAAATTATCTACCAACTTGTTTACTAAGTTTGAATTGGGATATGAGGGGGATGTGGTTGAAGGGTAAATATTTTTAAAAGTTTCAACTGAGCTGTCCCCTAGAAAATGCTTTTTTATAGTGGTCTTACTGTGGCTGGATAATTTAGAAGAGACGGTACTTTCAAAGAAAATAAAGAAATGGTCAGATAATGCAATATTAATTACCGAGATTTTGGATACATTTAAACCTTTGCTGATAATTAGGTCCAGAGTGTGTCCTTGATTGTGTGTTGGTTGTTTAAAATGCTGGGTCAGGCCAAAGTTGTGGAGAGTATCATCTAATGTTTTTGTTTGTCTATCTTGGGGGTTGTCGGTATGGATGTTAAAATCCCCTACAATGATTAATTGGTCACAGTCGATACATATTACAGAAAGAAGGTCATTGAAATCATTAAAGAAGTTAGAGTTAGGTTTTGGGGGTTTATATAAACTTAGAAATAAAGCTTTGTTAAACTCGTTTCTCTGGGTGGCTAGGTATTCAAAAGAATCAAATGTTTCCAGGGTTACCTTTTAAAAGTTCATTGAGTTTTGAAAAATGGCGGCTACACCTCCACCTTGTCTGTGTTTTCTGCTCTCGCTTAAAATGGGCTATATGCAGCACTCGCAAGCAGTGCAATGGATTGTGCGAATACACAGAAGAGACCAAGGACAACTTTGACACAAACAGTAACTCCACATAAGACTAAAAAAGTTAAACCTCTGACAAGTGCCCGAAAGAGATCGAAGATTGAGAGAGACCGGCGTACGAGCGCGTGCTGCGAGAACGCACAGAAAGGAAGAGCAGTTCTGTGTTTTGTCCACAGGTGTCAGTCGCGAGTTTAAATTTCAGAAAATTGCATATAGCCTCTTTAAGAAATTGTAATTTGGAGGAGTAGATTCTATTAATGCAGTTGTTTCATTATTTTCATCTAACCAAGTTTCTGATAAAAAAAGGGCGTGTAAATTAATTTCATGTTTTTTCTCTACGTTCGTTTTCCACTGACTCGCGTTAATTAAACCTACATAAATTGCCGACTCATCCCAACCACACAACATCCCGACGTTCAAATAAACGTCAGGTTAGTTTTTAGAAATAATAATCCCCAGTGAGGAAGGAACTAGATGGATCTCATAGATTTTAAACCCTGTTTTTTTTCCTTAATCTGATTTTGTTTGTTGGCACTTGTAATTGTTGAACATTTTTCCATAATCATAGTTTACAGTTCGTTAAATTTACAGGCAAACACCACAATTTACTAAGTCAGTTGACATTCCCATAGCAACCAAAGCTACATATCACGTGATGTTATTCAGCCAATCCAGTGCTTTCGATCGAAGGTACTGAGCCAATCAGACGTAGATATGCGAAGACCAGATGTTGTTAAGAACATCAGCTGATGTAAATGAGGTAGACACATTGAAAAACCTAACCGGTAGCTCTGAAAGTTACGTATAAACAAAACAATGTGTGAATTTATGAACAGGAAAGTTAAAGTTGTGTCGCAAATCCATGCTGATGCGGATCTTTGAGCATTTTCAGTGGTTATACGGTAATTTGGGACCTTTTCTAGTGGGTATACGGTAGGGATGCACCAAAATGAAAATTCTTGGCCGAAAACCAAAACACCGAAAGAAATCATTGTCAATTATTAGAACCATAGCATTTATGGCTACGATGTGTACCAACCTCACTAAAATCAAGGCATTGCAATAAATCAGAAACAAATCTATGAAGATATTTATTTAGCACTGACATAACAACAATGCACAATATAAATTCCAAATAAAAAATATTTCACTTGACCCTCATTTGACTCATGTATACATTAAATAATAGTAAATTATGAATAAACAAAAATTATAAATTGTAAATGTACCGGTTTATAACTGAAAGGCCTGCTGAAAGACTGTAAAATTAAATATGTTCTCTAAAAGAAACACAAAGTGTCAAGTGCCTTTTAAATATTTCTGTGTAGGACTACTATAAAAGACTGCAACAAAGGGCCTTCAGAACAAGCGCAACTGCTGACAGATATAACAATAGTTTCTCAGTAAACCTACAACATAAAAGCGTATCAAAACAAAGATTACGATAGCCTCTAGGCCTTTATCAACAACAAATGCACCAAAAATTGTGGACATAGGCTAAAAAGTGGAAAACAAATATTTTAACACTATATACATACCCATTCTACTTACTAAGGTAAAGTGGCAGGTTTTTCTTGATGAAGAGTAGCATTTATTCTTTGTCACACTGAAGTCTGTTCCTCTCCTCATTGAGAACATGAGCTGCAGCCCTGAACAGTCTCTCAATGTCAGTGCTTGTGCATGGCACAGACAAGTACTGGCGTGCCATCTTTGCCAGGTCAGGAAAGCAGCCATGGTTATTTCTCCAGTAGGCAAGAGGATCATCACTTCTGGAGATGGGGACTTCAGACAGATAACCATCTAATTGTTGAGCGGTTGAGCTTGTTGGCTGCCTGACATTTGAGAAAGATAAATGGGCCAACGCATAAACATTTTTATCAAATAAATAAAAACTGTAGGTTATAGCATAAAAAGGAAATAATCAGTCATATATAGTGAGTCAGAACAGAATAGCCCACCTATTGTTTGGGGCACTCTCTTTCAGCATCTCATTGAACATATCAGACAACGAAGGCGCAAGCCCCTCATCTGGAGCAGAGAGACGAGTCATTTTTCCGGCGCTCCATAATTCTTTGTGTTATGCCCCTTGACTTGGCAGAATCACAGGAATTTTTTTTTGCCTTTTCAAAAACTGCCGCCACAGACGGAGTGGGCGTGCTTGGTGTCAGTTTCCTCTTTTGTGTCGCGTTCTTCTCATATTCAGAATGGTGATCGGGGTGTTTGGATTTCAGGTGATAAATTAAACCAGACGTGGAGAAACACTTTGCAGACGCACCCCCTCTTGAAATTTCAGCATTGCATGTTTTGCAAATCGCTATCCGTGGGTCTTTCTCCGAGATAGTGAAATAAGTCCACACCGTAGACATGCTGGCTCTTATCCCGTTTCTCGCGTGCTGGCTGTGTTGTTTGCTCGCAACATCACATGTTTCGGCTGTGTTGTTTCGGTGATTTAGGTCTTTCGGTCGAAAACTGAAAATGCATTTTTGGGTTACTTTCGGGGAATCCCTAATAATTATATTTTATAGGAACGACTGGAGAGCTGGGTCGGACTCTCTGGTACAGTACTTGGCTGGTTTGAGTCTTACCTAAAGAAGAGGGACTTCTTTGTTTCAATAGGGAACTTTTTATCAGAATGAACAAAAATCACATGTGGGATGTCCCAGGGCTCCATCCTGGGGCCCCTCTTATTTACTACCATAACTATGCAGATGATGCTCAGCTCTACATTACAATGTCACCAGGTGACTTTGAACCCATCCAAACCCTAAGTAAATACATCGAGCAAATCAATGGGCGGATGTGCCATAACTTTCTCCAGCTGAACAAAAACAAAACAGAAATTATTGCTTTTGGACCTAAAGAGGAACGATCAACATCCAGCACACAGCCTCAGTTAATACAGCTAGAAACTACTGATCAGGCCCAGAATCTAGTTGTAATAATCGACTCAGAACTGAACCTCCAGGGTCAAATAAAAGGCAAAAACAAGGTCAGACTTCTATCACCTAAAGAACATTTCTAGGATTAAAGGACTGATGTCGCAACAGGACCTCGAAACACTCATCCATGCATTTATCTTCAGTCGGATTGATTACTGCAACAGCGTCCTCAGAGGTCTGCCTAAAAAGTCAGTTAGACAGCTGAAGCTGATCCAGAACGCTGCTGCTCACGTCCTCGTTAGAATCAGGAAAGTAGAGCCCATCAGCCCAGTTCTAAAGTCCTTACACAGGCTCCCTGTAGCTCAGAGAATAGACAAAATACTTTTACTAGTTCATAAATCCTTGAATGGCCTGGCGCCAAAGTATCTTGAAGATTTACTGTCACTATACCAACCCCCCAGACCACTCAGGTCCTCTACTTCCAGTCTACTCAGCATCCCTAGAATAAGTACCAAACACGGAGAACCAGCTTTCAGTTTCTCTTATCTGGAAAAAAATAAATTTCCAGACTACTGCAAAGCTACTGAAACACTGAGTTCTTTTAAATCACGGCTAAAAACCCATCTGTTTAGAGCTGCCTTAGAGTAATGTTTTCATGTGTCCTGTTTTGTGTGTGCTTCATGCTTCATTATTGTTTTTACTTTATATGCTTTGTCTGTGTTTTATTGCTATTTTTATGTTATCCCCTAATCATGCAAAGCACCTTGAATTAACTATTTGAAAATGTGCTATACAAAAAATTGCCTTGCCTTTCTCTCATCTAACGTCCTCCCCGAGCTGCTGCCTAGTGGCTGGTTCTGATCTGTTCATACACTGAACAGACAGAGGGCTGTGCTGCATTGCACCGCATTGCCTTGCGACTGTTAAAAAGATTTAAAAGCACAAGTGTAGCTTTAGAGATGAACAGAGCTTTCATACCCGTTTCTGTTTTAGACAAAAGTGGCAAAGATCCAGTAAGTCCACATTGACACAAAAACTATAACAATGCTATGCAAAGTGGGAGTTCATCTATAAACTGACCGCGGAGGATGACGTTCTATTAAGATGTCTGGTCTGCTTTCTGAATGTGCACCTTGTTATTACACTGAAAAGATAATATTTTTTTCAGACTATTTCAGATTTTTGTTTAATGCTTTCAGTATGAAGTGATTTTTTTTAATTCGGAAGAGTATACTATTGTTAATTAATTTCAGGAGATTTTAGAGTCATTTTTATACTTGTGAAAGCCTAAGTGAAGTTTATTTAACTGTTCGTTTTAACGACATAGACACTTTAAATATGTTAAAATCAAAAGCCTTGGCACAGTCCTGAAAGTGTTTTAGGACTGGGCCAAGTGTCCTCTTTTTGGAAATCAAAATATGGTCACCCTATACTATAACCACAAGTTCAGCTGTAAATACAGCTATTCCATCAGAGAGGCTTCTGCCCTGACTCAGGGACATAGAAGGAACATGTATTCCAAATGCACCTTTTTGAGACCCTGGATCCACAGATCAATCAGTAAACACATTTAAAAGAATCAGCACAGTTAGCTAGCACAGTCTCCCTAAAGCCCGATATTGAGAATGAGGAGATGTCGTCACGCCCCAGTGCCCCTCCCCCATCGGCCATGTTGTCAGGATACCCGCCAGAAGCAGAAGGCGTTCGTTTGTTGTTGTTGGTAGCAGAGCAGCTTAACAAATATGTGCCAGTGTTGTCTGATTGACTCTTTGCTGTTGCGTATTGAAATAAATTCTCGAAACAACATTATGTGGCTTACCAGTATTTATTGAAAACTTTAATATATAAGCAAATAGAAATTAGGAAATAAAATTTCAAAAAGTTGAAACATTAAACAGTGCATAACAATGATGCGCAGTACAAAAAAATTTTTTTCACCATGTGCTCTAAAGAAAGCAACATAGGCGTCATTTTAGCCGGAGACATGTCTCAACCACTTTTCTAAACCTGATGCGGAATATATTACCAGCGCAGATTTAACATACACATCATTTCCACAATTTCCACATCATCAGTGTCTGAATGGACTATTATTTGAATTACTCCATTGCACTTTTTTATACATTCATGGTTTCTTTCTGCGCAGATGCTGCAGCATTCTTTGCAGTGGATAGTCAAGGTTTTAGTCCATATGCAAACACGCTCAGGGCAGAGTCTTGCAGTACCGCTGGTAGCCTACCCTTTTGAAGATGAAAAAATACATCAATTAAATTTCATGGGTCTGGCATAAGTTTTTTTTACTGCAGGTTAAAAATTATTAATTTAATACTTTTGTTTGTTTACGACTCCCAAAGAGAATGGTGTTGATATATTGTGTTTATGGAGAGAGCATGCCAGAATATTCCCCCAGCTTTGCGCTGGAAGCGGAATATTCCCGCTATCTAAGCATCCTGCGCTGCCATGGAGATTTTTCTGTGATTGAATTTGCGATTCAGGAACAGAGAGCGCAGATAAACCCAGGGACTGTGGACAATATTTTGCTCCTGCACAGCGATCTCTGCATCAAATAAATATCAGCTGATTTAATGTAAATTATAGTAGAATCAATTATTTGTCTTTTATTGGTTTGGAATATTCCACCCGCGGGTACCCGCCTCATTGTAGGTCTCTGAACTAAGTTAAAGTTTCCCCGCACAGAACGGCAAGGGTTGTAAAGGGAACACGTTTTATTATTGCGCATATATGACTTATGGCTTTTGAATTCTTGCATGCAGGGCCGGATTGGAACTCATTTTCAGCCCTGGAGTTTAATGCATTAGACCACCCCACTTTAGTTCACAACTGATATATTAAGAAAATGTAATTAAAACCTCACAATATAAGTCTGCAATAGGCACACTGTTCTCTACAGCCTTGTAATGCATTGTATTTTTAAAAATATCATTTCCAATTCAGTGGAAAAAAAGTAGCCTACGTTTTGTTTCACAGTGAAAATTTATTAGAACAGTAATCAACAGGATTGTATCAGAACCTATTTTCTTTAAGATTTAGTATTCATAAATATCCAAACATTGAAATGAAGAAAAAAAATTAATAAAAACTAATATATAAAACAAATAAAAAATAAACTTTAAAATAAAATGTGTTGCATTTCTAATGAAAAAACTGTAATCGTTAACATATTTGACATTGAAAGCAAGTTCAACTTAAATTGAATTAAATCAATGCAAATTAAACATTTCCAAATGGCAAAATATGTAGGCTTAATTCATATTACTTTTATCCTATTTCCTTTCAGTTGTGGGCTTTGAATAGTCACTAACGTTTGTTTAAAAACATAATGGGTCACTAGTAACACTTGGGGATATAAAGGGAGTCAAAAGATAATCACGTCATCATGATCCTGCAGGCTGTACTCTGCGAGAAAATATTAAATAAAAAACAAAAGAGTGGGGCTGCTAGCTATATATATATATATATATATATATATATATATATACGTTATTTTGACGGTTTTAACATGTTAAGTAGATAAGAAATGGCCAAAAAACATACAGGCCCACCAGGAATCTTCCCGGTGCTCCCAATAAGCCAATCCGGGCCTGCTTGCATGGTAGAATAGCTGAAGCCAACAACCAAGTAATCAATGATCTCCATGTAGGTGCATGGAGGTAATGAGTCTAGATCTCTGTCCCATTCTGCTGTAGGCAGCTCGTATGGGTCTACGCTTCTGCTTGGCGCCGGTAGTGACTTCCTCTACGTAATGACCATTTCCTTTAGCCTGCTTCTCCATTTCTTCTTAATGTTATCCGTAATTTCTCCGTTTAAATGTGTAATTCCAGTCGTCTTTCCTGCTCCGTCTTTGTGTCGCTCTGACAGTGTTGTCCATGGCAACCGATAGTGTAGCCTGACAACATGGCCAATGGGCTCAGACCCCGCCCAAATTGTTACGCGTCTTCTCATTCTAGTCACGTGTCTCCTCATTCTCAATAGAATCCCCTCTACTCTTCTTTTTAAGAGTTTATTTTATGATTGTCACTGCACGATCTGTTCAGGAAGCACGATCCGTACCATGAGCCCATCTGCGCAAGGAACTACTTCCGGGGGGGTTTAGTTCTCGAGACGCTACAAGATGGATGGATTTGCGCTCTTTAAATTATTCAACTGTGACTTTTGTCATATAGAACCAGAAACTATCATTCATCTGTTTTACCGCTGCACATATAGCAAAAACCTCTGGAGTCATTTAGAGCAATTATTTGTAGGAAAGCTGGCCATGTGATCGGTCTCCAGGAGAGGCCGATCACATGACCGGCTTAAGATTACGAATGCAGCAAGTTGTTTTTTGTTGTTTTTTCAAATTCAGCTTTATTAACAAATTTCAGCATTACAAAATTGAAAACAATACAAGGTTTAGTATGTTTGACCAAGCAGAATATGTAAAAACACACAAACATCAGTACAACAGCAATATAAATCAGAAAAAAATAAAATAAAATTACATGGAAAATAAGAAACTTTTAAATTAAATGTCAGAGATTAATCAGGAATGAAAGTAACTAAACTATTATAAACACATAAGGCCTGTTTAGTTTTGATATGTTTCAACGTTTTCTTGAAATTTATCAACTCATTCATAAAAATTAAGAACAGTGGAGTGACATTTGAAAATCTACATCTATGGATAAAGTATTTTGCCAAAATAATTAAAGTGTTGTAAAGTATATCTCTATTTCTGTCCTGCATTAACACCCCGATTTTGATACAATTAAAATTTAAGCATGTTGCTTGAGAGTCTTTTTCAGAAGTCCAGGTTTGAAAACATCCCCAAAAAGTACTGATACAATGACAATCAAAAAACACATGTTCAAGAGTTTCAATATCAAGGTCACAGAATTTACAAGTATTTCTCTCCACATTAAATCTTTGTCTGAGAAATTCATTACAAGGGTAAATGTCATTCAAGATCTTAAAATGAGTCTCTTTAGTTTTTGGTGGGACTGGGAGAGAGAGGTATCTGGTTCTAATCCGGATTATTATTTCATCAGGGTAATCTTTTAACAAGTATTTCCTTTTCAACGACACAGGGAAGATTACAGAGGTAAGAACATGTCTTATAATTTTATTTGTACATGTATTCTCTTTAAAATCAATGTCATCAATATAAAGAGATGGGAGCTGTGGAGCTAACACCATATAAGGTGACATGCCTCTCACTGTATTTACCATTACTTGCGGTATTGCTTTAATCACCACTGAGTGTTGCTTTTTAGAACAATGTAAATTAAATTTTTCCTTAAATTCGTCATAAAGGAATCCATCAGGTGTAAAATAGACCAAATACCTTTCTCTGCCCAATCATAATAACATAAGGATTTTCTTTTGAATAATATATATCTATTGTTCCAGATGGGGGAGTTATGGGGAGTGAAATTGTGTTTATAGATCTTTTTCCAATATAACATGACTTGTTCATGGAATTTAGGCAACTTAATGGGGAGTTTGGACAAGCAGAAATCGCATCTCAACAAAAAAATCAATACCCCCACACCCTTCAAATATTTTAAAAAGGGATGTGAAACCGGAAACCATTTTTATTTTGTATAAATTGCTTTAACCATTTAAGTTTTATCATACCATTCATTACTTCATAGTCAATTACATTCAAACCTCCTTCATCCAATGTTTTTACCGAGTCTCCTTTCCTGAGATAGTGATGTTTATTTCTCCAGATAAAATGGAGATTTGTTTGGTTAATAGATTTAATTAAAGCATCAGGGATAGCAATTGAGAAAGCAGGATACATTATTCTAGATAAAGATTAAATTTTAGTAATCAAGACACGTCCAAATAATGATAGGTCTCTTTGCAGCCAAGAATTAAGAATCAAATCACTTTTCTTTTTATTGGACACAATATTTAGTTCTTCTCTAGCTTTGCAATCTTTTGTTATAATCACCCCTAATTATTTCACTTCTTTTTTAACTGGGATCTCATATAAATCAATTAGTGGATGATCATGTATAGCCAAAAGTTCACATTTTTTAAAATTCAAGTGGAGTCCAGATGCTATGGAGAAGACCTCTATTTTTTTGAGAACCCGCGGAATCTGGTCTGAACGTTTGAGGAAGATGGTTGAATCATCTGCAAGTTGAATTATACTCAGATTCATTCCTAACACATTTAAAGGCTCAATATCAGGGCTATTTTTTATGAGAATAGCAAGTAATTCTGCTACTAAAATAAATAGAAGTGGTGAGCAAGAGCAGCCTTGTCTTATGCCACGTTTAACCTCAAATCTTTTAGGAGTTCCCTGTGGGAGCGATACAGAACTGTCATTATACAACATTTCAATCATTTGAATGAATTTAGAGCCAAAACCAAAATATTCTAAAACTTTCAGTATAAAAGGATGCTCAACTGAGTGAAAGGCTTTATAAAAGTCTAGAAAAAGAATGAAGCCTTTATCCTCAATCACCGAGTTATAATCTAACAAGTCAATAAGCAATCTGATGTTATTATGAATCAATCTTTCTTTAATAAACCCGGATTGAGTTTCACTAATTATCTGTCCTATATCCACTTTCAATCGATTTGCAGTAAGACGAGTAAGTAATTTATAATCAACATTTAATAAGGTTATCGGTCTTAAGTTTTCCATATACCTTTTATCCTTGCCAGGCTTGGGTAACAGAGTAATTATGCCTTGTTTCATTGTTGACATTAAATTATTATTTTCAATACATTCGTTAATAGCATTAAATAGTAATTCCTTTATGTCTTCCCAGAAGAATTTGTAAAAGTTTGAGGTCAAGCCATCTTGCCCAGGAGCTTTGTCTACTGACATTTGTTTAATAGTTGTATCTAATTCCTTCATAGTTATTTCTGAGTCACATAGTTCTTTAAATGCCAGAATAATTTGAGGAATATGTTGTTTAATACTTTCTAGAAATGATAATGACGCCTCATGAGAGAAGGAAGAAGAGTATAATTTAGAGTAAAACTGATATATTTCCTCAGCAATTATTTTGTTATCAGAGCATTCTACGTTGTTAACCATCAAGGCATTTATTTATTTATTTTTCTTGCCTTCTTCTTTCCAGGCTAAAGAAATAAGATGAATTCTTTTCACCTTGTTCAATCCATTTTGCTCTAGATCTAATATAAGCACCTTGTGCCCTTTGAGTAAAAAAATGATCTAATTTGGCTCGTAAACTTGATAAATGTATTTTGTCTTCCTCTGATAGCTCAGGTTTTCTACAGTACTGATTAATTTCTTGAACCAATTGAAATTCCTTTTCCTTCTGCTGTTTGCATCTAGCATTACTAACTTTAATGGAAAGACTTCTGACCATATACTTAAAATACTCCCATTTCCTACAACAAGTATCAATATCGTTATCATCTCTAATTTTCTTTAACAAGCATTTTACTTCCTCGACAAAGTTATCTGAGTTTAACAAAGCAGCATTAAATTTCCAGTAATTTTTCCGTAACTTGGAGTAATTTTCCGCTTTCAAAGTAAGTTCAATTACACAATGGTCTGTTAAAGGTGCAGCAGACATTGAAATATTAGCAACACAACTTATTACATCTGCAGATATCAGCCATAGATCTATTCTAGATCTAGATCTTCCATTAGGTTTCATCCAGGAGTATTGCCTCCTCTTTGGGTTTTTTCCCCTCCAAATATCGAATAATGAGTTGACATTCATGAATTCCTGCAATGTTGTGTTACAGTGGTTATCATAATACATAGATGGACATCTATCGAGCCACTCATCTGGAGCCATGTTAAAATCTCCACCTTCTAAAGTAAATCTTATAGAATTGGTTTTATTGTAATCCTCAATAATTTCAGTAAGGGTTCCTAATAATATTTTGTTTTGACCAATGTTGCTATAACCATAGATGTTAATTAAAATTACAAAAGACCCTTCAGAATTAACAACTGCAGCAATCCAATGACCACTCGTATCACTTTTGGAGGTTACAACCTCCCCCGGAAATTAGAATAAAATATGGCCACACCTCCAGAACGATTGCTGCCATGAGAAAAAAGAATCTTGTCACCCCACTGGTTTTTCCAAAATGTAGTGTCCTCTTCACATGAATGAGTCTCTTGCACAAATATACAATGTGCTTTCAGTCCTTTTTCAAAATAAGAAGGTAGCCTTACGCTTTACATTGTCATTAAGACCTCTTGCATTTAGTGATAAAAAGGAAAACTCTGACTTTAGAAAAGACATAAAAAATAAAATAACTCTGTGTTGTTTAACTATAAACGCTCTGATATGCACACAGAAAGTAACAACCTCTTTAAATGCGCACTTAACTCGAGATGTTCCTCTAAATAACAAACAGTTTATGACCCCACCTTTACAGTTTCACCATCGTTTCCACAGGGTTACATGAAGATTTTCATACATCCTTCTAGATCCGTTGACCATCAATGAATCCAAAAGGCCCTCGAAAGTATGCCTTCTTTCCAGCATTTCTTGCTTCTTGTATTCGGGGCCATAACAATTCTCTCGCCTGTTTGTCTGCCATAGTTAAGTCCTCCGTGAAGCGAATTCGCATTTCCTTGCAGGTTTCCGACTCCTTTGTTAATCTCCAAATCGCGTCTCGGTGTTGACGTTTCACAAACTGGATGATGACCTGGCGCGTATTCTTCTCTTCCTTTCTCCCTATCCGGGGAACAGTGTCCACAATTTCATCCATTTTTTTGAGCCCACTGGGGTGCGATCTTCTGGAGTAATTTAATGATCTCATCTCTTGTGTTTTCATTCACTGATTCTTTCATGCCTTTCACTCTCAAGTTCCACCGTCTGCTGTATCTCTCATTTTCCCCTGATCTTTCTTTAAGGCTGGCGTTTTCTTTTTCCATGGCTACCATTTTCTTTTCTAAAGTTGATTCTTTGATTTTGCATTCTTTTGAGTTCTGCAGCATTGAATTCTAGTGCCTTAGCCAGGCTGCCAATCATTGTGCTGTTATTCCCAATCTGAATATTGATGTCTTCCAGCTTTTTTTCTTGCTTGTCACGAATGCAGCAAGTAAACGTATCAGATAAATAAGAAAGCTGTTAAGATTACAAATACAGCAAGTAAATTTATCAGTAAGTAAATATATAAGATAAAGAAGAAAGCTGTTAAGATTACGAATGCAGCATGTAAATATATCAGATCAGACAACTAGTGTTTCCCCGTGATTTTTTTCTGTTTTTTTGTTGTTATTCTTTTTTGTACAATGGTTCAGCAAGATTGCCCATCTATTAATTTGTAAAGTGTAAATGGCCTTGATCTGTAAATTAACAAATAAAAAAACAACAAAAGAAATCTACCCGGAAGTAGTTATTTGCGTGCATTCGCAGATGCGCTCATGGTACGGATCGTGCTTCCTGAACAGATCGTGCAGTGACAATGATTCGTTTTCTCAACGTTATCAGGAAGTTTTGAACAATGCGCGTCCCCGCGGCAAGAGATAAGCGGACTACCGCAACACCACCGCAACTAGTTCACCGGAAGCCAAGTTTTGCTTCTTTGCCCATTCTCATTCAAACAATCTTCCTAAATGGTCGCTTTAAACCCGTAATCTACACCCTGCGTCAACAGTAAACCGTCAGCGTCGCCCGGTGTTTCATACCTATCCGGTGTAAGATGATCTGGGGTGTCCGGGTGAAATAGAGCGGCCTGTTCCGGTCATCCATCTCTTCCTCGGACTTGAAGATTTCTTTAAACTCTGTGAATGTTTCTTCAGCAGGAGTTAACTGCTCGTTGATCAACTCTCGTTCAAGCTGGACTGAAGACATTCTTATTGCAAACCCTCATATATTCAGCCCACAGACGGTCAGTCTCTAAAATGATTCCATGCGAGAAAAAAAATCATTCAAGCTCGCATCACATTTCACTTCACTACTACTTCTTCTTCTTCTTCTTCATTTGGTGATTTATGGCGGTTGGCAATCAACTTTAAAGTGCATTACCGCCACCTACTGGTAAGGAGTGTTCAGGACTTATCTGTCCTAATACAAAAAAATCACCCTCAACTATTGTTTAAATCCTCGAACTTAACCCAGTACATTTAAGAGTTTTCAAAATTACTGGGTAACAAATATTTCCCCCCAACATTGCTGCTATTCTATAACTTACTTAAATTTTTTTTCAAGATTTTGTACCATAATGTTTCTTTGCCCTATATATTTCTTACAATTAATCATAACGTGTTCAATTGTTTCTTCCTGAATACAATAAATACAATTTCCCTTAGTATGTTTTCCTATTTTGAAATAATGAGCTATTTAGGCCAGTATGTCCGACTCTTAATCTTGATATTATTATATCCTCTTTTCTGTTTAACCCACCTTACCAAATTTTACCAACTTTTCTTTGTAATTTTTAGTACCATCTTCCATTTTTTTCCTTCCTCGCATTCTTTCTGCCACCTTTCCCTCAACTTGTGTTTAATAACACTTTTAATTTCTAATTTACTGAAACTAATTACTATTTCAATATTTTCATGTTTAGTAGCTCTATTTGCTACTTCTGCCATTTCATTACCAAATACCCCAATATGTGCAGGAATCCATAACAATACAATTTCAAGTCCCATCATTTGTAATCAATACAATGTTTGTTGGATTTCTATTAAAATATCTGGTCGACTTTCCAAATGGTTATTATCTATACTGTACAAGGATGAACTAGAATCTGAACATATTATTGTTTTAAGTGGTTTTATTTCCTCTATCCATTGTAAAGCTAATATAATTACTGTCATCTCTCCTGTGAATACTGACAACCAATCACTAATTCTTTTACCTAATAAAACATTAAATTCCGGGATAAAAAATGTCACTCCTATTTTATTTCCTGAATCTTTTGAAGCATCTGTATAAATTGGAACTTAATTATAATATTTATCAATATATCTCTGAGTATTTCATGAATCTAATAAAAATTTATTACCTTTCATTTTTTTACTCAGGTAAAAAAAATCAACTTTTGCTTTAGGTAAAATCCATGGCTGTATAATTGATAATAATATTTGGACAAATATTAATTTGTGCTATCCCTAATTCTTCCGTTTTTTTTACTATTATCCATCCAAAACTTTTTATTTTTCTCTTTTCTTTTTCCCAGCAATTTCCTATTTTGTCTTTCTTTACCAATATTTTCCAAACTATGTATTTTAGCAAAATTCCTTGCCAACATCTCTGCTTTTTCCTTATCCGACACTGCTACTAAATCATTTTCATGTAGCACTGGAAATCCATATTGTTTTTTAATCCCATTCTTTTTTTTATCATTCCCCATACATTATTAATATCATAATTGGTAGTTTCCCTACCAACTGAATTACAAAAAGACCTCCAGAAATTATTTTTGTTGTTGTTTTAATTGTTGTTTTAATTGTCCTCCTTACTTCAGCCTGCAATTTCTTATACTTAATCCAATTTTGGAAGTTATGATTATTTTTAAGCAATTTAAAGGCTTTTTTTCTAGCTTTAATAATTTTCTTACACTGTTTTGTCCACCATAGCACAATCCTTTTCCTATTTCCTCCACATGATCTTGGAATAGCCTTTTTTGTTGCTTTTATAATTACCTCACAAATACATCTATTTAAATCTTCAATATCCTGATTAATATTTATTTTACTCATTTCTTGATCATTTATATAAGTAAATAAATCCTAGTCAGCCTTCTTAACTAACCACCTCTGTACCCCTTCTCTTTTACTATTATCTGATGTCAGATTTATTTCAGTAATAATTGGGAAATGATCCCTTTCTATGGTTGCATCTGAAACTACTTCCCATGTGCATTTATCTGCTAATCTATCAGAAACTATTGTTAAATCAATGGCTGATTCTACTCCTGTTCTAATATTTATTCTTGTTCCATGACCATCATTTATACACACTAAATTATTAATATTCATAAATTCTTCTATCACACTTCCATTTTTTTTCATTATGCATACCCCATAGCGTACTGTGAGCATTAAAATCTCCACAACATATAATCTTTTCGTTTGAGTCTGAATAAATATCTAATAATGTTTTCCAAGAAAGCTTCTTACAGGGATAATTGAAATGTAATATTTTCATTTTATTATAATTTATCCATATATCAACTAATATATATTCTAATTCAATACCTGTTTGTACTAATCTATTTTGTATTTCTTCTTTAATAAATGTAATACATCCTCCTCTGATTCCCTCACCTCTATCCCTCTTTAAACTACCAAAACCTTTAATACTAAAATCTAATATGGACTTCAACCATGTTTCTTGAATGCATATAATATCTGGCTTTGTTTTTAGTTCTTTATTAAATCCTTTAAACTCTTGTCCATTTGCCAAAAGACTTTTGGCATTCCATTGTAAGATAATCAATACGTCCTTTCAGTTAGTCCACCCGATTTTCCTTCTGTTTCAAGCTTTTTAGTTACATGTTCCCATGAAATATATTTTATTGCAAGACATTTTTCTGCTCCTCTTACAATTATTTTTATTTTCTCTGTTTTGTGTTTAACCTGATCTGTACAATTGATACATAAGCCATAAACAAGATAAGTGTGTCTGCTGTCAATCCTGTTTCATTTGTTTCCTTGACTCATTTCAAGCACTGATTTTTGCATTCTTGAAATTTCATTTCCTTTTTGAGCTCTTTTTACTGCTTCTGCATAACTTAAATTACTGACTGTTTTAATATGTTGAATTTCCACTGCTCTTTTCTTTACTTCACATCCCCCATATGTCACTCTATGTTGTCCACCACAGTTGCAGCATTTCTCTTGCACATTATCTTTACATTCATCAAAATTATGTTCTCCACCACATTTAGGGCATCTTTGTTTCCATTTGCAAGCTGCAGCAATGTGTCCATATCTCTGACATTTAAAACATCTTAATGGCGGTGAAATGTAATCTCTGACCGGAAAACTCAAACATCCAACTATGACGCTTTTTGGTAAAACTGACTTCTTAAACTCCAGCAGTACAGATTTACTCTCTTTCCTCTGACCATTCTCTGTTCTCATCAACCATTTTATGTTATTCACCTCCCCTCCCTAAATACTTCTTTTAAGTTTTTCCAAATCTTCTTCAATCGGAATACCTGATATTACTCCTCGCGTAAATCTGTTTTCTCCAAGAACTTTTTTCTCATACACAACTTTCTTACATATATTATCAATAAGCATGGTTTTGTTTTTCTGTTCTTCTGTTTTGCATATTATCAAAAGATTTCCATCCTTCAATGTTTTTGCGATCTCCACCTCTCCAATCTTTTTTTTCCAACTCCCTAGATTATTGATAAATCCATCTCCCTCCCTAAATTTCAAGATTATCTTAATCTCTTCCTTCCCAATTTTTCTTCGATCAACTCTGCTTCCTTCATCTGAGCTAACTTCATCCCAACTTCTTTTACTATTCTGACGAGACAATGAGTAGTTTATTCTACGACCCTTTCTGCTAGTTCCCGCAATCCATTCACCAAAATTCATATCATCTTCATCTCCACCCTATTCTAACATCCTGATCCAGTTACAAACCAGTTTTTGCCAAATCCGCCAAAAAAACAATCAACTATTTTTAGAAAACCGTCCAGTTTTTCTCCGATTCGTCCGTCAACCACCTCATCTCACTTCTTCTTCTTTGTGTTTATTGAGGGTTGAAAAACAACGAATCAGGTCATTACTGCCACCAACTGGTGTAGATGTAGGACTGCAACGTCACTTAAAGATAAGATACTCTCATACAAATGCATATCTAAGATAATACATTATCTCAATTTTTACTTTTTGATTTATTTTCAAGTGAAATAATTAAATCTAGTTCAACTTTATTTCTGCTTAGGTTTTCAATAAATTGGCTTTCTTCTTCCTCATATTTCTGCCACTTTAATGTTACATGTCCTATGTCTCATCATCCACACAGATCTCACATTTTCCATTGAAATCCATCCATCCATCCATTTTCTTCCGCTTATCCGGGGTCGGGTCGCGGGGGCAGCAGCCTAAGCAAAGAGACCCAGACTTCCCTCTCCCCAGCCACTTGTTCCAGCTCCTCGGGAGGAACCCCAAGGCGCTCCCAGGCCAGCCGAGAAACATAGTCCCTCCAGCGTGTCCTGGGCCTTCCCCTGGGCCTCCTCCCGGTGGGACGTGCCTGAAACACCTCACCAGGGAGGCGTCCAGGAGGCATCCTGACCAGATGCCCGAGCCACCTCAACTGACTCCTCTCGATGTGGAGAAGCAGCGGCTCTACTCTGAGCCCCCTCCGGATGACTGAGCTTCTCACCCTATCTCTAAGGGAGAGCCCAGACACTCTGCGGAGGAAACTCATTTCAGCCGCTTGTATCCGTGATCTCGTTCTTTCGGTCACCACCCAGAGTTCGTGACCATAGATGAGGGTAGGAACGTAGATCGACCGGTAAATCGAGAGCTTCGCCTTTTGGCTCAGCTCTCTCTTCACCACGACAGACCGGTAGAGCGCCCGCATAACTGCAGATGCCCCACCAATCCGTCTATCGATCTCCCGCTCCATTTTTCCCTCATTCGTGAACAAGACCCCCAGATACTTAAACTCCTCCACTTGGGGAAGGACCCCATCCCTGACCCGGAGGAGGCACCCCACCCTTTTCCGGCTCAAGACCATGGCCTCGGATTTGGAGGTGCTGATTCTCATCCCAGCCGCTTCACACTCGGCTGCGAACAGCTCCAGCGAAAGCTGTAGATCACGCTCCGATGAAGCCAACAGGACCACATCATCTGCAAAAAGCAGAGACCCGATCCTGAGGCCACCAAAACGGATCCCCGCAACCATTGAAATGTTTTCCTAAAATGATGGGACTGCTGTTTAGTCCAGTGTGGCCAAAACTGAGACGTGAAATTATTATCTTGTCTTTTCTCCTCGTCCTTATTTCAACAGTTTCCATTGAATTTTACAAAACTATCATCCTTTTCTATCTATCTCACATTGCTTTCGCCACCTCCCGTTTTACTGAAACGGATCATTTATTCCACTAATGTGTTTCATTGATTTCCTTTGTAGCCTTTTCTTATATTTTATTTCCCTTGACACCATAATCTCATGTTACTCATACATAGTTAATCACTAGGCCCATCATACTACAGAAAGACTGGCATAAATCTGGTCGCCAACCTTACATTTAACGATCAAGACGACGGGAGTGCACTGAGACTTCAGCAAGATTTCTAAAGACTACCAGTCTTTAGTCTGAGACTGTGAAAATCCATTGGTGTACGTCCGGCATAAATCAAGAAAGAACCATGAAGATCATTTAGGATTCCGGTACATCATTAGCAAGTTTACAAGGCAACCATTCAGAAAGCAGACCAGATATCTTTCTAGAAAGTTAACAAACACTATACAGACTAATGCTGGTGTTTTGACGATCTGTGCTACCTCATTAGAATGTCCTACCAGGGCCGTGCACAGACATTTTGAGGGGCAGTGGCCTAAACCAAAAAAAAGGCACTAAGGGGGTGGTTGCTTGTTAAAGGGATAGTTCACCCAAAAATGAAAATGCTGTCATCATTTACTCTTCCTCAAGTTGTTCCAAACCTGTATGACTTTCTTTCTTCTGCTGAACACAAAATATTTTAAAGAAGGTTGGTAATTAAACAGTTGCTGGTCCCCATTGACTTCCATAGTATATATTTTTTTCTACTATGAAAGTCAATGGGGTCCATCAGTCGTTTGGTTACCGACTTTGTTCAAAATATCTTATTTTGTGGACAGCAGAAGAAAGAAAGTCATACAGGTTTGGAACAACTTGAGGAAGAGTAAATGATGACAGCATTTTCATTTTTGGGTGAACTATCCCTTTAACACAAATTTTCCAGTTATTACAAAATGTACAATTAAAAGAAAAGACAGCACACGCTCAAATACATTTTAGACTTTATTGTAGATGTTTTCATAGAACATCATAATTACACATTGGTGATAATAACAGAAGAAACTATTTACAGATTTACATTTTGGTTTTTATCTTTTCCTTTTACAGCAGAACCTTTCTATTTGGTACCATGTCCTGAAAGATCTTAATAACCTCATCTTTTATGATTGGGATGTCTTTTTCAATGGCCAGAAGCAGAATATCAGAGAGTCGTTCTTGTCCACACGCATTACGAAGTTTAGTTTTCACCAGCTTCAACTTCGAGAATGAGCGTTCAACAGTGGCTGTTGAGACAGGCAGTGTTGCAAAGATTTTCAGCAGTTTAAAAAGTGTTGGAAACACAACATGAGCATCAAACTCCTTAAATGTTTCCAAAATTGCATGGGGACTTTTTTGTGAGCATGTGAATGAAGAGTGGAAAACTCTAAGCTCAGTTCGCAGCTGTTCCTCCTCCTCTTGAAATCCGTAAAACTCACAGAGAGTATGGGCAGCATTAAGTGCTTCAGCATCTGCTGTGTCTTTCCACTTTGATGGTTCAATCAAACAATGCAGTGACATCACAATTTTGTCAGTGCTCCCCTTCCCTTGAAATCGCCTGTGGAGTTCCTGAATCAGGGAATCCAAAAAAGTGAAGTACATCCTTCCTCTGTAGTACTCCTCTAAAGTCTGTGGCTGGTGGTCCTCTGTTGCTGATGTGGAGCAGTACTTAAACTTTGTTGGTACTTTCCGCCGCCTTGCTTGTCCTGGAATCTCTTCAGGCACATTGATCCCTCTTGTTTCTGCTTGGATGGTAGCATTGTGAAATATTTCTTTGAATTGGTCTTCAGTCCTCAGTGTGTTCATTCTGCTAATGACAACAGTGTATGCTGCTGCCAAGTCCAAGTCTTGCCGCTGAAGAGCATTTGAAGCAACTGCTGTTTCCATGAATATTGGAGTTGTTATCTCCAAGCAAATAATAAATTCAAAGTTAATGCTGTGCAACAGCATGTGTGCGTCCCCTGCAGCTAGATCAGGTGGCTCAGACTTGGTCAGATCTTCCAGGAATTGCACAACTGCAGGGAGGCATTTTCTGAGGGTTCTGAGGGCTGTTTCCCTGCAGGTCCATCGGGTGTCTGAGAGCTTCTGTAGCTCAAGGGCACGCTGGCCAGGATTCATGGCTTCCTGTGTTTGAACAAAAGCTGCATGTCGTTTTGTGGAGTTGGCAATGAAGGTGTAAAGTTTTTCCACTACTGTAAAAAAACTGACAAAGTGAATGCTTGACTTTGCACTCTCCACTAATACAAGATTCAAACAATGAGCATGGCAATGAACATATAATGCCTTTTCATTTTGCTTTTGTATTCTGGACTGTAGTCCTTTGTAAGGCCCACTCATGTTGGCTGCTCCATCATAACCCTGACCATGGATGTCCTCAACTTTCAGCTGGTTCTCCTTCAGCAAGTTCATTACTAGGTTTTCAAGCTGTTCTCCTGTTGTTGACTGAACATCACAGAGCTGAATGAAGCGCTCTTTTATGGTCATGTCATGTACATAACGCACCACAAAGCACACCTGTTCGATGTGTGATACATCAGTAGTCTCATCAAGTAAAATTGAAAATATTGACGCTTCCCTTACTTCCTTCAGTATTTCCCGTTTCACATAAATAGCCATTGCTCTAATTAGGTCATTTTATATTCGGTTTGAGAGGAGAGACACCTGAGGTTTTTGACATGATGCTTGTTTTTCTTTGATGTTGTCAAGATGAAGCTTAAGGACACTGTCATATTGGCCGACCAACTCTACAAGCTCCAAGAAATTTCCTTTGTTTCAACTTGAGAGGCTTTCATTGTCACCTCTGAATGCCATGCCTTGTTTTGCTAAGTACAATATAATATCAATCAGCCTGTAGATAATCTCCCTGTTTTTTTGCTTTTCTCTTTCTTTGGCTGCTTGCATCTCAAAGTCGCCCTTTTCCAATGCTGTATCCAATGCTTTTTTTTTAAAGGCATTCCACCGAATCATGCCTAACATGTGTGACTCTGTCCTGCTATGCTCCTTCATTTTTCCTTTAGCTTGCTTCCACAGACTTAACCCCACTGACTTCCAACCTGTCCTGCTCTTATACTTTTCATCATTCATGAAAAGCCTGCAGCTAAAACAGTACATTGCATCATTCTCAGGAGAATACTCTAACCAGGGGTGTTCTTCATACCACTGTCCCTGAAACGAACGTCCTTGTTCATTTTTTGGGAACGGCAAAATTGGACAACAGGGTCCTACTGAATTTGAAAATTTTGTGAAGGCCACATTGTATGTTAAATTGAATTTCTTCACATGAGCAGGATCTGATGGATTTTGTAACTGAAGCAAGAACTCAAAGTCTTCAGGCTTTTTCTCCTTTGTGTACATGGCTGTGGCTGCCTCACTCTCCATTTCTTCCTGTTCTGCGTCTGTCTCTTCCCTCTCTGTGTCATTGTGTCGCCTTTCTTTCTCATTCTGAACTTTTTCTGTCTCTGGCTCAGTTCCTAGACCTTCACTTTTACTCTGTTGAGTTGATTCTGAGGCAGTTTCATCTTAATATATAGAATGAATAACAAACCTGTTACAATCATATTTTAAATACAATTGTTAGGCTTAAGTGCTAATTCAATTTATGTTCTTGTAATATATTTACTCTTCAAATAATTTAATGTTTATCTTTCTTTGTATCAAATTCCAGCATATTCAGAATCCTTTACTGTCAGTCAGTTTAACAACACTTACCTGTAAGTGTCTGATTTGGCTGATGCTCAATGGGCTCTCCCTCACTCTCTAAGCCTGCCTCTTCCTCATCTTTAATGGAGTAATAAGTAATAGACATTTAATTTCATATTAGCATACAGCATAAATCTATATACTATGCTAATATACAACTCACTTAGAGCCTAAGCCTACGATGTGTTAGTCTCAACTAAGATAAGTGATTATAATGGGAAATATACTTACAAGAATTAAAAAGACAAACTATCTGCTAACTGTTCTATATATTGATTTACCTGCTGGCTTGCTGGAGCTTTGAATCCATGTTTGCAGAGTTGAACAGCCTTTAGCAGCCTCCCTTCGCTCTTTCTCTCTCTGTCTCAGTCTTCTTTTTTGTGAAGGCATTGTCTTGTTTTGTGTGTGTTTTTGTCTACAAAGTGTGCCAACAACAGAAAATTTAGTTATTTGTATTAGATCTGATCGAGAGTACAATAATTTGATTAGACAAGCAGCTAACGTTAATTCTAAGAACGTGGATTTGTTGTACAAGTTGTTAGCACTAATAGAAGACCAAGAGCAAAACATTTCCGACATAAATAAAAACAAAACAAAAAAAACAAGTGACTAATTTCGCAGATTCAACCACTGTCTTCTCACATACACAGCCTACCTGTTAATGCGACAGCTTTCGTGAACTGTCGTGTTCACTCATAGTTTCAAAAGAGCGCCGCAGAGACACATACAGTGAGTGATGCTGCAGAGTGCGGAGCGAGCGGGAAAACCTGGAGCGGATTGGCGGAATCAGTGGAATGCTTTGAGCGGAGCGGTGGGGGTGGGGAAGAGGGGCACCTCAATCGATGAGGGCAGAGGGGCAGTGGCTCTGGCCACCGGGCCACCCCCCTGTGCACGGCCCTGTGTCCTACCGTAGCGCGCATAGATGGCTGTCTATCTGCCTTAAACTATTTTGAGTAAAAATTAGCCAGTAATACAATAATTTGAATAAAACTCACCGTAAACTTTAAAGAAATAAAACACATGAAATGGAACTTCCAGGTAGGAATTCTCGATGACAGATTTGCTGAGTAAGCAAATTGTGACGTAACATCGAAATGCGCATGCGCAGTGCTACAGGGTAGCACGGATTGAGGGGTAGCACAGATAGTCGGAATACCGGGCGTACACCAAAGGATTTTCACAGTCTCAGACTAAAGACTGGT
This sequence comes from Valencia hispanica, assembly GCA_963556495.2. Lineage (NCBI taxonomy): Eukaryota > Metazoa > Chordata > Actinopteri > Cyprinodontiformes > Valenciidae > Valencia > Valencia hispanica. Next base: position 14,931,655 of record OY747714.1, on the reverse strand, counting down.
AGTCTTTAGAAATCTTGCTGAAGTCTCGGCGTGCTCCCATCGTCTTGATCGTTAAATGTAAGGTGATAATCTGCAGTTTGCGACCCGATTTATGCCAGTCTTTCTCTAGTCTTTTGAATCAAACATGTTTGATATTATCGCAAGTCCTAGTGTAGTCGTAGTGACGTAAAACAACCAACAACCAATAAAGCAATTCTCACACAAGCGGAAGCATGAAGCTACAGAGCCCAGTAGGGGTCAGGTGCAGAAATAATTTTTCAGGGGTAAGAATCTGTACCCTCAGTTTATTAAACCGTGCGCACGGCGTTGTAATTTTTTTCCTCCGTTAATTCAACTGTGTGACCTGTCCACTTCATATTGTACCCTGGCTGTATGAGGTTGGGCCTTGCTGCTATGACACAATGGTTAATAAGCAGGATTACTTTTGTGATGATGGTGGGTTCAAGACCCGTTCATGATTTTGTCTTGGACCTTGCCACACAATTTTTTTTATTTCCTGCTGGAAAGCAGGCTATAAACATAGGTGTCATATTTATAAATAACAATTTTGTAGCCACCTATGGAGCCTGGCAGGGTCTATACACATCAAATACAATATGTGTGTTGCATGGCTGAAAATTGGCCTAGAAATGGACCACAAATTACAAAGTGTACAGGTCCTTCTAAATAAAATTAGCATATTGTGATAAAGTTCATTCTTTTCCATAATGTAATGATAAACTTTCATATATTTTAGATTCATTGCACACCAACTGAAATATTTCAGGTCTTTTATTGTTTTAAAACTGATGATTTTGGCATACAGCTCATGAAAACCCAAAAATCCTATCTCAAAAAATTAGCATATCATGAAAAGGTTCTCTAAACGAGCTATTAACCTAATCATCTGAATAAACTAATTAACTCTAAACCCCTGCAAAAGATTCCTGAGGCTTTTAAAAACTCCCAGCCTGGTTCATTACTCAAAACCCCAATCATGGGTAAGACTGCTGCCCAGAAGGCCATCATTGACACCCTCAAGCAAGAGGGTAAGACACAAAGAAATTTCTGAACGAATAGGCTGTTCCCAGAGTGCTGTATCAAGGCACCTCAGTGGGAAGTCTGTGGGAAGGAAAAAGTGTGGCAGAAAACGCTGCACAACGAGAAGAGGTGACCGGACCCTGAGGAAGATTGGGTAGAAGGACCGATTCCAGACCTTGGGGGACCTGCGGAAGCAGTGGACTGAGTCTGGAGTAGAAACATCCAGAGCCACCGTGCACAGGCGTGTGCAGGAAATGGGCTACAAGCCACTTTTGAACCAGAAACAGCGGCAGAAGCACCTGACCTGGGCTACAGAGAAGCAGCACTGGACTGTTGCTCAGTGGTCCAAAGTACTTTTTTCGGATGAAAGCAAATTTTGCATGTCATTCGGAAATCAAGGTGCCAGAGTCTGGAGGAAGACTGGGGAGAAGGAAATGCCAAAATGCCTGAAGTCCAGTGTCAAGTACCCACAGTCAGTGATGGTCTGGGGTGCCATGTCAGCTGCTGGTGTTGGTCCACTGTGTTTTATCAAGGGCAGGGTCAATGCAGCTAGCTATCAGGAGATTTTGGAGCACTTCATGCTTCCATCTGCTGAAAAGCTTTATGGAGATGAAGATTTCATTTTTCAGCACAACCTGGCACCTGCTCACAGTGCCAAAACCACTGGTAAATGGTTTACTGACCATGGTATTACTGTGCTCAATTGGCCTGCCAACTCTCCTGACCTGAACCCCATAGAGAATCTGTGGGATATTGTGAAGAGGAAGTTGAGAGACGCAAGACCCAACACTCTGGATGAGCTTAAGGCCGCTATCGAAGCATCCTGGGCCTCCATAACACCTCAGCAGTGCCACAGGCTGATTGCCTCCATGCCACGCCGCATTGAATTAGTCATTTCTGCAAAAGGATTCCCGACCAAGTATTGAGTACATAACTGAACATAATAATTTGAAGGTTGACTTTTTTTATATTAAAAACACTTTTCTTATATTGGTTGGATGAAACATGCAAATTTTTTGAGATAGGAATTTTGGGTTTTCATGAGCTGTATGCCAAAATCATCAGTTTTAAAACAATAAAAGACCTGAAATATTTCAGTTGGTGTGCAATGAATCTAAAATATATGAAAGTTTAATTTTTATCATTACATCATGGAAAAGAAGGAACTTTATCACAATATGCTAATTTTTTGAGAAGGACCTGTATGCCAACTTTGTGCCCTGGAATACAGGCACAAACCAGCGCTATCTGTGCATCTGCATGGAGCAAGTGGTACAGCATAAACACCTTGCATTAAAAATATGAGTTAACCAGTTACTTGTTGATACAGTACCCACTTTGAATGCAAGTCTTTGACATAACATTTAATCTTGGCAAAGAAGGCTACAACATTCGCACATAAAGAAACCGCATAATGCTGAGCATAATGGGAGGAATTCTGCGGGAAGCTAAAATAGACTTGGTCTAGTCTTTTAAATAGTGTCCCTACAAGATTCAGTGTTTATAAAAATCTTTAGTCTGAGACTAAAAAACTAACCGTAACCAAAGTCTTGAGATGTGAGCTGATAATCTTTAAGAGTCTTTTCTAAATCTTTTAAAAGTCTCTTGGTGTACAGAAAGCATAAGAGTCTAGTTATTTAAAACTCGTTTGGCCAACACACATATAGAGAAACGTCCTTCTCAATTGGTTCATTAAAACAAAAATTGTTTTATTTTTTAATGTTTGATTCATCAAGCAAATAGTAATGTAAAACAAGCAAAACAGAAAATAACAAAAAACCTTTGACAAATAAACAAGAGTTTACTTTCATCTTAGCAATTAAATAGCACATATGAAGGAACAAGAACGCATTTTAATTAGTAGATAAGGAATTTTAAATAATCCTAAAAAGTAGCATGTTTCACTGTCAATATTTTCAATATTAATTTTTAAAGCTTTTTACATAGTGAAAAATTCTAAGAAATCAACAAAAAAAATCCAGTTTAGTTCATATAACAGCTTTAATCCTGTTAAGAATTAGAAATTAATTGAAAACAGTCCCAGCAAAGAATAATGCAAAAACATAAACAATTTTAGCAGGTAGATTGCTAACAAAAAGTAGGAAGTTAAAAGTTGAGTTTAAGATTTCTTTAAATACATTTCTATTACTAATTCAAAAGGGATTTTTACAAAGTCAGAGCATTTTCAAACTAACAATAACTTCAAGTATAGAGGGGCAATAAACCGAAAATGTACAGATACAGAAATTTTAGACAATAAAGACGTACTTTTGCCCATGTCCGTATTTCTGGTATTTTAACAAAAGAAAAGGTGTGAAGTCTGGCGATGCTCATGTCCCTTTAAGATGCTGTAGCGGTACTACGTTAGAGTGGATAGGGTGGAATCATTTGACAACATGCAGTCATGTGACTCCTCCCCATCCAGCAGCATTGCTAACTCAGCGACCTTGTCGCTATATTTACACCCTTCCAGTGACAATTTCGACTAGCGACAAATCTACTATTGGTGAGAAAAGTCACAAGGATACGGTCTTTATGTCAGTCTCCCCGAAAAACACAGAGCAGTGGTGCTGCTGTGGGCTTCTCTTCCGTCCCAGACTGCTTACAGCAGCCAGGCAGCCCTGCTCACCGATGTCGAGGAGTCAGAGCAGCTGTTAAACCTACTGCGTCCGAAGCCGCCGCTGGCTGATCCTACCCATGCTTAAATGAGTGTAAAAAATGTTTTGTTTAAAATAAACGAAAGCACACTAAATCACAGATTTCACTCACAGCTCAGTCACTTAGTCACCTCGTCTACTGTGTGCGCGCCTCTCGGTGACAGACGTTAAACAGTCATGTCTCAGTCTAAACTGGATTCTCCGAAATAGACAGGAGTGTGAATCAAAGCCTGAATTAAAAGGCTGGTTGAAACAGTTTATTGGAGATTTTACTGGCTGTATTGTAAGGTTAATTTTTATTGTTAGAATTATCGATATAAAAACAAAGGTTAAAAAAGGTTTTTGCAAAAATTATTCCCCTTTCCTACTGTGTCCATTACAATTACATGCACATTATGCAAATGAGGCTAACGTGTTCCGGTTCTTTTAATCCCAGTAACGTAGTCTCACTCTCAAAAACTCATACTACTTCGGAATAAATTTAATAAACAAGTTTGATTAAGTTTCGGGAAGTAGATGGTACAACAACATTGCTGGATCTTAGTCATGCATAAAAAATAGAGTGGACAAGAAAGAGGTAAAAACACAGAAACCGTGGAAATATATATTCTACTTCTGGTCTCTTCCTGTCACATGAGGAAAGAGCTCCTCCTGTTGTGTTATCTGTGATATCAATGTGCAGTCTGATGACTGACTGATATGAAGTGTTCCATTGAGGGTGTGAAGGAAATTAACTGAATCTGCATGTAAGCTCCAAAAAGCCAATCAGCAGACTCACGGAAGTTAATGAATTGTTTTTTCTCTTTAGTATTTTCTGTCTTAACACAAAAAACGTAAACTGAAGTTTACCAACCTGTTTTAACACAGAGGATAAAGACAGCAAAAAATCATGGTTTCCTGTTTTTCTGCTCGGTTAGATGCTCTCTGCTCCAGAACAATAAGAATTGAGCAGAAAGGGCTACTTAATTAAGTTTTATTCATACAAGGCGAAAACGTCATTTAGCGACTTCTAATGACTTTTGGGACAGCCAATAGCTTTTTTCATGCTGAGGAGTTGGCAACATTGGAAGAGAAAGACTGAGAAAATGGAGGAGGATTCAAATATAGAATCTGGGGTAGAGCTGGTCGAGGAGGAAGAGGATAAGCCAGAGCTGCATCTAGAGAAAAACATTTCTTTTTTGGCAATGGGGTCGTCATCGTCCATTTATCGTTATCGAGGTGAACTGATAAATACATTGTGATATTGATCTAAAGCTGTATCGCCAAACCCTAATTTTAACTTTAAATTAAATGATAAAAACAGCTTTAATCTAATATATCTTGAAAGACAAACAGTTTTAAGTTGTTTTATGATTTCATTTTAACAGGGAACCATAGCCTCCAGCCTCAGAAGTTCTTTGGAGTTCTGATGTTTGAATATTTTACAAGGTTTGCAATACTACACCTTTTCATTTTTAAGTGCTCACATAAACAATTGTATAACCAATGTTAATGAAACATTTTCTCGAAGCATCACAAGGAAAAAGCCTTTAATCTGTGTGAATCTTCTCATAACAATTCAAGTTACCTTTAGTGGTAAAAGTTTTACACCAAATTGTACAAAAGAAAGGCTTCTCACCTTCTGTGAATTCTGATGTGTTTATCAAAACCAAATTTTTAAGTGAAGCTTTTTCCACAGAGACATTTGACAAAGTTTTCACCAGTGTGAGTTCTCATGTGAAGTGTTTAATCTAATTTGTTTTTATATCACAGATGCATCACAAATTGGCCTTCTCACCTGTATAAATTCTGATCTGATTGATTAAGTTAAGTTTTTGATGAAACCTTTTTTCCACAAGTCTGGCACAAAAGCCATTTTTCACCTGAATGAACTCATATGACTAATTTATTTTTTGACTTGAAGGTTTTTCATAAGCGTTACAAGGCCCTTCATCTGTGTGAACTCTCATGTGACTAGCCAAAATTCTTTTATCACTAAAACCTTTGCTACAAATTGTACAAGAGAAAGGCTTCTCACCTGTGTGAACTCTCATGTGACTAGTTAAAGTTCCTTTCACACTAAAACTTTTTCTACAAATTGTACAAGAGAAAGGCTTCTCACCTGTGTGAACTCTCATGTGATAAGTTAAATTACCTTTATCACTAAAACATTTGCTACAAATTGTACAAGAGAAAGGCTTCTCACCTGTGTGAACTCTCATGTGACTAGTTAAATGTCCTTTCTGAGTGAAACTTTTTCCACAAATTGTACAAGAGAAAGGCTTCTCGCCTGTGTGAACTCTCATGTGATGAGTCAAATTACCTTTTTCACTAAAACATTTGCTACAAATTGTACAAGAGAAAGGCTTCTCACCGGTGTGAACTCTCATGTGACTAGTCAAAGTTCCTTTATCACTGAAACATTTGCTACAAATTGTACAGGAGAAAGGTTTCTCAAATGTGTGAACTCTCATGTGACTAGTGAAATAAACTTTATTTGTAAAACTTTTGTCACAAATTGTACAAGAGAAAGGCTTCTCACCTGTGTGAACTTTTATGTGATGATTCAAATAACCTTGATCAGGAAAACTTTTTCCACAAATTGTACAAGAAAAAGGCTTCTCACCTTTGTGAACTCTCACGTGACAAGTCAAATCATATTTATCACTAAAACCTTTTCCACAAATTGTACAAAAGAAAGGCTTCTCACCTGTGTGAACTCTCATGTGACTTTTTACATTTCCTTTGTTAGTAAAACTTTTACCACAAATTGTACAAGAGAAAGGCTTCTCACCTGTGTGAACTCTCATGTGACTTTTTAAATTTCCTTTGTGAGTAAAACTTTTACCACAAATTGTACAAGGGAAAGGCTTCACACCTGTGTGAACTATCATGTGACGAGTCAAAGTTCCTTTTTGAGTAAAACTTTTGCTACAAATTGTACAAGAGAAAGGCTTCTCACCTGTGTGACTTCTCAAGTGTTCAGTCAAGTTATTATTCTTAGTGAAAAAATCACCACAAATTCTACAACAATACAAATAGTTTTTTGCGTGAGTTTTCTTGTCTCTTTGGGGTTCTGAATTATTACACTTCGTTGTTTTCTTTTGTCTCCGATTTTTTTTATCTCGCTTTGATCTTGAGTCTTCATGATGGTTTCCTTCTTGATCTTGGTTCTCGGTTTCATTAGAGTCCTGAGAGATGACTTGGTTCCTGATTGGTTCTGGGTTAATGTGGGACTTTTCTAAATGAGTGGGAGTCACCTTGATTGCATCTTCAGTCTCCTGCTTCAATAAAAGCTGCCCTTTAACCTCATTTATGCAGAGCTCCAACGCTTCCTCTTTGATGCAGGGATGTACGTGCTCTTGCTGCTCTTCTTTTATCTGCAGAGGTTCTGGTTCCTTCTGGTCCAAGCTGGGATCGGTCTCCTGTTTACAGAGCTGCTGGTCAGAGAAAACCTCCTCTTTCCAGACATAATCCAGTAGATGGTCTGGAAAAGCAAACACAAGAGAAAGGTGTTTGATTGTAGGTTAAGGAAAACAGTTTGCTTTAATTGTTGGGACACAACCATGGTGACAGGACCAAACACAGACCTCCAGCCATAAGGACTGATAATCCCACAATGAATTTCAGCTTCAACAGGAAAAGTGGGACTTCATGAGACATCATCAACCCTATTTGAGCACAGGGCTCTTTTCCGTGCTTCCTCTTTAGCCCGTGAGCCCAGCCGGACTCACATCGGGAGAGAACAGCACACTAACTCCATCCTTTGCTAGCGTGGTAGGAATTGATTTTCTGGAAGAAACTCATTGGATCCGAAAGACTTTTACAGTCTGCCAATTGATGAGGTGAACGGTATTTGGCTGATGAAATAAGTCCTGAATGACTTGTTCAAAAGTCTACAGAAAGAATATTTTGAATTACAGATTCCACAGTGAGAAAGAAGGAGCACCTCTTTGATGACGCTCCGCCGGACTGCTGCTCTGCCGCTTAACTGCCTGATACGGGAGCTGCTGAGTTGATTCCCGCCCCCGAAAAGGGAGCGGTCCATGGGAGAACGCCGTTCCGAGCTAATGGTGAAAGTAAGGTTGTGTCTGGGCAGAGATAAATTAGCTTAAGATAAAGAAATTAAGGTTTGTCTTGATAGTCTATTTCACTGTGTTTTGGCTGCATTTGTAAGACTTCATTCTTCAATTATTTAAGTATAAACAGGGTTTTCAAATGTTTCTGACTGGTATAAACAGTCGTTTTAAATCATGCAACATGAGTTATGGTGCGTTTACAGCGAACCGTCAAAAATGTGCCGCACGCCAATGTTTGACGCTCAAACATTCGCACCTCGAACCGCGTCCAAAGCGAATCGAACACGCATCAAAAGGGTATATTTTGACTGATTTTGACGCGTGTCAAGCCAGAAATATACAACTTGTGGCAGGAAGTAGTGCCAGACAGTCTGTTTGCAAGATGGCAGCTTTCGATCTAGCCTTTGAAGAGAGAGTCCCCCATCCCCATTTACTGCACGTCAGTGGGAAAATAATTGTTTAATAGCGGGACAGTAGGCGGGCTTGCTGGCTTCTGCACGGGTTTCGAAGGTTCAGTCAAAAGCGAAACGAACTTACCAGGTTGCCCCATCTCCTCACTTATATACCTCCAAGCGAGGTCCTTTTTATTCGTGTCTCTGTAGAGCAAGCAGCTGGTGTCATATAGCTCGGGGTGATTAGCCACGGCTGTTAACAGTATTTCCTCAATGTTTTATGAATGAATTTTGCCGGACCTGACCTCATGAACTGGGTCACAGCATCACGTGCCACCACGTCACCAGGCTCATGAGTCGTTGATGCGGCGCAAATTGACGTCGAAGTTCAGATTTTTCAACTTTAGCGGCAAACGCTACTCCACCTCCACTCCACTTATTAATCCAAATCAGTAGCACCTGTCTGAGCTCATTAAAGACACCTGTTCACCCCACAGTCAGTCAGACTCCAACTTCTGCAGCCAGTGTAACCAAGGAGTGGCTCCGTAGGAAGCGAAAAATATCAAACCCGTTTGATTTTAACCTCAACACCTCGTGATGCAGAAAACTCACATAAAATTAGCTGCACACAGCGAGCTATCTGCTGAGCAAACGGCCTCGAATTACTTTTTGCTCAGCAGATTACTCTCGTGTGCGGCAGGCTTGACTCCATGCAGAGTGCGTAGATACAAAACTTTCACTGTAACAAAAGTAAGAGTCTTTTTCTTTAGGTCTTCAAATGGTTCTAAAAAGGGCTTTCCAAAAGAGAATAACCTGTCACTTTCATCTGGCCACAATTCAACAGCTGGAGAGACAGTCAGGGAGGGAAATATGTATTCATATTCATCATCCCATTGGTTGTACAGAATAAGGTTTCCAGCATATGTTCAGAAAGATCCTTGTAAAGAAGCAGAAATGTCTTTGACCAAATTGAGCACCAGTCTTTGAGAAAGTATACAGCTCACGGATTCTGGAGACAGAGGTCTTCATGAATTGACCTAGTTTTACACAGCCAGCTTCCCTCAACTTGGATCTCATGCTGACAGAAGAAAGCAGCTGAGATGTGAACAAACTATTTCCAATCAGAGGCTCCACAAATAGCCACATTCCAGGCATAGCATCAGTGTTCCTTTCAAAAGTAAAAACTTGCCACGCATTCAAAACAGACTGGTAAAAAGGTGCTAATCCAGTTAGATCCAAATGTTGTAGGTCAAGCAGAAAAGGGTGTTTATCATAACCTAGGCGACCAGCCTTCCTCAGAAGTATACATGCTGTGTTCAGCCATGGCAAATTAAAACTGTAGAGCAGTCTTTGAACTGTTTGCAGCCGGACAGCTATTACTCGTGCAGAGATGTCAATAAGTCCCTGTCCGCGCTCCTCCAATGGTAGATATAGAGCAGCGGCTCTCAGCATAGGCTGTCCCGACCAAAAAAGTCAACAATGATCCTTTGAACTACATCCCCCTGGTGCCTCACAAATATATTGATGTCATCAGCATAAGCAGACAAGACCAATGGAGGGCGATTTAAAAACCCCGGGAGAAGACACATGATAGCTTTAAATGCAATCTGATTAAAAGTGGCTCAATAGCAATTGAATAAAGTTGTCCAGAAAGAGGGCAACCTTGTCTGATACCTCTCTGAACTTAACGGACAACTTAGACCTCGTCTCACTTTAACTAAACAAAATGCTTCATTATATAATTAACCTAGTAAAGAAACAAAACCATCCCCAAAACCAAACGCTCTTTTTTTTCCTTCCTGATGTTGGTAGAAGACTAATGTAGGCAGAATTCATATTTGGTGGAAGTCGGCCATTTTCCTTGGTTTCCTGCAGCATTCTGTGGAATGTTGGTGCCAGAATATTCCAGAATTCTTTATAGAACTCTGCTGGAAATCCACCTGGGCCTGAAGCCTTTTTATTGGGCATGCTTTGGAAGGCCTCCTGGAGTTCGGCCGGTGTCACTGTCTCTCTGAATCCAGGGCCATCGCTTGACCTTCAGATAATTTAGGTAGTGTTATTTTATCCAAAACTCAGGAGATTTAAGATCAACTGCAGCTGAGGTAGATTTATAGGTTTCTTGTAATAAGACGACATCTGCCTTCAATCTTTTAAGCTGGTTAAAAATCGTAACTCTTTTTTCTCTGGTGCCAGCTCCATGAACATTCCATGTGACAAACCTTAGAGTATCCATAGTTTTGAGACTAAAGTTGGAAAGTGCATGTCACCATAGAAACAGATTAACACAAGTTCATTATTAGTTTGTGCTTGGGGTTGTCTGATTGAAAATGCAGAAGGAGAGATATAAGAAAGAGAAAAATAGAAGAAAGTTGCGAAGGTGTTTAGCCCTGGCCCCGCCCACATCGAGTAATGAAAACAACTTTACAGAGCTGCGCTTACATTACATTATAGTTGACTGATAAAACAACTCTTATCTGACCAGTGTTACATGACTAATAAAGCCAAGGAGTAAGCTCGGGGTTCCTGAACAGCTGGCCAATACCATACAGTTTATCTACCGATACTGTAGCTCTGGTGCCTTCACTGATATATTTCTTCCTGATTGGGAACAAAACGCGCCTTCTATCTAGGATTTCCTTCGGATATCGATCGTTAACGCTGTAATTCGTTCCTCTGACCTGCTCTTTTTGCTTGTAATGCTCGATTTTTGTAAGAATTGGTCGCGGCTGGCTGTTGTTGGGCTTCTTACCTCCGATCCGGCGGACACGGTGGAAAGTGATGTTTTTTACCGTGTCGCTTAGAAGTTTCAACTGATGTTGGAGAAATTCTCGGACAGTGGATTCAGCGTCTTCCCCAGCCTGTTCTGGGATCCCGGAAAAATCAAGATTGTCCCGGATTCCCCTGGCCTGTATACCCAAGATAGTTTCTTTCATCCTCTTACTTTCTCCGGACAGCTGCGTCATCCCATCGGTGAGTTTCTTTACACTGTCTCTCAGCGTTTGGTTTTCTGCAGCGAGCCATGCTACCTGTTGTTGGCTGAACTCCAGAGATTCCCTTAGAGCTTGAAATTCTTTGTGGAGAACCTCAACCAGGGCCAGACGGGCATCTAGGCTGGTTAGCTTCTTATCTATTGAGTCCAGGACATCGCTGTAGCTTTTCTCTGGTGAGATGGTGGAGGTGCTGGCTGTGATGGAGTACTTGTCGGCATAGCAGAGGTGGATTTTTGTGGTTTGCCCATAACAATGTTGTCAAAGCACTTGTCCAAGTAGCTTTCCAGGCTTTCCTCGTCCAATTTGTTTTATGGAGAAATACAAAATAATGGTTAATATTATTAAACGTTTGATGTATTTGGCTTGAATGTCTTGGTTTGTTTTTACCTGAGTTTGTTTGTTTTACCAGTTTATCGCCATATTACTTACGCACAGCTCTCGCGAGATCTCAGCAGCAGCTCATGCTTCAGCAGCCTGTGACCCTGGCGTCCCAGCTATCGTCCCATATCCCTAATTAATGTTGATCTTAAAATAATTTGCAAAAAGGATAGAGAAAGTCCTCTTATAATACATCCTGATTAATCTGGTTTTATAAAAGGCAGACATTCATCCACAAATTCACGTAGACTAATAGATTTAATAGATTTTTCTTACTGTAAAAACATTGAAAATAATATATTATCTCTAGATGCAAAAAATGCATTTGATAGAGCTAACTGGAAATTCTTATTTGCAACCTTACATAAATTTGGCTTTGGAAATTCTTTTATAAACTGGTTGAAAATATTATACAGTTCACCAACAGCATGTATCAGGACTAATAACCAAACATCATCAGGTTTTATCTTCAGAGAGGTACCAGGCAGGAATGTCCTCTCTCTCCCTCCCTGTTTGCTATTTTTATTGAACTACTAGCAACAGCAATCAGGCAAACTCACAATATTAAAAAGGCATAAAATGCAATAACATAGAACATAAAATCAGTCTTTATGCAGATGATGTATTACTTTTTTTCCAGCATTCAAACCTCTTTATCTCAGGTAATCAGGTTGGTAAACTCTTCCTCAAAAGTTTCAGATTATTCTATAAATTGGTTACAATCTGCAGTTCTTCCAATCAATTGTTCTGTCCAGAATTCAACTAATACACAACTGCAGTCAGGTAATATTACTTATTTAGGTATCAATGTCTTACCAAGACTGGCAGATTTAATAAAGCTAAACTACATCCCAATTTTAAAAAAAGTGGAAGATGATCTTGCTAGATGGAAATCTCTACCCATATCACTTATGGGAAGGGTTGCTTCAATAAAAATGATGGTTTTGCCCAGAATCAACTACTTATTCTCAATGATCCCAAGTAAACCATCACTAGACTGGTTTAGATCTCTGGACTCCTCTATCTCTAAATTTCTTTGGAAAGATAAACCCCCACGTTTTAGCTTAAAAACACTGCAGAAGACCAAAAAAAAGGAGGTCTAGATCTACCAAACTTCCATCATCATTTCTTAGCCAACAGGCTCCAATACATCTCAAGATGGTTAAAACATAGCTACCTAGATGAGTCCTGGACAGACGTAGAACAGATACTATGCAATAAGATAAAACTTTCACACCTACCATTTATTAGCTCAAATATAAAACAACACAAATGCTTTAAAAGCATAAATATCAGCTCCTCTCTGACAGCATGGTGGGAGTTTCTAAAAATGACAAAGTCCACAATAATCCCATGCAGAAGTACACCCATCTGGAATAACCCCGACATCTTGCAAAATAAAAACAAAAGTATACATTTTCCAGACTGGAGGTGTAATGGAATTGAATACCTGGAACATATATTTGAAGGAACAGACTTTATCCCATTTAATACATTAAGTACACAATATGGAATTGATAAAAACAAATTCTTAGAATATCAACAAATTAAATCTATTATTAAAAGGTAAATTTAGGCTCAATACATCTGAATTACAAATTCCAGCAAGAGATTTTCTTAATCTCAACCCCCCTAAATTGCTGTCTAAAATATACAAAACCTTATCTACATTAGATGAATCAATAGCCATCCCCATTTCAAAATGGGAGGTGGATTTATCAGTCAGCTTTGACCAAAATGTCTGGTCTCAGATATGTTGAAGAACCTTTAAAATAAAAAAAAATACTAATTTGCAATTAATACAATACAAAATCCTTCATAGAGTAAACTATACAGGTCAACGGATGTTCAGGATGGGTTTTACGTCGTCTAATACCTGCTTACAATGCACAAGCAATACACCGGATACTTATATTCATGCGCTTTGGTTCTGTCCACCTGTTAAGAAATTTTGGTGCCAGATATGTGAGGACTTATCAAAGTGTCTGAAATGTAACATTCCACCATCTCCCTCAGTTTGCTTGCTAGGAAATTTAGATGATGTCATCACGGACACAAAGTCAGTTCTAATGGTTCACATTGCCTTATGCATCGCTTAGAAAACTATCCTCCTGAACTGGAAAACAAAAAAGGCTCTTAATATTAATCAGTATCGAAATCTCTTGTTGGACCACATTGGTCTTGAGATGGCCTCTGCCTCCATATCTGATCAATCTCTCTGGGCTCCTTTGATCGGCTTCATCACCTAGTAGGGGTGGGGGGCATTTGGTTTTGTCGTGTGGGATACTGTTGCTGATGTGGGTGTTCTTGGGGGGGGTGTCACTGGGCGGATGGGGGGCTGGACGTTGTGGCCCCAACCTGGGGTTGAGCTTTGGGTGGTAACTCCTGACGGCTGCATCCGGTGCCTTAGGGGGGTTGCACTGACGGACATGGGTTACTGGCCTGGTGGACGTGCTGTGCCTGAGTACGGTCTGGGTTGGGCCTGGGGGTTCGGGGCTCTGGGGCGCCGCGCCCCCTGGCCGTGGTCCTGGCTGGGGGTTGGCTGGTGTGAGGAGTCTGTTGCCGGTGCCGGCCTGTGGGAGTCGGGACCGGCCATGTGCGGTTGGCTGCTTCGCCACTATGGGGCCCTTGGCAGTCTGTTTGTCTCCGTCCTAGAAGGTAGGGGGTCCATCTCCCAGGTCCGGGGGCTGGTTGCTCTACTGGGGCATCGGTACCTGGGAGCATAAAGTGTGTATGGGGTGAGTGAGGATACAGCATCATTTCTTGGGTGTCTTGGTGAGTCAGTGAAAATGTATGTGTTTAGGAGTAAGGGAACATATGACTGTGTCTGTATGTCTTTGTCTACCTGTCAGGTGGGGTCTTGGGCTGCCCTCTCGCCTGGAGCACCTCAGGCCTTACATTTAATGGGAGGCCTATTTCCCTTCCGTCACTCCCTGCCAGTGACGGATCCCCCTGCCCACCGGTCAATGGTTGGTTGAGGTACCTCTTTCAGGGGTGCCAGGTTTGGGATTGTTGGGTGGTACCTGTTCGGTGGCTCGGCGGGATACGAATCCAGCTTCTCTGCTCATTCGACAACCTTTTCTGTGCGCATCGTGCATGGTCGGTTCATTGGCGGGTTGGACTGGCCCTGGCCTTGGTTGGACGCCTGATCTCAGGAGCTGGTACAACTTGGTGTCCAGGTGCTGGCAGAGCTTGGCCTGGGGGTACCATCCGTCCACTGCGACTACCGGTGGGGCGGCCCGACGTGGGTCAGGGCTGGGGTGCTGGGATGTTGGCGGTGATATTTTGGCCTAGGGTGGCGGTGGTGCGTGGCGGCCGGCTGCCGTCCCTGCTGGGGGGTGGGGCGCCCCTGGGCCCCGGCTCTCCCGGTCCATGGACCTGCCCTGGCCCTTTATTGGGTTTTTTGTTTTTCCCCCTCTCTCTGCAGTCCTGTTGGTAGGGAGGCAGACTTCGATGTTTACCTGTGTTTTCTTTGTTCCCCTTCCTCTCTTGTATTTTCAACTTACCCTCTCTCTTGACTTTTTGTTTCCTACCTCTCTTCTTCATCGTCTTTCATTCTTCCCCTTAATTTTCCGTCTCCGTTTCCATAACATCAGGAAATAAAATCCACAGCAATTCATAATAAAGATTTTTCACACATATATATCAAGTGGAGTACTATAGCAAAAGCTGTAGTGCTCCGCTTGTGAAAGTAAATCTGTTGGGGTTCTACTTGGTACTCAGACACCAATTCTGAGCTCCACACTGCCAAACAGGACACGTAAAAAAACGCTCTTAATGTTGAAAAAAAAATAAAAACAGAATCAACACGATCAAAAGCTTTCTTTTGATCCAATGCTAAAATTCCACAATCAATATCATAACTTACACACGTCTAACAAATCTCTTATGAGGAAAAGATTATCCATAATTGATCTATCAGGGACACAGTAACTTTGATCTCTATGAATAATTAGATCAAGAAAAAGTCTGTTGGCAAGCACTTTTGAATTAAGCTTATAGTCTGTGCAGAGCAAAGCAACAGGTCTCCAGTTCTTTAAAAGTGTCAAGTCTCCTTTTGTTGGCAAAAGTGAAAGGACAGCATGCTGGCACGATGATGGTAAATGATGTGTCCTGGAGCACTGTTGTACCACTTCACACACATCAGGTCCGAGATATTTCCAAAAATATTTATAGAAGTCCAAAGGTAAACCATCCAAACCTGGAGCCTTTCCAGAAGCCATCTGACCCACGGCAGCAGTTAACTCCTCCAGGGTGACGTTGGCATACAGAACAGCTCTGTCAGTAGCACTCAGCTGAGAAGTCCTAACAGTTATTTCACAGAGTCCATATTACAACTTTCTTTTCTGAAAATGTCACTATAAAAATCAACAGCATACTGTCATAATAGGTCATAACCTATGACATACCATTTGCTTGGATTGAAAAACATTTCTAAATGAAAGAAAAAAAGAGTCAAGAGCATCCATATTACTAATATTGGTAATCCTTGATCTAACTAAAGCTCCTCTTGCTCTTTTATTTAAGAGAGAACTTAATTGCTGCTTTTTTTCTTTGAGTACATCATGACTATTAACATTACAATATTCTAATTCATAAAGTTCTGGATTACCCTTTTAACTTTAAATGATAATAAATAGTATATTGGTGACAAAAGACACGAATTTGTGCTTTTCCCACCTGCCACCATTCACTCAATGATTTCTCCGAATTTCTCCGAATTTCCCAGAATGTCACTAATTTTTGGCAAAAATCTTTATCTTGAATCACACTCATTATGATGAAGTTGCTTTTAAAAAAACTGACTATTTTCTGAAAATGTATTAAACTTTTTGAACCCCGATTAGAAGCATTTAGGTTAAGAAAACAAAAGGCAATACTTTCTATTTCAGCCCTAACTACCAATACTCTGCCAAACACTAGTTCTGTAAAAGATAAAATATTGACTTTAAGCCCTGATGCAAATAAAATAGCCACACCAGCAGATCTATATATTAGTTCCATGAGAAAAAACAGTATGTCCCTTCCATTCTAAACTCCAGTCTCTCTCATTTTCACTATCACTAGAGATCAACACTGACTAACTTCGGTAAAGTCACTGCACATCTAATAAATTTATCAACATCAGAGAAATAATCTGTATTTTTTACAGATTTTCAGAAAGTCTCACTGAGAATAACATTTGTTACCATAACTATGCAGATGCTCTACATTAAGATGTCACCAGGTGACTTTGAACCCATCCAAACCCTAAGTAAATGCATCGAGCAAATCAATGGATGGATGTGCCATAGCTTTCTTCAGCTGAACAGGAACAAAACAAAAGTAAATACTTTTGGACCTAAAGAGGAATGATCAACAGTCAAGCACACAGCTTCAGTTAATACAGCTAGAAACTACTGATCAGGCCCGAAAACTAGGTATCGGTGTCTTCCTGGTGTGGTGGAACACAGGTTAAGGCTTCAGTTGAACTTCACCTCCTTATTTTTATTTGTGAATAAGGGTAGCAACACAGCAATGCACAGGAGGGCATACAGAATAAGGACACAGGACTAAGAAGGGATAAGTTTGCCAACTGGGGAAATATCTAAAGTGTATGGAGATGTGTGGTTTAACGGGTATTTAC
The DNA here is from genome assembly GCA_963556495.2 of Valencia hispanica. Classification (NCBI taxonomy): domain Eukaryota; kingdom Metazoa; phylum Chordata; class Actinopteri; order Cyprinodontiformes; family Valenciidae; genus Valencia; species Valencia hispanica. The sequence continues at coordinate 14,914,534 of OY747714.1, read as the reverse complement.
GCACAAGAAGGCGACTTAAAACTATAAACTAACTAAAGACTGTACTCGACACTGCCGTCTTCGATGCTCTGCCGTCTCCTCTGCTCTGCTGTAGAGAGAGAGAGTGTTCGTGCATGCGCAGCCTATTGGCATTTCCAACACTAGGTGTAGTTATGGACTCAGATCTGAACCTCCAGGGTCACATAAAGACAATAACAAGGTCAGCCTTACAGCACCTTAAGAACATTTCCAGGATTAAAGGACTGATGTCGCAACAGAACGTCGAAAAACTCATCCATAAGTTTATCTTTAGTCAGATTGATTACTGCAACAGCGTCCTCACGGTTCTGCCTAAAACATCAACGAGACAGCTGCAGCTGATGCAGAACGCTGCGGCTCAGGAAAGTAGAGCACATCACCCCAGTTCTAAAGTCCTTACACTGTCTCCCTGTAGCTCCGAGAATAGACTTCAAAATACTTCTACTAGTTTATAAATCATTGTATGGCTTAGCACCAAAATATGTTGAAGACCTGCTGTTACTATACCAACCCCCCAGACCCCTCAGGTCCTCTAATTCCTGTCTACTCAGCATTCCTAGAATTAAAACCAAACATGAAGAAGCCGCTTTCAGTTTCTATACTCCTTTTATCTGGAACAAACTTCCAGACAACTTCAAAGCTGCTGAAACACAGTTCTTTAAAATCACGGCTAAAAACCCGCCTGTTTAGAGGTGCCTTTGAGTAATGTGTTCATGTATCATATGTATTGTGCTTCATTCTTTATTGCTGTTTTTAATTTAAATGCTTTGTCTATGTTTTATCCCCTAATCATGTAAAGCACATTGAATTACCTTGTTGTTGAAAGTGTGCTATACAAATAAAACTGCCTTGTTCTCTCTCATCTGACGTCCTCCCTGAGCTGCTGCCTAGTGACTAATCTTCAACCATAGCCTAACTTAGGAGAAGGTTCCAGTGTTGTGGAAGACATCCTGCCTTGTTCCAGTACCAAAGAGAACTCACCCATCAGTCATCAATGACTATAGACCTGCTGCCCTGACATCCCACAACATGAAGGTCCTGGAGAGACTCGTGTTGGCCAACCAGCATAAGCAAACAAGAACATATCAGGACCCGCTGCAGTTTGCTTATCGCTGTGGAGTTGGAGTTGAAGATGCCATCATCCACCTACTTCAACCAACCCACTGTCATCTGGACAACGCAGGCAGCACTGTGAGGATCATGTTCTTTGATTTCTCCAGTGCATTTAACACAATTCAGTCTGATTTGCTTTGTCAGAAACTTCTGAAGACACAGGTGGAGCCCTCAACAATAGCCTGGATCAATGACTACCTAACAAATAGACCACAGTTTGTGAGACTGAAAAATTGTGTGTCAAACCAGGTGGTCAGCAGCACAGGAGCACCACAGGGGACCGTACTCTCACCATTCCTTTTCACTCTTTACACCTCAGACTTCCAGTACAAATCAGACACCTCTCATCTGCAGAAATAATCAGATGACTCTGCAATTGTCGGGTGTATCAGAGATGGATAAGAAGCTGAATACAGAGAGCCGGTGAACCGCTTTGTGACATGGTGTGAAAACAATCGTCTTACTTTGAATGTGAATAAAACGAAGGAGATGATTGTAGATTACAGAAGAAACAGGGATAAGTCAAATTTTGTTTCCATCATGTAAGAAGAAGTGGAGGTGGTTGAGGAGTATAAATACCTCGGAGTTCACCTTGACAAGAGACTGGACTGGAGGCGCAATGGTGACAAGAAGGGATAGAGCAGACTGTACTTCTTGAGGAAGCTTAGGTCCTTCAAGGTTTGCAGCAAGATGCTGCAGATCTTCTACAAGTCTGTTGTGGAGAGTTTAATCTCTTCAGCTGTCATCTGTTGGGGTAGCAGCATCAGAGCCAGGGATTTAAAAAGGCTAAACAACCTGATAAAGAAGGCTGGTTCTGTTCTTGGCACTACTGTGAAACCTCTGGAGTTGGTGATGCAAAGAAGGATTCTTCATAAAATAAAATAAAAATATGGACAACCCTGAGCATCCTCTTCATGAGACAGTCATACAACAACAGAGTGTCTTCATCGGAGGCTGCTTTAGTTTCGCTGCAATACAAACCGCTACAGGAAATCCTTCCTGCCTACAGCCATCATCATCTACAATAACTCCTTAAAGAATTCATTATGTGAGCTACAACAACACTTAATTTTCCTCTGGGATCAAAAAAGTATATTTGAATTGATTTGACTGGCTCTGATCTGTTCATACACTGAACAGACAGCAGGCTGTGCTGCATTGCACCGTGTTGCCTTGCGACTGTTTACAAGATTCGAAAGCGCAAGTGTAGCTTTACAGATGAACAGAGCTGGCATACGTGTTTCTGTTTCAGACAAACGTGGCAAAGATCCAGTAGGTCCACATGGACACAAAAACTATAATAATGCTGTGCAAAGTGAGAGAGAGCAGGGAATGAATATACATAACGGTATATAATTGTTTTGATGTTTCACGGGGTTCACGAGCGCAGCTGATTCAAGCCGAACAGAAAGAGCCGTGACACACTGGCTACGTGAGTGATGACGTACACCACAGACAGGAGCCCGGCAGCAGCAGTTGGTTGTGCTCAGGACGTGGTAGACAGATAAACTAGACTAATCTCAACGAGGCAAGTTTTATCAACAAAATGAGTGCTCCTAACGACACTGAACATGCTTCCACAAGCAAAGAGAAAGCAGAAGAAATAGTCGATAAAAAAGGAAAGACTAATTCGGTGGTGTGGTAGTGGTTCGGCTATCTAAAATATCATCAACTTCAGGTCTCAGTGTGCTGCAAAATGTGCCGGAGAGTCGTGCCAACTAGCAGCGGGAACACATCGAACCTGTCCCACCATCTGAAAAATGTCCGCACGACAGAATATGCTGAGTCAGAAGATGAAGCACCATAAAAGTGTGAGCCAACCTGTTGCTGAAACATCCCCCCCAGCTAGAAAGGTAAAAGTTTTGTGTTTACTTGATAGTGATTTAAAATGTCTTTGTTTGAACGCTACACTGAAATAAAAGGTTAACATGATTAACATCAACATTGTGATTTAACTGTGTTTTTCACAGTCGGTAGACAAGTCTCTTTAGTGTCCTGCGTTTTTGGAACTGTGACCTTAAATGCCTACTGTCTGTAAGCTGTTAAGGTCTTAACGACCATTCCACACGTGCATGTTAATTAATTGATTATGGTTGATTGAACATGCATGGAAAACATTGTTTAAACCCTTTACAATGAAGATCTGTAAATTTATTTGGATTTTTACAACATTATTGTTGAAATACACAGTCCTGAAAAAGGGGCGTTTCTTTTTTTGCTGAGTTTATCTTCACACTATACTATAACCACAAGTTCAGCTGTAAATAGGGGCTTCTGCCCTGACTCAGGGACATGGAAGGAACATGTATTCCAAATGCACCTTTTTTTGACACCCCGGAACCACAGATCCACCAGTAAACATTTGAAGAGATTTAGCCCGGTTAGCTAGGACAGTCTCCCTAAACGCCGATATAGAACCCCCTCTAGTCTTCGTTTTGAGAGTCTCTTTTATGATCCGTTTTCTCAACGTTATCGGGAAGTTTTGAACGATGCGCGTTCCAGCGGCAAGAGCGAAGCAAACAGACTACCGCAACAGCTTAATCTAGTTCACCAGAAGCCAATTTTTGCTTCGTTCCCCATTCTCCTCCAAAAAAAATCTTCCTAAATGGTCGCTTTAAACCCGTAATCTACACCCTGCGTCAACAGTAAACCGTCAGCGTCGCCCGGTGTTTCATACCTATCCGGTGTAAGATGATCTGCGGTGTCCGGGTGAAATAGAGCGGCCTGTTCTGGTCATCCATCTCTTCCTCGGACTTGAAGATTTCTTTAAACTCTGTGAATGTTTCCTCAGCAGGAGTTAACTGCTCGTTGATCAACTCTCGTTCGAGCTGGACTGAAGACATTCTTATCGCAAACCCTCACATATTCAGCCCACAGACGGTCAGAGATCTCTAAAATGATTCCATGCGAGAGAGAAAAAAAGCATTTAAGCTTCACTTGGTTACTTCTTCTTCTTTGTGTTTATTGAGGGTTGAAAACCAACGAATCAGGTCATTACCGCCACCACCTGGTGTAGCGGCAGGACTGCAACGTCACTTAAAGATAAGATACACTCATACAAATGCACAACTAAGATAATGAAACACTATCTCATAATGATTACTTTTTGAGATATTTTCAAGTGAAATAACTAAATCTCAACTAACTTGAATTCTGCTTAGGTTTCCAATCAATTGCCTTCCTTCTTCCTCATATTTCTGCCAGTTTAATTTTACATGTCCTATGTCTCATCAGCTGCACAGTTCTCACATTTTCCATTGGAATGTTTTCCTAAAATGATTGTTTTCGGTTTAGTCCATTGTGGCCAAATCTGAGACGGGAAATGATTGTCTACTTGTCTTTTCTCCTTCTTCTTATTTCAACAGTTTTCAGTTGATTTTTACAAAACCATCATCATTTTCTATCTTTCTCACATTGCTTTTGCCATCTCCTGTTTTACTGAAATTGATCATTTATTCCACTAATGTGTTTCATTGATTTCATTTGTAGCCTTTTCTTCCATTTAATTTCCCTTGACACCATAATATCATGTTACTCATACATAGTTAATCATTAGGACCATCATATTTACTCTGTATAGTGTTTGTTAACTTTCTATAAAGATGTCTGGTCTGCTTTCTAAATGGTCACCTTGTAAACTTGCTAATGATGAACTAGAATCCTTGATCTTAGTGGTTTGGTGTCTTGATATAGTAGATTGATAATATCTCAAGCATTTCTCCTGTTTATACTGAAAGTTAGCAATTTATTCTTTTCCCAACTCTGGTAAAAAAATCTATTTATTTCATAGTGAGGCTGTCTGGAAGAGTGTGGGTCCACTTCAGATTGTATTGCTGCTTTCTTCTGAATGAATTTACTATTGCATATTTAGATCCTACTAGAGGTATTTCAAAAAAATTAGTATTTAATCAAATATTGATGTATTTTAAAGGATTGAAAATATGAAACCTGTATATTATTTTGGTTTAATTAGACACAATATTGCATTTTACATGTTTATATCTACTGTTAATCTGAATCAGGATGTTGATGACAACATCATCTAGACCAATTGGCATCACCCTGAACTGGTATACGCCACAAGGTGTAGTGAAAGCAGTCAGTTTTTCTTTTATTTATTTGTTTATTTGACAGGGACAGTACAGGAAAACATTGCCAGCTCAGTGGCCGATGTTATGTACATAAGGCATGTAGCCATAGGCTAATTTGCAGCCCCCGTCCCTGGTTAGGCTTTTCAAAAGGGTTTAAAACAGAGCAGAAAGATAAAAAATCAATAAAAGGCATCAAACAATACAACAATAAAAAGAAATAAGAGAAGACATATCTAGGCATTTCCCATCCCAAGTCCAGCCAAACTGTTCAGTGCTCACACTGTTGTTTGTTTTTTAGCCATAGCTTCAGCTTTTGTGAGAAAAGTCTCAGGTCCATTTGGGACTTTAGCTCCATTGGCAAAGAGTTCCATAACTGTGTCCCTTTTACTGAGAACACAGTCTGACCCAGAGCAGTTTTACAAAACTTCCCTCTGCAGTTCCCACTGACTCCAGCTCTGGTGCTCACTCCTTGATTAGTGTATTTTTGTACTAATTGACACATCACAGATGGAGCAAGACCATTAAGACACTTGAATATATTTTTTATAAAAGAGAAACTGATGAAGCTATCGAGTGTCATCATTTTATATTTTTGAATAGTAGTGCAGTGATGCCACTTCATTGGTTTTTGATCAAACACTTTAAGTGCTTGCTTGCTCCCTCCCTACTGTTGTCTACTTTTGCAGTGGTTTTTTCAGCACCTCGGCTCGGCTCCCTGTAGGGGGCTGGGCTGAGTTGCCTTTTTTTCCCCCTGTTCACCCCCCCTCCTATTGTGAATCATTTCTATCTGCTAAAAGGGGCGCTGGTAAAGCCGGCTGCTACCGCGGTCTTCCAAATCCTGTAATGTGTTAATGTTTGTAATTGTTTGTATGATCTTGGATTGGTTGTACCGAAACTTAATTTCCCCACGGGGATTATTAAAGTATCTCTTATCTTATCTTATCTTATCTTGTAGAGTGATGTTAAAGGCTTTATGACAGATTGGGAGGCCTGGCCCCAAACGATTGAACAATACGACATATGAGATAAAATCATAGCATGCAGATATACTCGTGCCGCCTGAGTTGATACACAAGATCTAATCAAACGGAAACAATTTAAATTTGTCTTGATGGTCTTAGACATTTTTCTAACATGGGCATCAAACTTCATTTTAGAATCTATAATAACCCCCAAATACTTAAACTCATCAACCTGCTCGATTTTATTTTTGTCAATATTAATGTTTAGAACATTTGGTGAATTTCTCTTTTGTTTCTGGTGATACGGTCAGCTGCTATTAACATTTGCTCAGGTCCAGTTCCACTGATGCACTGGATGGAGAAGGGCCGTGCAGAGACCTTTGGAGGGGCAGGTGCTCAAAGTATAAAAGGGGCACATGGAACAAGGCTTTAAATAGTGCAGCTTTAAATATCAATACAGCAATATATTATGACGCAGTCCTTGCTGATTTTGCGTATCGATATGGATGATTATGTATTGATATGGCAGCAAATCCTGTGATGCGGTTTTCAGGCTTTTTTTTGTTCTCTGTTCAACAGAATAAGAACAGCTGTTACATAAAAAACTATAGAAAACGTTATAGTAAAATCGACGTGGCCCATGTTTTGTACAGTACAATATAGTTTTATTAAATGCCATGTCAGCATTTGTGGCTATTTTGATGGCAAAAACTGAATTACAAAAATACAAGAGTTACAATAATAATTACATAAAGGAGAAAAAGTCCTTGACTGAGTATGCTGCCTTTGCTGTTGTTGTTGCTGCTGCTGATGATACTAGAGTTGAATGTAGACTGTAGACATTAAAACAACAACCATATAAGAGACATATTACCTGATTAAACAATTATGTGACCATGACAATATGTAAATATTGTTGACAGTGTTTGGAACTTGCTTACTGATCTGCCAGGCTGACTCTTCCAAGTAAATAAGAGGGAGTGAGGGATATGCTCCCAACTGGCTGCTGCACACCAAGAGCTGCAGGTGGAGAAAATAAGAAGCCAGATTCAAAAAAGTACAATTATCTGAGAAAAAAACATTAATAGGGGGATAGGGTGATGGTGGCCACGGCAGGGGTAAGAGTGAGAAAGAAAAATCTATATAGACAGAGGTGTGTGTGTTTTTGTGTCTACAGTATACAATACTGTGATCATGATTTCAAATTGCATTGTGACTATGAGATGTAGTTGGATTTTGATTGATTATGTATGTCAAATCAAAAATATAAATAAAGAAACCAGACTTGCTTCTTTCTGCACTGTTTCTGTCGCTTGTGCCTCTACATTTTCCCTTTTCTCACCAGCCTCTGTGTCCTGGCTTGCTGTTCCCTGCTCTCTCTCTGTCACTTGTGCCTCTACATTTCCCTCTTTTTCTTCCTCTATCTCCATCTCCTCATCTGATCGATTACTTTCCACTCTCTGTCCACCTAGGAACAAGGCACAATTTACTATTTCAGCATTAATCTATTATTTTAACCATCACTACTACTCTTGCACCTAATCAGTACGTCCACCTTAAATATTGATACAAAACATTAAACAACTGATACACTGGAATATAGTGATTAATATTATTATTACTGTTGTTGTAATTGTTGTTGTCTAAAATTGAACAACTCTGCAATGTAAACAAATGACAGGCTACATGTGTTATTCTCACCTGTTGTTCTCTTCATGAACCAGCTGAATAGGGATCCATTGCCTTTTGCTGCCTCAAGCAGCTCCTTCTTTTTTTGTTTTTTTTTATCCTCTCTTTGCGAGGCATCTATGCACTGCAGGACACACACACAAACACAAAAGGACATTTCATACATTTTCCTGAAATCTACTTGGGTCACATCTCCTTCACACTGCACTTTGATGTCAGGTCAGGTATATTATTCATTTTATGTTGAAATTTAGTTTTTTACATTAATTTCCAGAGAAATATTATTGAGTTTACAGGCTAAAGTGGTCTTGCTGCTGTAAACACTGTTGCGATTGTAGAAAAAATATTTGTGTCACATTTAAAATATAATTAGATCATAATTCATTTCTGAATTATTATTTTTTTGTTACTCACGTATCCTTGCTCAATGGAGAACGAGACAACACAATGAGCCCAACGGGTGGTTGAAATTCAAAAGTCTGATTTTCGCACTTCAGGGCAGTGACGAGAACATACACTGGAAAAAGCTTAATGTAAAATGTACAGCAACTGGCTGGCAGCAATTAGCTTGTAATTTGCTGTGATTCACTCTACAGTAAAGCTACTGTGATCACAGTACTAATGCAGATACTGTAATAACAAACAACAGTAGTGATATTGATGCTGTAATTAATACAGTATTTTTATGCATACTGGAAAATAAATCACAGTGCACACATGGATTACTGTAACTACTAACTAAAGTAGTGTGTTTTTGATGCTGTAATTATTACAGTATTTTATGCATAGTGTTATTTATACAGTAATATTGACTAATGTTACTTACAGCAATTCTTTATTACTCTAAATTCTCTACAATATGACATTTAAAATACAGAGGCAAAAGGTTTAAGGTTTAAAAGATCCTTTATTTGCACCAATGGGTGAACAACACACACACAAAGACATCTACTTCTCTGAAAAAACAATATGGAGTGTATTCTCCACAAGAATAGAGAACGTCCTTAGGTCATTAGAACCATAGCTCTACTTAACTCCAACATGAACTACAAATATTGTTTTATTTATTGCCAGGAATGCACACCTTTCAATTGGAGGGTCTGGTGAAACTTTGTTTAGGTCTAAATACTACTAACAGCCCCCCAGAGAGCCCCCTCTCCAATAATACTTTATTAATATATTATTAGGGGGCCCAAATGATCCAGCAACGCCCCTGTAGACACATAATGGAAGTATGCATTGAGGGCCCAACTTTGTGACACTGCCAATAAATGCGTAGTCAATTTGGCATTGCACCCAAGAAGAAATATGCCTACTCTCTAAAATGTCCATTTTAACAATGGTCTTCTCCTCAGTGGTGATCCTGACAAAACTCTGAAAATCCCTTACGTAGTCATTTTGCTCATCAGTTGTTCTATGTCATAGAATCTATGACATACACATCCCAAAAAAACACAATAAAAAATTATGAGAAAAAAATTTACATTATGAACAAGAAAGTAACACTTCCCCATAATACCTAACTGTTGTAGTTAGGACCACAATTTACCCTTTTTAAGTTCAGCCCACATATTATTGAGTTGACTTCAAAACCAAAGTTGAAGCACTGTCAAGGTTAAAATGAGCTCTCCATACCAGTAGCTGCAGCTGAACCCTTGTTACTGCAATATGTACTGTTAAACTGAAGGTTGTGAGTTCAATCCTCACAAGGGGCAAGACTCTCTCTTATCAACTGTAGTGATGAACCAGGGTTAATCCATGGCTAATTTTAGTAAGGGATAACTTAGAATCATGATGTGCCAACTTGCTCTTCTAAGTTGAGTTTACTCAAAATCCTTTGGCAGCTGGTTGCCTTACATTTATAAATTGTCTGGAGTGAAGGTTTAACTGCAGTGCAACCATGATAAAACAAGAGATAAACCGTGAGATCTCTACTGCACCAGTCTCATAATCTCAAGGTTGTGAGTGCAATTTACTAAAAGAAAGGTTTTGGACAACTCACTTGGTTTTTCTGCCCCTAGCATTCCCATTCAAATAATAAACTCAAACATGCACTACTACGCGTTATGGATATGGAAATCCATCCAAGAATGTATCAATGTGTCTGCCAAATTTGACATTTTTATCACTTTGGGCCCAATTTTCAAGCTTCCAATCCCACTTGATAAAGTGAAAATCCCTTACCGTTGGATGAATTCCATGGATGTGGCTGCTCCCTCTGGGTATTCGATGTTATAGACATAAAAGGACACAAAGAAAACGGACAGGGCAGTCAAGAAACCGGAATATCTGCCTGAACACAGACGAACCTTTTCCTCCACCGACACCATCCATTTTGTTGCTCCCAAAATGGAGTCACCTGAAACAATGATACATAGGTAGTGGAATGGTAAATAAAACATAATGCTCTCAGCTGACAGAGCATCTATGAATGGAAAAATATTAACAGATATGAGGTATGATTGTGTGTGTGTGTGTGTGTACAGTATGTATGTTTTAACCAGGGCTGTCAAAATAACGCATTCGTTTCTATTAATTAATTACAGAAAAATTAATGCATAAAAAAAAACCCTGATTAATTGCTTTCCTAGTTACATTTGACACAGTACAGTCTGCCTATAATAACTGAAGGAGGAAGACGAGAAAGCACTGACTTTAATGAAACATTTGGCCTAGGCTACCTTTTTAAAAAGAACGCCCAGACCAATCATGTTGACATGAGCATCAATCTACCATTTCTGCAGTAAGGAATTTCCATTGCCTACCATAGGAGTTTGTCAAGTCTGAAGAATCACCTCAAAGCAGAGGTGGAAGTAACTAATTACAAATACTCAGATTACTGTAATTAAGTAGTTTTTGGGGGTACTTTTACTTTTATGAGTAGATTTTCAAGTCTGTACTTTTACTTGTACTTAAGTATTCTACTAGTAATCTACTAAATTACTTTTAAAATCATAGTTGAGTACTGAGTACAATTTTAATTCATATCCAAACCTTTTATCTGCATTTTTGTAGCAAGGGTTGTGCCATAGATAGGTAGGATTTGGCTATTAATAAATATGAATAATTGTCTAGGACAATTAATAATAATAATAATAATTAATACATAATAATTAATAAATAATAATTAATAAAAATTACGAAGTTTGGGGAACCATCCTGGTGGATTCCAGGAATCTATATATATAGCCAAATTGTTCAGTCTCAGTTTATGTTTATGATTACCTGCCTGATAAGGCTGAGATAATTAAACAATAGATGAAGGAATAAGTTCTTACACTGTGGACATTAATTGTACGCATTACTCCAAGTAATCCCAGACAACTTATCTTTAAGATACGGGGAATTTATTAAGAAAATAGATCAACCTTACAGCCAAAACATTTTGCCAATAATTCCCATCTATTCTAAAGCATGCACTAACTTCTACAGATCTTAGAAAACAATAATAGGTGAACATTAAACACAACATGTAATGAATCAGGAAGAACAGCTGAGGTTTGCTTTGAAGCGATTCTGGTCTACCATTCACAGTGTGGATGGTTTGCTACTTACCCCGATGCGGGACGTTTTGGGTCGGTGGATGGAATACTTCGAAGACCTCCTCAATCCCACCGGCACGCCTTCCAATTTGAAAGTGGGTTTGGAGACTTTGAGTTGGGCTCTCCAATTTCTGGTGCTGAGGTCACCGAGGTCGTGACCAAGCTCCTTGGTGGCAAGGCTTTGGGGGTGGATGAGATTCGACCGGAGTTCCTCAGGGCCCTGAATGTTGTGGGGCTGTGTTGGATAACACGGCTCTGCAATATTGCATGGACATCGGGGGCAGTTCCCTTGGATTGACAGACCGGGGTGGTGGTCCCCCTGTTTAAAAAGGGGGACCACAGAGTCTGTTCCAACTACAGGGGGATCACACTTCCGAGCCTGCCTGGTAAGGTCTATTCAGGGGTTCTGGAGAGGAGGGTCAGACGGATAGTCGAATCTCGGATCCAGGAGGAACAATGCGGTTTTTGTCCTGGCCATGGAACAGTGGAACAGTGGAACAGCTCTACACCCTCAGCAGGGTCCTGGAGGGTGCGTGGGAGTTCACCCAACCGGTCTACATGTGTTTTGTGGACTTGGAGAAGGTGTTCGACCCTGTTGCTCAGGGAGCCCTGTGGGGGGTATTCCGGGAGTATGGGGTACCGGGCCCCTTGATACGGGCTGCTAGGTCCCTGTATGACTGGTGCCAGAGTTTGGTTCGCATTGCCGGGAGTAAGTCAGGCTTGTTTCCGGTGAGAGTTGGACTCCGCCAAGGTTGCCCTTTGTCACCGATCCTGTTTATAACTTTTATGGACAGGATTTCTAGGTGCAGCCAAGGTGTTGAGGGGATCCGTTTTGGTGGCCTCAGGATCGGGTCTCTGCTTTTTGCAGATGATGTGATCCTATTTGCTTCATCGGAATGTGATCTACAGCTTTCGCTGGAGCGGTTTGCAGCAAAGTGTAAAAGCAGCTGGGATGAGAATCAGCACCCTTCAAATCCGAGGCCATGGTCTTGAGCCGGGAAAGGGTGGCGTGCCTTCTCCGGGTCAGGGATAAGGTCCTTCCCCAAGTGGAGGAGTTTAAGTATCTGGGGGTCTGTACCGGTCTGTCGTGGTGAAGAGAGAGCTGAGCCGAAAGGGGAAGCTCTCGATTTACCGGTCGATCTATGTTCCTACCCTCATCTATGCTCACGAACTCTGGGTGGTGACCAAAAGAACGAGATCACGGATACAAGCGGCTGAAATGAGTTTCCTCCGTAGAGTTTCTGGGCTCTCCCTTAGAGATAGGGTGAGAAGCTCAGCTCAGAGTAGAGCGGCTGCTCCTCCACATCGAGACGAGTCAGTTGAGGTGGCTCGGGCATCTGCTCAGGATGCCTCCTGGACGCCTCCCTGGTGAGGTGTTTCGGGCACGAACCACCGGGAGGAGGCCCAGGGGAAAACCCAGGACATGCTGGAGGGACTATGTTTCTCAGCTGGCCTGGGAACGCCTTGGGATTCCTCCCGAGGAGCTGGAACAAGTGGCTGGAGAGAGGGAATTCTGGGTCTCTTTGCTTAAGCTGCTGCCCCCGCGACCCGACCCCGGATAAGCGGAAGAAAATGGATGGATAGATGGATGGACTGTGTCATTTTTATGATGTAAACTGAGGGAGGAAAAGCAGTATCGGATCCAAATTTTAGCAGCCTGTTTCGGTCATCGGCTATGGCTGATTTAAAAAAAGAAATCAGTATCGTTATCGGCACTAAAAAATCCATATCGGTCAATCCCTAAATCTTACCAAGCATGATGAGCCTGGGAGTGCTTGGCAATGAGAGTTGGGCTTTGACGTCTGCCTGAGTTGAGGTTTCCTACAACAGTGAATAGACAGAAATGCACTCAAAACCTTAGAAATCAACAACACAAATTAATGTGAAACATCAAAGGATTAAGTTATATGGGAATACTACTAACATCAGTCAAGAGAAAAAAATGCCCTCTTCCTGCTCTCTGAAGTGAGCCATTATCACAAGTATTGCTGCACATCCAGGGTCAACTTCAGCCACACCTTCAAGACCACCAAGTACTGTCTTCACCTCCTTTCTCCATTTTAGGAGTTGTGTAGTAAAAAACTTAAGAATTATTTTGGCCTTTCCATTGAATGTTTCTCTAAGCCTGGATTCCAGATCAATGCCTGTAAACGTGTAAAATGTTGCAACAAAAAATTTGGTACGAACAAAAAGGGTCAGTTCTTCTGAATATCTGTTACACTTGGATGGGGTGATGTGTTGATTTCGCGCCGCTGTGGTTCAGAGGTGCAGGCCATCAGCTCACTGACGCGATGCTGTTCCGATGCTCAGTGGCCATGTTGGGAGAAAATATTCAGAAGCTCATTCTTCTTTTCATCTAGAGACTTTCTGGTCTCCCCCTCGGGTAGATGTAGTGGTTGCCAGTTAATACAGCCATAACTGTCTGTTTGGGCACACTTTCTTTGTGGCTCTATTTCTTCTGTATCATCAGCAGGAGCTGATCGTTTTGGTTTTAGAATTCAAACGAAGGTATTGTCCCTGTTCAAAAAGTCTATCCTGGTCCTGATTTGTTTGCTCAAGGTGTGATAATCATTGCCCAACCTGCCTCCCTCATCAGTCCGATCTTCAAAAGAGTCAGGGTATCCATTGACAATATTTTTGGCTAGTTCCCTACACTGGCTGAGTTGGGGTCTGAAGCTTGTGACCGCTTATTCTGTTCGAGACATCTTCTCAAATTTGCATGCACCTACTCCCAAGGCACCGTAAATGCTGACACCCAGGAACTATTTTGGACAGGAGTGGCAAGGTCCGGAAAGGTCTGAGGAGAAGTGGAATTTGTATGAGCTCGGACATTATCACGATCAGGTGAGGCCACGGGAGGGACAACTTGAGTGTTCTGTGTGCCTGAAACAAACAAACAGAAACACAGCTGCCAATTCAGAATTCATATCATATCAAGTATAATAACAGTTAGGTAATGGATAATATTTTCTTCATTCATGTAAATACATCATCCCTATGCATCATTATACTCTAGTTCTATAGAGAGGCAAAGTGAAAACCAGCGCCCCAAGTGGTTGCTTTCCTATCGAAGAGCAGCTCCAATGTTAAGTCCCATAGACCTGTAAAAAAAACAATTGCGAAGCCAAATCAGCGAAGTTATCCACCAAAAATATTTTTCAGTGTCTATACAGTATAATAATCTACTACCTGTGAAAATGCCAGGCCCTATGTTGCCTTCTTAAAAGAAAATTGGAATTGCTCATTTTGTTTCATAAACGGACTACAAAAGAAGTAATGGATGTTACTCATGGTAGTACAAAAATATGTTTAGCCAATCAAGTCAAGTTGCTGTTTTGATCAGTTAGAGATGAAGTGCCCAAACTTTCCCTCCCTATAAGCAAGATCCTTTCCAGCCAAAGGTAATCACTGCCTGCAAGATTTACAAAACATGTACTATAAAGTCAATGCAAAAGTGGTCCATTATAGGAACATGACATGAACTAACTATATACAAATATACACTATTTACAGTTGGGAGTTAATATGTTGAAAATCACAAATGTTTAGGAATGTTTTATATAGATTATTGGGAGAAAGTAATTTTTTCCACATCTACAGGCTCCCTAGTACTCAAAACTGTTTTCTTGATGGTTTTAGTAACCCCAGGGCAAAGGTCAAAGTAAGTGGATTTTCAGTTGGAGATTTTCATAATGGGTAGACAGGGTACATTTTTTAACAAAAAGATAGGACAATGAAACCTTAGTTACATTAAGACAAAAACATTTTTTCAATTACCTTTTCGAAAAGCTCTAATTAGTTTCCTACAGTCAGCAACAGTCAGCTGGTCGAGCTTTATGTCCTCTTAAGTGATCAGTTCAAAATCCTCTGCATTCCTTACCCCCAGTTTACCCAGATGCTGCAGGAGCTCGAGCACAGATTCTTCGGCAAGATGAGGTAGGATGTACCTAATAGTGTCTTCCATTACTATTCATCTGAAAAACAGAATGATGCAAGGCAATTACATCATGACCAGACAACCTATATAATGTCAGAGGGTGGTAATCAGCCAGGCTGCTGACAGGAACACAAACATAATGAAGCGGAGTGTTCTGCTTCACAACATATATGCCGAGGTCCATGGCAAGGACTGACCACAACCTCTCACACACAAAATAAAGCTCCTGCTGATTGACAAGTAGGATGACAATCTCGCCAACTTCATAACCACTCTCATCACCGCCAAGAAGTACTGTGTTGTATTCTACTTTTTTTGGGGCTATTTTTTATTATGCAGTACCTATGTTTTAATTATATCTTTTTTTAAGCTTTAGAAGTAATAGGCCTGTTTATATTATTCAGGGTAGTAAAACATGACTCTGTTACCAGTATTTTATAGGGTTTAAGGTTTTAAGTAAACAAACTCTTGAGTAAAGATATGAACTGAAAGCAGGGAGGATCAGCTATAACTCTAGTTCATGTTACAACCCAGTTCATGGTACTCATGGTACGGTCAGGAGACCTGGAGAAAATAAATGACCTGTCAAGTTGTAGAAGGAGGAGAGAGGAGTCATGTGATATGTTCTTTGTTCTTTTGGAAATAAAAATGGTACAGCCTTGTAGAAAAGCGAGTCAGATCTTGTCTGGCTCCCATCTGCAGGTGCGTGCTTTTTGAAACAGAAACAGTCCAAAAACATGACTGTTAGGTGAATTGGTTGCTCTAAATTGCCCTTAGGTATGAGTGTGTGCGTACATGGTTGTTTGTCCTGTATGTCTCTGTGTTGCCCTGCGATGGACTGGCGACCTGTCCAGGGTGTACCCTGCCTCTCGCCCCTTGACCGCTGGTGATAGGCACCAGCTGCCCCGCAACCCTACATAGGATGGACGGGTATGGAAAATGGATGGAATGGATGGATGGATGTGCTACCTGAAGCATAGGTAGAAACAAATCACCTGAGAGCAAATATGCCTGCAGTTACTGGTGCCTCTCTGCCAATGTGCTGCCAAGATTTTTAAAATTGTGAAGCTTTCGGGCACACTCTTTAAAATATGTGTGCTTACTCTCAAAGCGGAGTGTCCAGACTCGAATTAGTAGGCCAAATTCCAAAATGGGATTAGGATAGTGGAGGAGATAGTGACGCTTTGGCTTTAAAGAATGGTCAGCAAAGAGTGTATCTCTGGAATTTACATATTCCTCCACAAGCACCTTCAAGTAAGCAACCTGATTGGTGTGAATCTTGGGAGCACAGACTATTTCGACTATTGTCTTCAGCATGAGGAACAACTGCAAAACCTGGTCATCAAGTGGGTTTTTGATGCGTGTGCCTACCAGAACTGGCAGAAGAAGAAGAAGACACCAGTTCTGAGCAGCGGTTCCTCCTATCTTCTCTGCATCAGGTTTAACTGTGCAAGGGCGGTTATTAGCATCACTGCCTTTTAGTTGTATCTGACTAATGCTCCTGTTTAGCTGTAGGAATTTAAAGTGCTTTCCGGTGTTCACAAGATAGTTTAGAAACAACTTTAGATCTAAAGATACAACCCCCTCGAACAGATCATGGCCTAGACATGGAGGAAGTCCTGGCTGGCAGATGTGAAAATGATCTAATGCATTGATTTCCCTCCATCTTCAGACTTTTCGGGTACCACTGCTAGCCTCCTCAAACTGTTTGTGTAGCTCTCTGGGGTTCTTGCGGGGCCAAGCCTGGTGGGCTCACTTATGAAAACATTTCTCGCAATAAGGCAGTACGTACAGAAGTACTTGCTCTTACTAAAGTTCTCGTTAAAGCCTCAAAGGTAATGTGAACCTAGATTATCAACTACAATGGCAATCAATGCTCCCTTCACAGTCTCACTTTCACTCACAGCAATGCCACATGTTTCAATGTCTTTCATATCTTTCACAAGAGAGGAGAATACCCTCTCCTGTCCTAAGTACTAAAAATCAGACTGTCTGCAAAGCATCACTAATTGAATGGGTCGATAGAAGACTTGTTATGAGGCAGTATATCCCCCAACGTCAGGTACACACCAAGGAGCTTGTGCTTCTTTCTACCAGATGAGAGGGGATTCACTACCTCAAAGGCATCTTGGTACAGGATAATAGAGATCGAGGATGGAGATTCTCGGAGAAGGGAATTTTCTCTCACAGTCTTGCCATCCCACACATCCTCAAGCACATCTGGACATACTGAACGGATTCTGGAAAACTTGTATTGCTCCTTTACAGATGGTAAACTCAACAGCACTTTAAAAGTCTCTTTAACCGGCACATACTGACAGAATCGTTCTTTTCCAGAAGCATCTAAACTAAGACAGACCTGTACAGGTGCAATGAAACTGAAATTCTTCTTGAAGTATGTCTTACGAGTTGGGTCAGATCTAAAATGGCCCTCATTATACATTCTGAATAAATTTTCCCTCGACAATCCGTCTATGATCTTTACAATGGCTTCATCAGCAATCCCTAGTTTGGACATTTCTTTTCAGAGCCGGACAAACATGTGTGACATTGCATTGTTGCAGATTTCCTGAAACTCCTCTATTAAAGTGGATATTGTAGAGGCAGGTAGAATTATTTTTGCTTGCATTCGCTAGTAAAAGAGGGCCAAATTGGTTAGAAAAACTTACTTGTCTCTCTCTTCACCTACAGAATCAAAAAAGCTCAGCACATTCTGCAGCTTCAGCCAAGTTCTCATTTCCAAAATCAACCGATACATTGTGCTCACTTGCTTCACCCACCAAATCAGTTACACCAGAGACACAGTCACTCTTATACTTTCTGCTCACATTCGAAGTAAATGAAGATTTTACTCTGAACTCTGAATCACATCCACTGAAAGGACAAGCTACTATTTCCCCACAACTGAAATGCAAGTTCAAATGTGCACACAGACTATTGAAATTTGGACATACAACAGGGCATCTTTCCACATGACAAGTAAAATCAACATGTGTGTGCCTAACTGTTTTGGGTGCTGAAGGTTTTTTTATACATGTGAGTCTGTAATCCACAGGCTGTCTTCAGTTGAGAGGGACATTGAGCAACACCACAGGGGAAACGAAATTTGGCTTGGTTCCGGTGCTTTGTTCCACATGGTTGGGGATTGTGTCTAAGGTTGACTCGCAATATCTGCACTTAAATGCCATGTCATGCAAGTTCACAATACCTGATTTTGCGATGTTCCGGCAGCGTTTGTCTGTACTTCTTCGCCTTCGCTAATGTAACTGGCAAGGGAAAATGATGACAATTAGTCTTAAGACTACACAAGCATTCAGAATTTTGGCATCAAAAGGTATTATGGAAAATTACTCAAGCTAAAATAAATTCCTTTGAGCAACATGTAAATTTTTAGACTGAATGTGCAGTGTAGGCTAGCTAGAAGCTACGTCCACATCTGGGATCAAGACCAGACCATTTGAAGATCCAAACTGAACGATTAAAAACCAAGAAATAGCTACTAACATGAGCCAGCCAAATGTACTTGAGCTAAATAAACATAGAGCAGTACTTTCTCTATTCAAGAGAGTGATAAGAACTTGCCTACAGCATTGACGTCTACTGGCACAGCACACTGGAGCAGAATGTCCAGTGTGTCTGACGACCGTTGATCCTTTTGTTTTTATTTTATAAAATATGATGTGATCCTCCAACTCCCTCCCGTTCGAACTTTCTGTAGACTGATTCACAGGATGGACGAAATTACTGTAGAGTAGATGCCACTTGTCCAAAAGATCCTTTGCGAGTGGAGATGACAAAATCTGGTTCCACACACTCACACACATTGAAGTCAACCAGGCTAATCGTAACCAGTAAGGAACTGTGCATATTATAGGTCATTACAACCATTCTAATTCTGAAATCCTCCCAGGGTGATCCATAGACGGGGTGATCGATGTAGTAAGTACAAGTACTGTACTGCATCGCAGTACAGTACTTGCACTGCTAGTGTACATATACTCACAAGAAACTAGCTTTGTTTTAGACATTCTTTTATTTAAATAAAACAATTGCACATTCAAAGCCAGTCAGCTGGGTCTATTGGAGCAACAGAAGGTCCGCTTGATGCTGCTGCATCACTGCTGGTTTGTGTTGCTGAGGTGGAGGCAACAGAGGGACAGAAGAGGAATATGTGACACCAGTCTAATAATAAACACATGATTTAAAAAATACAATAAAATGAAATAATATAAATGAGAAACCTAGAGATAAATAAATTATGTAGACTATAGTGTATAATATACAATGTAGTTTTTCAGATACAAGTTATATTAGCAATTCATATTAATTAAATTAATTAAATGTTATTATCATTACAATGAAATTCTAATTAGCAGAATGCAAAACAATCAGTAAACTGCAGTATAATATTGCATGTGAGAATGCTAAGTTATGCTCTAACATTAATGATGTGCACTTTAACAGAGGTGTAAAGTTTAACATGATAAACACACTTTATAGACAATATGAGCTGTAACACAGTTAACAGCTGGCGTTACAACTATGGAATTATTAGTATGATTATTAATGGTATTTTGATTGATTATTACAAGCTGGGAAAACGTGAGATAATGAAGCCAATGAAATTAACATGAATACACCTGCTGATTAGATCTAATATTTACACATTTTCCGAGGAAGGTACTCATATTACTATTTTCCATAATAATAGTGCCAGGCTTATCTGTTAGAACCATTGACTGTTAATATTTTGGTTAGAACTAGCAGACAGCGCTGGCTATTTATAGACAATACATTATTGATTATCGTTCTGTAACATCAAAAATAATATCATTACCATCATCTTTACTGTAACATTACCTTTGTCTTTTCTGCGCTTCCTACTCTTCTTTTCTTTTTTTTCCTCCCCTGGGCACCAGATTATTTGGGACGCTTTGACATATTAACTTTTTTTTGACATATTAACTTTTTTTGACAAAAAACCGAATGGCGGGTAAAAGAAGTCTGATTGGTGGAGGTGGTTTCCCATCCTGCTTTTGCGGCGCCTCATGTTTTGTTCTGCACCGTGAGCTAAAAGCATGTGTGATCCCTTCAACTACCCCCTGGTACCGTTAGAGATGGTGTCAGACGGCAGTCATGTGATCTGGAGGATTTCCTATTTAAGGAGGATTTACTCACCCGCTCGCCGCTCTGACATCACTTTTTCCATGTCCCAAGCTCCGCAGCTGTGCTCCCAAGCGTTGCTAGTTTCCGGGTGTAGTGCATTTGTCAAGCCTTACAACCACCCGATCCTACTGTCTCGTTAGATCTTGTAATCCCAGCCTTCTCGACAGATCAGTCCTGACGTTCAGGGATTACTTTACCAAACCGTGTGCTGTCCTTCCCTCGCTCGTCCATCACCGCGCTTGGGTCTCAGCCGCACGCAACACTCCTATCGGTCTATTAGGCCATGATTCTGACAGATAGTTAGAGCCATGTAAAGCACATTGCTCGATGTACCTTCAACAAAGCTCAATAAAAGCGGAAAGTTCTTGACGCGGCTCTGGCGCCCCCAGAGTAAACGGCGCCCTTAGCATTTGCCTTTACAGCCTACGCCACGGGCCGGCCTTGCTCGTTCAACTCATTCATGTCACCTAAAAGGTAAACCTGTTTCTCCATCAGCTGTTCAGCTCTGATGATTCAGTAAGGACATCTCCTGGTTTCATCTTCACGTTTCCCTCTCGGCAGACATCCAAACTGATATCATGACCAGCAGCTCTTACAGCTGTGGCTCCAGCAAACATCAGCTGATACTAGAAATTCACAATAAATCAATTCTAACAGGTTATTAAACGTGCTGCTGTTATTTAGCGCGACATCTGCTCGTTTCCTCTCTCTAGGGCAATGTCCGTGATAAACAAACAGAGACGGGACTGCGACAGAAAAGCCTAACAGATGATCATTGATTCAGTTTAATGACTGAAAGAGTAACGGGAGATAATGAGAAGAAACGAGGCAGTTGCGCAGCGTAAAGACAGAATAACTCCAGCTTTGTGTCCTTTTTTCATTCTGGCTGAAGTACGAGACAAATTGTGTTCCTTCTCACCTCAATACGGAAGGCCTAATATTTTCTCTGAATACGGGACGATTCCGTTTTTTACGGGATGGTTGGCAACCCTACGTTCACCACACAACGTATTTATAGCAATGTATTTAAGGCACTCTACGTTTTAAGAAATAAATAAATACTGTGATATAATAATAGTTTAGTCAAATACTATAAAAACGACCAGACCCTCGATGCCTGTGAAACTTTTCTCCCTCAAACAGCACGCTAACGTTACTTCTACACTGCAGGCTACACACAGCATGTAATATAAACGACATAAGATATCTGGATGCTCTCACATCACATCGTTCTTGTAAAATAATAAGTAAATAAACATCAAAATCAATTCGATGAGAAATTAATGAAGCACCACTTACCAGCGGTCTTTAAAATATCGTCTGGCAATTAAAAAATGTGTGTGCAGCGTTAGGAATTGTCCCGGTCGGATGAGGTCGTCACGACGTCTTCAGGTGAAAGGTCATCATGTGGGTAATTTTATTTACGGCTAAATTATTATTCATAAATTTTACTAATATTTAGATTGGGCATGGGCAGGCATTCACAGAAGGGCATGTCATTACAAGAAAAAATTTAATTAAAGAAAATTTTGCTTTGACAAAAGGGCACTTTGGGCACCAGGAGCAAAACGGCAGGTACTCAAGCACTCAACCTAAGAGTGCTTGAGTACCTAAGTAACTAAGAGCAGGCTCAAGACTCACCTTTTTATCCAAGCTTTTAATTGATTTATTATTTATTAACATCTGTTTAATTGCTCTGCATGTTTTACTTGATTAAATTTTATCAATGTTTTACACAAGATGATAAAAGTTTTATCAGTGTTAAAATTGTATCAGTGTTTTACTATTTAATCTCATCTACTTTTTATTTTAATATTTTGAACTGTTAATGGCCGCGTTTCCCAAATGCGATCGTTCTTAAGGACTTAAGAAGGCTCCTAAGAAGGGTTCGGCTAAGAAGGAGCGCAAAGATACGGGTGTTTCCCAGAAGCGTTCTTAACTACCTTCTTAGGAGAACCTAAGCGCGCAGTCACACACAGCGTTGTTTTTAAGAACTTGCTATCTTCATGATGAGTACAGAGTTAGTGAATTAGCTTCACATTGTGTGCTGATAACCATATATAGATAAAATAAAAAGAAAAGAAAAGAAAAAATAATAAAAAGAAAACAACAAGTAGCCTAGTTGCGCGCCTACGTGCGTCTCTCCTGCTCAAACAAAGTGTTTGCAAGTGGATATAGCAAGTTAATTTTTGTTTTAAGTGTGTGTGTGCCATCAGGTGTATCCAAGTAGTTATCGAGCCCATTAGCGCATATATACCCCCATGAATATTGCCACACACATGTGTAAATGGATGAAACTGGCAGCAAAAAGAGCAAGCGGGCACCGTCGTCTACCGCGGAGGAGATGGGCGTCCTAGTGGACGAGGTGTGGTAGCACCGTGAGGTTTTATTTGGAGGAACAAAAGGGAAAAAAAACATCACGGTGAAGAACCGTGTATGGCAGGCTATAGCGGAGAAGATGTCCGCCTCCAGCCCATGTGGCCTGCGTGACTGGGGTGCTGTCAGAAAGAAGTGGCAGGAGTTTCAGAGCCTGACCAAAAAGAAGAATGCCAAGGTGAGAAGGGAAGCCATGGGCACGGGTGGTGGAGCACCGGGTGGGACGACCCTCACTCCCGATGAAGAGAAAGTCCTCTCCATCATAGGGAAGACGGCCTCTGAAGGCATCACAGGGGCCATCGACGTTGAGGGGGACGAGGGCCTCTCAGAAAGTGAGGAAGAGGAGCCATCCGGGAGCAGAGTAGGGGCGTGCACGCCCACAGGAGAGGACGACCCCACACAGCCGTGCCCTGTCCCCATGCGCCAACCAGCACGGCCCAGTGTCCGCATGTGGGTAGGCTTAACCAGGCGGCCTGCAATAACCACCTGCAGCGAGACGCTGGTGTGCCTGGAGAGGGAGAAGCTGGTGGTGCTGCGGGGGATAGAGGACCAGCTCCTGAGACAAACTGCTCTCCAGGAAGAGATGGTCCGGATGAAGCAGGAGAGGTTGGAGCTGCACGGGAGACAGCTGGAGCTGTCCAAGGCACAGTTCAACCGTCCCTCCATCTCCGTTCCAATCATCCTTCCCCAGGATTCAGGTACGGGACAGTTCTATTTTGTTTTATTAGCATTACGCAATGTATCCCATTCAATTTCATTAATCAATCCCCCTTCATTGCAGGTGATGCAGATGCCCAGACGGCCCAGTGAAGCCGGAACAATTTTAACGTACTGTCAGCCCGGTCTGACAGTACGTCGAGTAGGGAGAAGAGCTGACGCACATAAACATTTATATAAAACGTCTGGCGCTGCGCTCGGCAATGCTGTTGATTAGCAGCGAGAATGTGCTGTATTGAAGTCATGGTTTCTCACACACACGCAGACTTTGGCAACGCCTTTATATAGAGTAGCAGGTGAAGCCTCTCTGAATTAGGTTCAGCTGAGTTCAATTACATTTGTTTCCTTGATATCTGTGAAATTCCACAGGGTGGTTGATGTTTTTTATGTGTAAACTCATGTGCAGATGTGTAGAAAACTGAAACGTGTAGTTCAATAATATATATTTTTTCCTTCTCTACTATTAGCCAATGTTTCTTGCGCCAGTGCTCCACAGCTATGAGTGCATTTCAACAATAAACGTTTTAATATTTCAAAAAGTGGAGGATTTAAATTTCCCTGACGCAGCTCGATCACTGTAGCCTAGAAATCTAGACGCCCCTGGTGGCAGGTTATGATCACTGAGCATTTGATTGCTAAGAAGGCTGTTAAGAGTGGGTTAGATCGATCTTACGTTTCCTTCTTAGTGAAAGATCTTCTTAAGCTAAGAGCGACTCTGGGAAACGCGTTCTTCTTTCACAGCGTTCTTAAGAGCGCTCCAAAGAAGATCTTAGCACTAAGAGCTTCTTAACTCATTTGGGAAAAACGGCCATTTTAATCTTCCTTCCAGTGTTTCCTCTGTGGGAGCCCTCTGCCTCAGGAGCCGTGGTCGGCTGTGGCTGCCTGGGTGCTCTCCAGGTGGTGCTTGGGTGGAGGGGGGGTTTCAGCCTTTCCTCCACTGGGCGCCCAGGGCCGGTGCCTTGGCTCTTGCAATCGATCTGCTGCTGCAGATGCAGATGGCTCCCCTGATGGCTACTCCTTATCTGGCTCATCTGTTCTCAGCCCAATGTCCTTGTTTACTTTTTCTTTTAAGTGGAGACAGGTTGGGAGGAGGGGGGGGTCTAACTGTGATCATGTTTTTGTTCGGGGGGGGGGGGGGATACTTTTATAATATAGGTTCGATTGGTTGAAAGTTAAAAAAATAACTTTGTTGTGTTGATCTGTGGCTAAATTAAGCTGTAAATTAAGTGTTTAGGCATCAAATAAGAATTTGCTTTTCTATAAATTAAGTCTTTAATTATAGTTTAAAAAAAGAATGTAATGTTGTTATTACATATTATTTGGCTAAAATGCATGTTCTTTTTTGTCATTTCATTAAACAGAATAAAAGCCAAAGAAGAGATAATTAATATTGTTGGAGAATCAGATGGTATGGATAAAAATATCATGATGATATAATCTATATGAAATATTTGGGGAAACATTCAGAGCAAAGTGAAAGACTGACCATGGAGGTGAGAGGAGTAGACTTGCTGCTGTTGTGCAGTCTGTGTTGTTCAGCAACCTTTTTCACAAGAAAATACATTTTTAGTTTATGTAATGTTCTTCTGAATGAAAAAAAATCTCAAAAAAATATTATTTCTAGTCACAAGATTTTGTGTTGAATTTAGACTTTAACTTTATAAAAATTACATAACTAGATAAAAAATAAACCCATTAAAAATAATGCCTTTAATCACACCTTTATGCAATGTTCCCTCCAATTTTTCACACACAAACGCCCTGAGCGGTCCCTTTGACCACTGTGAGCAACATCAGATGTGTGCACTGTGGTCATGCCAGCATCGCATCCATCCGGTTTACATAGTTTATTAAAATAATCAAATTACAGCATTATATTTCTGTGAGAATACTTTTTAATTAAGTACATTATCCCACTTACAATGAAAATGACAAATATCATATTCATGACCTGAGCAGTGTGTTAAGACTATTGTAAGTATAAATATCTCATTGTAACTGTGGAGAAACATGAACTGCCAAGTAAGCCAAGCTAACTATGAACTCAAATTTTGAAAACACACTTAACATTTTTATTATAAAGGTCTGACTTGTGTTATAAGCAGGAGCCATCGTGTGAAGCTCTTGCTGAGCACTGGGTAAGACAGTCCTCCTGCGGTCTGGGAGAGGGTCCTGTAACTCTTTGTCGGCAAAATACAGTATATAATCACACGATTATTTGTATTTCTGCTATTCATAAACTGGTGACAGTATTTGATGATCAATTTTCATAAAGGAACGTTGTAAATAAATGACACCAGATAAGCACAAATGAGGACTTAAATTCCCCTTTTTTCGTCTGTCCTTCTCACGTATCCAGTGGTTGTACATGTTGTCCAGGTTTGACTTTATGCGCATCAGCTGATCCAAATGGTCCACTTCAAGACGATTTCTCGATGCTGTTTTGATATGATTCATTAAACTAAAGCCTCTTTCACAGTCTGCGCTGGATGCTTGAAATGTAGCACAAATATCAATTGATTAGCTGCGTAAATACATATGTGAATCGCATCATTGGCTGGAGCAGCCAGCCACTGGTCACTCAGTGACATAAACGTTATTGTCTTGAAGCGAAATCTTTAAACCCAAATGCAGAATCAAACCGCGAGACCAAACACTAAAGGATTTATTCACACAGTATGAGCAGGTAAACTGCAGTCCTGTTGACTGACAGGAGCAGCATTGCTATGATCCCATTGCAGGTTAAATGCTAAATTCTGATTTCTTGTTAAAATCCATTTTCCTATTGAATGTTTTTTTTCTTTTGTGGTGGCTGAAACAATCCAGTGATAAAGTTACAAACCAAGACTGACAATAATGAGCCAGTTTCTGAGAGGAATAAAACGAAAAACTCAGATGTTTTCAGAACATTCCATAATCCCCTTTTTGTTAGAGAAAATTCCACCAAAACGCTGCAGACTTTCTAAATAAATCAAGCACATTTAAAAGCGCACAAACTTGGCACTGTCAGCCCCTCTGTGCATAGACAAAAGCGCTCTGCTCCTATATAAACAGAAGGATCTGAGTTTGTGTCTGAAATAATTAATACATTTTTTTTTTCTTAGTCTCATTTGCATACCAGTGTCTATGTTTAATCTTGACCCTGGAAAAGACTTTACTTGCAGACTGCATAATCTATCTATCGGGTTTGAAAAAAATAAATAAAATAGAATTGTGCTGTTCAATCTTTCCTAAAAATCCGATATGGGCAAAAATGTCAGATTGGAAGCACATTTGCCTCCAGCGTAAACGTCTGTCTGTAAAAGAAGATGTCTCACATTTTAACAAACCAACACACAGCAGGAAGGCCATGACAGCTATGTAGTTACTGTGTTGTGTCAGTGTGTGGGTCTCTGCTGCATTGACATGGCACTAACCATGGATAACGGATTCGGGCGAGTGTGTTTTTCTAATTGGACCGGTGCAGGGCCACCGCTGGAACTGTAAATCGGTGCATATGCTCATTGATTCATATTGCAAAATAGTACAGAATGAATTGTTTGTTGTTTTGTTTTTTAAATTCAGTTAAGATTTGATTTATTTATTTATTTTTTTTTGGTGCGCAGAGCAGATTTGCTGTGCGCGAAGACTGTGTCAGCAGTGCGCAATTGTGCACGCGCGCAGCTTAGAGGGAACATTGCCTTTATGTATGTTTCCACCCTGAGTTCCTGTAAGTTTATTCTACGAAGTGTAACCCTCTGGAACCTTTAATCTACATAGTCTGTTTTTTTGTGTGACTCTATTGTTGGGTGTGAAAGGCATTCATGTAGATTAAGTTTTACTTCAGCCGGAGTCCCACCGCGGAGACACAGATCTCTGCCCACCTCAATGGGATTTAAAACAAGTAAATCTGATTATTACAGCATTGATCCTAGATTGTTTTGTAACATTTGGGGTTTAAAAGCGACAGGTTGTCACTCCACTCTGAGTGAACATGTCTAGGAAGAATTACATTTCCACCAAGGTAGGTGTATTTTGTTAATGTACTGTATTTGAAAGCAAAATCTGTGAAACATAGATATTCAGCGGTGGATGAGTTTAAATGTTGTGTTTGTGAAAAAATATTCTGACCAGTTGTCTAAAGCTACCAGAAAGAAGGGGTATAAACTAGGTTGACTGACATAAAAATGATGTGGATAATGAAAAAGTGAGAAATGATTGGCATCATCCAAGGACAAACCTCCACCTGTATCCATCCCAAAGATCCTACTTCCCAGTTTTTAGGGTAGATCTTTACCTACATTTGTCTGATTTGGCCCTGGTTTGTGCAAAGGAAAAGCGCGAGGAGAAAAACTTACCCAGAAAACTACCCTGGTTCCTGAAAAGGTTCCTTCAAGGAAAATAGTCCTTTCTCCACTCCCTCACGTTGAGCCCACCAGTAACACTCATATACACACTTCTGCCCGCTAGATGGCAGTAATGATGCTAGGGCGTTTGCCACTTTGAAGAAACTTTAAGCCTATCAATCAGTGAACAACATGTTGCTACCAGCGTGGAGATCAAAGCAAACTTTAGCTAGAACAGACTTGATTCAGGTCAATATCTGATGTCACTACTTTAGTTCACCTGTCTGTTTAATGATTCAGTTGTCAACCCACATATACTTGAGTAAGGCAAGGCAAGGCAATTTTATTTGCATAGCACACTTTCAACAACAAAGTACTTCACTGTGCTTTACACGATTAAGTGGTAAAATAAAAATAGCAGTAAAACATAGACAAAGCATTTAAAGTAAAAAACAGCAATAAAGCAAGAAGCACACACAGATTCATCAAAGCATCACAAAGTATATAATGTAAAAACAGCAGTAAAATAAGAAGCATACACTAAACATGATACAACAATGCATTAATCAAAGGCAACTCTAAACAGATACGTTTTTAGTTGTGATTTAAAAGAACTGTGTTTCAGAAGGTTTGCATTTTTCTGGAAGTTTGTTCCAGATTTGAGGAGCATAGAAACTGAAAGCTGCTTCTCCATGTTTGGTTCTGATTCTAGGGATGTTGAGTGAACTGGAATTAGAGGACCTGAGTGGTCTGGGGGGTTGGTATAGAAATAGCAGGTCTTCAACATATTTTGGTGCTAAGCCATTCACTGATTTATAAACTAGTAAAAGTATTTTGAAGTCTATTCTCTGAGTTACAGGGAGCCAGTGTAGTGACTTTAGAACTGGGGTGATGTGCTCTACTTTCCTGGTTCTAGTGAGGAACACGAGCAGCAGCGTTTTGGATCAGCTGCAGCTGTCTAATTGACTTTTTAAGCAGACCTGTGAAGATGCTGTTGCAGTAATCAATCCGACTAAAGAAAAACGCATGGATGAGGTCCTGTTGCGACATTAGTCCTTTAATTCTAGAAATGTTCTTCAGGTGATAGAAGGCTGACCTTGTCTTTCTGTGACCCTGGAGGTTCAGGTCTGAATCCATTACTACGCTTAGATTTCTGGCCTGATCAGTAGTTTCTATGTGTATTAACTGGAGCTGTGTGCTGACTATTGATCTTTCCTCTTTAGGTCCAAAAGTAATTACTTCTATTTTGTTTGTGTTCAATTGGAGGAAGTTATGGCACATCCATCTTTTGATTTGCTCGATGCATGTACTTAGCGTTTGGATGGGTTCAAAGTCACCTGGTGACATCGTAATGTAGAGCTGAGTATCATCTGCATAATTATGGTAGCTAATGTCATTGGTTGTTATAATCTGGGCTAGTGGGAGGAAGTAGATATTAAATAAGAGTAGAAAGATGTATTATTACTGTTGAAAATATTGCTATTTAAAAAAAATGCAATTAAATTCAATAAACTAATTACGAAAATGCAGATTATTATTTTTAATCACTTCCCACTACTAGTCTGAGGGGTTGCTGTTTCAGTTTATGACCTCATGAGAGAGTGATGAAAGAGTAAAACGTACAATCTCACAATTTCAGAGTCTCACCTTTGGACCATCTGAACCGACACAGCAGCAACAGGAGAATTATAAGTACAACTCCACTCACTGGTCCAATGATTAACTTCAGAAGAAAGGAAGAGCTTCCAGGACTGGATACAGCAGCTCCTTTAGACCTTTATATAAAGTTATAAAGAAGAAACTGAGCATATGATTATCATTAATGTTTGACATTTTATTTTGTTTCTCAAAAGTAATATTGTAACAAACAAACACAATCTCATTACAAAGTTCTATAATTAACAAAGTAACGTTAACTGCGTTGCTGAACTCTCCTGATCCAGACTCAAACCAGTACACTGCTTTCTAGGACCAGGGGGGAAAGGTACATGAAGTTCCATTCATTGTCTCCCAGTTAGAGCAATTTTCATCGTGTGCCTGGTTACCGTATTCTTTAATCCTCCTCAATCGCCACTCAGTAAAGTTTCCTCTACAGTTCAGTTTTACAGACTCAGAGGTGAATTGTTGCTCTCTGGCAGGACTCACTGTGAGAGACGCTGCTGGATGAGAACCTAAAAACCAACATGTAGAAAGGAATCAATATAAACAGGAAGACAAGGAAAAAAATCACCTCAATTCAAATACTGCCTTGTGTGCAAATAAAAATATTTCATAATGTTTTTCCTCATAGCCCCGCGATAGACTGGTGACCAATGTTCCCTCTAATTTTTCATGTGTCTAAGCAAACAAACAAACTCCCTGAGTGGTCCGTGGACCCCTGTGAGCAACATCAGACGTGTTCACTGTGTTCATGCCAGTATTACATCCATCCAAGTTACATGGGTTATTAAATTCATCAAATTACAGCATTTAAACTAAGTGTTGAGCTCATATCTGGTTTTATTAGTTATGTATTTAATTTTATCTTAGTCTTATTTGCATAACTGTCTCTATCCTTAATCTTGACCCTGGAAAAACCTTCACTTGCAGACCACATAATATGATCTGGAGCATTTCAGTTCACTAACTATAAATAATATTTTACACATATGTTACACATATCGATGTGTGTCATTCAGTTGGGAATATAATTTGCATGTTTAGCTAACAAAATTCTGAACAAATAAAAAATGAGAAGAAAGAAGGAGGAAAATATTCTGCAGAGCCTGCTGGAGTCGCTCAATTGGAAGAAATGCAACATCACTTTTTAAAAGATTGCACATGTTTGGGAATTAGTACAACATATGAAAGTGAGCTCGGTTGGATAAAAAAAATTGTAATAGTGCTGTTCATACTGTCATAAAAAGCCAGATATGGGCAAAAATGTCGGATTTGATGCGCATTTGACTCCAGTGTGAGCGTCTATCTAAAAAAGATTTCTCACATTTTAACACAAACTGACACAAAGCAGGAATGCTATGACAGCTATATAGTTCCTGTGTTGTATCAGTGTGTGGCTCTCGACCACGTTGATATGGAAATAACCATGGATAACGGGTACGGGGGAGTGTGTATTTTTCCAATTGGACCGGTGCATGTTAGGTTCCATGGGTGTTTTGATTTGGAGTTTTTCCTTCCACTTCGTTTCCTTCCCCTCTCTTGTTTTGTTCCTCCTGTTTGTGTATCAAGTTAGTAGTTTTCCTTATTCAGTTTAATTATGTTTATGTATTTAATTATGGCACTCCATTGTTTTCTCATTCCCACCATGCTCCAAGATATGTTATCTTTGGTTAGTATCTTAAGAGTTTTCTCTTTCCCTTGTCCTTCCTGCTTCTCTGCCACTCTACTCCTAACCCAGCTTTCTCTAATCACCACCAGCTGCAACTGTTTCCCTTAATTGGTCTCCTGCTCCTTCCCTGTTCACATCCTCACTCTCCTCCTCAGTATATATTCGGTTCTCACTCAGTCACAACTCGCTGGTTCGTCGTCATTCTTCCCTGCCTGGTTCCTGCCTTCCCTGTTGCCCGTCTACCTTCCTTTCTTGGTTCCTGTTTTTGCCATTGCTGCGGTTCTTTTATCCTCCTGAGTTTTGTAAGTCCTTATTTTGTTATTAAAACATTCTTATTTCCTTAATTTTCTGCATTTGGGTCCTATATACATATAAAACCATCACAGTGCAGAAGCAACCGCTAGAATTGTTAAGCCCATATATGGTAATTGACTCACATTGCAAAATAGCACAGAATTAATATTTATTTTATTTTATTTTCAATTCAGTTTGGGTTCCGTTTTTTTTGTGCACAGCTCAGATTTTCTGTGTGCAAAGACTGTGTCAGCAGTGCACAATTGCTCACGCGCGCAGCTCAGAGGGAACAGTGCTGGTGACCTGTCCAGGGTGTACCCCGCCTTGTCGCCCGATGACCGCTGGAGATAGAAACCAGCTCCCTAGTGACCTTGCAAGGAAAAGCAGTATGGATAATAGATGGATTTTCCTCAGAAAAAAGTGAAGAAAAATCTTTCATGAAAGAGACATATTTGTGAGTAAATAAGTAAATGAACCCGATTCATCATTTCATAAGTCAAGAAAGACAAAACACTTTACAATAAAATAAACATAAAACACAGACAATAAAACATAAAAGATAAGGTAAAAACAACATACATGTAACATCATACAGCACAAAGCTAGTTATAAGACAGTCTGAATAAACGGCACAAAGATGGATTTAAAACATCCCACAACCAAGGGATTGTGGAATGTTTTATCCCCTCTGATCTTAAAATGTGTTCAAGGGACCATCAAGGTGTGAACCATTCATATGAGGACGAGTACGCTATGTTTTTTAAACTTTCCTTTAAATGAGGACGAGGACGTCGTCTTTTTTCAATGTTTCTTCAAATGAGGACGAGGATGCCATGTTTTATCTTTTCTTCAAACTAGGACTTTGGATTTTTCTCGTAAAGCAAGGTAAGGTTATATTTTAAGACAAGAAGAAGTAGATATGCAGACGTGGACCTGGCACACTCCTGGGGTTGTGCGGTGTATGGAACACAGGAGCGCTTGGTCTTATCCCGCTGTGCGGCCGCGAGCACGTACGCGAGCAACTAATGCCCCCCTAATAAGGGGTCCAAGCTCCTGGGGTTGTGTGGTGTATGAAATACAGGCGGCGCTCCTTCCATCACGGCTGCTTAGCACGCCACAAGAGCAGACTTGGGGCGAAACTCCCCAGGGTTGTGCGGTGTATGGAACACGGGAGAGGGCAGGCTGTTGTCCGCGTTGCAACACTGCGGAGGCTGGGGGTTCAAGTCGCTCGCGATCAGAAATCGGCCGTCTATGCCGCAGAAAGGAAGAAGGCAGAAGAAGACACAGGACGCCACCAGAAGAATACAAAATGGTTACCTACAATGCTATGTTTTGTAATGTATGTATGAGGTTGGCAGGGAGTAGAGTCGCTTGGACATCACGAAAGCTTGTAGTTTTTGTTCCTACATAACAATTGTATCACGATTTAAGTCTGATATATCTGAGAAAAAACACAGAAACCCCTTTGTCTTTTGTTTGAGGAAAAGCACAGATGCCTGTCAATCAGGGAAAACAATAGGACGTTGTTTCAAGAGAACGGGACGCTGTTTTTTGTTTTTTTTCTTTTGTTTGTTTGAGGAAAAACACACTCAGGAAATAGTGTTGCAATAGGGTGTTGTTTTGATAGAACGGAGGCATTGTCCCCCCG
Source organism: Valencia hispanica (assembly GCA_963556495.2). Taxonomy (NCBI): domain Eukaryota; kingdom Metazoa; phylum Chordata; class Actinopteri; order Cyprinodontiformes; family Valenciidae; genus Valencia; species Valencia hispanica. Next base: position 14,881,328 of record OY747714.1, on the reverse strand, counting down.
GTGCTTCTGGTACATGTCTCTACAAGCCTCTTCATTGTATCATGATATGGAATTAATCAGGCTAGAAGGATAATCTCTCTTGTAACTGGGATAGGGACTGTATGTATGCCATACCTCATTCATACCCATCATTGGGTGGTGACGGGGTAAGCCGTATTGCGTCATTTCCTGTTGTCACTGCTGTGGTCCGTGGAGCTGTTTTGGTGTTCAAACGCTCTTGAATTGATCTTATTTTCTCTGTGCTGAGGCTTTTCTAAGTTATTTTAACACACAATCACACTAAAACACACATTTTGTGGTGGTGTACTTTACGTTTTGGGAACTCCTCGTGTTTCACACAGTTTTTCTTTGGGTGGAAGGTCTCGCTAGCTCAGTTAGCTTAGCTTCATTGCGGCTATGGCTACTCTTCTTTCTCCTGTCTCTAACTCTTCTCTTCTCTCTTGCTCTCTCTGTCAGATGTTTAGTTACTTCCCTGCCTCCTTTAGTGATAATGGTAACTGTAATAAATGTAATATTTTTGTAGCTTTGGAGGCGAGGGTATCAGAATTAGAAGCACGGCTCCGCGCTGTTGAAAAACCAGCAGATAGCCGAAGCCCATTAGCCAGCGCGGAGCCAACAAGGATAGAACCCCCTAGCTGTCCTCCGATAGAGCCCGCGCAGCCGGGACCTCTAGGCGGCTGGGTGACTGTACGTAGGAAGCATAGTTCTAGGACCCAGCCCCCGGGCCACCACCAACCGGTCCGCGTTTCTAACAGATTTTCCCCGCTCAGCGACACACCCGCTGAGAAGCCGGCCCTGGTAATTGGCAGCTCCATAGTCAGAAACGTGGCATTAGAGACACCATTGACCATAGTCAAATGCTTGCCAGGGGCCAGAACGGGCGACATCAAATCCAACCTGAAACTGCTGGCTAAAGATAAGCGTAAATACAGTAAGATTGTTATTCACGCTGGCGGTAATGACACCCGGTTACGCCAATCGGAGGTCACTAAAATTAGTGTTGCTTCGGTGTGTAAGTTTGCCAAAACAATGTCAGACTCGGTAATCTTTTCTGGTCCCCTGCCTGATCGGACCAGTGACGACATGTTTAGCCGCATGCTGTCATTCCATCAATGGTTGTCTAGGTGGTGTCCTGCAAACGATGTGGGCTACATTGATAACTGGAGAACATTTTGGGGAAAACCTGGTCTGATCCGGAGAGACGGCATCCATCCCACTTTGGATGGAGCAGCTCTTCTTTCTAGGAATATGGCCGAATTTTTTAATCCTCCAAAACACTGACAACCCAGGGTCCAGACCAGGAAGCAGAGTCGTAGTTTAACCCACCTCTCTGCTGCTTCTGTACTGTTACCCCCCCATTACCCTATAGAAACAGTGTCTTGCCCACGGCCAAAATTAAATGGATTAAAAGTTAAGCCAACAAAAGCAAATTATGGAAATCTCATAAAAATAAATACAACTTTGACTGAAAATAAATCTATTAAATGTGGTTTATTAAACATAAGATCTCTCTCCTCAAAGACTTTGTTAGTAAATGACTTGATTTGTGATAATCACATTGATTTCCTTTGTCTCACAGAAACCTGGTTGCAGCAGGAGGATTATGTCAGTATAAATGAGTCAACTCCTTCCAGTCATTTAAATTTTCACATTCCTAGAAATACTGGGCGAGGAGGAGGAGTTGCAGCCATTTTCCGTTCTGATTTACTAATTAGTCCCCTACCAATTGATAGCTACAGTTCTTTTGAGCATCTAACCCTTAATTTTCCTCATCCAAGTTGCAAAACATTAAGACCATTTTTGTTTGTGGTTTTGTATCGTCCACCAGGCCCTTACTCTCAATTCTTGGATCAGATCTCACATTTTTTAACTGATATAGTATTAAATACTGATAGGGTTATTATAGTGGGGGACTTCAATATTCATGTGGATACTGAAAGTGATAGCCTAAATGCAGCCTTTAATGCTATTTTAGACTCAATTGGCTTTACTCAAAAAGTACAGGGATCGACCCACTCAGGTAAACACACTTTGGACCTTGTACTGACATACGGTATTGAGTGTGAGGAAATAACAGTCCACCCACATAACCCGGTCCTGTCTGACCACTTCTTGATAACTTTTGAATTTACTTTAACTGACCATCTTAAATCTGAAAGAAAATTTCATTATAGTAGAACTTTATCAGACAATGCTATAACAATTTTTAAAGAATCTGTACCATTCTTACTTTCCTCAGTGTCTCAGAGTAACACAGTGGATGGCAGCAATTCTATCTCTAACCCTTCAGAAATTGATGGTCTGGTTCACAGCGTTACGTCCTCATTGCGTTTGGCATTAGATAGTGTAGCCCCCTTAAAAAAGAAAGTGGCTAGCCATAGGAGGCTGACTCCTTGGTTTAACGCAGAGTTGCGTACTTTAAAGCAGAATACTAGGAAGTTGGAGAGAAAATGGCGCTTTACACATCTAGAGGATTCCTATTTAACCTGGAATAACAGTCTACTGCTGTATAAAAAGACCCTTCGACAAGCTAGAACAGCATATTTTTCATCATTAATAGAGGCGAATAAAAACAATCCTAGGTTTCTTTTTAGTACAGTTGCCAAACTTACACAGAGTCATAGCTCTGTTGAGCAAACTATTCCCCCGGCTCTTAGCAGTGATGATTTTATGAGATTCTTCATAAATAAAATAAATTTTATTAAAAATAAAATCATTGGCACCCTCCCAAACATGAGTACTTCTTCCTCAGTAAATGAGTCAGTATCGGAAAGAACTGTAGAACCTCAGTATTGCTTAGGCTGTTTTGATTCAGTCGAGCTTTCAGAATTATCAAAAATATTAGCCTCATCTAAATCTTCAACTTGTATTTTGGACCCAATCTCAACCAAATTATTTAAAGAAGTGTTCCATTTGGTTCCTGGCCCCATTTTGGATATGATGAATCTATCCTTAGTAAACGGATACGTACCACAGGAATTTAAAATAACTGTAATTAAACCTTTACTCAAGAAACCTTCCCTTGATCAAGATGACTTAGTGAATTACAGACCTATATCTAACCTTCCTTTCTTATCCAAAGTCCTTGAGAAAATAGTTGCTAATCAAGTCTGTGAACATCTAAACAGTAACGAGCTGTTTGAAGAGTTTCAGTCAGGTTTTAGAGCTCATCATAGCACTGAAACAGCACTGGTGAAGGTTACTAATGATATTCTCATGGCCTCAGATAATGGACTGGTGTCTGTTCTGGTTTTGTTAGATCTCAGTGCTGCTTTTGACACAGTCGATCATAATATTCTCTTAGAAAGGCTTGAACATGTTGCAGGGATCAAAGGAACAGCACTAGGCTGGTTTAAATCATATTTGTCTGATAGATTCCAGTTTGTTCATCTAAATGATAAATCATCTTCACTCTCAAGGGTTACTTGTGGAGTTCCACAGGGTTCTGTCCTTGGACCAATTCTTTTCACCATATATATGCTTCCAATTGGTAGAATCATTAGACAGCATGGGATAAATTTCCACAGCTATGCCGATGATACACAACTATATTTATCCATAAATCCTGATGAACCCAGTCAGTTAGGTAGATTACAGGCATGTCTGGAAGACATAAAAGCATGGATGACCCTAAACTTTTTGCTTTTAAATTCTGACAAGACAGAAGTTGCTGTCTTTGGACCAGAAGTTCTTAAACAGAAACTGATTAGTCAATCACTTCATCTGGATGGCATTAAATTGTCCCCCAGTAATAACGTAAAGAACCTCGGCGTTATTTTTGACCAAGACTTGACATTTAAATCCCATATTAAACAGGTTTCTAGGATTTCTTTCTTTCACCTCCGGAATATTGCTAAAATTAGAAACATCCTGTCCAGGAGTGATGCTGAGAAACTAGTCCATGCATTTGTTACCTCAAGGCTGGACTACTGTAATTCTTTACTATCAGGAAGTCCACAAAATGCCATTAAAAGCCTTCAGTTGATCCAAAATGCGGCAGCAAGAGTTCTGATGAATATTAAAAAGAGAGATCACATTTCTCCTGTTTTAGCTTCCCTTCATTGGCTCCCTGTTAAATCCAGAATAGAATTTAAGATCCTTCTTCTTACATACAAAGCCCTTAATAATCAAGCTCCATCATACATCAGAGATCTAATTGTTCCATATGTTCCTAAAAGAGCACTTCGCTCTCAGACTGCAGGTTTACTTGTAGTTCCTAGGATCTCTAAAAGTAGAATGGGAGGCAGATCTTTTAGTTATCAGGCTCCTCTCCTGTGGAACCAGCTCCCAGCTTTAGTCCGTGAGGCAGACACTCTGTTTACTTTTAAGGCCAGGCTTAAAACTTTCCTTTTTGATAAAGCTTATAGTTAGAGTGGCTTAGGTCATCCTGAGCTATCTCTGTAGTTATGCTGCTATAGGCTTAGACTGCTGGAGGACAGACTTACCAATTTTCTTCACTCTGCTACTTCCTTTTCTCCTACGACTCTCCAGTTGTATTACAGTACATTCTGTTATTTCGACTGTTAACTTTGTTTTCTCTCAGTGTTTTTCTCCCCATCGAAGATACACCTGGTCTGGTATCCTGCTTGGCTGCAATGCCCTGTTGGACGGGGGTCATCGACTGGGATGATCCTCTCAGTAACTGAACATCCACTGTGTCCTGTTATCAACTTTTTACTTTCTGTAACATAGAAAGTTCTCTTATATCGGATCTTCTGTTCCTTCTGTGTTCTGCTCTGTCTTCTCAAACCCCCAGACGGTCGTGGCAGATGGCCGCTCCTACTGAGCCTGGTTCTGTTGGAGGTTTCTTCCTGTTAAAGGGGAGTTTTTCCTCTCCACTGTCGCTACATGCTTGCTCAGTATGAGGGATTGCTGAAGGATTGCTGTGGTTGGAAATCTGCCCAACCTCACGCCAATGACTGACGCAATCTGCTGGGATTCCTTAAATTGGAAACTTTTTAACTGATTGGAATGTTTGTATAATTGTATTGAAATGACTTCTTGTTAAGTGCCTTGAGATGACATCTGTTGTGAATTGGCGCTATATAAATAAACTGAATTGAATTGAATTGAATTGAATTACCAGCAGAGAGCAGATTAAAAATCATAAACCCAACAAATGCATCCCAAATAATCTCAGTTACCAAAAGTCCCACTTTGACTAAATCATAGTTACTTGATCTCCAGTCACTATCAATATGGCTCTTTTAAATGTTCACTCTTTGCTGAACAAAACCTTTATCATCAATGATCTGATTTTAGACCATACTCCTGATTGTTTATTTATTGTTTATATAACAGAAACGCTGAGTGCAGATGCCCCTGTTCTTCTTACAGAGGCCTCCCCACCAAACTTTAACTTCACTAATTCCATGAGGAGTAGCAAAGGGGAGGCGGTACTGCTTTTATAAGTTCGTCAACGCTTTCTGCCAAACCTGTTTTTTTTTTTGTGTGCAAATTTTACCACATTTTTATATACTGCAACTGTTTTTAGTACTCCTCAGATTTTATGCATCGGAGTTTATAGGACTCCCATAAAGAGCACACCTTTAATTCAAGAATTTTCAGAGTTTTGATCAGTTCTGCACAACTCTTTTGAAAGTCATCAGTTTAACTGGTGATTTTTAATCTACATATGGATAACCTTTTAGATCCTTTATCAACAGATTTTTTTTAATATTCTGAATTTTATGGATTTTAGTCCAACATGTCATGCAGCCGGCTCACAACAGAGGACACACACTGGACTTGGTCATCACGTATGGCCTGTCCACCAGTGTGTCCTCTGTTGTTGATCTGTCTGTCTCTGACTTAGTGGTCAGAGACAGAAAGACACTCTACTGTGTGTCAGACACACTACTGTGGGTTTTTTAACATCACCAGTTTTATCCAGCGGGAGACCTCTGTGAGAACTGTCAGGAGGCGTCATCTAACCCCTGAAGTGGCTGCAGGTTTTCTTAAAGTTTTTGGACAGATACCACCTATTGCTTTACCCGCCCCCTGTGATTTTATTGTCAATGATTTTAACAGTAGGCTTCAGTCCGCTCTCGACCTGCTTGCTTCACTAAAAGGTATAGGTTCACACTCAAAACTTCCATCGCCGTGGAGACATGAAAACCTTAAAAAGCAAGAGGATTTGCAGGTTGGCAGAGAGAAAATGGAGGAAAAATAAAATCACAATAAACCATCAAATGTACACATAACTTCTCAAATCATACAATAACGCAGTAAGAAACTCAAGAAATGCATACTTTTCCAAAATTTTCTCTAATCATAAAAATAATCCAAATATAACTTTTTCCACCATCAACATTTTTAACTGTGCTACTGATGCCTTTCAGAAAACCCCCTCAAAACTCTTTGTGAGGAGTTCGCAGACCAATTCAGAGGGAAAGTAGACACCATCAGATGTAATATTTTATCTTCTCAAAGTAACATGGTTTTAGACAAATCTGAGCGTGTGTTTTTACCAGAGAAAACACTGGACAATTTTGTCCTGGTAGACGCTGAGATTCTTGACAAAGTTTTCTAATCAGTGAGGCCCACCACATGTCTTTTAGACCCAATTCCAACTTCATTTTTTAAGCAATTTTATGGATCTTTTAGAGATGAGATTCTAACCTTGATGAATTGCTCACTTCAGATGGGGGTCTTTCCTGCCGCCTTTAAGGGGGCGGTGGTGAGGCCCCTGTTGAAGAGGAGCAATTTAGATTTTAATGGTTTTAATGATTTTAATAATTTTAATCATTTTCGACCGGTATCTAACTTAACGTTTTTAAGCAAAATTTTAGAAAAGCTTGTTTTATTTCAGCTTAATGATTTTATTAATATACACAATGTCCTGGTGAAATTTCAGTCTGGATTTAAGGTGAACCACAGTACCGAGACGGCCCTTTTGAAGATTTTAAATGATTTTAGATTAAACTATGATGCACAGAGGGTGACAGTGTTGATTCTACTGGATCTAAGCGCTGCCTTTGATATAGTGGACCACACTATTCTTTTAACCAGTTTAAAACAGATTGGCCTCTCTGGTGCTGTTCACAAATCCTTCACATCTTATCTCACAGACAGGACTTTTATGGTAAGTTTAGATACCTGCTCCTCTAAGGTACACAAGATTTCATGTGGTGTGCCCCAGGGATCAATTTTAGGCCCAGTATCTTTTAACCTTTATGTACTTTCCTCTTGGCAGTGTCATCGGAAGACATGGAGAGAACTTTCACAATTATGCTGACAATACACATTTGTACATATCTGTGTCTCCTGATGACATACGGCCAACGGATGCACTTTTTAACTGCATTTCAGACATGTATAGGTTTGTAGCTTTATTGCATGTCGAGATTTGTCCCATAGATAGTTGTTGAAAAGTGTGCTTTGCCATTATGTTACATTTTGCTCCTGTGTCGATTTTTATTTCAATGGGCTTGTCCTGTATGTGTAGGGTGACAAATCCTTCATCCTGCTACTCTGCTTGGGTACTGATTGTGTCCATAGGTGCAAAGGGGTGGACACCATCCACAATGAAGGTGTTTTTATGTATTATGATCTGGCTGCTCCAACTCTAGCTGATGTACAGGTTTTCTATTAAACTGTCTTTTTATAAAGCTTTTCTTGCCAGGGCTTTCTGTACAGGGTTTGAACTTGCAGCATTTCTTGTAATGGTTCCAATGGTTCCACTTTTTGTGGCATTGCTGGCCAAATGCAGGCCATTTGTCTCTTTGTGCAGCATGATTGCCTCCACAATTGTTGCAGTTTGTGATGGATTTTGTGTCATGCCTGTTTGTTGGTTTCTAATTTGTCCTGTGGTGCCCTCTGGTGGAGTGCATCCACTGTGGTGGCTGGTTGTTTTGCGAGGGCTTTTGTGTTTTCCTCAGTCATCTCATAAACACAGGAGGTACAGATGGCTTTAGAGAGGGTTAAATCGCTGTCACGTAGCAGGACCTTCCTTAGGCTGTCATTATTTATGCCACAGACGATTCTGTCACAGCTTAATAGCTCTGTTAAATCTGCAAAGTGGCAACTTTTAGCTTTGATTTTCAAGTCACTAATGAAGGATTCAAAAGTCTCACCTTGTTTCTGATTTTGTGAATGAAACTTGTGTCTTTCCATTGTTTTGTTGTGTTGTGGGTTTCATGTATTGTTTTAGTCTATCAATTGATGGGCAATTTCGATATTTAAAAGTGCTACTAAGTCTATCAAAATGTGGCTTTAGTACTAATTTAAATTCCTCTCCTATTGTAAATGGTGTATCAGAGTAAGTTGAGAGTAAAGTAAAAAAATCTGAAGAAAGCAAGGCTCATCAATATTTGGACTATATACATTTGCAACACAGGTTGTGTTACAGTTGTTGATTTCAATTAATACAAATCTTCCCTCAGAATCAGAAACAATGCCACTACAAGTAAATTGTATTTGTTTTATTAATTAGTATGGCTAGTCCTCTCTACTTAGAATTGTAGCTAGCCTGACAGATATGGAGAAATTGAGGTGTGTTAAGCAGATATTGCTTTCTATGAGATAAATGGTTTACTGGAGAAAGAACATGTCTGCCTGTGATTGTTTTAGAACATCTAGAATTTTTTGTCTTTTTATATTTCCTCCGAAGCCATGCACATTCCAGGTGACTAATACCACTGAAGTCATAACTAGTCTATAAAATTAACTCTTAAGTGTTATGCCGCAGATAGGTAGGATTTGGCTATGAATAATTATGAATAATTGCTTAGGGCAATTAATAATAAGATTAATAATTTTATGTAAAAATTACCAAGTTTAGGGGCACCATCCTGTTGGATTCCAGGAACATTTATTTATATACACTAACGTTCAAAAGTTTGGGGTCACCCAAACAATTTTGTGTTTTCCATGAAAAGTCACACTTATTCACCACCATACGTTGTGAAATGAATAGAAAACAGAGTCAAGACATTGACAAGGTTAGAAATAATGATTTGTATTTGAAATAAGATTTTTTTTACATCAAACTTTGCTTTCGTCAAAGAATCCTCCATTTGCAGCAATTACAGCATTGCAGACCTTTGGCATTCTAGCTGTTAATTTGTTGAGGTAATCTGGAGGAATTGCACCCCACGCTTCTAGAAGCAGCTCCCACAATTTGGATTGGTTGGATGGGCACTTCTTGCGTACCATACGGTCAAGCTGCTCCCACAACAGCTCAATGGGGTTCAAATCTGGTGACTGCGCTGGCCACTCCATTACCGATAGAATACCAGCTGCCTGCTTCTTCTCTAAATAGTTATTGCACAATTTGGAGGTGTGTTTTGGGTCATTGTCCTGTTGTAGGATGAAATTGGCTCCAATCAAGCGCTGTCCACTGGGTATGGCATGGCGTTGCAAAATGGAGTGATAGCCTTCCTTATTCAGAATCCCTTTTACCCTGTACAAATCTCCCACCTTACCAGCACCAAAGCAACCCCAGACCATCACATTACCTCCACCATGCTTAACAGATGGCGTCAGGCATTCTTCCAGCATCTTTTCAGTTGTTCTGCGTCTCACAAACGTTCTTGTTTGCGATCCAAACACCTCAAACTTGGATTCATCCATCCACAACACTTTTTTCCAGTCTTCCTCTGTCCAATGTCTGTGTTCTTTTCCCCATCTTAATCTTTTTCTTTTATTGGCCAGTCTCAGATATGGCTTTTTCTTTGCCACTCTGCCCTGAAGCCCAGAATCCCGCAGCCGCCTCTTCACTGTAGATGTTGACACTGGTGTTTTGCGGGTACTATTTTATGAAGATGCCAGTTGGGGACCTGTGAGGCGTCTGTTTCTCAAACTAGAGACTCTAATGTACTTATCTTCTTGCTCAGTTGTGCAACGCGGCCTCCCACTTCTTTTTCTACTCTGGTTAGAGCCTGTTTGTGCTGTCCTCTGAAGGGAGTAGTACACACCGTTGTAGGAAATCTTCAATTTCTTAGCAATTTCTCGCATGGAATAGCCTTCATTTCTAAGAACAAGAATAGACTGTCGAGTTTCAGATGAAAGTTCTCTTTTTCTGGCCATTTTGAGCGTTTAATTGACCCCACAAATGTGATGCTCCAGAAACTCAATCTGCTCAAAGGAAGGTCAGTTTTGTAGCTTCTGTACCGAGCTAAACTGTTTTCAGATGTGTGAACATGATTGCACAAGGGTTTTCTAATCATCAATTAGCCTTCTGAGCCACATTGTACCATTAGAACACTGGAGTGATAGTTGCTGGAAATGGGCCTCTATACACCTATGTAGATATTGCACCAAAAACCAGACATTTGCAGCTAGAATAGTCATTTACCACATTAGCAATGTATAGAGTGTGTTTCTTTAAAGTTAAGACTAGTTTAAAGTTATCTTCATTGAAAAGTACAGTGCTTTTCCTTCAAAAATAAGGACATTTCAATGTGACCCCAAACCTTTGAACGGTAGTATATATATATATATATATATATATATATATATATATATATATATATATATATATATATATATATATATATATATATATATATATATATATATATATATATATATATATATATATATATATATATATATATAGCCAAATTGTTCAGTCTCAGATAATTAAAAAAATAGATGAAGGAATAAGTTCTAACGCTGTGGACATTAATTGTATGCATCACTCCAAGTAATCCCAGACAACTTCTCTTTAAGATAAGGGGACTTTATTTAGGAAATAGAAAATCCCATCTATTCTAAAGCATGCAAAAATTACTACAGATCTTAGACAATAACAATAGGCTCCAGGGAGCCCAAATCACAGATAGCTTAGGAGACAAAGTCATAAATCTCAGCTCTGTGCCAAGATGGAGGGGAGCACATGGAGTCTAAGAAAGAATCATAAAACTAGCTTTGGCTAAAGGAGCACATGGGGAAAGTGTCCATGTGGTAGGCCTCTGCTTTAGCGACAGACTAAAGACAACGGAGTTAAACTTGCAGCTAAGACCAGCTAACGCAGGCCGGACCGAGCCCGACTCTGCCGACGGAGTTATCGGGGGGGAGGGAGAGGGAAAACAAGAGGGAGGAAAAAGTAAGGTGTGATCTGCTCAGGATAAAACAGACAGTTTCAAAGACAGCAATTTCACAGCTCAGACTTATACGTGTGACGACGCAAAAATGAGCAAACAGGTACAGCGCTTAAAAACACTTTAACCAAGAATGAACGAGATCTAACTCGTTAAAACTCTATTTTCTCCATTTATATCCGCCCAGACACAATATTAGTATAAATGAACCGGTTCAGTCCTACTTTGCCTTGAAGGAGGTCCAGTCCACTAGGAGGAGAGTGAATTGTGTCCGTAGTTGAGCAAGAAAGAGTTATAAAAAAAACCTGTACAGGATTTTAAGGACCGTGTGGCCCAAAGGCAGGCTGGATGGCCTGTAGGTCGACGTCTAACGAACTGTCTGGGAACAGTTCTAATATAGCTCACACGAGATACACAAACCGTATGAGCACTTCGAAGCGAGTTCTTCCCCGGTCCAGCGGGTCAGAACAAAAGAGAATCTTCACCGGTGAGATGTCCTCTGTTCAGCAGTAGTTCATCCAAGAACTTCCAGCTGGAGAACAATTCAAAATGGGCGCGACTACTCTTATAGCCCCCTTTGGCCGTGATGTCATCGCTGATGTCACTGTGGGTGGTCACGGGCCAATAGGAGTGTGTTGGGGGTCACTGCTAGGATTTCTGGGAAATGTGGTCTGCTCAGTCCATCTTTGAAATAGCTCCCAGACATTCAAAAGTTTGTTCAGTTCATCTTATGAGAAATGCAATCACAACATAAGACATGGATTAAACAGTGTGTGAGCGTGTCTGTGTGTGTCAGCAATGATGTGAGTAGATGTCAGCTGATCATGAGAAGTGGCCAGGGTTCTTTGCAAATGTTGACGACAACAATAACAATAAACATAGAAACATTGAAACACAAGGATGAAGATATCACAGGTTATAATATACATGTTTTGCTTTTTTCCCCCGGATATGGATCAACTGTACCATAGAATATTTATAAATACCGCTACCGTTAGTATGGCCAGGGTTCCCTCAGCTATGAACCTTTTCCAGACGGGGAACATAGCCCGGCTTTGTTCCTCAATCTCCCTTGAGAATTGTTCGTTCATTCTAAAGGTGGTACCTTTTAGCTCTTTCGCTCGGCTCTTTTGGTTTTTTTCTGCTGCTTATGACGTTCAAACTTGGCAACAATCAGTCTGTACTCTTCCCCCTGAGCCGATGGACACAGTGAAAGGATTGTTGTTGTTGACAGGATTGGCTGGAATCTTCAGCTACTGCTGGAGAATGTTTTTGACCGTGGCTTGTGATGGGAATATTTCAAAGTAATGTGAATCCTTTTCGCTCTGCATTGTGAAGTGTTTTTTTTAACCTTGGGGAACTAGACGTCAAGACGGCATTGGAGAGACTGAGGAGGATAATATTGAATTACTTTGTACAACTGAAGTTTTAGGAATAGGAGGGAGCGGAAGAGTTTGAGCGTTGCCCAGCTTTGGGGCATCTTATTTTGATCTGGTTCAATCTGCTTAAAAAATATTCAAAAAACGCGTATCGAATTTATCGAATTTCTTCAGTAAAAGAGATGAGAGAGATTCCTTCAGATATTTGGTGGTTTTAATACAGACTTGGTTGATCAAACAAGGAGGTACAGCATTAAATGAGAAAATATGCAATACTGACCTGCCTTCCAAAACAAGACACAGGATTATATAGGTTCAGTAATGCTGAGCCTATCAATATGAAATCACAGACAAACATTTATCAGTCGGTAGACATTTGACTCATAGGCGTAGAAGATTTCATATCGAAGCATAATCCATGTATGTCAGGACTAGGGATGGGTATCGTTAAGGATTTATCGATACTATTACTCTGATACTCCTTATCGATCCGGTACTTTATCGGTATCCTTATCTGTACTTTTTTTTTTGAAAGACTAAAACAAAAGGGGAAAAACACAAATAATGAACTGTAGTTTAAGAAAAAAAAGTAACTTAGATAAGAAGGAAGCAGCTGTTAAAAAATATCCAGCATTTATTAATTGTAAGAATAAAATAGCAGGTTAACTGTAGTTTAATAATTTTTTTAAAACTTAGATAAAAAGGAAGCTGTTGTTCAAAATATCCAGCATTTATTAATTGTAAGAATGAAATGGCAAACTTATGTCCATGCTTCACGTGTTTGCTTTGCATACAAACATACATACCTGTTATATCTGATTCAGGGGTTGTTGTTGCTGCAGCACTCAGGCAGTCAAACACCGTGCATCTTTCGGTTTGTAATTCAAATCAAATCAAACTTTATTTATAAAGCGCTTTTCATACAAGAAGTTGCATCACAAAGTGCTTTACAGATTAAAATGACCCCACATAAAACCACCTTCCCTTCCCTCCCCCACAGATTTAAAAGCATGGTCACAGTTATACCCCCCTCCCCCCAACCCATCTCCCATGCACACACACAGTTAAAAGAAAAAGTTAAAAGGACATTTGGCCGAGTGTAGATGAACCATGCAAGGAAACGCCATCAGAGGAGCCATCTGCCCCAGCAGCAGTAGATTAACAGCAGCAGCCGAGGCACCGACACAGGGCACCCAGTGGAGGCAAGGCCAAGACCCCCACCTCCACCCAAGCTCCACCTGGAGAGCACCCAGGCAGCTAGAGCCGACCACCGCTCCCGGGGCAGAGGGCTCCCACAGAGGAAACACTGGAACGGGGATTAAGATAAATTAAAGTATAAAAAGAAACGGTAAATTAATGTGCTAAGATTGAAAAGTAAAACTGATAAAAATATAATCATATAAAACATCCAGAGCAATTAAACAAACAGTGATAAATAATAATCAGTTAAAAGCTAAGCTAAAAAGGTGAGTCTTGAGACTGCTCTTAAAAACATGAACGTTCTCTGCAGCCCTGAGGTCCTCTGGCAGCCTGTTCCAGAGGTGAGGGCCATAAAACTGGAAAGACGCCTCGCCATGCGTGTGTGTCCTGACTTTTGGGATGACAAGGAGACAGCTGCCAGAGGAGCGCAGAGACCGCGAAGGTTTATATGGTAAAAGCAGTTCAGAGAGATAAGAAGGCCCAAGACCATTAAGACACTTAAAAACCATTAAAAGAACCTTAAAGTCGATCCTGAAATGTACAGGGAGCCAATGCAATGATTTTAAGACCGGTGTAATGTGCTCCCGCCTCCTGGTCTTCGTCAGGACACGTGCTGCTGAATTTTGTAGTAGTTGTAAACCTAATATACTCTTTTTGGGAAGACCAGAAAGCAGGGCATTACAGTAATCAATTCTACTGGAGATAAAAGCATGCATCAGTGTATCCGTAATGGCCCGAGAGAGAATGGGGCGGACTCTGGCGATGTTCTTTAGTTGATAAAAACCTATTTTAGTGATATTTTTTATGTGAGGAATAAAAGTCAGCTCAGAGTCAAAAATCACGCCCAGGTTCTTCACTTGTAAAGAGGGATTAAAAGACAGTGATTGTAGTTTTGGTAAAAGTTTCTCTCTCTGAGCCTCAGGACCGATGACTAAAACTTCAGTTTTGTCCTGGTTGAGCTGGAGAAAGTTTTCTGCCATCCAGGATTTAATGTCTAAAATGCAGTTAAAAAGTGCATCCATTGGCCGTGTGTCATCGGGAGACATGGAGATGTATAACTGTGTATCATCAGCATAACTGTGAAAGTTAACTCCATGTCTCCTGATGACGCTGCCAAGAGGGAGCATATAAAGGTTAAAAAGCACTGGGCCTAAAATTGAACCCTGGGGCACACCACATGTAATCCTGTGGACCCTAGAAGAGCAGGTATCTAAACTTACCATAAAAGTCCTGTCTGTGAGATAGGATGTAAACCATTTGTGAACATCACCAGAGACGCCGATCTGTTTTAAACAGGTTAAAAGAATAGTGTGTTCTACTGTATCGAAGGCAGCGCTTAGATCCAGTAGAACCAACACTGTCACCTTCTGAGCGTCATAATTTATTCTAAAATCATTTAAAATCTTCAGAAGGGCCGTCTCTGTCCTGTGGTTCACCCTTTAACCAGACTGAAATTTCTCCAGGACATTGTGCTCATTAATAAAATCATTAAGTTGAATTAAAACAAGCTTTTCTAAAACCTTGCTTAAAAATGGTAAGTTAGATACTGGTCTAAAATTATTAAAACCGTTAAAATCTAAATTGCTCTTCATCAGCAGGGGCTTCACTTCCGCCCCTTTTAAAGGCGGCAGGAAAGACCCCCGTCTGAAGGGAGCAATTCACCATGGTTAAAATCTCATCCCTAAAAGATTCATAAAATGGCTTAAAAAATGAAGCGGGAACCGAGTCCAAAACACATGTGGTGGGCCTCACTGAGGAGAAAACTTTATCAAGAGTCCCAGCTTCTACCAGGACAAAACTGTCCAGCGTTTCCTCTGGTAGAGACACACATTCAGATTTGTCTAAAACCATGTTACAATGAGAAGATAAAATATTACATCTGATGGTGTCTACCTTCCCTCTGAAGTGGTCTGCGAACTCCTCACAAAGATTGTTTGAGGGGGTTTTCTGAAATGCATTAGTAGCTCTGTTAAAAAGTTTATCAATGGTGGAAAAAAGGATTTTAGGATTATTTTTATTGTCTGATATGATTTTTGCAAAGTAAGCATTTCTGGAATTTCTTACAGCATTATTATAGGATTTGAGAAGTTCTGTGTATAATTGATGGTTTATCGTGGTTTTATTTTTTCTCAATTTTCTCTCTGCCGCCCTGCAGTCCCTCTTTAGTTTTTTAAGATTGTTATTTCTCCATGGCGCTGCAAGTTTTGAATGTGAGCATTTCACTCTAAGTGGAGCCAGCAGGTCAAGAGCGGACTGAAGTCTTCTGTTAAAATCACTGGCGATAAAATCACAGGGGGCAGGTAAGAGAGTAGGAGGAAACTTTTGGAAAACTTCTAGAAAACCTGCAGCCACTTCAGGGGTTAGATGGCGCTTCCTGACAGTTCTCACAGAGGTCTCCTGCTGGATAAAACTGGTGATGTTAAAAAACACGCAGTAATGGTCAGAGACAGCCAAGTCAACAACAGAGGTGGACAGGCCATGCGTGATGACCAAGTCCAGGGTGTGTCCTCTGTTGTGAGTTGGCTGCATGACATGCTGACTAAAATCCATATAATTCAAAATATTTAAAAATTCTGTTGATAAAGGGTCTAAAAGGTTATCCATGTGTAGATTAAAATCACCAGCTAAAATGATCCTTTCAAAGGAGTTGTACAAAATTGATAAAAACTCTGAAAATTCTTGAATAAAAAGTGCACTCTTTTTAGGAGGCTTGTAAACTGTGACACATAAAATCTGAGGAATGCTAAAAACAGTTGCATTATATTCAAAAGTACTAAAATGATCAAATAAAACAGGTTTGGCAGAAAGCGTTGATGAACTAATAAAAGCAGTTCCGCCTCCCCTTTTGCAACTCCTCGTGGAATAAGTGAAGTTAAAATTTGGTGGGGAGGCCTCTGTAAGAACAACAGGGGCATCTGTACTCAGCCATGTTTCTGTTAAAAATAAACAATGTATATTATGATCTAAAATTAGGTCATTTATTATAAAAGTTTTATTCAGCAGAGAGCGGACATTTAAAAGTGCCATATTAATAGTGGTTGGAGATGGAGTGACTGTATGATTTACTGGGGGTAGGACTTTTGGTAACTGTTTGAGATTATTAGAGTTGCATTTGCTACGTTTTTTATTATTTGTCCGCTCTCTGCTGATAATAACGGGTATAGATGATTTAGGGCAAGGTCCAAGTCCGATATGTGAATTACTGTTAAAATCAGAACTGAGTTCATAAGAGCAGGGACCAGCTACACATCAGGATGTGGCAGAAGGGGCATGGAGGGCAGGTGCAGCTGGGGCTGGTGTGGTAGACAGGGGGGGCGAGGGCATGCCAGGCTCATTGACAGCATGCGGGCACCCTGTCTATTAAGATGTAGTCCATCTGGACATAACAATTGACTCCTGTCCCAGAAAATGTAAAAATTGTCCATAAAACTAATATTGTGCATCACGGTGGCAGAGGAAAGCCAGGTGTTAAGAGATAAAAGTCTGCTAAAACGACCAATACCTCTGCCAACAGTGGGGGTGGGGCCAGAAATAAAAACAGACACGTGTGTATTTTAAAAGATTAAACAAATGAATAAAATCCAGCTTTAGGAGCTCAGATTGCTGTTTATGAATGTCATTGGTTCCAGCGTGAATAATAACTCTACTCACAGATGGGTGATGTTGGATATGGTCCAGGATCTGTTCAGTAATGTCCTTTACGGTGGCTCCAGGTAAACACAGTGTTACGGCTCCTCTCATCCTTACATTCCTGATAATAGAGTCTCCAATGATGAGCGTGGTGGGCGGCTGGTCAACAAGTTGATGCTGGGCAGAGGATCTTTCACCGTCCAGGACCTGCTGGATGTTGGGTGGATTAGCTTCCCCAGGACTGCAGTGATGTGTAGTCGGCGCCGAGGGCTCGTTCCGTGGGTTCGGGGTGTAGTGGAGAACTCCTCGGCGAGTCCTGGGTTTTGCGCGACGTGGAGGGCTGCGGGAGCCCGGCTGCTGCTCCGGCTGCTGGGAGGGGATGGGCGGCAGTCCTGCGAAGCTGCGGTGTTTCAGGGTGGCCGGAGGGACAGTCAGAGAAGGAAAGTCATGCTCCAGGGCACCGAAGCGGTTTGACAATGGTAGGCCGGGTGAAGGAGAGCGATGGTGACTGCTCCGGGGCCCCCCACCGCGGCCGGGCCCGATCATGGACCAGGCACCCTGAAGCACCCGTGTTGAGCTGATGGGGGCTTTTGGCTTAGCCCCCAGATGGAACCAGCAGTCCTCCTCTGCAGTTGTTGTTGCTCCTCCGGCGTTCAGCAGTCCGAGTCCAGCGATGGATTCCCCCTCCGCAGCTTCACCGGGCTGGCAGGGAATTGTGTCCGCCAGCTGAGCACTGTTGGCGGCGGCGAAAGTCCGGCCGAAGATGATGTCCACGTCGCGCTCGTGGTCCTGGATTTGATGGAGCGTGGAGATCCTCTGCTCCAGCTCCAGAACTTTTTGTGTTAATTTAAAACAGCCATCACATCCGGGGGTGCAGGGGAGTGAAGGCATGACGAAATAAAAAGTAGTCCGTGCTCGGATAAAAAACGCCCCCGATAAAAAGAAGTTGCTAAAAGTCAGTGGTGTTAAAATCGGTTAAAAACAGTCATCAAAAGGATTTAAAACCAGTTAAAACCGTGTTTGTTAGGGAGCCGAAGTTTGGCAAGTCTCTCTGTAGAAGGACGCCGACGCATAATTAGTGTATTTTGGCAAGGTGTTGGTCAAATTAATAGTGTTCCCGACTTTGCAAGCAAAGCTTTTATTACATATGTGACAGCGTGCATTGTAGGCATCTATTTTCGTTCACTCTGCCATCGTATCTGTAAGGCGAACACACACGGGAGCGCGCAGCAGTCGCCACTCCATCCCTGTGTGTGCTTGTTAAAGAGTAACTAAACCCCAAAACAACTTTTTTTTGGTTCTAAACTGGGTCTTCCCAATGCAGTCTTTCAGTTTCAGGGGATTTTCTTACATTTTGGTGTAAACTTGTTTAATTTTACACTATTTGGTCTAAAAACGTCTTAGTGCTGCCCTCTTAGGGTTGAACGGTGGCTACTGCATTTGAATTTTGTGATTGGTGGAGAGCGGTACATATCTACGTCACAGGCATTGACTGTCACAGCAGCCATGGTCTCACAGACACGCCCCGTGGGTTTGGGTATAAAACTATCAGACACACTCGCCCCGTGGCGAGTTTGGAGTTGGATTGCGTTTTTCAGGTTACCATTATTATCACATTAGCACTAAGTTAGCATAGCTAACATACTGTTTTGAACGTTAGCCTATGTTAGCATCACCACTCAGAGACCGGACCCATCCTGTCTCTCTCTCCCTCAGCAGCAGTGCCAGCCTCAGGCAGCGCTGACTCAGCGCCCCGAGCTAGCGGCTAGAATTGATATGGCTCGCGGCCGCTGGGCTCCATAAAGCCTCCCTCTACACCTCTATCTCCGGTGACGACGTAGGAGATCCCCTGGTTCAGGGCACCGAGCCAGCGCCGCCCGAGCTCGGTGCTGCTGAGGCAGACAGGAGGAGTCCAGTCTCTGAGTGGTAATGCTAACATAGACTAACGTTCAAAACAGATGAATGCTGATCAGATCGATCAGTTGCAAAACTGCCAACGTCGCTTTGGTCACTGTCCATGTTTCAGTGTCACATTAAGCTAGCTGTCATTTTCCTCCTGAACACACTCCCACGTTCCCCCCTCTGCTTTTCCTCTACACTTGGCCATACCCCTCCGTGCCTCCTGGCACCGCTCACTTTGTAATATTTTTCAAATGTTATCTGGGGGCGGGGTTATGATTTTTCATGGGGTTCAGTTACACTTTAAGGAGGAGTGGGCTGCAATACAGTGTTTGGCTTGTGTTTATATCTCCCGCAAAACATAAATACGAGCTTAATTGTACCGTTAAGAGGACCGGGTGAACCGTCAGAATCAGCTCCGGGGCCAATTTAATACCGGGTTTCGATACCTATCCCTAGTCAGGACGTTCTTAGACGTAAAAGAGAGTTGCCATGCCAACCCAGGCTGAAAGAGTCTGAATCAGCAGGTTTGTCCTGACCTAAATTCATACAGTGTCATATAATCAGATTGGTTACCATATCATAAAGAAAAGACACACAGTAACTATCAGTATGTGAACTACACAGAACAGATCATTCTTAACATTAATTTTTTTTCCACAATAGTCCTCCCTTTTTATAATATCTCAGTGATAAACAAAACCAAAACAAAAAACAAATAAGTAAGAATGGCTCACTTGAAACTATCACTAATGAGAAGGCAGACAGTAGAAAAAAAACAACAATACCAAATGACTTTTGTCCATTACATGTCACAGTAAGTCAACTTCTGAACAAAATGATGAGTTCTGTACATCCTTCCTAATGACAGTTATTGGACCCAATGCAACACGACATTCAAAAAACCCAGGGGCGTAAGATGATCAACCTCCAACCTATAGTCGTGTTTGTCGTTTCACGACTTCTTGGGTGAACAAGGTAGAAATTTCTGCAGCGCTCGTCATCAAAATCAGGATGTCTAAGAAATAACTGCAAAACTGCAAAACAGAGAAGAAGAAAAACAATTTTTGGCAGGATCAGTCAAGTACACCATGAATGAGTAAAATAAATTTTGCACAAATTGAAACGTGTACTCTTCCCTTAAATGAGGCTTGCATCCAGTGTGAAACCCCGAAATCAGATTGTCAGTCACTCATTTGTCAGCGCCACAGTGACCCTTTAAAGAGGTTATGCAAAAACAGATCGGTAGTAATCAATAACAATAGACTCAATTTCAGTACTGATTCACTGCTCATAAACAAAGTTATAATCTCCCCCCCTTATTCATAGATTAATATGAATAAACAAAACAATGAAATAACTGAAAAAGGAAATAATTGTTGAATAATAACAATGAACTGGAATTGAATAAATAAATAAAATAAAAATAAAAAGGAAGCATAACTGAAATCACATATGAACTATTAATGAAAGAATAATAAAAATATAATTGAAAGATGAAAATCAACGCCTTTTTTCTCTCGGCTTTACCTGGGATGAGACCCTGCTAAATTTTCATGCAACTGCCTGACTCTCATGGAGGAAGACAAGAGAGTAGTTACAGAAAAAAAAACATCAGAAAACCTTATTCACAAAGTGATTTAAAAGTAATCGTCATACACCTGTAATCCAATTACTCATATAACTCGAGGTCGTCAAGCGTGTCCACGTCACATCCATCGTCTCCATCCCCTTCATCTCGCCTTTTGGCACCAGTTTCGTCCGCATCTGTCGACTCAGCCAGAGATTTTGCTAAAATCTGATGTGTAAAAGCTCTGTCAAACACTCTGATCGCCAGACCTCTTATGATGGAATGACACAACAACCACACACAGAGAAAACTGCAAATGCTGTAATACAAGCCCCAAGCACAGAAATAGCTAGTGATTTCCACTCACCCAATACAGAATCCAACCAATCACTCAGACCTCCTAGATTAGTGTTTACATCAGCATTCTTAGCAAGGCCCTCTTTCATGACTCTCAGGCCTTCGAAAGCTCTTGATACACTACCATTAGTATCTGTGTTTCCGGGGATGTAGGTGCAACACCTCCCCCCCAGCATCGAACAGGCTCCTCCCCTTTCTGTTGCTAACATGTCGATAGCCATCCGGTTTTCCCATAACACTGGGGAGGTTGCATGGAGCTGGTCAGCCACACCCTGCAACGCGTTGTGTGAGCAATTGATGAACCTCTGCTGATTATAGAACAGGTAATTAATCCAATCCACATTTTTAATAGTAGGCCACAATAAATTGACTCAACCCTTGCTAGAATCTGATTCCTAGCTTTAAATTCATCTGGGACCCCGCGTGGCACACCAATCACGTCAAGGTAAACATGCTCATCAAAGCTGCTTGGAACAGGTGTTTCTCTCCTAGACATGTGATGTGAGGAAACTCCACTTTCCTGGAATGGATCAATTGCGATTGAGACATCATAAGCTAACATCACGTGAGCACACATACCTCCCCAATTGGGCGGAAGAGTGAATCTCAGCTTGCTGTCGCCACAAACCTAGTAAACGTCTGTTATGGCAAAAAAAAGTATCTCAGGGTTTCCATAATAAAGAAGACTTGAGTCCCAGAAGGCGTTTAAGTATTTAATTCAAACATGTCTGGCCAGACCATGGAGGGGACAGAGTTACTCGTGCATCACCCTATCCAACCTTTCTAACTAACCGCTTAAATAGTATTCAGCAATCACTGTTTATCTCTGTAGATGTCTTCACCAACCTTCACGCCCCGCCTCTGGACAGCTGCTCAATGCGAGTCTCATATCAACGCATAAAACAGCTCATCCGAAGGCCAGACTGTTATCTTACTGCCCTGGCATCTGTCTCTCTGGTGACCTGACACATATATCTTTCTCATAACATTAAGCTGGAGCAATAACCTTTACATTTTACCCTAGATGCATTCACTAAACAGAGAATATACACTTAATTCCTAATTGCATAACAATTTTCCACCACAGCCTGTTCCCGTTTCAAAATCCATCTACGCAGGTGAAGCTTAGAAGAACAGGTCCATTAATCAACAGTTGTATCATCTCTAAAGCCGCGTTCACACCGGTCAGCGCGTCCAGGCATCAAATCGCTCAAACGGACGAAAGTCGACGCTTTAAAATTAAAACCCAGCTGCTTGCACACTTGTGGTCTGCGTCGGCGCGTCGGGGCATCAGCGCGTCACGTCATTACGTCAGCGTGCGGGCGTGGATTTCTCTGTTGCTAGTTGTTTACAACATGGCGAATCTTGTCGGATCAGCAGCGCGTCTTCAACTACCGGCTCTCCCGGGCCCGGCTGGTGGTGGAAGATTCATTCGGGATCTGGTCTGCACAGTGGAGAATGTTTCACCGCAGACTGGAAGTCAACCCCGAAGTGGTGAGGGGAGCTGCCGCTGCTCATGGAGAAAGACCACTTCCAGCTGTGGGGCGAATCGGAGCCAACAACGCAACCAGAGAGGCAGTGGAGACCAGAGAAGTTTTCATGGCCCACCTCAGTGAGGAGGGGGCAGTGCCATGGCAGCCGGCAGAATAGTCATGTCCATACAGGACTGACCCAAAACGGCTCTTTTAAGAGCCACCCAGTAAAAAAATTAAGAGCAAAACTTTCTGAAAATTTCCACATCTATATTTACTATATTATATTTTAGTAATTTGTTTTTCTCTATACATTCATATATAAATTCACAAATCCCTTTCATTTATGGATTATTGTTTGTTCTGTACCTATATACTTTTGACCTGTTCACCTGTACCTCTCCTTTCCAGGTAATGACTGACAGACTGCTCTGCTTTCTCCCACAAACTCGTCTATGAATATGGTGAAATCAATCAAATAAACTCAAATAGTTCTTGCTTTTGTACTTCTGTGATATTTTATATAGTCAATAAAAAGGTATATTTCATTAAGGTAATTATTATCTGTTATTAAAAATAATATTTTCACCCAAATGGCATTACATAGGACAGTAGAATTAAATTAAGGAAAGTAGCTGACCAAAATGTTACATGTAAAAATATTTAATATAAAAAAAATACATACAACATATATACATATAATAAAACAATAAAATAAAGAACAGGAAGAGAAAGGACCTTATTTGGAGGAAGTGCGGTGGAAGACAGGAGGGACACAGAAAGGAGTCTCCTTCCTCCCCTGAAAAAGGTGTCCGCCCGATCAGTAAAACTACTGAGCATTGTCCAAATGGGTCAAATTGAGTGTTACATTAATTCTTTCAAAAATCAGTCTATGAATGTCAAATTTTAGGATGTCTCTTTCTAGAGGTGACACCCTTTTCAGGAGAGGATGAAGAGAGAGAAGGAAGTGCATGTAATCATCTGCAGGAGGAGCAGGAGCTGGTTCAGGCCGGGCCTTGAGCGCATCAAGCAGCTTTTGCTGGAACTCTGTTGGCACTGACAAGTCCTGCTCCCTCCGCCTTCGTTTTCTTGGAGGGCCTGTGAAAAAACACAGTAGAAAAATGTGTTAAAAATGCTTACAATTATGTTGAACAAATATACAAATTAGATACAATTATAAGCAACAGTTTAAGTCTGTATGAAAGGCTGAGTGTGAATTCCAGGGTATACACAGACATTTCAGAAAGTACAAAAAGTAATTCGCCAAGTGTCTGGGAACCCAAAGAAACAGATTGACATCTTTGAATAAAACCTACATTCCCAACCTTTCCAAACAGCACTTCACACCTGCAGGTGCTGGAGCAGAGGAAGGGCCAGGCTGGTCAGAAGAAGAAGCAGCAGCAGCAGAGGAAGGGCCAGGCTGGTCAGAAGCAGAAAAGGAAGGGCCAGGGGACTCTGGTTCAGCCATGTCACCTGCCTCCATGTTAGCTGGATCTGTCAAGACAGAAAGGAATATTATTGACCCTCCTGTTTATTATGCTTTATACCAAGATCACAAATACTTCTACTGCTAGCAATAATAATAAATAGCAAAACTTTGTAGTAGCAAAATGATGTAGGTTTCAGCTTTACAATAATTATTTTCATGTTTCTGAGCACGTTTTTGTGTGTGTTTGTGTGCCACTATGTCTGGGTTTTCTTCTCAAAATCTCCAACCTTCTGCCTCTAACCGCCCTGCTGCTTCTTTTTCTGGCTCCTCTGGGTGGTCATACCCCTCCGCCTGCTCCTCCTCGACCCCCATGTTGTTCGATGTTTCGCGGGGGGCGATGAAGGGTTCGAGGAAGGACAGGACAGAGAGGTACTTCCATTTCTGCACTTTCCCTCCTTCTGCTCCGCTCTTCCTTCTCTCTTTCTCTTTTCTGCTCTGCCTGACATATGTGTCCCTCAATGTCTTCCACCGTTTTTTGCAGATCTCGTCTAAATACACAATGGGAAACTGGTAATGCGTATTTAGTACCGTAGTTGCCCTAACCGCTTTTGGCTAGCGTAGCGTTAGCTAACATAACAAGAAAGTTAAAAGAAAAAATATTTTTTTCTATGTTTAACTGCTTACCTGGCACTCCATCTTGAATAAAAAATTTGCCGATTCCCCCATGGAAGGAGTTACTACGTCAGTACAAACGAGTCGCTCTGATTGGTTGACGCCGCGCGTCTGCTGCCCGAAAGTTCAATTTTCCCAACTTGAGCAGCAGACGCCCCGACGAACCGTCGGGGCGTCCGGGCATCAGCTGCGTGGACGCGCTGATGCCAGCTGCGCCGACGCGCGCGACTTGCTGCTTGGCAGTTTGGCGCCCACTAGATGCGTAGATACCATAGACTTGCATGTAATCTAGCTGCCCTGCTGCCTGGACGCGCTGACCGGTGTGAACGCGGCTTAAGCTTGTCGGATTTCCAGCACTCAGAAAAAGAAACCCCTTTATCATTAAAATGTAATATTTTAGAACATTTTCCTGAAAATGTACTCATGTCAACCTGTTCTCCTAATCTTGTCACATTATAACCAACAAAAGATGCATCTGGGGCTGGCTCTAAAAGGTAAAAAGGTGCTTCAACTGCTTTATCCAATCCACACGGCTTACCCCAGCCTTTATTCACCTGCTGCTACAGCTAAAATGCAATGTGAGGCACACACACTACAGTTTCTGCCTTCAAGGGTGAAATAAATTTTGGGGGCCTGCACTGAAACTCACTGGGCAGGATTAGTCTCAGGAGTCTCACAGTAACTCACACATTGATCCAACTTTTCCTCAAATGGTATGGGGACATAATACTTTGGAAGAGCTGTTCCCATGCAAACAACACATGAGTCAGCTCGATGAAGTCCATCATCAAGTGCTCGAAGGGCCTCTGAGGCGCCGGATGGCCAGCAGTTTTAGTGGACACCGGTCGCCCTGGATTGTTTGTGGCACACACCATGCATGAATGACAATATTTCTCTGCGAAAGAGGTGAATCCTCTTGTAAACCAATGTGTAGCAACCGGATCAAACATACCACTTTTGGAACAATGATCCAACCCATGGCTGAACTTAGCAAAAACTGAAAAGAAATGTCTAGGAAGACATGGTTTGTTCTCAACAGAAACCCACACCCCCTCATTGTTCTTACAACCTGCATTCTTCCAGGCTGAAATCTCAGATGAGGTGGCAAAACTTTGAAAAGCAACCACATCTGTCACATCTGGTTGATCACCTAGTGTATCATGGCAACACATTCAATTTCAATTCAGTTTATTTATATAGCGCCAATTCACAACAGATGTCATCTCAAGGCACTTAACAAGAAGTAATTTCAATACATTTATACAAACATTCCAATCAGTTAAAAAGTTTCCTATTTAAGGAATCCCAGCAGATTGCGTCAGTCATTGGCGTGAGGTTGGGCCCCGTTGATGCAGACTTTCCAACCACAGCAATCCTTCAGCAATCCCTCATACTGAGCAAGCATGTAGCGACGGTGGAGAGGAAAAACTCCCCTTTAACAGGAAGAAACCTCCAACAGAACCAGGCTCAGTAGGAGCGGCCATCTGCCACGACCGTCTGGGGGTTTGAGAAGACAGAGCAGAAACATAGAAGGAACAGAAGATCTGATATAAGAGAACTTTCTATGTTACAGAAAGTAAAAAGTTGATAACAGGACACAGTGGATGTTCAGCTACTGGGAGGATCATCCCAGTCGATGCCCCCCGTCCAACAGGGCATTGCAGCCAAGCAGGATACCAGACCAGGTATATCTTCTATGGAGAGAAAAACACTGAGAGAAAACAAAGTTAACAGTCGAAATAACAGAATGTACTGTAATACAACTGGAGAGTCGTAGGAGAAAAGGAAGTTGCAGAGTGAAGAAAATTGGTAAGTCTGTCCTCCAGCAGTCTAAGCTTATAGCAGCATAACTACAGAGATAGCTCAGGATGACCTTAGCCACTCTAACTATAAGCTTTATCAAAAAGGAAAGTTTTAAGCCTGGCCTTAAAAGTAAACAGAGTGTCTGCCTCACGGACTAAAGCTGGGAGCTGGTTCCACAGGAGAGGAGCCTGATAACTAAAAGATCTGCCTCCCATTCTACTTTTAGAAATCCTAGGAACTACAAGTAAACCTGCAGTCTGAGAGTGAAGTGCTCTGTTGGGAACATATGGAACAATTAGATCTCTGATGTATGATGGAGCTTGATTATTAAGGGCTTTGTATGTAAGAAGAAGGATCTTAAATTATATTCTGGATTTAATAGGGAGCCAATGAAGGGAAGCTAAAACAGGAGAAATTTGATCTCTCTTTTTAATATTCATCAGAACTCTTGCTGCCGCATTTTGGCTCAACTGAAGGCTTTTAATGGCATTTTGTGGACTACCTGATAGTAAAGAATTACAGTAGTCCAGCCTTGAGGTAACAAATGCATGGACTAGTTTTTCAGCATCACTCCTAGACAGGATGTTTCTAATTTTAGCAATATTCCGGAGGTGAAAGAAATAAATCCTAGAAACCTGTTTAATATGGGATTTAAATGTCAAGTCTCAGTCAAAAATAACGCCGAGGTTCTTTACGTTATTACTGGGGGCCAATTTAATGCCATCTAGATGAAGTGATTGACTAATCAGTTCCTGTTTAAGAACTTCTGGTCCAAAGACAGCAACTTCTGTTTTGTCAGAATTTAAAAGCAAAAAGTTTAGGGTCATCCATGTTTTTATGTCTTCCAGACATGCCTGTAATCTACCTAACTGACTGGGTTCATCAGGATTTATGGATAAATATAGTTGTGTATCATCTGCATAGCTGTGGAAATGTATCCCATGCTGTCTAATGATTCTACCAATTGGGAGCATATATATGGTGAACAGAATTGGTCCAAGCACAGAACCCTGTGGAACTCCACAAGTAACCCTTGAGAGTGAAGAGGATTTATCATTTAGATGAACAAACTGGAATCTATCAGACAAATATGATTTAAACCAGCCTAGTGCTGTTCCTTTGATCCCTGCAACATGTTCAAGCCTTTTAGAGAATATTATGATCGACTGTGTCAAAAGCAGCACTGAGATCTAACAAAACCAGAACAGACACAAGTCCATTATCTGAGGCCATGAGAATATCATTAGTAACCTTCACCAGTGCTGTTTTAGTGCTATGATGAGCTCTAAAACCTGACTGAAACTCTTCAAACAGCTCGTTACTGTTTAGATGCTCACAGTAGTGACACATGTAGTTGTCAGAGGCTGTCAAACGGCTCTTTTGGCGGCTGAATCAGCTCTGGCATTTCCCAAGGAAACAGTGTCTCCTAAGGAGGAGTGAGCTGCGCATTTCCTAACAGCAATCATGGAGGGCAACAGAATTGCCTCCAGGAGAGCACAGACCTGGGGTGCATTCAAAATGGGCTTACCATCAGACTTTAGGCATCTGCGGTGCTTCCAGAGCGCCCCGAAATGATGCACGACACCTACCGCATAGCTGCTATCGGACCATACATTAACTGCCTTGTCTTTTGCCTAATCACAGGCCCTAGTCAAAGCCTTCAACTCAGCTGTCTGCGCAGAGAAATTAGACGGGAGGCTTCCTTAAGACTGAGTACAATGATCAGAGCAAACAGCAAACCCCACCCAATTTTTTCCGATCGGTCTCTGAAAGCTGACCCATCCACATAAAGTATCAAAGTCAGGGTTGTGTCAGTCAAGTCAGGTCGTGGTGTACACAGTACCTCTAACTCTGCCTGGCAGTCATGGGGTTCCCCGTCATCGTCCATAGGCAGCAAACTGGCAGCATTTAGTCCCGTACACCTTCTCACTGTTATATTCTGCAAATTTAACAGAATTGAAGAATACCTTAACCATCTTGCTGCTGACAGGTGTGACGTTCTCTGTTCCAATAAAATAATTGCAACGTTAGGTGGGACAAATACAGTGAGGGGAGAGGGCGACTGTGGCTCGGGAGAGAGGAGTTCGTCTTGTAACCGTAGGGTTGCCGGTTCGAGTCCCCGCTCTGTCTGTCTCAGTCGTTGTGTCCTTGGCCAAGACACTTCACCCTTCAGGGTAGCTTGCCATCACCAGTGTGTGAATGTGTGAATGACTGAATGTGAAGTGTGTGTGTGAAGCGCTTTGGGGTCCTCACGGACTAAATACAGCGCTATACAAGTACAGGCCATTTTACATCACTATGTCACTAGAGGCTAAAACAGCCTTTTCAGCTGCCGCGACTGATCTCAGACAAGCCAGGAGCCCAGCTGCAACTGGATCAAGTTTTGCAGAGTAGTAAGCGACTGGATGTTTCAAACCACAATGTTCTTGCAAGAACACGAAAACCATGCACCCATTTTTCTCATCAACCATCTGAAAAAATGGTTTCTGTGCATCTGGTAGGGCTAATACTGGGTGGTTTTGCAGTGCCTTCTTTAATTCCTCAAATGCTTGCCTCAGGGTACCACTGGATGACGGCAGAGGCCACCATATTTTTCCCATGTATCAGCTCAGACAGTAGCTTTTCTAATACAGCATAGTTTGGAATGGAATTCCTACAGTGAGAAGTTAAGCCTAAAAAAGACATCATTTGTTTCTTGGTGATCGGTTTAGGAATCTGCTGTCCCTGACTGCTGAAGGAGGAGCAGCTGCTCTCTGTCTCTCCAGATCCGTTCACTTTATTTTCTTTCTGTTTGCTTTTCTTGTTTTCTTTTCTTAACCTTTTCTTAGTTACTTTATCTACCCAGCCCCTGGAGTTACTGTATTGGACCGGATCTCTTCTTGGATTACTTTTTTAAGGACTTATCAACATGGCTTTTTGCTCAGCTGAGGATTTTGAAAAACTGTCCCATGTAATTGAGGGCATTGAAACGAAGCTACGTTGTCTGGAAATTAATTTTGATCTCCACGCTGATTATGGAAACGACACAACTTTACCGTTGAATTGTCATAGTTCCCAGGTGTTTGTGTTTTGTTAGTTATTTTCCTTATTTAGTTCCATTATCATGTTTAGTTATTCTTTGTCTTTACTAGTTATTTCTGTACTTGTTTCTGTATTTCTCCTTGTTCTTAGATGTTTTTCACCCTTTGCTCCTTTGTCCTCCTTCTTATTAGTATTTCTCTTTAGATAGTGTCCTTATTTATTTCTTCCTTCTGTTCTCCATTGTTTCCTTAAAGATTCCTCCCCAGACATATTATCTTTGCTTTATAGTTTCTTTAGAGTTTTCTGTCTCCCTAGCCATTCCTCCTTCTCTCCCAGTTGTTGATTATTTCCACCTGCTCTCTTCCTCTCACCTGCATCTGCTCTCACTAATTGGTCATTGGTCTTCTCTGTCACTTCCTCATTCCCTCCTCAGTATATATTCACCTCCCCTTCAGTCACTACTCGCTGGTTCGTTGTCATTCTTCCCTTCCTGGTTCCTGCCTTCCCTGTTCATCCCTGGTCTGTCTTTCCGCGTTCCCTGGTCTCCATGTTCCCTGGTTACCTCGTTATTATTTGTAAGTTTACATTTTATTATTTAATTAAATCTGAGTTCATTTAAGTTCTGCATTTGGGTCCTCTTTAAAACACGCAAACCTGACATGAATACACACAGGGAACAGCCTATCAGCCCGGTGTTACATCGGTCTAACCGTGTCACAGAGAAAACACAGGACAACGCTACTCCCTCAGCAAACAGACGTCTTACAGGCAGAACTCCACACTCTAATAAAGTCTGGCCAGCTTTAAAATGCATGGAATCATCAACCCCAGCCCGTTCTCCGAGGAAGAAAAAACAAAAGAAACTCCAGCACAGAGAAAGCTCTGAACCCAGACCTGCCGCTTCTGCTAAAAGTAAACAAAAGAGGTTTCAGCCAAAAACAAGAGATATTACTCCACTTGGATTCCCGCTTAAAAACAGATTAACAGCCCTGAGTTCCCCGAAATATGACGCAGCCCCCGGGACCAGTCAAAGCCACCAGGAGAAACCCAGCCGCATCAGACGGACACATAACAAAGTAAGAGCCCCCCCCAGCAAAGATTGTTATCATACAAGACGGATCAATGAATGGAATTGAGGCTTTTTGTAGCAAGAACACCAGAGTTTATAGCTTCCACAAAAATACAGTGAGAGAAATATCAGAAAAAATCCAGAAAATCTTGGACCAACATCCTGCTTTGGAAAAGCTTGTCATTCACGCTTGATCATCAGATATCGCGATGAGACAATCAGAGATTCTGAAGAGACTTTTCTGATTTCCTACAGAGACTTGATGGACTTAACGTAAACATCCTCATCAGCGGACCAGTCCCTGAAGGGAATGATGAAAGATTTAGCAGACTCCGCATTCTCCATAAATGGTTGAAGAAAAAATCAGCTGAGAAGTGGTTCACATTTATGAATAATTTCAAAGTATTTGGAAGTGCTAATCATCTGTTCAAAGCAGGCCGTTATCTTAAAAAGGCCGGATTAAGGCTGTAAGCAGCAAACATTTTTTCTTATCAAAATCAGAAAGCAAAACACTTGCTCCCAAAAGTTGACCTGGAGACACCCATGGATATCAGAGAACAAAAACAGCAAGTCATGATGACACCACAGGACCGAACAAATAAACAACCATCAGAGATTAAGTCTTCATCTTCCTGTGACTCAGCCACATCAAATGAGTCTCCATTTAGAAACTTTACAGACAGACTGAACGAGCAAATCAAATTTGGGACACAATTAACACCTAAACTTAGACTACACCAAACCCCTGGGACTAGTGTCAATAAGCCTGGGAGCTTTCCCCCCACTGATTATTACAGATATTTGAGGGAACCGGGTAGTAAATCTACCCCTACCGTCTCCCAGAACTCACCCGGCACCCCTGAACTTAGCATACCAGTGATTATCAGCAGCAGGAAACATAAACCGTTAACCACATGCTCTCATATTAAACAAAATCTCAAATTGATAACCTGTCAGAAAGTTCAGCTGCCCATCATCACAATACTTAAGTTAGCTTTATTAAACAATAGATCTCTATCCGGGAAGTCTTTTCTTATCAATGACTTCATCACTGAGCATAATTTACACGCCCTTTTTTTACATCAGAAACTTGGCTAGATGAAAATAACGAAACAACTGCATTGATATAATCTACTCCTCCAAATTACAATTTCTTAAGCGAGAGCAGAAAACACAGACGAGGTGGAGGTGTAGCCACCATTTTTCACAACTCAATGAACTTTAAAAAGGTAACCCTGGGCACATTTGATTCTTTTGAATACCTAGCCACCCAGATAAATGAGCCTAACAAAGCTTTATTTCTAAGTTTATATAAACCACCGAAACTTAACTCTAACTTCTTTAATGATTTCAATGACCTTCTTTCTGTAATATGTATTGATTATGACCAACTAATCATTGTGGGGGATTTTAACACCCATACCAACAACCCCCAAGATAGACAAGCAAAAACATTAGATGATACTGTCCACAACTTCGGCCTGACCCAGCATGTCAAACAACCACCACACAATAAAGGTCACACTCTGGACTTATTTATCAGCAAAGGTTTAAATAATTCCAACATCTCGGTAATTAATATTACATTATCTGACCATTTCTGTACCATCTCTGCTAAATTACCCAGCCACAGTAAGACCACTATAAAAAAGCATTTTCTAGGGGATAGTTCAGTAGAAACCTTTAAACATATTTACCCTTCCACCACATCCCCTTCATCTCCCAACTCAAACTCAGTAAATAAGTTGGTAGATAATTTCCTTGCGAAAATCTCAAACATCATGGATTCCATTGCTCCAACTAAAGTGAAAGTAGTCTCAGGTAGAAAGAAGTCTCCGTGGACAAGTAATCCTCTGGTACGTAGTGAAAAAAGAGAGTGTCGACGAGCCGAAAGAAAATGGCGGAAAACTCAACTCCAGGTTCACTGTGAGATCTACAAAGAGAGACTGAAAAGATATCAGCTAACTATAAAAGATGCTAGGGAATCGTTCTTTTCTGAAATCATCAACATAAACATTAATAATGCACAGACCCTATTTGCAACAGTGGAAAGACTAACTAATCCCTTAGTGACAGTAGCCCCTGAACTAAACTCTACCAGGGCCTGCAATGAATTTGCCAGCTTTTTCACTGAAAAGATTCTAACAATTAGACGGTCAATCTGTACCTCAATTCGAACCCACAACTAGTGCCATCCCCAATCAACAACAATGTAGAGAAAATGTCTGAATTCCACGAATTAAACCAGAACAGCCTTGAAAAAATCCTTATCCAATTAAGCTCCTCCTCCTGCTGTCTTGATATCCTACCCACAGCTTTTCTAAAGAAAGTTCTTCCTGTTATTGGGTCTCATCTTGTTCAAACAGTGAACTCATCCCTGCTATCAGGTGTCTTCCCTCAGGCTTTAAAAACAGCAGTTATTGAACCACTGCTAAAGAAGAAAAATCTGGACAACACGTTAATGAAGAACT
The DNA here is from genome assembly GCA_963556495.2 of Valencia hispanica. NCBI lineage: Eukaryota > Metazoa > Chordata > Actinopteri > Cyprinodontiformes > Valenciidae > Valencia > Valencia hispanica. Next base: position 14,848,311 of record OY747714.1, on the reverse strand, counting down.
ACAGGCCAATCTCTAATCTTCCATTCATCAGTAAGATTATTGAAAAAGCTGTTTCAGCAGTTAAATAGCTTCCTAACAATGACAAACCGTTTTGATGTTTGTCAGTCTGGTTTCCATGCTCACCACAGCACCGAGACTGCCCTCATCAAAGTATTCAATGACATCCGCCTAAATACAGACTGTAGTAGAACCACAGAGCTGGTTCTGTTGGACCTCTTACCTAAAGAACAGGGACTTCTATGTTTCAATAGGAAACTTTTCATCAGAACTGTGGAGGTTCACAATTAGTCAGAGGACAAAGGTGGTTTGACTTGCAAGTTGTTTTTTAATATTTTCTTTTCTTTTGAGGAAAAAAAGGGATAAAAAGTCCAACAAACATTGAAAAAGATGTTGAGGGACAAAAATAGTTTGGGCCCAACTTAAAGTTAACTAAATAAAACACAGACAAAAAGACTGACTGGCCTGACAAGGATTCTTCTCTCCCGAATGAAGCACTCAGGGGAGGTTTTAAGCAGAAGTACAAGACTAATCTAGACAGATGGGGGAGAAGAAATAAACTAAAATTACAATTTACTAATCTAAGTTGAAACAAAGAAAACCATTAAACTAACAAATTAAACAAAAAAAATAATCTAATCAATAAAGAAATTAAATCATAATCTTTAAGGAAACAAAATTAAAGTCCATGTAAAGGTTTGGCTGCTCCTCCTGCAGTTGTCCCCTTCAGTGGAGCAGGCCAACCTTCAGTAATTGTGGGATTGAGGGCACCTGGGGTGAAACTCAAAGACAAAGAAAGTAAATAAACTGTTTTTCACTTAAGACAAATCAAATGTGTGCACTACATTTAACCTATATCAAGTAAACAAATGAAATGTTTTAATTTACAGAAAAACAAAAGAAATACTAACACCTATGTGGTGGGTGCTGGTCCATCCACCACAAGAACGAACAGAAATCACATGTGGGGTGCCCCAGGGCTCCATCCTTGTGCCCCTCTTATTTAATAACTACATGCTCCCACTAGGCAGGATTATAGCAACCAATAACATTAGCTACCATAACTATGCGGATGACACTCAGCTCTACGTTACAATGTCACCAGGTGACTCTGAACCCATTCAAACCCTAAATCAATGCATTGACCATATAAATTGATGGATGTGCCATAACTTTCTCTAGCTAAATAGAAACAAAACTGAAGTAATTATTTTTGGACCCAAAAATGAACGATCAAGAGTCAGCACACAGCTTCAATTAATACAGCTAGAAACTACCGATCAGGCTCGAAACCTATGTGTAGTAATGGACTCAGACCTGAACCTCCAGGGTCACATAAAGGCAATAACAAGGTCAGCCTTCTATTACCTGAAGAACATTTCTAGGATTAAACGACTGATGTTGCAACAGGACCTAGAAAAATCCATGCGTTTATCTTTAGTCGGATTGATTACTGCAACAGCATCTTCACAGGTCTGCCTAAAAAGTCAATCAGACAGCTGCAGCTGATCCAGAACGCTAGAACCAGGAAAGTAGAGCACATCACCCCACTTCTAAAGTCCATACACTGGCTCCCTGTAGCTCAGATAATAGACTTCAAAATACTCCTACTAGTTTATAAATCATTACATGGCTTAGCAACAAAATATGTTGAAGACCTGTTGTCACAGTACCAACCACCAAGACCACTCAGGTCCTCCAACTCTAGCCTATTAAACCTCCCTAGACTCAGAACTAAACATGGAGAAGCAGCTTTCAGTTTCTATGCTCTCCTTATCTGGAACAGACTTCCTGACGAGTGTAGAGCTGCTGAAACTCTGAACTGCTTTAAATCGAGACTAAAAACCCATCTGTTTAGAATTGCTTTCGAGTAAATGCTTGATGTCATATGTATGAAATGTGTCATGCTCTCTTGCTTTATAGATCTTTCTCTTGCTTTATTGTGTGTTTCTTTTACTTTTAATTTCCAATGTTATATTCCATGTCTTTTTTTCTTTTTTAAATCACCAAATTATGTAAAGCACCTTGAATTACCCTGCTGTAGAAAGTGTGCTATACAAATAAAATTGGCTTGCATTGCCTTGTTGCACAGCTTTGACCCTTTTAGTAGACAAAGACTTTGAGCTTTATGAGACAACGTGACCAAGAAAAGTGACCTCTGACTTCACAAACTGCAGTTTTGACAAACTAGCTTTATGTCCAAATGCATGCAAATGCTTCAACAAAGCAACAGTGTCTGTTTCACACTGTTTTTCCGACGGTGCACACAATAACAGGTCATCGACATATTGGATCAAAACAGAGTCGCGATACAGTTCTAGTCCCTCCAAACTCTCTTTAAGTGCCATGTTAAAGATGGTAGGTAAATCTAACACGAAACGCCATTCTTCACGTGTTTCTCTGATTTTTTTCACTAGAAAAATCGGACTACGAATGGGGGAACTGGTGCATCCGACAATTAGCCCAAATTCTAACAGCGCATCAAACACTGGTTTTATTCCACAAACTGCTTCAGGTTTTAATGAGTACTGGTGTTGAACTGGGCGAAAGGATGATTTTGGTGGGATTTTGACAGGATTACAATTACTTAATTAAACCCACATCCTATGAATATTTTGCCCACAAGTCAGATGAGATCTGCTGTAGGGGCAGGGGTATTTCTGCCTGTTTTGCTGCGGTATTTTCATGTAGAAATGCGTGTGACAGCATCTCCTCAGAGTCATCAGTTAAATGAACTACTCTGGTGACATGCACTGTGCACTGAAATGGGCGTTTAAAAAGATGTGCAGATTTTTAGTGAAAAACGGAGGTGTCGCGCTGCCTTTGTTCCCAATCAGAAACTGACTGAGCTCGGTGAACAAGTTTTTCCACAATTTCCCATGTTGCACCAGCCGGTTTAGAGAGAGAAATGCAGGGCCGCCGCTGTCCATACGCAAAGTACGCAGAGCGCGTAGGGCCCTAGGTACCTGGCGGGGGCCTCCAAAAAGGGTTTCCAAAGAAATGCCATGAAAATTATCACATTAGCCTATTGTATATAATACATAAATTAAACAGGAAATGACAATAAGTAGGCCTAGATAAATGCAAATGTTTGTGACAGTTCATATGGTTAATTCTTTGTTTTAGAAGTGTGTAAAAGCTAATTAAGCCTCAGACTCCGTCTGTAAAACAGGAAGACTTGATTACTTGAGTAAATAAATTACTTTACTGAATATATCTGTGTTAAACCCCTTGTGTTTGATTTTCCTGACAGTATAAGCCTGTATTTGGCGTCAATCAGCTGTTTTTGTTTGTGAAGTTTAACGGCAGACATGAAAGCTGCCGCCTCGTTAAGTTAACCAGTGTTAGAGATTTTATTTTTCTTCTTTTGTTTGACAATATTATGTAAATGCATTTGAGTTAAACAAACTTTTCTGCATGGTCTGTCATGCAGGCCAGTTTTTTTTAAACAATAATTGGGTTGAAAGAACAGAAACAAGTTTAACCTGAAGGTTACAAAGAAAGGTGTCGTGAGTAACAAACTCAAGTTTTTGCATGAATGTGAACAGTAGGTTATGTGTTTATATGTTTAGTAAATTCCCGGCTGATAATTTACTGAGCAGGATTTACAAATTCTATTTGCACTACCACTCCTCCGAACCGAGAACTGGTCCAGTAGTTCCTAATTCTCTGTATTACAGTGATGTAAGTGCAACAATAAGTTTTCATCCTAGATTTGTTGAATCTTGAAAAATGTCCTCCTTTTTGGCCACCCTATGTCAAGGCCTAATTGTTTTGGCAAAACAGAAAACACGGTCAAAAACTGTATTATTGCCCTCAACGTTAGCATACAGCTAATTTCAAACCCGTAGCCTGCACAAAAGACCATAAGCTACTAACAGGACCCGGACTATACACGACGGGCATTATTTTAGGACACAACCGAGCAGCACCGGTCCATGGCATGCCATGCTGCTCTAAAGAAAGTTTTGTATATTACTTATATATTATTTATACCTTACTGCTGTTGTTGCAGTTTATTTTGTTTTTGTTTTATGCTGCATATTACTTAATATCTAAATGTTCGTGTTCATATGTTTATTTAATGCCAATTTGAAAATAAATAGCAACAAGTTAAGTAGGAACTCGAGTTTTGTCTGTGTTTGTGTTTGTGCCAATTATGCTTAGGGCCTTCAAAAGCCTAGCAGCGGCCCTGGAGAAATGTATGGATTTTCATGAACTCGGTAAAGTGTTCGCTGTTCAGGTATGAGGCAGACATTTAGTGCAGCTGAATGTGTGTCCCAAACCACGTAGGGTATGTTAAATGTGTCTGTGTCTGAGGTAAACCATGTCTGCTCATTCTCCGTGTCCGGTTCTGTAGAAATGTGTGATGTTGCAATGGAGGTCTCCTTCTGGCATAAAAACAGATGCTGGACTCACCAGATTCTGAGCCGAATCAAGGAGGGATTTTGCGGTGGTACCTGCTATCAGCTTCCACTCATATTCATGTTTGAGGTCGTGAGGGCTGTATTTCACTGCCATCAACACTGAGTCCTCCTGAGCTGGTACAACTCGGATGCCTTGTGGTGATGAAAAAAAGTGATATTTAGTTTGCACATCCGGTCTCTTCCTAATAAATTTACAGGACATTTTTGAGAAATCAGAAAACCGTGTTTGAAAGCTGGCCCCTCTCCCAGCTGACAACGAAGAGGGTAGCTAAAACGTTCTTTTACAACCTGACTGGAAGCAGAGATAGAAAAAACATGGTTGCCGCTCATTTTTGGATGTGGTTGTAGTTCCGTATTTTTCAGAACTGAATGGGTTGCTCCGGAGTCAACCATGAACTCCACAGATGATCCTGAAATATTTTGAGACAGAATAGGTAAGGCCTTGTTTGCTTCTGAAGTGAGATGAGCATACGTACCAGTTGGTGTTGTCTGTTGTTTCTCTAAATGTTCAATGGCTTCTGTAATCAAGTTGTGAGGGTTAGTTTTATTAGTGCAGAAAGCAGATTCTTCCTTGCAAAGAGCAGAATTTTCAGATTTTTCATTGTCAACAAGTTTTTTATCACAAAAAAGTTTATCTCTTTCAATGTGATTGGATGTGTCTGTGTGTGTTTTTGTGCATGTCAGACCTGCAGATCCATCAGTTGGCATAATGGAGAATTCTCCTTTCTGCTCATTACTGGAAAATTTTCTTAGTCAGCTAGCCCAGCTGGTTTGGTGACGGCCTCTCCGTGTGGCTTATGAAGCCTGCCCACATTGGTCTTGAAAATGTCCACGTCTCCCGCAGCGATAGCAACAGTCATTGTCCTCTGGTATAACTCTGCGGTGATCAGCTGACTGCGGAATACTGTGGTGTTGCACTCTGTGTCTTTGTCCACCTCTGAAGTGACGTCGGCCTCTCATCCTGTGATCCCGTGTCACAGCTGAATACATTGTTGTTAAGGCCGCATTGTGCAAATCACTTTCTCTTTTTGTCTTTAAGTCATTTTCTCTCTTTATGAATCTCTCAGAATGCATTTAAAGAAAATTGGATAATGAGTTACATTTAATTTCCCTTTGGGATTAATAATGTAATTCTGAATTGAATTTGACAACACGTTGGAAGCACTCATTCATGTAATCCTGTAGTCTTCCCAAATTTTCTTTTTCGCGGTTGCCGTGGGCTTGCCAACTAGTTCGTTTATAATTTTGTTTAATAGCGGACTTTGTTTTTATTAGGTTGATCGGAGCATATATTTGTCTCGCTCAGGAGGCTATCATGTTGACGTTTCATCTTGTGCGTGTTAAACGAGGCTAGTCTTCCTTACTCATTTACAATTAAATGTTTAACACATCCAAAACAAAAAAGCTAATAATCGACTTAGGACGCCAGCCATCCCGTGAATCCCAAGTGTTCATAATCAGTGAACCCATTTCCATCACTGACACTTTCAAGTTCCGTGGAACCAATATCAGCAACAATCTTAAATGGAAAACAAATGCACATATCTACAAAAAAGCACAGCAAAGTCTTCCATCTGCAACAACTCAAGAAATTTGGAGTTAGGTCCCACCTCCTGCGGGGTTTCTACCTAGTTATAGTTGAAAGTACTCTCACCTCATCCATTACCGTTTGGTTTAGCAGCCTCAACATACTCTCTGCTGTGGAAAGAACTTCTATGGTATCTGCAAAAGTCGGGTCCTCATCATTACCTTCTTAGTTTTCAGAATCAGACTCCAAATTACAGGGTTGACATAGTCATAAAATTTGATTGATTATCTCCAACAGTGGGAACATGTTTGCCATCTAGTCAATATGATGAATGGGTTTTTACTTTCTGCTCCAATTACATCATAGGTGTGGCTGCTTCTAAGTCTGTTGCATGCTAAGGCAGCATTTTAATGTGGAATTAATCCAGTGTACTGTTACACCCATAACACTTTGATTTACCATCAAATTGTCAGCAGTGGTGGAAATGAAGTTTCCCTCTCCAATTGTAGCATTCAAATTAGCATTCATTGTGTTGTATTTTCTCTCAAGGTATCCTGCCAAATGATTTTCTGTGGCAGGTTGTCACTGCTTTTAGTCACTACTTTTCCTGTGGAGATGGACTAACATGTTCTCAACAACACAGCATGCGACGAGCTTTTTCAATTCAGTGTCACTCGGTCTTGTCAACTCTTTAGTCATTTTTCACCCATTTAGAATAAGAGGGGCCATTGGAGTTTTGTCCATTGCTTAATTGGGATAATAGGAAATCCCTGGGGTATTTCCCAGAGGAAGATGAGCCTCCATGTCTCATTGCACTGATGCATACAGTAAAGTATGCAAAAGGAGCCACAACCAAGTATGTGATCCATATGCTTTACAGTACATGGGCATACTTTTCAGATGGTAGATCTGGTTGAGACAAACTCAGGGAGTGCAGACCTCATATACATGCTGTCTTGTATACAGGAATATACCAGAGTCTAGTTATACTTGTTTGGCCAACACACATAGAAACTTCCTTCTTAATTGGTTATTTTTACTTTTTAATGTTTTATTCATCAAGCAAGAAGTCATGTAAAACAGTCAAAGCAGAAAATATTTAAAAAATGGACAAAAGACAAGAGTTTACTTTCATCTTAGCAAGTAAATAGCACATATGACGTTACAGGAACAGCATTTCAATTAGTTAAGGAAATTGAACTTTTGAAAAATCCTAAAAAGTAGCACGTTTCAGTGTCATTATTATTAATATTAATTTTAAAAGCTTTTTTACAAAGTGAAGGCATATTCAAAGTAATCAACAAAAATATTTACTTTAGTTCACATAACAGCTTTAATTCGGTTTAGAATTTGACATTGATTGAAAACAGTCCCAGCAGAAAATAATGCACAAAGAATAAACAATAACGTTAATAGGTACATTGCAAACAAAAACTAGAAAACTAAAAGTTAATAATGTAACATTTATTTTAATACATTTCTATTCCCAATTCAATCTTACAAAGTCAGAGCATTTTCAAACAATAATTGCAACTAGGGATGGGCAGAAAAACGAAAACTTACCTATACTGAAATTTATCACTAACATTTTGCCCATGTCAGTATATATAAAAAAAAAGGTGTGTAGTTTTGTAATGCTCAAGCCCCTTTAACATGCTGCAGCCGTACTACGTTAAGAGTGGATGGGGTGGTGACATCGTGCAGTCATGTGACTCCACCCCATTCAGCTGTATTGCCAACTTAGCGACTTTGTTACTATATTTACACCCCTCTAGCGACTATTTCAAAAAAAGCGACTACCGACAAATCTAGCAGCTCTGTAGCTGAGACTGACATGAAGACCGTATCCTCGTTACTTTTCTCACTGAGCAGTGGTGCTGCTGTGGGCTTCTCTTTCATCCCAGACCGCTTACAGCAGGCAGGCAGCCAGGCCTCGAGCTGCAGCCCTGCTCACCCATGTCGAGCAGTCAGAGCAGCTGTTACCCCTACGGCATTTGAGCTGCCACTGGCTGATCCTACCCAGGCTTAGATTAAAGTGTAAAAAAAAAGTCTAAAATAAACAAAAGCACACTAAATAAATCCCAGATTTTACTCACAGCTCAGTCACCTCATCTACTGTGTGTGCGCCTCTCTGTGACAGACGTTAAACAGTCATGTCTTAGTCTACACTGTATTCTTAGGAATACAGAAAGGAGTGGAAATCGAAGGCTGGATTAAAAGGCTGGTTGAAGCCGTTTATTGGAGAGTTTACACTGGTATACTGCCTGTATTGTAAGACTGATTTTTATTGCCACAATTAATATAAAAACACATAACTCAAAAGGCTTAACCTTTAAACAGTTCCACCCCAACCACACTGCCATTAATAGTTTAAAAAAAATTATTTTGCAAAAATTATTCCACTTTCCTACTGCGTCCATTAAGTTGTACTGTTTTTGCTCTTTAGTATTTCCTGTATTAACACAGACAGAAAAGGTCAACTTAAGTTTACCAACTTTCTGTTTTCACAGAGAGGATAAAGGCAACAAAAGTTTGTGGTTTCCTGTTTTTCTGCTCAGTTAGATGGATGCTGTCTGCTCAAGAACAAAAAGACATATCTAATTGAGCAAAAAGGGCTATTTAATTAAGTTTTAGTCATGCAAGGCGACCACGTCATTTAGCGACGTCTAATGACTTTTGGGACAGCCAATAGCTTTTTCCATGCTGAGGAATTGGCAACATTGGAAGAGAAAAACACTGAGCAAATGGAGGAGGATTCAAATGTTGAATCTGGGGTAAAGCTGGTCGAGAAGGAAGAGGAGAAGCCACAGCTCCATCGTTAGAGGTGAACTGATAAATATAACATATCGATCTAATGCCGTATCACCAAACCCTAATTTAAATTTTAAAATAAATGATAGCAACAGCTTTAATCTAATTAAGCTTGAAAGACAAACAGTTTTCAGTTTAATAGGAACCAAAGATTCCAGCCTCAGAAGTTCTTGGGAGTCCCGATGTTTGAATATTTTACAAGGTTTGCTATACTTAAAGAGTAACTAAACCCCAAAACAACTTTTTTTTTTGCTTCTAAACTGTATAAATGGGTCTTTACCAATGCAGTCTTTCAGTTTCTGGTGATTTTATTTACATTTTGGTGTAAACTTGTTTAATTCTACACTTTTTGGTCTAAAAACGTCTTAGTGCTGCCCCCTTAGGGTTGAACGGTGGCTACTGCATTGGAATTTTGTGATTGGTGGAGAGCGGTACATCTCTACGTCACAGGCATTGACTTTGTCACAGCAGCCATGGTCTCACAGACACGCCCCGTGGGTTTGGGTATAAAAGTATCAGACATACCAGCCCTGTGGCGAGTTTGGAGTGGGATTGCGTTTTTCAGGTTACCATTATTATCACATTAGCACTTAGTTAGCATGGCTAACATACTGTTTTGAACGTTAGCCTATGTTAGCATTACCATTCAGAGACTGGACCCATCCTGTCTCTCTCTCCCTCAGCTGCAGCTGCAGCCTCGGGCAGCGCTGACTCAGCGCCCCGAGCCAGCGGCTCGAATTGATACGGCTCGGGGCCGCTGAGCTCCATAAAGCCTCCCTCTACTCCTATCTCCGGTGACGACGGAGGAGATCCGCTGGTGCAGCGGATCGGTGCTGCTGCTGCTGAGGCAGAGAGAGACAGGAGGAGTCCGGTCTCTGAGTGGTAATGCTGACATAGGCTAGATGAATGTTGATCAGATCGATCAGTCGCAAAACTGCCAACGTAGCTTTGGTCACTGTCCATGTTTCAGTGTCACATTAAGCGAGCTGTCATTGTCCTCCGGAACACACCCCCACGTCCCCCCCTCTGCTTTTCCTCCACACTTGGCCATACCTCTCCGTTCTTCCTGGCACCGCCCACTTTGTAGGATTTTTCAAATGTTGTCTGGGGGCGGGGTTATGATTTTTCAGGGGGTTCAATTACACTTTAAGTTCTCACTTTTTTTCACAATTGTATTACCAATGGTAATGAAACATTTTCTCAAAGCATCACAAGGAAAAAGCCTTTAATCTGTGTGAACCTTCTCATAACAATTTAAGTTACCTTTGGTTGTATAAGTTTTGGCCCAAATTGTACAAAAGAAAGGCTTCTCACCTTGTGTGAATTCTGATGTGTTTATCAAAACCACATTTTTTTAGAGAAGCTTTTTCCACCGGTCAGACATTTGACAAGGTTATCACCAATGTGAGTTGTCATGTGAAGTGTTAAATCTAATTTGTTTTTATAATCACAGATCCAGCACAAATTGGCCTTCTCACCTGTATGAATTCTTATCTGATTAAGTGAAGTTTTTGATGAAACCTTTTTCCTCAAGGCTGGCAAAAAAGCCATTTTTCACCTGAATGCACTCTCAAATGACTAATTTATTTCTTGATTTGAAAGTTTTTCACAGGTGTTAAAGGGAAAAGGCCTTTCATCTGTGTGAACTCTCATGTAAAAAGTCAAAATTATTTTATCAATAAAATGTTTGCCACAAATTCCACACGAGAAAGGCTTCTCACTTGTATGAACTCTCATGTGATGGGTCAAATTATTTTATTACTAAAACCTTTGCCACAACTTGTACAACAGAAAGGCTTCTCACCTGTGTGAACTGTCATGTGACTAGTCAACGTTCTTTTATGACTAAAACTTCTGAGACAAATTGTACAAGAGAAAGGCTTCTCACCTGTGTGAACTTCTCATGTGACTAGTTAAATGTCCGTTCTGAGTGAAACTTTTTCCACAAATTGTACAAGAGAAAGGCTTCTCGCATGTGTGAACTCTCATGTGACTAGTTAAAGTTCCTTTCACACTAAAACGTTTCCCACAAATTGTACAAGAGAAAGGCTTCTCGCCTGTGTGAACTCTCATGTGATGAGTCAAATTACGTTTTTCACTAAAACATTTGCTACAAATTGTACAAGAGAAAGGCTTCTCACCTGTGTGACCTCTCATGTGACAAGTCAAATGATTTTTAACACTAAAATCTTTGCCACAAATTGTACAAGAGTAAGGCTTCTCACCTGTGTGAAATCTCATGTGACTAGTTAAATGTCCTTTCTGAGTAAAATATTTGCCACAAATTGTACAAGAGAAAGGCTTCTCACCTGTGTGAACTCTCATGTGACGAGTCAAATGATTTTTAACACTAAAATCTTTGCCACAAATTGTACAAGAGTAAGGCTTCTCACCTGTGTGAACTCTCATGTGACTAGTTAAATGTCCTTTCTGAGTAAAATATTTGCCACACATTGTACAAGAGAAAGGCTTCTCACCTGTGTGAACTCTCATGTGACGAGTCAAATGATTTTTAACACTAAAACCTTTGCCACAAGTTGTACAAGAGAAAGGCTTCTCACCTGTGTGACTTCTCAAGTGTTCAGTCAAGTTATTATTCTTAGTAAAAAAATCACCACAAATTCTACAACAATACAAATAGTTTTTTGTGTGAGTTTTCTTGTCTCTTTGGGGTTCTGAATTGTTACACTTTGTTTTCTGATGTCTCCGCTTTTTTTTATCTCGCTTTGATCTTGAGTCTTCATGATGGTTTCCTTCTTGATCTTGGTTCTCGGTTTCATTAGAGTCCTGAGAGATGACCTGGTTCCTTATTGGTTCTGGGTTAATGTGGGACTTTTCTAAATGAGTGGGAGTCACTATGATTGCATCTTCAGCCTCCTGTTTCAATAAAAGCTGCCCTTTAACCTCATTTATGCAGAGCTCCAACGCTTCTTCTTTGATGCAGGGATGTACCTGCTCTTGCTGCTCTTCTTTTATCTGCAGAGGTTCTGGTTCCTTCTGGTCCAAGCTGGGATCGGTCTCCTGTTTACAGAGCTGCTGGTCAGAGAAAACCTCCTCTTTCCAAACATAATCCAGTAGATGGTCTGGAAAAGCAAACACAAGAGAAAGGTTTTTGATTGTAGGTAAAGGAAAACAGTTTGCTTTAATTGTTGGGACACAACCATGGTGACAGGACCAAACACAGACCTCCAGCCATAAGGACTGATAATTCCACAATTAATTTCAACTTCAACAGGAAAAGTGGGAGTTCATGAGACATCATCAACCCTTTTTGAAAACAGGGCTCTGTTCCGTGCTTCCTCTTTCGGGAGAGAACAGCACACTAACTCCATCCTTTGCTGGCAAGGTAGGAATCAATTTTCTGGAAGAAACTCATTGGATCCGAAAGACTTTTACAGTCTGCCAATTGATGAGGTGAACGGTATTTGGCTGATGAAATAAGTCCTGAATGACTTGTTAAAAACTCTACAGAAAGAATATTTTGAATTACAGATTCCACAGTGAAAAAGAAGGAGCCCCTCTTTGCTGATGCTCCGCCGGACTGCTGCTCTGCCGCTTAACTGCCTGATACGGGAGCTGCTGAGTTGATTCCTGCCCACGAAAAGGGAGCGGTCCATGGGAGAACGCCGTTCTGAGCTAACGGTGAAAGTAAGGTTGTGTCTGGGCAGAGATAAATTAGCTTAAGATAAAGAAATTAAGGTTTGTTTTAATAGTTTATTTCACTGTGTTTTTGCTGCATATATAAGATTTTATTCTTCAATTATTTAAGTATAAACAGGGCTTTCAAATGTTTCTGACTGGTATGAACAGTCGTTTTTAATCATGCAACGTGAGTTATGGTGTGTTTACACCAAAGTGTCAAAAACGTGCCGCACAACAACGTTTGAAGCTTGAACACTCGCAATTCGACGCGCGTCCAAAGCGAATTGGACACGCATCAAAAGGGTATATTTTGACTGATTTTGACACGTGTCAAGCCAGAAAAATACAACTTCTGGCAGGAAGTAGTGCCAGACGGTTTGTTTGCAATATGGCAGCTGTCGATCTAGCCTTTGAAGAGAGAGTCTCCCTTCCCTATTTACTGTACATCAGCAGGAAAATAATTGTAGAATAGCGGGACAGTAGGCGGGCTTGCTGGCTTCTGCACAGGTTCGAAGGTCCAGGTTACCTCATCTCCTCACTTAGATCCCTCCAAGCGTGGTCCTTTTTATTCCTGTCTCTGTAGAGAAAGCAGCTGGTGTCGTATAGCTCAGGGTGATTAACCACGGCTGTTAACAGTATTTCCTCCATGTTTTATGAATGAATTTTCCAGGACCTGACCCCATGAACTGGGTCACAGCATCACGTGACATATCAACAGGCTCCTGATTCGTTAACGCGGTGCGAATTGACGCCGAAGTTCAGATTTTTCAACTTCAGCGGCAGACACTACTCCACCTCCACTCATTAATCTAAATCAGTAACACCTGTCTGAGCTCATCACAAGACATCTGTCCACCCCACAGTCAGTCCGACTCCAATTACTACCATTGGTAAGGCCAGAAAGCTGTCAAAAGACACCAGAGACAAAATTGTAGACCTCCACAAGCTGGAAAGGGCTAAGGGGCAATTGACAAGCAGCTTGGTGAAAATAGACCAACTGTTGGAGCAATTGTTACAAAATGAAAGAGGACTAAAGATGTCAGTCTCCCTTGGACTGGGGCTCCATGTAAGATCTCACCTAGTGGGTATCACTGATAAGAAAGGTGAGGAAGCAGCCCAGAACTACACTGGAATCAATGACACGAGTGCTGGGACCAGAGGAGGCACGGGAGAAAGTCATGTGATCAGAATAAACCAAAATAGAACTTTTTGGTCTAAACTTAATCCCAAGAACATCATCCCTATTGTGAAGCAGGTAGTGGAAACATCAGGCTTTGGGGGTGCTTTTCTGCAAAGGGGACAGGACGACTGCAATGTATTAAGGAGAGGATCAATGGGGCCATTTATTGTGAGATTTTGAACAACAACCTCCTTCCCTAAGTCAGCGCATTGAAGATGGATCTTGGCTGGGTCTTCCAACAGGACAATGACCCGAAGCACACAGCCAGTGTAACCAAGGAGTGGCTCCGTAAGAAGCATATCAAGGTTATGGAGTGGCCTAGCCAGTCTCCAGACCTAAGTCCAATAGAAAATCTTTGTAGGGAGCTGAAACTCCGTGTCGCTCAACGAAATCTGACAGATCTAGAGAAGATCTTTGTGGAGGAGTGGGCCAAAATCCCTGCTGCAGTAGGTGCAAACCAGGTCAAGAACTACAGGAAATGTTTGATCTCTGTAATTGCAAACAAAGGCTTCTGTACCATTGGCGTAGCCCCGGATGTGCCAGGGTGTGCCAGTGCCACCCACAGAGCCAGCTGGCACACCCAAAAATCTGAATGCATTTATATACATATATATAGCTTTTCTTAACATGTTTGACTCACCAGACGATCAATTTGTAAAAATTGCCACCAGGCGATGCATTGCGACACCTGCACTGGGCATGTTAACTCGATCAATCAATAAAAAATTGTAATCAGGCGGAGCGGGTAGTGACACCTTCACCTGGCAACGCAACCAGATTATGTCCACTGACCAATCATAAACCTTTTTCGCTTCATTTCATCCACTCACAAACGAAGTTAATTGGTAGTTAATGTTGATTCAAAAGTAAAAAATAATTTTGCATGTATATAAGACCGATCTTTCAATGGGAATTAAGGCAGAAGCTTGTCTGTATTACGCTGCATCGGCACTTCACACCTGTGGTGCATTCAAGGAACGTTCGAAATGTATGGTGAGTTCAAAAACGTAGGACATTTAAAACTTATGACAAAAAACCCCCACTGAAAATAATACCATAAGCAATAAACTTCTGTTTAATGGCGGTTGGCAAAAAACATTTGATGCATGCTAAATATGCCCTACTTATTTTTTACAAAGTACTAAAACACAAACAACTATATTCTCTGTATTAATTTCGTCTTCTTGAGATATATCAGCAAAAATTTTTTCCCAGAACTTTACATTTTGTTTAAAAAGGTCTTTGATGTCCAGTTGCAATTTGATATCTTGTAAATTTTGTACCAGTTTTCTCCACAGTTTACTTCAGGCAAAATAATAGAACATGTTCCACAGTCTCTTCTTGAAGACAGAAGTCACATTTCCCTGTAGCATGTTTTCTGTGTTTAAAAAATGTATTGTTTAACCTTGTAATCCTAATCTAAATATAATTATTTTCTCCTTTCTGTTTCATTCGTCATCACGTGATGACATCATAATTATGCAAATTAGCATATGACGTCATCTGGCGACAACTAGCGACTTTCTGGGGCAACTTTAGCTACTTTCGGTCGGAGACAGTTGGCAACACTGGTGGTGAACAGGATTAAAACCAGCAGCAGAGCTACAATGCTCACTGAGAGAGTAGTTGATAGCATCTCATTGCTCATGTTCGAAAAAGAGCTTGCAGACAAACTAGACTCTGACGAAATAATAAACCCGTGAAAAGGCCAAACCACGCCGCCTTGCCTTGTGAAGCTGCAATCCGAAGGTGGGAAGTTCAGATGCTTAAATAATATGTACATGTGATAGTGTGAGTAAGAAATAAATGGGATAAACAGCTTTACTTTTAAATATTACAGGAAATGCATTTGAAGATTGTTAATTTAAATTGCATTAAAAACATGTTTAAAGGTTGAAAAGTTATTATAATTTATTTCAGAAATTGAGAATGTGTTTGATTATACAAGTTAATGGCAGCCAATGATTTTGAATATGTTAGTCTGAATTTATTAGTTTTGCCTGCAGGCCTGTAGGTAGGGGGAGCCCTTGGCAAAAATGTTCTATTTGTTGAGAATAAATTTGGCACACCCAGTGTTTGCTGGTGCACACCCAGTGTTGTTTTTCTGGCTACGCCACGGTTCTGTACCAAATATTAACACTGGTTTTTATCAGGTGTTCATATACTTATGTCCAGCAATAAAATACAAATAAATACTTTAAAAATCAGACAATGTGATTTCTTTTTTTTATTCTCTGAGTGGAAATGCACCTACAATGTGAACTTCAGACTCCTCCATAATTTCTAAGTAGGAAAACTTGCAAAATTGCAGGGTGTTCAAATAGTTATGTTCCTCACTGTACATAGTTGAAACACCGAAAACTAATCGTATAAGTCGTTTTTGATGTCAAAATCCTAAATTAGATCCATCACTGCAGTGACCGATCCATAAAATAGAACCAATTCTCTAAAGATGATTGATTTCTAATTCAGCAAATGATTTAATGAACCATTACTTCCTCCAAAGAATGTTTTGTCTTCACGTCTGCTTTGCATTTATGAATTGGTTGTCTAAACAAAACCCAAAAGGTGCTAATTAGTCTTAAACTAATTCCAATTAGTTTTAAACTAACTTAGCTTAATTCCCAAAATTCTTCATATAAGCCTTGGTTTTTAAGCATACATATTCATACTGAACTTTGACATCACGATCAATTTATTGGCTATTGTTTCTACTT
Source organism: Valencia hispanica (assembly GCA_963556495.2). Taxonomy (NCBI): domain Eukaryota; kingdom Metazoa; phylum Chordata; class Actinopteri; order Cyprinodontiformes; family Valenciidae; genus Valencia; species Valencia hispanica. Next base: position 14,832,009 of record OY747714.1, on the reverse strand, counting down.
CTTTGCACATTTGTCCCTTTTACATTTTTAATTTTGGTCATTAATTTTACTATTCATTTTTCTTTTACTTAGTAGTTTAGATGGGTGTTACTAGCTTAGTGAGTTTGTTGTTTAAAGTATTTTGACTGAAAGTTGAATTCTTTTGTAACAAACTCGTATTTTTGGAAAGTCGTTTGTTATTATTCCACATTCCACAAGTCACTTGCTGTTCAAAGTATGCCAAGAACTTATTCCTTCATCTATTTTTTTGTGTATTTCAGCGTTTTTACGGCAGGTAATTATAAACATTAACTGAGACTGAACTATTTGGCTAATATTAATTTCCTGTATCCCAGGATGGTGCCCCAAACCTGGTCCTTTTGACCTAAAATTATTAAACTTATGAATAATTGTCCTACGCAATTATTCATAGCTAAAATCTACCTATAATATTTACAACAATTATTTCATATATATAAAAAGATGCTTTAAAAAGTATTCAGTCCTAAAATTAGCTAAATCTAAAAATGTGATTAAAATATGAATACCATATTTCTATCCAATAGTCTGTCAAGGAAAATCTCCATCCTGTGATCTGATACAATTTAAACTCTCTACAAACAAAAGAAAAAAAGCATTTTTATGAAAATTACAATTAGTTTAAACTCTTAAAACAATCTGGGGTTTCTTAAAACCTCAACAGTAATACAGGTTGATCGCCCCCATGCCGTGTCACATTGGTGCAGTAATTCAACCAAAGTATGGCCTCTACCAAGTATACTGTACTGTATGCCACCATATTACAAAAATCCCACAGTAAAATAATGTTAGTAGGGATGTCCCGATCACGTCATTTTTAAACAATTGGAATTGGGTACAAAAGATTGGAAATAACCTTATGAAAAAATGGCTTTGTTTATAATTTTAAGAAATTCCACTTCATCAATATTCATTGTTGTCTGGACGACAACAACACAGCCACGTCACACAATTTACGGCAGGCGGGGAATTCAGACAACAGAATAGTGAGCTGGTAGCTAGCAGGCTAATGCAAGCAAAAGTGTCGAAAGAAAGAGAGAAAGAGAGAGATTTAAAATGACATTTATTACAACATTACAACAAACAAATTTAGAAATAGACAACCAAATGCTCATTGTTAACAGAACATATTACATCATTAACAGCCCATAATGTGACAAAATCTCGAATTTTCTTTGTTAGCTTATAAAACTCAAATTACACCTTAAGCATTGCTGCTAGCTGTCTGCGTAACAATTCTACAACATCTTGTAAACCTTCTCCCAGTATTATATATTTTATCATTTTCCATATGGCTAATTTTGCCATACCTGAAATTAAATTCAACAGCGAATCCACTGATTTCTTCTTCGCAGTATAATATGGACCGTAAATAAAAAGACGAAACGAAAACTGTATTCCAAACCCTTGAAAGAGTATAGTTAAGAAATTGAAAAGATCTGTTAACCGTGAACATTGGATAAACAGATGTTGATGCGTTTCTTCCTGAGAAGAGAAAGGACACTCATTCCCAATACTCAAATTAAAGTGGGCCAAATATCTGTTCTTAGCTATGGCCCCATGTATAATCCCCCACTGGAGGTCGCCCACCTGTTTCTCAAAAGGTTTTTTTACAGGGACCGCCAGCAGCCTCGGGACAGAACCAGAGTCAAATAAATCAGTCCACCTCAACACCCTAAAGCCTGCCGCACACGAGAGCTATCTGCTGAGTAAAAAGTCATTCGAGGCCGTTTGCTCAGCCGATAGCTCGCTGTGTGCGGCTAATTATCGGTGAGTTTCCTGCCTCACGAGGCGTTAAGGTGAAAATCAAACAGGTTTGATATTTTTCCCCTCGTGAGGCGAAAAACTCACTGTGTGCGCTCTACGTAGCTTAGTGCTGAGGGCAAATATTCAAGTGAACAATCAAAACGTATCCTCCGCTCACGATTCCAAGATGGCAGCACACAGAGAAGATTACATTTTAGAAGATAAACTCGTGGGTACTCGACCGTAAACCATATTTTCCTAACCTTTAAACGGTGGTGGCGGTGGCAATGCCTCATGAACAAAATGAGAAGCAGCATTTCCTCCAAATCCATCTCTGTCTCCGCTTCATTCATTGTTTTGACGTGAAAACAGGAGTCTGCCTCACCTCAAGCACCTCGTGAAGCAGAAAACTCATCGAAAATTAGCCGCACATAGCGAGCTATCTGCTGAGCAAACGGGCTTGAATTACTTTTTGCTCAGCATATTACTCTCGTGTGCGGGAGGCTTGACTCCATGCGGAGTGCGTAGATTCAAAACTTTCACTGTAACAAAAGAGTCTTTATTTTAAAGTCTTCAAATGGTTCTAAAAAGGACTTTCCAAAAGAGAATAACCTGTCACTTTCATCTGGCCATAATTCAACAGCTGGAGAGTAGAGCTGTAAAGTCCTAGTCGACTGGTCGACTTATTGGTCGATGCGTTCTGAGTCGACCAAAATTCTGATTGGTCGATTTTATGCCGTGTTAATTTTTGAAATTTGATTGGACAAGAGGCATTCCATGGGAGCTGATCGGTGCTGATGTTAGAGTAGGCTACAACAGCGCTGCTTCTCGTGTGATATTGCTTTAACAGTCTACAGGGAGATCGAAGAACGTCCACGTTATTCAACGTGCTGTGGCTTCAGTGCTTAATTTGTAAATCATTAGGTGCCGGAACGCAAAGTACATGACAGCGCAGGCATGACCAGAGACGCGCACAGGTCCCGGAACGCAGTAAATGGTAGCGGGAAAAAAAACGTGTAAAAACATGATGCGGGCCTTACAGGTCTGAATGTTTAAAATATTGTAATGTTCTCCGGTAGATGCAGACAATGGTTGTAATCGAAAGCTTTAATGCCGACTGCTGTTGGCCGCAATCACGCCATACAAAACAGTAATCAAAAGAACTCTCACATAAACCGGTTGTCTGTCTAGCTCCATTTACAGACACACACCAGTTCCCGGGCACTCAACTGCGCACTTCCCCGCGCGCAACCTGCAGAAGAGTGCTGGAATTGGTCGGGTTTTTTATTTTATTGCTTAATGCGCAATTGCGCCGTGCCCTCAGTCTTTGTTTTGAGCCCAATGCACAGCTTTATTCCGTTTGTACTTGTCTTGATCTGGCATGTTTAATAAAGATCATTGTCCCTGAATTGCCTTGCCCTTTAGTGCAATTGCAGTAATCATGGCATATCATATTGCGCAGATGCACGTAATGCAAAATGCTGTCAGAGAGACAGGAGGAGAAGAGCACATGATAGCTTTAAACGCAATCTGATTAAAAGTGGCTCAATAGCAATTGAATAAAGTTGTCCAGAAAGAGGGCAACCTTGTATGATACCTCTCGGAACTTTTAACAGACAACTTAGACCTCGTCTCACTTTAAAGAAACAAAATGCTTCATTATATAATAAACTTAGTAAAGAAAGAAAACCATCCCCAAAACCAAACACTCCTAATTTTGAAAAAAGAAAACCATGATCAACACGATCAAAAGCTTTCTTTTGATTCAATGCTAAAATTCCACAATCAATATCATATAACTAACACACATCTAACAAATCTCTTATGAGGATAAGATTATCCATAATTGATCTATCAGGGACACAGTAACTTTGATCTCTATGAATAATTAGATCAAGAAAAAGCTAAAGTCTGTTGGCAAGCACTTTTGAAATAAGCTTATAGTCTGTGCAGAGTAAAGCAACAGGTCTCCAGTTCTTTAAAAGTGTAAAGTCTCCTCTTTTTTTGCAAAAGTGATAGGACAGCATGCTGGCACGATGATGGTAAATGATGTGTCCTGGAGCACTGTTGTACCACTTCACACATATTAGGTCCAAGATATTTCCAAAAATGTTTATAGAAGTCCGAAGGCAAACCATCCAAACCTGGAGCCTTTCCAGAAGCCACTATAAAAATCTAAAGCATACTGTTTCATGATGGAAAGGTTATTTGTAACAGTGTTGTCAGATAACCTATGACATACCATTTGCTTGGATTGAAAATCATTTCTAAATTAAAGGGAAAAAAAGAGGTAAGAGCATCCGTATTACTTATATTAGTAATCATTGATCTAACTAAAGCTCCTTTTGCTCTTTCATTTAAGAAAGAACTTAATTGCTGTTTTTTTTCTTTGAGTACATCATGACTATTACCATTACAATTTTCTAATTTACAAAGTTCTGGATTACCCTTTTAACTTTAAATGATAATAAATAGTATATTGTTGACAAAAAACACGAATTTGTGCTTTTACCACCTGCCACCATTCACTCAGATTTAAAAAAGTATTTTTTATTTCTCCAAATTTACCCGAATGTCACATGTACTGCCTAGAAAGAGGATTTTTAACTCTCCAAACATCTACCATTCCAAACTCAGACATAATCTGGGATAGCTTTGTGGAAGACTGAAAATGGGGTTCCTCCCCTGTCCTGTTTGTTAGGGAAAATAATAATGGTGTATTATTATTTTCTTAGGGTGTTTTTATCACATAGTTCTAATGTACTTTTTAAATGTCATTTTGGTTTCAGTCACATGCTCTTGTGCATGACATCCTGTTCTTTTAATATGTTAATGAAGTGTGACTAAATAAAGAGAGCCTGCAGAGGGGAGACCCTTTGAGACCAGTGATGAGATCAGTGAGGGAGACGAGTGACGAGTGACCAGGAGCTGATAACAGACAAACGGTTGGCTCATTCCTTACCGTATTTTGCTGGTCTCCCTCTGCAGAACTGATTTAACCACATCTACCTCTGCAGAGCTTATTGTCTAAATTATCTCCGACTCTTGTGAGTGTGGTTCGTTTTAGATAAACCACTATTTTTACCTAACATCTTGGTGCCGTGACTCGACGTACGGAGCACTCCCGCCGGTGGTCTCCGTCGAAGGGCTGATCCTGACATCCAGATCGCTGAATTGCTGCACTGGCCGGCTGCATAACTTCCACGAGGACCCCCTGCACGTGCTCCCGTGCGATCGATTCGGTTTGAATCACTCACATAGGGCGGAGATTGTGAGTGCGTCTTTTTTGTGCACCTTTACATTTAACAAAACAAATTCTAAGATAGTCAGGGTATATTCTGCTGTTTGGGCCTAAAGAACGCTTTAGCCTCTGTGATAAAATATCAGGTGTTGATCCGTAACTGTTTAGTGACAGAAAAGGGTGTAACGGACCAGGTTTGCGAACCGGTCCACCTTGAAAAAGGGTGTAACGGTACAGGTCTGCCAACCTGACCACCTTAAACAAAAGAAAGAAGGGTGTAACGGACCTGGTTTGCGAACCGGTCCACCTTGAAAAAGGGGTGTAACGGTACAGGTCTGCGAACCTGACCACCTTCAAAAATAAAATTTGAAAAAAAAAAAAAAAAAAAAAAAGGGTGTAACGGACCTGGTTTGCGAACCGGTCCACCTTAAAAAAAGGGTGTAACTGTACAGGTTTGCGAACCTGACCACCTTGAAAAAATATACGGTTCTAACGGGTTAGGTTTGCGAACCAATCCACCTCGCTGGGAAATAAAGCACGCCAGTGTATGGAAGTAAAAACACAAACAGCAGAATCAAAACGAAATACCGCACCCTAAGTGGGTATAAGAAAGATTAGACACAGGACATAATCTTTATGTATGCCAGTCCAACCTGAAACCTAACGGTGTTAACGTACGGTTTGAAAGGGCACTACAAGAGACGTTCTGTGTGGATTTATAGGTTACACAACACATCCTTAGATTAGGAAAGCCATAAAACGGCTCAATCTAGTTGCACAAGAGAGACACTTAGAGTAAAAACTATACGATCCAGTTTTAGCAGAAATTGATTACAATTAAAAATCTCAAATAAATGACCAAAAAAAATCACTTTCATTAATTAAAGAATAAATCACTAACTTTAACTCATCAACAGACTAATTTCATAGTTCTTGCTTTTTCATTCACCTTAACCTTAATATGAATTACTGTTGTTATCCTCATAGAACTATTTGGTATTCTAACACCAGACTTTACCAGACCAATTAATAGAACCCATTAAGGGTTATATAAAAACAACGCAAAGATGGGAAACGATGTTTCCACCGACAAATTAGAAGGCGATTCAAAATATATGTATAAAAAGAACCCCGAAAATCTTCAGTTTCTAACAAAATGGCGCAAAAAGTATAAAGTAGACGGGAAGCTTAAAGGAAGCCAATGGAGAGAACTTGTATGTGTTCTTGAAGCAAAAACACTTATCGCTAAAGGTAAAAAAAAAAACTTAAACAGACACAGTTAAAAATAGCACGTGTGTGGGCTGATGAAACAGAGAAAAGGAAGCAAAATATAAAAAACAGAAAAGAGAGCAAAGGCTCTAAAGGTGAGGCTTTTCTTATGAAAAAGCTCGGTGACGAGCTCACACTGTGTCCTCCTCCTTATGCACCTCTACCTGCAGCCCAGACAGACCCCCCTGGGGCTGTTGGAGGAGAACCTTATGCACCTCCACCAACACCCCCATCAGACCAGCCGGGGGCTGTAGGGGAAGGTCTATGTCCTCCTGTTCCAAGAGATCAATTTGCAACTGAAGAAAAAACAAAATGGTACCACAATAAAACAAAGACTTAGAATTACAAAGAAGTCAGGTCCAAAAAAATCTGAGGATAGATCTTATGAGAGTGAACCAGAGGACTCAATAGATGTCAACCCTAAGATTCAAGTACCATCTGCTGATGGTACTCCGAGATATGTTTTTAGACCATGGTCACTTAAAGACGTTAAAGAGGTTGTAGAACAAATCACTAGCCATAAGGAGGATCCAGAAAAATGGACAGAGGATATGGTTGATGTGGTCAAATCCTACCGGTTAAACGGTCATGAATTAGGACAGGCTATGGCTGTATCGCTGGGAAAAGACTGGCACCATGTAGCTGGGAATTACACAGGAAGAGATGATGCTGGAGTTGTGTTACAATTTCAGAATGATTTCCAGGGAGCACTAAAGCAACAATTCGATGCAGTAGCGGATAAAGTTCGTGCACAATTTAAAAAGAAACCAGATTATGGGCATATGGCCTCCATAAAACAGGAGCCTGGGGAAACTGTAGATGATTTTAAATACAGATACCAAAAGGAACATGATATTCATAGCGGCCTTACAAAAGAGCTTGGTGATGATACCCCATATATACGGCATTTGTGTAATGGCCTGCTGAATAGTTTCCACCCTACTATCACTAATTGGATTAAAAATCACCTTCTGACATGTGAAACATGCAACCTTACTACCCTTATGGCCAATGCACGTTTTGCAGAAGGTGTCATTGAAAGACAGGGGAAGAAACCAAAACCTCCAGACTCCGACACACAGGTATTTCACACTCAGGTTGAAGACGATGAGATGGAAGTTTATTATCAAAGTGACAACCACAACAAAGGAAGGGGGTTTAGAACACAAAGGAATACACATCATCACACACCACAGGGGTCATGGAGACATCAAGGTGGTCACACTGCCCCCACGTGTTGGATCTGCGGGAAAGTAGGCCACATTTCAAATCAATGTAGCAGAGGCAGAGGCCGAGGAGGGGTCATAGGGCGAGATCAGATCCATACACAGGGTTCAACTGCCCCAGATCACTCGCGGTTCACACAGCAATGACTAGATACTTTTACCGCCTCTAATGAGGTGGTGGACTGCTGTGGCGCCTGGGAATTACTTAATGTTCTGAAAGAGAAGCCTTACATAACACTTAAAGTTAATGAACAAACAGTAGAGCTCCTTTGTGATAGTGGAGCTTGCAGAACAGTGATCTCTTCTGGCGTTAATCTGCCAGAATCTAAAGAAAGCATTTTGGTAAAATCAGCAGATGGTGCCACTACTCGCTCATTTTTATCTAAACCAGTGTTAATAACAGATCCAAAAACTAAGTTAAGTTCTAAAAACTCAATAGTAATTTCACCACAATGTCCACTCAATTTGTTAGGCAGAGACTTAATGTCAGCCCTAAAAATCTCAATTATCCCAGTGGGAGACGGCATGAGAGCTGTGAGAACAGGAAATGATGACATTTACCTAAATACAATTCATAGACCACAGGGGCTCGGTCTGTACTACTCTTTACGAGTTGAACCTAAAGAAAACCTTAAAGATACAACATCAATGATGGACACAGTTTTGCAGGTAGTTCCTGAACCTGACAAACAAATCATGCCTACATCACAGTTACATGTGACAATGGCTCTGAGGCCTGAACCTGATCCCAAGTTCCAAGACTATTTTATGCAACTCTCACCTGCTGTAGTGTTCACCTCATACATCATTACTGATGGAAAATCTGATTCAGCTGCCTCAGTAACACTGTCTACCAGCCTTAAACCATTCTTCTATTTGCCTACAGATCCGCATATATCCCTGACAAAAAGCAGTACATCACGTTGGAAAGATTTGGGATATATGGTGCGAAAAGCAAATAATGCCACAGATTTTAAAACTTTGCAAGAAAATAAAGAAGATAGTTGGCAATACAGTGAATCCACAGGTTTATATAGACTGCCCCTTATCATGCCACTCCACTGCACCACCAAAATTGCAACATTAGAATGACCAGAAGCAGAAACCATCTTATTGACTGAAGAGGAAGAAAAGCAACTCAAAGAAGTCCCTGACACATTATGGTCTAAAAGCCCCACTGATGTGGGCCTACTCTCATCCATTGCTCCAGTTCAAATAACTGCTAAATCACATTTTAGACCCAGAGTAAGACAATATCCCCTCTCTGCGGAAGCAGAGTTAGGAGTTCAACCAGTAATTGAGGAATTATTAACAACAGGTGTCATAAGAAAATGTCCTGATTCACCATGTAACACCCCAATCTGGCCAGTTAAAAAGGCTGATGGAAAAAGCTGGCGTATGATTCAAGATTTGAGAATGCTGAATTCAGCTGTCCAGACCAGAGCGTCTAATGTGGCTGACCCACACACTCTATTAAACTCTCTGAGTCCCACTAGGAAGTTTTTCACAGTAGTGGACCTCAGCAATGCCTTTTTTAGCATTCCAGTACACCCAGATTCACAATTTTGGTTTGCTTTCACTTATAAACATGTAAAATACACATACAGCAGATTGCCACAGGGGTTTGCAGACAGTCCTACAATTTTTACAGAAGCAATTACCAACTGCCTGGCCAGTTTTGTATGTTCTAAAAATACACAAATTCTTGTATATGTAGATGATGTCCTGGTTGCATCAGATGATTATGAAAGCTGCTTACATGACTCTCTCTCCTTACTGCACCACCTGCATTCCACATATAAGTTAGTAAAAAAAAATCCAGTGGATAAAATCATCTGTTCAATATTTAGGACACACTCTGTCAGGAGAAGGCAAACAAGTCCAACCTGGAAGGAGAGAGGACATTTTAAACACTCCTAAGCCCATGACAAAGAAACAAATGATGCAATTCCTGGGACTAGCTAATTATTGCAGGCAATATATACCTCATTATGCAGAAAAAACACAACCTCTTCTTGAGATGATCAATGGCCAGCAGATGGAGATGAAGGATACTTTAACTTGGTCAGCTGAAACAGAACAAACTTTTACCACAATAAAACAGGACATCCATTCTAGCACTGTATTAGTACTACCAGATTACTCCAAAATATTCACTCAAACGGTGGACTGCAAAAATGGTTTTATGACTTCAGTTTTGCTGCAAAAACATGGAGATAAACAACGTCCTGTTGCATTTTACTCTAAAAAATTAGACCAAGTTGCACAGGCCTTACCCAACTGTGTGGAAGCTATCGCTGCTGCAGCAATGGCTGTCGAAGCCTCAGCTGACGTGGTGCTATTCCACCCTCTCACGTTGTTGGTCCCCCACGCAGTAGATGTTTTACTTCTACAAAGCAGATTAGGATTATTATCACCAGCGAGACACCTTACTTACACCGCAATACTGATCTCACAACCTCATATTACCATACAGCGTTGCAACACTTTAAATCCAGCAACGCTTCTACCTACTGCAGATGACGGACAACCACATAACTGTGTACAAGCTACAGAAAAATTACAACTACCTAGGCCTGATCTTAAAGATGTCCCACTACAAACAGGACTAGAATGGTTTGTAGATGGATCAAGCTCTAAAACTAAAACAGGCTCTACTGAAACAGGCTATTCAATTGTGATTATAGAAGCCAAATCATTACCACAACATTTTTCCGCTCAGGCCGCAGAAATAGTAGCTTTGACAACAGCATGTCAACTTGCAGAAGGCAAGGTGGTAACCATTCACACAGATAGCCAATATGCATTTTCTACCGTGCACTGTTTTGCTAAACAATGGGAAAGGAGAGGAATGGTCACCTCTACAGGAAAACCTATAACCCACTTTCAATTACTGATAAAACTATTAGAAGCAGTTATGTTACCAAAAGCTATTGCAATTTGTAAATGTCAAGCACACACCACAGGAAAAGACACAGTTTCCTGTGGCAACAGATTCGCAGATGAAATAGCAAAAGCAGCTGCACAAGGCAGTTTCGGTTCCTCTAATGCTTATACACAGACCACAGAACAAGAACTTATAGATCAGACTGTTTTAAAAGATATGCAAACAAACACTCCCTCTTCTGAAAAACAATTCTGGAAAACAAAAGGTGCCATTCTAAACGAAAATGGACTTTATGAAGTTCGTAATAAACCCATCCTACCCAAATCCCTGTTTAAAGCTGCTGCGCTTGTGAGCCATGGGCCTTGCCATGTCTCCACAGGGGGGATGGCATCAATAATACAGCAACACTTTACAACATACAACCTGGAAACATACTTAAAACATTTCTTCAAAACATGCCTAACATGTATAAGAAATCACATTAGCTGATTACATGAAGATAATTATCCTAGCCAAAGAAGTGCAAAGCGCACACAATCGGCCTATCTCTCCTTCTGTTTTGCAAGATCCTGAAAAGCCAATCAAACCTGGAGACTGGGTATTCATCAAGGTGATTAAAAGGAAGAACTGGACGAGTCCCCGCTGGGAAGGACCTTTCGAAGTCCTGCTGACTACGCCCACGGCTGTGAAAATCGCCGAGAGACCCTCGTGGATACACATCTCACACTGCAAATTGCAAAGGCAATTAGGGGACTAGACACGGGACAGTGGGGAAGTCTGGGCTACCAAGGACAGAGTGACCAATAGGGCCTCTGGTCTCAAACCCAGCAGAACAGCATCCCTGTCCCCTAGCGGTCAAACCTCTGTTTTGGAGGGCTAGTCTTCTTATTTGCCTCTAACCAACATGACATCCTTGCTGAAATGTCCAACCCGCTGGCCAACGATCCTGAAAAACTGGCGATGAAGACCATGCTGATGCAACATCGGGTAGCTCTGGACACTCTTTTTGCTTCTGAAGGTGGACTTTGTACTGTAATTGGTGAACACTGTTGTACTTACATTCCTAGTACACATGATAATTGGACTCTCATTCATGACCGGGTGCAGGGATTAACTGACTTTTTAGAATCACAGGAAAGCAGTAATAGAAAATGGGATCTCATGGCCTGGCTGACAACTGGCAGGTGGTATCAGGTTCTTTTAAAAATAGGTATGCCATTCATTGTAATTTTGATACTTTTCTACGTTTTTGTTAGTTGTGTTCTTCCGTGTCTAAAACAAATGATGAATAAGATGATAACTAACACAATGGTCCAATACTCTCTTCTTAATCAGAGGCTTGAAGATGAAGACAGAAATTAAGAAGAAGATGAAGTGTAATTAACATGTGTAAAAACCTTTTATGATTCCATTAATCTAAACTACTGTTCAGGTAGCGATTAATTGGATGATGTCTAGGTGAAGCTCGCATAAATACCTTTTTGAAATTGCTACTTACTTTTGCAATTTCTTTGTTATATGTCTTATTACCTTTTTTGAATTTGGGATGCTACTTATTTTGCAACCTTTTGTTGTCTGGTTTTTATGATTCTTATATTTTTACAGTATTAGAGTTGTTACCTATTTTACAACTTTTTGTTGTTCGTGATCACATTTAAAAACCACATTTCAGGGGGGAAATGTTAGGGAAAATAATAATGGTGTATTATTTTCTTAGGGTGTTTTTATCACATAGTTCTAATGTACTTTTTAAATGTCATTTTGGTTTCAGTCACATGCTCTTGTGCATGACATCCTGTTCTTTTAATATGTTAATGAAGTGTTACTAAATAAAGAGAGCCTGCAGAGGGGAGACCCTTTGAGACCAGTGATGAGATCCGTGAGGGAGACGAGTGACGAGTGACCAGGAGCTGATAATAGACAAACGGTTGGCTCATTCCTTACCGTATTTTGCTGGTCTCCCTCTGCAGAACTGATTTAACCACATCTACCTCTGCAGAGCTTATTGTCTAAATTATCTCCGACTTTTGTGTGTGTGGTTCGTTTTAGATAAACCACTATTTTTACCTAACACTGTTCATTGTAAAATTGACTGTACAGTTCCAATCACCACCCATTACCACACAATCATTATGATGAAATTGCTTAAAAAAAAAGACTATTTTCTGAAAATGTATTAAACTTTCTGAACCCTGATTAGAAGCATATAGGTTAAGAAAAAAAAGGCAATACTTTCTATTTTAGCTCTAACTACCAATACTTTGCCAAACACTAGTTCTGTAAAATATAAAATATTGACGTTAAGCCCTGATGCAAATAAAATAGCCACACCAGCAGATATAGTAGTTCCATGAGAAAAAACAGTATGTCCTTCCATTCTAAACTCCAGTCTCTCTCATTTTCACTCAGTATGTTTACATGCACAGCTAAATCGAGCTTTTTTGAGTAATCGGACTAAAGACTTCCCTCCTGCTGCGAGCAGAGTCCCAGTTTACATGTCCATCAGAAAATCGAATTATTAAATGAAGTACGTTCCCCTCCCTGACGATAGATGGCGATATGCGCTCCTACGAGTTAGCCTAATAGCGGTTAGCTTCCAGCTGCATTCAGGCAGTAAACTGAGGCTGGCGGGAGTGAAACAGACGGAGTTAAAGCAGGATATTCACAGTAACGACGCATCGCCTCTTCGTAAGTCCAAACATGCACTGATTGGCCGCTTACGTTTGTCTTAGATGCCATATGCTTCTTATAACACCACTGTTGTTAGTAGTGGGTCGGATTTCCGGCTTTCCAAACTTCCCGAGGGGGGTGCGCGAGTGCGGGCGGGGCCGGGGGGGCTGGATGCAGAGTAGTCCGATTTAAATCGCATTATCCAGCAAGAGTAGTCGAGCTTCTGAAACTCCAGTTCTGTTCGATTCCAGTCGGACTAAGGTGTATACATGCATTTTAAAAGTCTGATTTCAGTCGGACTAAAGCAATAATTCGAATTTCTCTTGCTGCATGTAAACGTACTGACTATCACTCAGTGTCTCTTGCAAAAAAACAACATTATCTAAACCCTTTTAAACAATCATTTCAACAGTAACTGCTCACTTAAGGTAATCCATCACTCCATCCATTTTCAAAGACCCCACCTTGAATTTGTGCTTGAAAATGTAATGAAAAGAGAAATGAAATGAACAGTAAGAGTGGAAACACCCAGTGAACCACAATCATGATTTCCATTTTAATCTCTTCTATCCTTTGTTTAACTTTAAGTTTTTCCTCAAGTTCGTTATATGTTTTTTAAGCCAGAAACGTTTCTTTTCATCCAGTAGCTCAACATTGACAAACTTCGGTAAAGTCACTGCACATCTAATAAATTTATCAACATCAGAGAAATAATCTGTAATTTTTACAGATTTTCAGAAAGTCTCATTGAGAATAACATTTGTTACCATAACTATGCAGATGATACTCAGCTCTACATTAAGATGCCACCAGGTGACTTTGAACCCATCCAAACCCTAAGTAAATGCATCGAGCAAATCAATGGATGGATGTGCCATAACTTTCTTCAGCTGAATAGAAACAAAAATGAAGAAATTATTTTTGGACCTAAAGAGGAACAATCAACATTCAAGCACACAGCTTCAGTTAATACAGCTAGAAACTACTGATTATATTGATGTGCTGGGGGTTAATAGGTTGATGTACTGTATAAGTGAGGAAATTTGAAGGGTGTCTTCATGGTGTGTCAGTAAGAACACAGGTTAAGGCTTCAGTTAAACTTCACCTCTTTATTTTAATTTGTGAATAATGGTAGCAACACAGCAATGCACAGGAGGGCACACAGAATAAGGTTGCAGGACTAAGAAGGGACAAGTTGGGCTACTGGGGAAATATCTAAAGTGTATGAAGATGTGGGGTTTAACATGTATTTACGCACATAAAGGCGACTCAAAACTATAAACTAACTAAAGACTGTACTCGATACTCAGCCGTTTCCTCGGCTCTGCTGTAGAGAGAGAGAGTGTTCGTGCATGCGCAGCCTATTGGCCTTTCCAACACTAGGTGTAGTTATGGACTCAGATCTGAACCTCCAGGGTCACATAAAGACAATAACAAGGTCAGCCTTACAGCACCTTAAGAACATTTTCAGGATTAAAAGACTGATGTCGCAACAGAACGTCGAAAAACTCATCCATACGTTTATCTTTAGTCCGATTGATTACTGTAACAGCGTCCTCAAAGGTCTGCCTAAAACATCAACGAGACAGCTGCAGCTGATGCAGAACGCTGTTGCTCAGGAAAGTAAAGCATGTCATCCCAGTTCTAAAGTCCTTACACTGGCTCCCTGTAGCTCAGAATAGGCTATTCTTCAAAATACTTCTACTAGTTTAAAAATCATTGAATGGCCTAGTGCCAAAGTATCTTGAAGATTTACTGTCACTATACCAACCCCCCAGACCACTCATGTCCTCTAATTCCTGTCTACTCAGCATCCCTAGAATTAGAACCAAACATGGAGAAGCCGTTTTCAGTTTCTATGCTCCTTTTATCTGGAACAAACTTCCAGACAACTGCAAACCTGCTAAAACACTGAGTTCTTTAAAATCACGGCTAAAAACCCATCTGTTTAGAGCTGCCTTTGAGTAATGTTTTCATGTATCATATGTTTTGTGTGTGCTTCATTCTTTAGTACGGTTTTTAATTCATATTCTTTGTCTGTTTTATTGTAATTTTAGTATATCCCCTAATAATGTAAAGCACATTGAATTACCTTGTTGTTGAAAGTGTGCTATACAAATAAAACTGCCTTGCTCTCTCTCATCTGACGTCCTCCCCGAGCTGCTGCCTAGTGACTAATCTTCAACCTTAGCCTAACTTAGGAGAAGGTTCCAGTGTTGTGGAAGACATCCTGCCTTGTTCCAGTACCAAAGAGAACTCACCCATCAGTCATCAATGACTATAGACCTGTTGCCCTGAAATCCCACATCATGAAGGTCCTGGAGAGACTCGTGTTGGCCCACCAGCATAAGCAAACGAGAACATATCAGGACCCGCTGCAGTTTGCTTATCGCTGTGGGAGTTGAAGATGCCATCATACACCTGCTTCAACCAACCCGCTGTCATCTGGACAAAGCAGGCAGCACTGTGAGGATCATGTTCTTTGATTTCTCTAGTTCATTTAACACAATTCAGCCTGATTTGCTTTGTCAGAAACTTCTGAAGACACAGGTGGAGCCCTCAACAATCGCCTGGATCAATGACTACCTAACAAATAGACCACAGTTTGTGAGACTGAAGAATTGTGTGTCAAACCAGGTGGTCAGCAGCACAGGACCACCACAGGGGACCGTACTCTCACCATTCCTTTTCACTCTGTACACCTCAGACTTCCAGTACAAATCAGAGACCTCTCATCTGCAGAAATACTCAGATGACTCTGCAATTGTCGGGTGTATCAGAGATGGACAAGAAGCTGAATACAGAGAGCTGGTGGACCGCTTTGTGACATGGTGTGGAAACAATCGTCTCACCTTGAATGTGAACAAAACAAAGGAGATGATTGTAGATTACAGAAGAAACAGGAATAAGTCAAATTTTGTTTCCATCGTGGGAGAAGAAGTGGAGGTGGTTGAAGAGTATAAATACCTCGGAGTTCACCTTGACAAGAGACTGGACTGGAGGTGCAACGGTGAAACCGTCTACAAGAAGGGACAGAGCAGACTGTACTTCTTGAGGAAGCTTAGGTCCTTCAAGGTTTGCAGCAAGATGCTGCAAATCTTCAACAAGTCTGTTGTGGAGAGTGTAATCTCTTCAGCAATCATCTGTTGGGGTAGCAGCAACATCCGAGCAAGGGACTTAAAAAGGCCCAACAACCTGATGAAGAAGCACTACTGTGAAACCACTGGAGTTGATGATGCAAAGAAGGATTCTTCATAAAATCCAAACAAATTATGGACAACCCTGAGCATCCTCTTCTTGAGACTGTCATACAACAACAGAGCGTCTTCAATCAGAGGCTTCTTCAGTTTCGCTGCAATGCAGACCGCTACAGGAAATCCTTCCTGCCCACAGCCATCATTATCTACAACAACTCTTTAAAGAATTAATTATATGAGCTACAACAACACTTAGTTTTCCTCTGGGATTAAAGAAGTATTTTTGAATTGACTGGTTCTGATCTGTTTATACACTGAACAGACAGCGGGCTGTGCTGCATTGCACCGCGTTGCCTTGCGACTTTTCACAAGATTCCAAAGTGCAAGTGTAGCTTTACAGATGAACAGAGCTGGCATAAGTGTTTCTGTATTAGACAAACGTGGCAAAGATCCAGTATGTCCACATGGACACAAAAACTATCAAAATATGTTCACCCTATGCTATAACCACAAGTTCAGCTGTAAATACAGCTATTCCATCAGAGAGGCTTCTGCCCCGACTCGGGGACATAGAAGGAAGATGTATTCCAAATGCACCTTTTTGAGACCCTTGAACCACAGATCAATCAGTAAAAGATTTGAAGAGATTTAGCCCAGTTAGCTAGCACAGTCTCCCTAAAGGCCGATATAGAATCCCCTCTAGTCTTCTTTTTAAGAGTCTCTTTTATGATCCGTTTTCAGGAAGTTTTGAACGATGCGTATTCCCGCGGCAGGAGAGAAGCACGCAGACCACAGTAACACAACCACAACTTAAAGTGTAACTGAACCCCCTGAAAAATCATAACCCCGCCCCCAGACAACATTTGAAAAATCCTACAAAGTGGGCGGCGCCAGGAAGAACGGAGGGGTATGGCCAAGTGTGGAGGAAAAGCAGAGGGGGGGATGTGGGGGTGTGTTCTGGAGGACAATGACAGCTCGCTTAATGTGACACTGAAACATGGACAGTGACCAAAGCTACGTTGGCAGTTTTGCGACTGATCGATCTGATCAACATTCATCTAGCCTATGTTAGCATTACCACTCAGAGATCGGACTCCTCCTGTCTCTCTCTGCCTCAGCAGCAGCAGCACCGAGCTCAGGCGGCGCTGGCTCGGCGCCCTGAACCAGCGGCTCTCCTCCGTCGTCACCGGAGATGGGAGTAGAGGGAGGCTTTATGGAGCTCAGCGGCCCCGAGCCATATCAATTAGAGCCGCTGGCTCAGGGCGTTGAGTCAGCGCTACCCTCAGCTGCAGCTGCAGCTGAGGGAGAGAGAGACAGGATGGGTCCAGTCTCTGAATGGTAATGCTAACATAGGCTAACGTTCAAAACAGTATGTTAGCCATGCTAACTAAGTGCTAATGTGATAATAATGGTAACCTGAAAAACGCAATCCAACTCCAAACTCGCCACAGGGCTGGTATGTCTGATAGTTTTATACCCAAACCCACGGGGCGTGTCTGTGAGACCATGGCTGCTGTGACATAGTCAATGCCTGTGACGTAGAGATGTACCGCTCTCCACCAATCACAAAATTCCAATGCAGTAGCCACCGTTCAACCCTAAGGGGGCAGCACTAAGACGTTTTTAGACCAAAAAGTGTAGAATTAAACAAGTTTACACCAAAATGTAAAAAAATCACCAGAAACTGAAAGACTGCATTGGTAAAGACCCATTTATACAGTTTAGAAGCAAAAAAAAGTTGTTTTGGGGTTTAGTTACTCTTTAATCTAGTTTACCAGAAGCTAATTTTTGCTTCGTTGCCCATTCTCCTCCAAACAATCTTCCTAAATGGTCGCTTTAAACCCATAATCTACATCCTACGAAGCAGTGTCACTCAGTTCTACATTATGGATCCATCGTTTGTGATTTTTACCCCCGCCAAAACAGTGACGCTGAGAGAGGAGGACATGACGGTGGAAAAGATTTCTAAAATATTTCAGGTATGGCAATCGAACGTTGCTTATTAGTCTCACACAGTTTATCTCCCAAAGATACGTAACGTTAGCTAGCTAACTTAAGTTAATGAATGCTAGTTTGCTAGCATTATGTGTGACATTGGGTGAACTGTTTATAGATATCCATATAAGACCTTTATTATATGATATCTATGGAACTGTTAAGTAACTGTGACAGTTAACTTGGTTGGCAGCCACATAGGTGTTAGTTAGTGGTGATGTTGAATTATTGTGTTGTACAGAGAGGCGTTTCTATGGGTGGGGGGGGTGGGTCGCCGTCTAAACGAAAGGCACATCTGATAAAATTCCGTTTTCACCTGCGAGCGTTCTCGTGTAAACAGGGCCTAAGTTGAGTTAGGTGTTTCTGTATCACCTTTAACTTTCTGTATTCTGTAACTAAACCCCTAGTTAGAGACTGACTCCACCCACTGGCATTGAAAAATGCTTGTCTCTGTAGGGAAGGGCGTGGTTAGCTGGTACCTTCTTAAGTCACAGGGCACCACAACTGCCAATAGGAAAATACAACTGCAGTAGCCACCGTTCAACCTGAAGAGGGCAGCACTCAGACTTTTTTACACCATATTGTAGAATTAAAACACTTTATACCCAAATGTAAAAAAAAAATACTTTAATATATGAACAGCATTAATAAAGCGCCAGTCTTAAAGATCGTTAACTAAAAAAAGTTGTTTTAGGGTTTAGTTACCCTTTGAGGCAATACAGTTCAATAGCACCACAAGCTCCATCCTCTAAAATGATCATACAGTTGATGGAATGCCTCTCTAAAACAGTTTCAACAAAAATGTATAACTTTATGACATTATAACTTTTGCATTATAATAACTGTACATGCTTTTTTTTGCAGGAGTGTTGTATTGGATTACATTAATTTTAGCTTACGTTAGGTGAACCTAATAAACTAGCAACTGATAGTAGTACTGGATTTATGCACCTAATAGTGGTTATGGTTATTGAATTCCATTACCAGGATTTTGCCTAAAACTTACTTCTTTTTAGGTAACCAGCCAGAGCCTGTACCTCAATGATGATACCAATGTGGCAGTTTTCCCTGGAGCAGAGGGCCACTTCAGTTCATTCGACCTCAGGGACAAGGCCCATTACGAAGTACACTGGGCCGGGGCTGTGCCGGATGCATGTGTTAACGTTGTTGCGGGGCCACTACCTACTCCTTCCACGATCGGCCAGTTTCGTTTCTTCAGGTTGGCTAGTTCAGCAAGCCCCTCAGTGCCACCCAGGGCTCAATCCCTGAAATACTTTACAAGGTAATATGTTTTTCAATTTCCATGCCCTTGTCAATAGAATATAAATATAAATGTTCTCTTGTATGTTCAAAATTTTTAAATGAACCTAAATTGAGTTGTTCTGAACTCTAGGACTGTCAGTCTGGGAGAGGTACAGAGTGCAAAGCTTGTGAACAGCAGAATGGTGGTTGTAAGATTTGCTGAGCAGGAGGCCAGTGTCCCATCCATGATTGCCAAAGTAAAAGATGCCTTAGGAAGCAATGAACAACTCATCCTGACAGACCACAATGGAGTGGAAAGGTGCTTCATTTGAACAATTTTATTTACCATCTCAAATTATAGTTTATGTAACCCTGTCTCTTGAAAATGTACAGTGACAATAGCATGAACTTTTAAGTTGCTTCACAGCTAAGTGGCAAATATATTTGGCTATTAATTGTAACTTCAACATTTATAAAGTCTCGCATTTTAAACAGGAGCCATAAACAATGTCAAACATTTGCCATTTCAGATAAAAACTAAATGAATATGCATTCACATGTCCGTCTTCAAGAGTGAGCTTTTATTAATACATACTGTATATTTTATACTCAATTAGGCACTTTTTGTTGGAAGCAGAACTCACAAAAAATCATGGCTGTACCAGAGGTTGATTTCCAAGCTGTGCAACAAAAGAGGCGAAGAATGTCGTAAGTCACACCCCCTCAGTTTTTCCTCCTGACACCAGGCACTGTAAAAGGCTAAGCATAGCCTGAATTAAAGAGCAGAGCTGGTCTGAAACAACATATTCAAAGAGACTACATGAAAGCACCTAAAATAATGGCACATTTCTCTGTCAGTCTGTCCAGAAACACTGCCATGTTTATCTGAGTCTTTTCTTTGATACAACTATATTTCCTACAATTGGACACTTTCAGTCAATGGACACCTTATGCAATATTTGATTTGCAAAAGCAATCATTTCTGTGTCCATAATCAATCTGAATGTAATGGCATGTCAATTAATTTGCATACATTAACAGTTTCTAACTTAATATATACATGTGACGTTTCTCTTTCACAGACGCAGAGATGATGAGGGTGGACTAGACAGTGTGTTCGAGAATATCGAGGAGCTTGTCCTGGCTGCTTAGGGTTTGTCTGAGGTGACAACTGCCATTCAGGGACTCTCTGACGTGGTCCATCGAAACAGGAACACAACATTGGTACTGACTGATGAACAGTCCAGGAATGTTAGGAATACATTTACTTGTCTGGTTTGCAGAGGTAAGTCTTGTCCTTAGGAAGAGAAAAAAATATGCATTCACCCTGACAAACATATTGTTGTCGTTTGGTGGAATTTATGATGTAGTGGTCATTTAAAAGCTTAAGTGTCCTGCTCCTTGTTTTCTTCGTATAGGCCATTGAGATTAAGGAAATCAGTCCATATAAACAGAGCCATTCCTTAAAATCCCTGTAAAGGCAATTCTTAAAAAAAACCTAATTAAAAATGTTAGAAATGTATTGCTAAAATATATTACAAAGACTGTGAACTGTGAAGTACTGAATTGTGGAGTTAGACCGTTAAACAGTTTTTCACCATTGCTGTGTCTAGGATTTTTTTGGTGGGGCTGAAACGGGGAATCGATGATGCACTGGAGCCCCGGAGCTCCTTGACACGCCCCTAATTGATGACGCACTGGAGCCCCTGAGGCTGCCCGCTCCCCTATCAGTTCGCTGCTCAATCGCAAGTTACTGTCAGTATTATTTACTTCAGCCTACAATTTGCTAGCTAGCTATGCCTTCGTCACAGAAATGCATATTATCTGAATGCGATCACTTACAAAACAGATTTAAATTCCATTAAATTTCCGAACAACGATCATATCAACAAGATGTGGATTAATTTTGTGAAGAGCCACCTTGATGGAGAGCTGAGGATCACCACCAACACCTGTCTCTGTAGTGATCATTTTACACAGGATAGTTTTATAAACTTTCTGGAACTGGAAAACACTGATAATACGCTGTTACTGGTGAATGGGGCCGAGCCGACTATCTCCCGCCTCAGCCTTCATCCTCCCGTCGCGCAGACAACTGGTGCCATCAGTGTGTGCCCGCGAGTCAACTTTCCCGTGAGTGGGCGTGGTTTCAGCGCAGCCAGCGGACACACCCCCAACGTTTGAGAGCAGAGACCACTGCTCATTTTTCCGAGATTTTGATAGCTTATTTTATTTACTTGGCTGCTTTTTTTATCATTCAAATTTGGCTAGGTGGCTAATAACACATTTTTCTGTGGTGTGACAAACTACACACTAAACAACACATACTTAATTTTCACTTTACAGGGACTTTAAGCATACTTCAGGAATTTACATCTGTGATGTTAAGTGGTACGGTGTGTGCTTGGAGCATCTGTAGACAAAGGAATTTGTTAATTCTCACTGAACTTATGCCATACTCATACTCCGTTACATAAAGGATACTTTTTGAAATGCTGTCAATCTGACATTCAATTGGAAAATATTTTTTCATTCTTCATCTAGTATATGTTGTATTGTGTTTTCAGACCTCTAATATTTATTTCTTACACTGGCAGGAATCATGGAAGATCCAGTATTTGCAGCATGCTGTGAAAGTTTGGTCGGATGCAGATCCTGTATTACTGTGTGGCTTCAGAATTCCTCAATGTGTTTGAAGTGTCGAGCAGATGATTTTTCCATCAACAATCACAAAGTCACTGGCCTTTCTGGTGCAGTAAATGTCATGAGAGAGCTGGCACGGGAAGAGTAAATGCTGATTTTCTGTTTGCCACCAATCCTTATGTTATCTCATGTTCTAAATTGTTTTGATATTGAGGATTGATGTTTTTTATGTTGCCTCGATGTTCTTAGCTCTAGAGTTTTAAGAGCTAATGTAACAATGTTTTATGCTACATCATTGTTCCCACCTCACAGTAGTTTTATAAGAGCTAGTAGGCCTAAATGTGCCAAGATGTTTTTATGCTACATTATTGTTCTCAGCCCAGTGATTTTGATAAGAGCTAGTAGGCCTAAACGTGGCAATCTGTTGTGACAGGCTCTTCTGTGGAGATTTGCAAAGGTGGACTTACTTTGTTTACACAATTTATGTGTCTCTGATTATTCTTTCTGTACAAAAGCTAAATAAATATTTTTTCTTGATAAAACGACCCTGTGAATAATGTCTAATATGGATACAATGACAGTAAAATGATTTATTAATGGTAACAAAATAGGCAGTTGACATTTTTATGGTGACACTTGTATCCACATATAAAGTAAAACTTGTATGGTAAATACTATCAGGGTATACTTACACCCTCTACTTTTGTAGTAGTAACTTCATAATGGTGTTCACAGACACATATGTCCAGCATCTGTAACAAGGCTCCTCACAATCCAGTGCACATGAAATTAGGAACAAGTCTTTGTTACATCAATGAGGTACATCAAGGCCTCTTTGAAGGAAGCATAGTTGTAATTGACAGCACTGTCAAAAATAACTGAAAGGTCGGGTAATAATGTGCAAAGTGCTGCTCTGCTCTCACTTTGTCTGCCTCAGACAGACAGGGATCACTTCCGAATGAAGATACTCTGGTGAGGGAGGATCCCATGTCCCTGTCATACATGTCAGCTGCAACTGTGGCATCTGGTAGAAGATTGGTTGTGATTTTTCTTGGTGTTCCAGTCCCTGCTAGGTGATTTGGTATCCTTCTCTCTTTAACACCACAAATGTTTGTTGTGATGTTCAATGATAAAACACTTAAACTGAATAACTTGTAAAGGAAATGTGACATACCTGGAATCCTGTGAGCATTCCATGATTGCACAAATCTGTTGATGCGAATTTGGCACATCTGGCAGGTCTGATTAGATGTGCAGAACCATGTCAGACTGTCCTCCATATCTATTGCTTCCTGATCTTGTAGCTGGATGAGGCCCTCTTTTAGTGGACAATTCACTCTGTTGTTAATTTCTGGCCACATCCTTTCCACTGTGTGGTTCTGTGGGTTTTCTTTTTTTTTTTTAAAGGAGATGATAGAGGTCTCTTAATAATGTGTTTCTATGTTATTAGCAGTTGAGAACTAGTGAATAGACTAAGAATAACCTTGTTGTGTAAAATCCCCAAGACCACACATTGTTTAAAACATCATAAGAAAAAGTTCTGTATTCAAAATCCTAGAATAAGTATTATCTGAAGTACTGATTGTAACCACTCTTGACAATTGTCCCAGGTTATTGATATATTTGAAATTATTAGATTACTCATGTAGTGGAGTATAAAGTAGCAGGACATGAATATGCTCAAGTAAAGTACAAGTTCCTCAGACTTGTACTCAAGTTAATTACTTGGCTCAATATACTTAGTTACTTTTCACTTATGGTGTAATGTAGATGCAGATGGTTGACATTACCCGTGTTGACTGTGTTTAGAGGTATGGCTGTCTTTGCTGGTTGTGTCTATATTCTGACAGCGTCTCTTGCATGTAGAGGCACAGGTAAAACTCTTTGCCATGATCCACACGAAGTTGATCCCACATTCCATAATGTGTTACTGCAGGTCTACATAAACACATATGAAACGCTCAATTATTAAAACCCGTTAACGTTCCAAGGGCCCCTGGGCGGGCCCAGCCCATTTCCTAGTTTAAATCCACCGATTTTCTGACTTCTAACTTTTATGAACATATACATATTTTATATCATTGGAAAGCTAAGAGTCTTGTGATTCCAATTATGCCTGGCGTTTAAGGATACAATCATAACTGAAGACACAGTGAGCGCTTTTGCCAACACAAATGTTCTCCTGATGGAGGTATAAAAATATGGAACTCACCACTTTGTAGTCCAATAAACGTAACAAAGCCGATCCATTTCGAACAAAAATTGTATTTTTACATCGTTAAGGGTCCGATTAAAGTCCCCTGATAAAGTGATTAGTCCCGGACAACAGCAAAACCAATAAAAAATGCAAAACAAACAGTGAAAATGCGCTCCCGAATTGTCTATGGCCATTTTTGTAGTCTTTATGGCTTTGTTTCCGATTCCTTCGCTTCCACTTCCGCCTACAAAAGGTCTCTGAGCATGCCCAGAAAAAAAACAAAAAAAACATCCGGTTTATTCGTTACGTAGGGTACATCTCCAACCAATGGCACAGTGCGTACCAGTAACATACTCTTTCAGCACCATGTCCAAACACCCTTTATAATCAAAATACAGCATTGAAGGAAGCCGTGGAGCTTTATATGAGAAGATGAAGTTATGATTCTGATGATATTTTTTTTTATTCAGTGAGGACTACGGCATTTACCCAGGAGATGGCGCATATGGCACACTTTTGACCACCTTTGACCTGTAGTTATAAAAATGTGTGCAGAATATTCATTTTTTGGTTTATTGCTGTCAAATTTGGTGTGGATGAAGGTAATACTTCAGGCTTTAGACCCACAGTGTGTTTTAGGTCACCACCTCTTTTTAAAGCCATTTTTATAGCATATATTTATATAAAATAAATAATCGGACACAAATAAACATTTTTTCTCAGTGTATTAAAATTCATATTGCTTGGTAACAATAGCACTCAGAGATATTAACACAGTTCTGGGATAAATTTTAGAGTGTTTGCTTTCCAAAATAGACCCCAGCCATGTCTCTACTCAAAATGGTTCAAGAACAGCTTTAAGCTAATTTTGGGTATGCGTTTTAAAAAAATGTAGGGCGGAAATTGCAGGAATTTTAAGGGTTAATATTATTACAATTGATAAAATATGTTCGATCAAACATAACATACAACACTGACCTGTACACCTCTTCATAGAGGGCTAGATTGTTTTTTACAGGCATAGTTGCATTTGCAACAATTTTCTTGCTGTATCCATCTACAGCAATCCCATGAGTCACTCCAAACATGACCAATTTCTCATTTTGGTCCATGTGGATCTTGTGTCCCATATACTCAGCATTATATGGGATTGGGTTAAAGTTACGAGAACCCTATGCAAGCAAGAAAATATTAGTCAGCATTAGATATAGGCTAGGTATTATTAGGTATACATGTGCATGGTAGTGGCTACATGGCCAGAAGGGTCTTCCAGCAGACCTCTGTGGGACTCATCCCATCTGTCAGGACGGAAATTACATCAGAATCACCCACAACTCTGTAAACTAAAGGTAACCACTGTAATACATAAACAGTTCATGTCAAATATTTAAGTTGAAACAATAATGCACAATTAATTTAAAAATATTATCTGGATGTGCATGGTTAGAAGGCCACAAAACACAAAGACTAATTCAATAGATTTCACGAATGATTGACTGTGATTCAAGGCAAGGCAATTTTATTTGTATAGCACACTTTCAACAGCAGGGTAATTCAAGGTGCTTTACATGATTTGGTGATTTTAAAAAAAACACATAAAAGAAACACACATTACACATGATACACAATAAAGCAAGAGAAAAATAAAAAAAGCAAGAGAGCATGAACACATTTCATACATATGACATCAAGCATTTACTCAAAGGCAATTCTAAACAGATGGGTTTTTAGTCTCGATTTAAAGCAGTTCAGAGTTTCAGTAGCTCTACACTCGTCAGGAAGTTTGTTCCAGATAAGGGGAGCATAAAAAGTGAAAGCTGCTTCTCCATGTTTAGTTCTGAGTCTAGGGATGTTTAGTAGGCTAGAGTTGGAGGACCTGAGTGGTCTTGGTGGTTGGTACCATGACAACAGGTCTTCAACATATTTTGGTGCTAAGCCATGTAATGATTTATAAACTAGTAAAACTATTTACTAATCTATTCTCTGAGCTACAGGGAGCCAGTGTAAGGACTTTAGAACTGGGGTGATGTGCTCTACTTTCCTGGTTCTAGTGAGGACGCGAGCGGCAGCGTTCTGGATCAGCTGCAGCTGTCTGATTGACTTTTTAGGCAGACCTGTGAAGATGCTGTTGCAGTAATCAATCCGACTAAAGATAAACGCATGGATGAGTTTTTCTAGGTCGTGTTGCAAAATCAGTCCTTTAATCCTAGAAATGTTCTTCAGGTGATAGAACGCTGACCTTGTTATTGCCTTTATGTGACCCTGGAGGTTCAGGTCCGAGTCCATTACTACACCTAGGTTCAGAATATGTTAATATAAGATATGATTTAAAATACTATGTTGTGCAAAGTATTTTAACTGCCAAACTTTAATGTTAACTTAGGCTATATGACGGTTTAATTATATGACTGGGTTGGCTAATTAAATGCACAGGAGGTGTATCATCCCAATCTGTAATCTTAAACCTTTATAGAAAGCCATTTAAACATTTATTCCTTAAGACGTACTAGTCGCTATTTAAAAACCACTAGTACTTATTTATTAGCTACTAGTAACTATTCCCGTTTTACTAGTAACAATTGATTACATACTAGTATTTAATTTTTTGTTACTAGTGACTATTTCATTAGTTACTAGTAATTATTTTAGTTACTAGTCACTAATTGCACATTTTTTCTATTCTATTTAATAACTATTTGAATAGTGACTAGTAACTAATGAAAAGGTGATCTCTACAAAGCCCCATAGATTGCAATGGCAAAAATGTTCAATTAGTTACTAGTAACGAATGGAATAGTTATCATACTAGTAACTAAAACGTGCTAGTATCTAATCAATTGTTACTAGTAAAACGGGAATACGTATTAGTAGTTAATGGAATAGTTAATAACTAATAAGTACTAGTAGCATTTATATAGCAACTAGTAAGTTTTAAAGAATAAATGGTAAAAGGGCTTGCCATAAAAACCTTGACATTTACATCCTGACAGAAAAGATGACAGCCAGATTGCCTGAGGTCCACATAGGTCTGCAGTCAGACTCTATTGGGAAAAACCCTGTCTATTATAAAAAGCAGACTTAAGAAAGGCCATGGATACGACTAAACAGAATTGGAGATACTGTTTGTGTTATATTAATATATAGCTTAATCATAACCAGAGTAATGGAACAGATTTGACACAATCTGTGGGAGACCTTACACCCTCCTGCAGTTTGGTATATTAAAATAAGAGGAACAATTGCAAATTGATTTATGATTTTATGATAAAGATGTTGCAAATTGGAAAGAAAAGCAATAGAAGAAACAGGACAAAATTTGACATTGTCTTGATTTGGTAAACTATACATGCATAAAATAGCAAATTTGAATATTGGCCTCATTATATTTGAAATAATCTATGGTGAGATATAGAATTCCTTAGTTTGGTATACTCTCTTCTGAAAAACAATGTGATTAAGATCTGGTGGTTTTCATGATCAAAATACTGATAAGTAAATAAGTTATAACTGCAAACCAATCATATGCCAGATGATCCTATATTTCTACAGGAAGAAGTGAGCTGAAAGTAGGTGACTGGATCCTGATTAAAGCTGTAAACAGAAAACTGGTCATCACCCAGGTGAGAAGGGCCATTCCAGGTATTTTTGACCACACCAATGGCTGTAGAGACTGAGTTAGATACACTTAACCCATTGTAAAAAGCAGAGACCATCACTAGATATAGGGGAAGCAGTCTAATAAAAGTGGTGTTTAAGACTGATTACAAGGGGAGGTGGATACAATATGGTTCACTTGTCTCAACTTCAGTGAAGAGAACCAGGAGAGCCACTTTTCTATAGAGACTGCTTGAAGGGAGAGATAGTAACTAGGAAGGTTTTCCTGCTATCTAGTACTTTTATTTTTTACAGCTTTTTGGTGGTGTTATTTCATAAGAATGTTAGGACTCAGAAAAATGACATTTAGCACATGAGAATACTGATTTATTGTCTTGGTTCACTCAGAGGAGGACACACAGAAACCCATTTGAAACTAGCGTATATGGTGACAATATGCAAGATATCTAGCAAATAAATGAAGCAATTATTAACTGTTTTGTTTGTTCTCAAATGCCATATTCTGTAGGACATTTACCCATATATGTAGAAGCTTTAACTAATCTTAATGATCTGTTTCCAGATGTTATACTCCTCTCCAGGATTTGGACAAATTCTGAGCGTGAAGTACATGAGAGAACGGGAAGTTATATGGGTAATAATGTGTATACTTCGATGACAAATGTAAGGGTAAATTGGAGACTGGGACAACATGGGATTAATCTAAATAGTTAAAGCAGGACCAGTACACTTAAGACCTGACCAAAGATTTTTTTTTTTTTTGAACATGATAAAAATCTGACCACACTTTCATACCAATCTGGGCACATGGAAAAAATACACAATTACTCTCAAAATGGGAAGGGTGGATGTGCTTCTGTTGAGACTTAAAGAGCATTCTTTCCTTGTATTTGCAGTGGAGATCCGACACAGCAGAAGGAGAGGGCATGATATTTCAGCCCCTCATGATCCCATCTGGGGCTCCGATATGCCCCCTGAAAACAAATTATGGAGTGATGGAAATAAGGTTCTATTATCTTTTTTCCCATGGACCGGGGTGGGTAAGGTCATGTTATGATTGGACATTAAATTATAGATTCAGTGGTTTTGTTAATTCTTCCCTGACAGGTCTAAAAGGTATAGCAGCTGAGATCCAGGAATTGAGCCAAACAACTGTAAATATACATGGAGATTAATCTACAATACATGTGTTTATTGAACTATAACATCTTTCCATAACAGGCTGCAAATCTAGTCACACCTGACTAACAGGAGACTTTTATAATTGGATGTTTCTGAAAAAGTTCGGTTTCAGAAAAAAGGAGGAGATCCTTACTGATGTAAGGCAAAAGGGGAACTTAGATTTAAACTATTTTAGATTTCAAATTTTTTTTGGCTTTTCAATTGGTCGCTTTAAAAGCATTTCAGATACATAAATAAAAAACATTTGTTTAGGGTTCAACAGTCTTTTGGTTAAATAGGTTGAAATTATAGTTTTCTTTTATAAGTATTAGGCTTCATCAGCTCAGAAAATGAATAACAATTGTCGGTGATGTGGTAAAATCTTAAAAAATTATAGGTTTAATGAACTTAGGCTGTTAGTGTAGATTAATAAAATTTGACCGTGATCCTTCTCTGTGGGGGTTGAGCTTAAAAGCAGCAAATCATTTTTCTTTTCAGCGGTCTCACATGCTCATCTTGCCATTTGTTCAATCCAAAAACCAGATGTTTCCTGTTTTCCATCCTGTTTTGGCACCTTTGGTTGGTTGTTTTAGCACACAACCCATTCATCTTACATTGTGGCATGTTTATGTATTTTGTGTTTGTTTGGAAGTTTTTATTTACATTATAAGCCCTACCATATATTTTGAAGAAAAATTATTTATGGTCTAGGCTGTTCCAGTGTTGTTCATTTTTGATACAGGATTTTTAGAGTGCGCTTTGCGTCAATGATGATTTCTGTGATTTCAACATACAGCAAAAGTAATAGCTTTTTTTACAGATAGACCTAATGTTTGTAGCAGTCTGGATACTTAAAACTATGAGGTAAGTGAGGGATAAAAAAAGGACAAATGCATAAGAAATTAATCTCAAATTAGATAAGATTATGGATAAAGCAAAGAGAAAAAGCAAATTAGTTGCGAGCTGTTCTTTTAGGCTTGGTTGACCAGGTGAGAGTCCAGGAGCCATCCAAACCAGGGTCTCTCAGGTCATTTGACTAAAGAAAAAGGCTGGAGCCCATGCACTCCCACTGAGGAGTCAGGACTGAGGAGTCAGGACGCACCTGAGAGGACATCAAGGAGCAGCAAAGCGGGTGCAGATTGAACGTATGTATGTATGTATGTATGTACGTACGTACGTACATACATACGTATGTATGTACGTACATGTATGTATCTATGTACATGTATGTATCTATGTATGTACGTACATATGTACATGTATGTATGTATGTACGTATGTGTATATGTACATATGTGTATATGTACGTATGTGTATATGTACGTATGTGTATATGTACGTATGTGTATATGTACGTACCTACGTACATACATACATACCAGCAAAAGTTCTGATAATTCATGATGGTTCAATAAATGGTATCGACTTCTGTAGCCAGAACAACAGTTTTCAGTTGCCCCCAAAATGCAGTGAGAGAAATCACAAAAAATCTGGACATTCATAGATCAACACCCAAAACTGAAAAAGCTCATTATCCATGCTGAATCAACTGATGTAGCCAAAAAAAAAAGAGTCAGAGATTCTGAACAGAGTTTTCTCTGATCTGCTACAGAGACTTGATGAACTTAACATAAAAATCTTTATTAGCGGACCAGTCCCTGAAGAGAAGGATGAAAGATATAGCAAGGCAATTTTATTTGTATAGCACACTTTCAAGAAGAGGGTAATTCAAGGTGCTTTACATGATTTGGTGTTTTAAAAACAACAACAAAATAACCAGAATATAACACTGGAAATTAAAAGTAGCAAATTAGCATGAAAAACGCATAGAAACATCAATAAAGCAAGATACACATTAATAAAGCAAGAGAAACATCAATAAAGCAAGAAAGTTTACGATACATATGACAATCATTTACTCGAAGGCAATTCTAAACAGATGAGGTTTTTATCTCGATTTAAAGCAGTTCCCAGTTTTCGCAGCTCTGCACTCGTCAGGAAGTCTGTTCCAGATAAGGGGAGCAGAGAAACTGAAAGCTGCTTCCCAATGTTTGGTTCTGAGTCTAGGGTTGTTTAGTAGGCTATTGTTGGAGGACCTGAGTGGTCTTGGTGGTTGGGTCGGTGACAACAGGTCTTCAACATATTTTGGTGATAAGCCGCCATTTAATGATGGATAAACTAGTTGGAGTATTTTGAAATATATTCTCTGAGCTACAGGGAGCCAGTGTAAGGACTGTAGAACTGGGGTGATGTGCTCTACTTTCCTGGTTCTAGTGAGGACGCGAGTAGCAGCATTCTGGATCAATTCAATTCAGCTTATTTATATAGCGCCAATTCACAACAGATGTCATCTCAAGGCACTTAACAAGAAGTCATTTCAATACATTTATACAAACATTCCAATCAGTTAAAAAGTTTCCTATTTAAGGAATCCCAGTAGATTGCGTCAGTCATTGGCGTGAGGTTGGGCCCCGTTGATGCAGACTTTCCAACCACAGCAATCCTTCAGCAATCCCTCATACCGAGCAAGCATGTAGTGACGGTGGAGAGGAAAAACTCCCCTTTAACAGGAAGAAACCTCCAACAGAACCAGGCTCAGTAGGAGCGACCATCTGCCACGACAGTCTGGGGGTTTGAGAAGACAGAGCAGAAACACAGAAGGAACAGAAGATCTGATATAAAAGAACTTTCTATGTTACAGAAAGTAAAAAGTTGATAACAGGACACAGTGGATGTTCAGCTACTGGGAGAATCATCCCAGTCGATGCCCCCCCGTCCAACAGGGCATTGCAGCCAAGCAGGATACCAGACCAGGTATATCTTCTATGGAGAGAAAAACACTGAGAGAAAACAAAGTTAACAGTCGAAATAACAGAATGTACTGTAATACAACTGGAGAGTTGTAGGAGAAAAGGAAGTAGCAGAGTGAAGAAAATTGGTAAGTCTGTCCTCCAGCAGTCTAAGCCTATAGCAGCATAACTACAGAGATAGCTCAGGATGACCTTAGCCACTCTAACTATAAGCTTTATCAAAAAGGAAAGTTTTAAGCCTGGCCTTAAAAGTAAACAGAGTGTCTGCCTCATGGACTAAAGCTGGGAGCTGGTTCCACAGGAGAGGAGCCTGATAACTAAAAGATCTGCCTCCCATTCTACTTTTAGAAATCCTAGGAACTACAAGTAAACCTGCAGTCTGAGGGCTCTGTTAGGAACATATGGAACAATTAGATCTCGGATGTATGATAGAGCTTGATTATTAAGGGCTTTGTATGTAAGAAGAAGGATCTTAAATTATATTCTGGATTTAACAGGGAGCCAATGAAGGGAAGCTAAAACAGGAGAAATGTGATCACTCTTTTTAATATTCATCAGAACTCTTGCTGCCGCATTTTGGATCAACTGAAGGCTTTTAATGGCATTTTGTTGACTTCCTGTTAGTAAAGAATTACAGTAGTCCAGCCTTGAGGTAACAAATGCATGGACTAGTTTCTAAGCATCACTCCTGGACAGGATGTTTCTAATTTTAGCAATATTCCGGAGGTGAAAGAAAGAAATCCTAGAAACCTGTTTAATATTGGAGTTAAATGTCAAGTCTCGGTCCAAAATAACGCCGAGGTTCTTTACGTTATTACTGGGGGCCAATTTAAACCCATCCAGATGAAGTGATTGACTAATCAGTTTCTGTTTAAGTACTTCTGGTCCAAAGACAGCAACTTCTGTTTTGTTAGAATGTAAAAGCAAAAGGTTTAGGGTCATCCATGTTTTTATGTCTTCCAGACATGCCTGTAATCTAACTGACTGGGTTCATCAGGATTTATGGATAAATATAGTTGTGTATCATCTGCATAGCTGTGGAAATTTATCCCATGCTGTCTAATGATTCTACCAATTGGGAGCATATATATGGTGAACAGAATTGGTCCAAGCACAGAACCCTGTGGAACTCCACAAGTAACCCTTGAGAGTGAAGAAGATTTATCATTTAGATGAACAAACTGGAATCTATCAGACAAATATGATTTAAACCAGCCTAGTGCTGTTCCTTTGATCCCTGCAACATGTCCAAGCCTTTCTAGGAGAATATTATGATCAACTGTGTCAAAAGCAGCACTGAGATCTAACAAAACAGACACCAGTCCATTATCTGAGGCCATGAGATTATCATTAGTAACCTTCACCAGTGCTGTTTCAGTGCTATGATGAGCTCTAAAACCTGACTGAAACTCTTCAAACAGCTCGTTACTGTTTAGATGCTCACAGACTTGATTAGAAACAAATTTCTCAAGGACTTTGGATAAGAAAGGAAGGTTAGATATAAGTCTGTAATTCACTAAGTCATGTTGATCAAGGGAAGGTTTCTTGAGTAAAGGATCAGCTGCAGCTACAGTATACTTTGCATGTTCCATAAATGGTTGAAAAGAAAATCTGTTTAAAAATCGATGTAATTTATTAATAATTTAAAAATATTTGGATGTGCCAAGCATCTGTACAGAAATAAAACAATGTTATCTCAACAATGCCGGAATGAGATTGCTGACCTTGAACATTTTCTCTTATAAAAATAAAAAACACTTGATAAAGCACCCGAAGGTTAATCACAAAACATGGCCCTGGATACTACCAGGCAACAAACACTTCCCCAAACACACCAAGTCATCTTGACTTGGTGTGTTTGGGGGCTTCTATAGGGCTGTTTACACGACAACGTTGCCGTTTTTGTTTGAATACGCGGGTGAAAACGCACTGCGTTTACATGACAGGGCGCGCGATGGAAAACGATGTAGTATATATGCCCGGCCTTTAGATGGCAGTGTTCCAAGGTTTAACCCTCACAACCCGGAAAAGAAACATTTCATGATAACTAACAATGGCGGTCCTCTTGTAGTTCTCCGCTTAAATAAAGGCTTATTAATTATTTGACGCACGTACTGTATGCGTTTCCATTGGTGATCGCATAGAAGCCTGATGATCTTCTAAGTTTTGCTTACAGAGACCAAATAACTTCAGAACCTGCATCAGTAGTAACGCCATACCTGGATCCGCCATTGTTGTTTTTCTATAGAAAGGCGGAGTGCGCAAGTGCAACACGTCCGTAGGTGGCGAGCTGTGACGTCATCGTTTTCAAACTTCTCCGGCTTGCGTTTATGACAACGTATCACTCAGCGTTTTCAAAAGTCTCCACTCTGGAAGCCGTTTTCGTCCCCCCGTTTTCCCGTTGTCGTGTAAACGAGAGACCGAATCGGAGAGAAAAACCTCAGTTTTGCTGAAAAACGTTGTCGTGTAAACAGCCCCTATGACCGCACCAGCAGCAAGCAAAGACGTACAGCGCTCACCACAGCGTTCTTCAAGTATTCCAACCTCATCCGACTTATCTACACCAAATGACTCTCCCTTTAGAAACTTCTCATGCTCTGACAGACTGAAGGCAAAAATCAGAGTTGGGACAGAACTGACACATAAACTTGGACTACATCAGGCCTATGGGACCAACATTAGATGTATTCTGCCCATACCCCAACTGGTAATAAGAGACATCTGATATAGAAGGGGACCAGACAGTAATTCTACTCCCATCGTCTCCCAGAAGTTGCCCGGCCTCTCTGAGAGTAGTATTCTAGTGCTCATAAACAGCAGAAAAATAAAAGCTGAAACCAAATACTCTCATACTAAACCAAATCTCAAATTGATCCCCTATTAGAAGGTTCAGCTACCCATCACCAGACCACTTAAATTAGTTAAATATTATAATATTAGGTCTTTAGCAGGGAGGTCATTTCTAAATCAATGACTTCATCACTGAGCATAAAGTACACGCCCTTTTTAAAAAAAATCAGAGACCTTGCTGGACGCAAATAATAAAACCTAGAGCTGATAGCTGAACGAGCCAAGGACGCGCTGCCGCACGAGCTGAGTTGCACACCTAAAGCCACCGAGCCAGGAGCTGCAAAGGTGAGGAGACAACCCAACGTCTGAGCCAGAGGTGGCTAGCTAGCCACGGAACCAAGAGGCTTCACCGTTAGTCATGAGCACATGCAGCTGTTAGCCCAACTGCTAATGGCTGGTTTTCTCCTCTTATAGCTCGAGTTTTCCTCGCCATCAATCTTCAACGCAGATCTAAGAA
This sequence comes from Valencia hispanica, assembly GCA_963556495.2. Taxonomy (NCBI): domain Eukaryota; kingdom Metazoa; phylum Chordata; class Actinopteri; order Cyprinodontiformes; family Valenciidae; genus Valencia; species Valencia hispanica. The sequence continues at coordinate 14,796,785 of OY747714.1, read as the reverse complement.
CCGTTCGACATAAGGTTCTGTCTGGGCAAAGGTTAATTAGCTTAGCAATCTTAAGGTTTGTTTTTGTCTATTTCACTGTGTTATTGCTGCATTTGTAAGATTTAATTCTTCAAATTCCTTGGCCTATGGTATGAACAGTGTTTTAAAAGGTTTATGACCGACTGATAGTTGTTTTTAAATCATGCAAAATGAGTTACTCCGTCCGACCGGAATTTTTCTTTTGTTCTTTGGTGCTAAGCTAAAACAGTGGCTCTAAGTTGCGCAACCTACATTAGCTAGGTTAAAACTAATTTAGCTTAACTTCCATGCGGACGTATTTCACAGGTAATCCACGAGGGGAAGGGCTGTGTGCTGTGTATGTTTGTGCGAGAGCGATGGGTGACTGAAAGAGAGACGAAGAAAGAGCAGATGCAGCTGAATGAATATGCTGCATGTTTTAAATAGAGTAAAAAAGAAAAACAAAACGCAATATGTGACGGTCGGGGATGATTTTTTAAATTTATTTGGTCGGTGTTGAATCTGTGACGGTCGGAGTTTAATCTGAGGTGCACCGCCACAGATCGTCTATGTGTGGGAAACACTGTAAATTATTAATCTTATTAATAATTGCCCTCAGCAATTATTCATAATTATTAAAAATAATTATAACCTACCTATCTGTGTCACAACACCTTCCACCGCATCTCCCTCATCTCCCAGGTTAATGCAGAACTTCAGGCCAATCTCTAATCTTCCATTCATCAGTAATATTATTGAAAAAGCTGTGTTTCAGCAGATAAATAGCTTTCTAACAATGACCAACCACGTTGATATTTTTCAATCTGGTTTCCGTGCTCACAACAGCAACAAGACTACCCACGTCAAAGTTTTCAATGACATTTGCATAAATACAGACTGTGGTAGTACCACAATGCTGGTACTTTTGGACCTCAGTGTAGCATTTGACACTGTTGATCATGATATATTATAGGAACAACTGGAGAGCTGGATCGGACTGTCTGGTACAGCACTTAGCTGGTTTGAGTCTTACATAAAGAACAGATACTTTGTTTTAATAGGAAACTTTTCATCAGAACGAACAGAAATCACATGTTGGGTGCCCCAGGGCTCCATCCTGGGGCCCATCTTATTTAATATCTACATGCTCCCAATAGTCCTGATTATAACAACCAATATGTGCAATAACATTCTCCAGCTGAACAGAAACAAAACAGAAGTAATTACTTTTGGACCTAAAGAGGAACGATCAAGAGTCAGCACACAGCTTCAGTTAATACAGCTAAAAAGTACTGATCAGGCTTGAAATCTAGGTGTAGTAATGGACTCAGATCTGAACCTCCAGGGTCACATAAAGGCAATAACAAGGTCAGCCTTCTATCACCTGAAGAACATTTCTAGGATTAAAGGACTGATGTTGCAACAGGACCTCGAAAAACTCATCCATGCGTTTATCTTTAGTTGGATTGATTACTGCAACAGCGTCCTCACAGGTCTGCCTAAAAAGTGAATTAGACAGCTGCAGCTGATCCAGAATGTTGCTGCTCGCATCCTCATTAGAACCAGTAAAGTAGAGCACATCAGCTTAGTTCTAAAGTCCTTACACTGGCTCCCTGTAGCTCAGAGAATAAAAATACTTTTACTAGTTTCTAAATCACTGAACATACTGCCATCAAAGTATCTTGAAGATTTACTGTCACTATACCAACCCCCCAGACCACTCAGGTCCTCTAATTCCAGTCTAGGTGAGGCAATTTTATTTGTGTAGCACACTTTCAACAACAAGTTAATTAAAGTGCTTTACGTGAGACTTCAGACTTCCGCCTGATGCTTGGCTAGAATGGGTTTCAGGCAGCTCCGCAGAAATTTTGAAGATTTAGGACTTTCCAGTCAGATTATTAAGGCGAGCTGTTGATATTTTGTGGGTCATGGATAACGTTTACTAGAATGTCGTCAGGAGATCGTAGATATACGCAGAGAACCATCCAGGCTGCGTCTGCAGCGACCAAGGCTAACGTGCGAGCTACACAAGCTAATGCTAAAGCTACATGCTCCGCTGCACCGGAGGATGGCGCCGGACAGGAGACAGACACTGAGGATATTCAGACTACTGATTCTGTTCTAACGGTGTGGGCACTGCGGGAGGAGCTGAAGTAGTTCATGGCTGAATTCAAAGCGAAAATGGATGCAAAGATTGGAGCTTTCCGAGAGTCACTCACTGACATGTCTGACAAAGTGGCATCTCTGGAAAAATCAAACGAGGCACTGTCTAAACAGTACAAAAAGGTTCTGGACAAATGCATAGATTTAGAGAGCAGAAGCCGCAGACTCAACATCAGGATTGTGGGAGTGGAAGAAGGCGCCGAGGCGGGCAACCCTACACGCTTTGTTGCCGACCTTCTAATGCAGATAATGGGGAGAAAAAATCTCGCTTCAACCGTTCTCCTGGACTGAGCTCACAGATCATTAGCTCCAAAACCTAAACCAGATAAGCGTCCCCGTCCTTTCATTGCTCCTCTGCACTACTCCGCAGATAAAAGATTCTGAGATTATCCAGAGAAAAAGGCCAGCTCCTCTACAACGGCTCCCGAGTACATATATTTCCTGATATGCCCCCAGAAGTGAGTAAACTCCGTGCGTCTTTCAAGCCTGTTAAAGCCAAACTACGCGCTGCACGGATCCAATATAGCTTCTACCCAGCGAACTTGAGTATCGGTGGTGGATGGAGTGAGACGGGCATTTGCGGACCTTCAGGAGGCAGAGAGATTTGTCGCCAACATGGAGCTGACTGCGACGGATGAAGAGAACTTAACCTTTGGATGCGACGTGACCTGCATCAGGATCTGTTTGGGAGATGAGACAAGTAACTGAGGACACTGCCAGGTGAAGACTAGACTGCAATATTAGGTAATAAATCCCGGCCCTGGGGGGAGTGTCAAGTTTTACTTTCACTTATTTAATTATTTTATTTGCTGTTTTTTGTTTTGTTTTTTGCTATATTGATTGAGCTCCCAGACAATCCGTTTTGGAAAGTTAAGTTGAATTGATTGTACTTAATTGTTAAAAAGCGGAACTTAGTAGGAAGTTAAGTGTTTTGATCAGCCTAGAGTTAGATTGGGCAGTTTTTGGTGTTCTTTGGCCCTATTTTTCTTTCTTCCTTTTTTCCCCTGCCCTGTCCTTGCCCCTCCCCCTTCCTTTTCCCATCCCCTGGGGGTATGGTCATGAATGGTGGTATTTTACTTTAACTTGCATAGATGTCATAGGGTAATGTTACAGTAGTCTCCTGGAACTGCAAAGGCCTTGATGGGCTTCTGAAGCGAGGGAAAATATTTTCCCATCTAGAAAAGCTGTGTACAGATATTGGCTTCCTACAGGGGACTCACCTTAGAGATCATTGCAGACTGAGAAAAAAATGGATAGGACAGTTTTATCATTCTAATTTTAGTGCAAAAAGCAGAGGAGTGGCTATTACAATTAAAAAGTCAGTACCATTTGTTATGAACAAAGTAATTCCAGAAAACAGGGACAGATATATTATTGTAATAGGAACACTTTATAACGACCCGATTACATTAATTAGCATATATGCTCCTAATATAGATGATAAACAGTTCATGTTATCTTTTATTTCAGCTATACCCAATATGGACACACATAAGCTTATTATTGGAGATTTTAATTTGGTGCTTGATCCGCAGCTGGATAGGTCTTCATGTAGAGCAGCGACTCTATCAAAATTTGCTAAAACCATTCAAACCAAATTCATGAACAGATACAAAGTAGTAGAACCTTGGAGGACTCTAAACCCTAATAAGAGTGAATACTCATTTTTCTCAGCGGTCCATCATTCCTATTCTAGAATTGACTATTTCCTGATAGATCAAGAATTTTTGCCAAAAGTCAAACAGTGTGAATATAAAGCTTTTTTTCTTTTTCTTTTTTTGTTTTTGTTTTGTCTGACCATAGCCCGGTATTAATACAAATTGAAATTGGACATAAAACTCCAAGGAACTGAGGCTAAGTTACCATCTGCTCTCTGATCAAAAAAGGCAAGAAGAAAAAAAACCAAAACATCAACTTTGTCTTAGCTACCAATGATACAAGAGACGTCTCCAGGTATATCCTTTGGGAAACTCAAAAAGCTTACTTGCGTGGACAATTGATTGCTCTAAGTAGCTTCAAAAATAAAAAATGCAAAGAGAAGGAATTGAGGATTATAAATGAAATTTCCATTATAAATCATCAATACGCGGTCTCTCCCACTCCTGATCTCTATAAAAAAAGCTGTCTCTTCAAACCGAACTTAATTTGATATATAATACTGAGACAACTAAACTCAGCAAAAAAAAATAAACGTCCCTTTTTCAGGACTGTGTATTTCAACAAAAATGTTGTAAAAATCCAAATAACTTTACAGATCTTCATTGTAAAGGGTTTAAACAAATGTTTTCCATGCATGTTCAATTAACCATAATCAATTAATTAACATGCACCTGTGGAATGGTCGTTAAGACCTTAACAGCTTACAGAAAGTAGGCATTTAAGGTCACAGTTCTAAATACGCAGGACACTAAAGAGACTTTTCTACAGACTGTGAAAAACACCCAAAGAAAAGATGCCCAGGGTCCCTGCTTATCTGCGTGAACGTGCATTAGGCATGCTGCAGGGAGGCATGAGGACTGCTGATGTGGCTAGGGCAATAAATTGCCATGTCCGCACTGTGAAACGCCTAAGACAGCGCTACAGGGAGACAGGAAGGACAGCTGATCATCCTCGCAGTGGAAGACCTCGTGTAACAACACCTGCACAGTATTGGTACATCCGAGTATCACACCTGCAAGACAGGTACAGGATGGCCACAACAATTGCCCGAGTCTCACCAGGAACACTCAATCCCTCCATCAGTGCTCAGACTGTCTGCAATAGGCTGAGAGAGGCTGGACTGAGGGCTTGTAGGCCTGTTGTAAGGCAGGTCCTTACCAGACATCACCAGCACAAACCCACCTTCGCTGGACCAGACAGGAGTGGGAAAAAGTGCTCTTCAATGATGAGTCACGGTTTTGTCTCCCCAGGGGTGATGGACAGATTCGTGTTTATCGTCTAAGGAATGAGCGTTACACCGAGGCCTGTACCCTGGAGCGGGATCGATTTGGAGGTGGGGGTCCGTCATGGTCTGGGGCGGTATATCACATCACCATCGGACTGATCTTGTTGTCATTGCAGGCAATCTCAATGCCTCGCAGTACAGGGAAGACATCCTCCTCCTTCATGTGGTACTCTTTATGGATGCTCATCCAGACATGATCCTCCAGCAGGACAATGCCACCAGCCATACTGCTCGTTCTGTGCGTGAGTTTCTGCATGACAGCAATGTCAGTGTTCTGCCATGGCCAGCGAAGAGCCCGGATCTCAATCCCATTGAGCACGTCTGGGACCTGTTGTATCGCAGGGTGAGGGCTAGGGCCATTCCCCCCAGAAATGTCCAGGAACTTGCAAGTGCCTTGGTGGAAGAGTGGGGTAACATCTCACAGCAAGAACTGACAAATCTGGTCCAGTCCATGAGAAGGAGATGCACTGCAGTACTTCAAGCAGCTGGTGGCCACACTAGATACTGACTGGTACTTTTGATTTTGAGCCTCCCTTCATTCAAGGACACATTATTCTATTTCTGTTAGTCACATGTCTGTGAAACATTTTTAGTTTATGTCTTATGGTGTTGACTCTTTTAGTGTTCATACAAATATTTACACACTAAGTTTACTGAAAGTAAAAACAGTTGAAAGTCTGAGTTTAAATTGTTAACACGACTAACACAAACATTATGAACATGGAGAAAAGGTGGGAAGGCTTTTGGCGTCCCAACTTAAAGAGAGAGAAGCTACAAGAACAATAGCTGAAATTAGAAATGATTTTGGACAAATAACAATCGACCCAAAAGAGATTAATGAAACTTTCAAGAACTTGTACACTAAATTGTACACATCTGAATCCACAGGAGACACTGTATTAATTGATAATTTTTTCAAAAACCTTGAAATCCCACAAATTAACATGGAACAAAAAAAATTATAAGAAAAACCGATTACATTGGGGGAAGTAAAACAAGCAATAATTAAAATGCAAAACTCAAAGGCCCCTGGCCCGGATGGTTACACCACAGAGTACTACAAGTTATTTAAAGATCAGATCTCTCCTCTCTTACTAAAAGTGTTCAATGAGGCACTGGTGGAAGGTTCTCTACCCTCATCATTCTATGAAGCTAAAATCTCACTCATACATAAATCAGGTAAAGACCATTTAGAACCTGGCTCTTACCGACCCATAAGCTTACTTAATGTGGATTACAAAATCTTAGCAAAAGTTTTGGCTTCACGTTTAGAAAACATACTCCCCACCATCATATCTCCAGATCAGACGGGGTTTAAAAAAGACAGACAGCTGTTCTTTAATGTAAGGAAACTAATTAATATTATTTACAACCACGAAACAGATAGACAAAATCAGGAGTTACTGCTCTCCCTGGATGCGGAAAAGGCCTTCAACAGGGTGGAGTGGGATTATCTCTTCTCTGCCCTGTTGAGGTTTGGATTCTTTAATCAAATTATTATATGTTCAACCAAAGGCCTCTGTTCAAACTAATGGTCTGAATTCATCTCATTTCCCTTTGGGACACTCAAATAGACAGGGCTGTCCGTTATCGCCATTGTTGTTTGCTTTGGCAATTGAACCATTGGCCATTACACTAAGAACTATTAAAGGATACTCTGGTATATTTAGGGGAACAACGGAACATAAGGATTCATTATACGCTGATGATTTATTGTTACATGTGTCAAAACCTGAGGAATCTCTCCCGCTTATCATGTCCGTTTTAAAAGATTTTGGACTCATGTCAGGTTATAGAACCAATTTTTCTAAAAGTGTTCTTTTTCTGATTAACCGTTCAGTCCAGCAATCCAATACCTTACTTGGCTCCTATCCATTTACTATTTCAACAACATTTAAATATCTAGTTATTAACTTTACACAAGAATTTTCTGGTCATTTTAAACATAATTTTAAGACATTCTATGAACAAACAAAACACAATTTGGAGAAATGGGGTAACCTCCCAGTTTCTCTAGCGGGAAGAATTAATATAGTGAGACTGAATATTCTACCTACATTTTTATTTCTATTCCAATGCATACCTTTTTTCATCACCAAAGCCTTTTTCACAAAACTGGACAGTTTAATTTCCCAATTTATTTGGAGCAAAAAGACTCCTAGGATAAAGAAAGCTTTTTTACAAAGACCAAAAGAACTTGGTAAAATGGGATTGCCTCGCCTCAGATTCTACTACTCGTCATGCAATATTCGATCTCTGTCTTTCTGATGCAACAAAGGGAGCTGACTGGGTTGAGATGGAGAATCAGAGTTGTCATACTACCTCGCTACAAGCACTGATTTATTCTTCTTTAAAAACTACTACTCCCAAAATCCAAAATCTGGCTGTCTCTCATCTTGCCATTTAAAATGTTTTCTAATTTGATTCCAAATTTTAATAGTATATTTCAGTATTAACCCCGATTACACTTAACCATGAGTTCAACCCAGCACTCCGTGAAATAGCTTTTTCTCAGTGGAAAGTCAAAGGAATCCATTCAATACAGGATTTATTTATGGAAAACATGTTTGCATCTTTTGATCAGCTACGTCAGAAATATCAAATTGCTAATGCAGATTTTTTTAAATACTTACAAATCCCCAGTTTTGTTAAATAAATGTTCTCATCTTTTCCTCGTCAGCCTCCCAGCTCTGACATGAATACTATACTTTTAAAAGAGCCGTCAATTTCCAAAATATGTAACGAACTGTCAGAAATGGAATACATGCCTTCACTCGATCATCTGAAGGAAGCATGGCAACAGGACATTGGAATAAACATCACTGAATCTCAATGGACTAACGCTCAAGACAACGTCCACTCATCAATCTGTGCTCGTCACGGACTGCTTCAGTTCAAAGTTCTGCACAGGCTACATCTTTCCAAAGTACGACTCTCTAAAATGTATCAAGGGGTGAACACAGCTTGTGACCGGTGCGGTCAGGAACAGGCTTCACTAGCCCACACTTTCTGGAGCTGTCCTTACATAGCCGCATACTGGACTAATGTTTTTGGATTGTTGTCTGACGTTTGTGGAACACAGTTGCACTCTGACCCTGTGCTTGCACTTTTTGGAGTACCTCCAGTAACGGTCAATCTGGAGAACAAGCAGAAAACGGTTGTTAAATTTGTCTCAGTGCTAGCTAGAAGACTGATCCTACTACATAAATAATCAAATAAAACCCTCCAACCTTTTTTAATTTATTACATGTTATAATGAAGCACATCCAATTGGAAAAGATAAAATTTGAACTAAAAGGAAAAGTAGATGATTTTCATCTTATATGGGATCGGTTTCTGAGGCACTGGGACAAATTTAAACATAACTAAAGGCAATAATTTGTTTGGCCTCGAATGCTAAAAGAAGAGGGTAAAGCACTTAGGAAATGCAATTGCAAAAAGGATTTGAAAATGAGAGCCGGAAAGAGAAAACGGATGTAGAAAAGGGAATAACTTTTTTAAATGTATGAAAAGGAAAGATATTTACAATCTCATTTATTAATTGTGTTATTCAATTCTCTATTTTGAAATAGGATTTAAAAAACATTTTCACATCACAGTATTTAATAATCAAATAATAAATACAATTTGCAATTCCTCTTTAGTATTTCAATTTAAAATGTGTAATTACAAAATGCTTTTCAAATTTGTCTTTTTTGTATAGATTAATTGGTGAATTTGAAATTATATTTAGCAATCTATATTTCTTATTCACAATTAAGCACTCCTCGTCAAAATGCTGTATTGCTTTTCCAATGACCCCCGTAGTCCTCCATAAAAAGCAGGGCCGAATTATAATCACTGACTGATTAACGACTCATTTAACATTTTGACTGATGGTTGACTGGGAGGAAAACAATCAGAGTATACAACTAGAATAAACTAGTCTACAGCACTGATGAAATTAACAGTTTTACTTTTGTTTTGAGTACAAAGACTGTTGTTCATGTTTGCAGTTATTCATGTAGAGATTCATCAATGTGATTATTGATTAAGATTAGGCTATCTGATATAAATGTTGCAACATTTGATTTGATCATTCGAATACCTAACTACCATAGAATTGAATGACCTGTTGTGTCACTTCGCAATTCCATGGATTTACTCAGGAAAATAAAACTTTTCCATTAAGGTTGCATTCTATATGTATCATATACACAAATACTTGTGTGCAGGCATAATGTTGTCGTCAATCTTTGACCCCCATGATGTGTGTCTGATGTCTGTCACTAGGCCCCGCCCTCTTTGTATTACAGCCCTGCTTTTATTTTGGTGTGACACCCCAAGATCATCACTGGTCCCCATTAAGCACTCGTTAAAGAATTCCTAGATACACCCCTGCTCACCAGTCTTAATGAAGTATTTTTAGGCTTATACAAACATTATTATTCAAGTATTAATACCTATAATAATTTGTAATAAGACACACTGAAATAAACTCCCTTTAAGGTTCACACATCAATAAAAACAGTTAATTCAAACTCTCAGAGGAGTCTTTGTTTCTTTCAGACTTCTTCACGTTTGTTTTGTTTGTTCTGTTGCTGAAAAATCTCCCCATAGTTCATGAAGCCGTTCTGTCTCACCGCGGTGCGAACATCTTAGCGGATTGTGATGCAGATGCGTGAGCAAAGCTGTATCTGCATGGCAGAACAAGCAGCTACTGCCGTACACTGTAATTAAATAGGAGCAATTCAGACTAGGGCTGCCACAAACGACTAATTTCATTTCGATTAGTCTACAGACTAATTTATCGACTAATCGATTAGGCCAAATGATTATTGTGTTTCAGAAGAAAAAAGCTATTTAATTCCACGTCATTTTATTTTCAGTAAACATTACCGTTCAATTCACAAAACTGAAAATATTTAAAAGGGAATAAAAATCGGATTTTATATAATAATTCTTAATTTACTAATTAAGAATTTAATTAACTGAATAGTATTAATTAATCATTGATAAAATTCTTAATTTACTAAATTCTTAATATTTTTTATTTATTTCATTTCTTAAATAATTAAATTCCTTAAATAAATTTCTTTAAAAATAAAGAAATTGAAAATGTTTTTGTTCTATGCAATTTCTCTGTATTGCTGTTAAATCCTTCAATAAAGATTTGGAGGAAAAAAGTAGCAGCATTTCCTCCATATCCATATCCAAATACATCTCGGTCTCAGTTTCATTCATTTTTCTGACGTGAAGACAGGGGCTGCCATCTTTGAATCATGTGTGCGAAGAACGCATTTTGATTAGTCACTTGAATATTTGCCCTCAGCACACAGATCACGTAGAGCCGATACAGTGAGATCAACCAGTTTGATTTTCACCTCAATGCCTCATGAGGCAGAAAACTTACCAGAAATCAGGCCACACAGCGAGCTATCTGCTGAGCAAACGACCTCGAATGACTTTAATCTTAATAGATTGCCTTGCAGCAGGTACAAACTACACATTATTTTTTGGTTAGCCTAAAATATAACCACACTTTCGATCCTCTTGGTCTAAAACGTTTACCGACCGCCTTTGCACTTTTTGCGCCATGATTGTTTTGGGTCGGGGAGGAAGGCTCAGCGTCAGTGGCACTGGGAAGCCCGTAATCTGAGTTGAGTGGAAGTCTGCAACGAAAGCACGCAGCGCCATCTAGTGGTTTGGGAGAAATATGTTGTTTTGGTCCTTTGAAACTTTATGCTCGACAGCAAAAACTGACGTCAACAATATTTCATATTCGACCTCATCGGTTAGGTCGACTACTCGCGGCAGCAAGAATTCAGACAGAGCTTTGTGCAGTAAGTCCTGGTGCTGCTAAAAGCAAGCACCAGGGGATGAGGAGCTGTAGGGAGGATCAACGGGGAGACGCAGACGAATGCAACACCTGTTTTTAGAGATTTTAGAACTCTACTGTCGGGACTGATCTGCCTAATGTTCATTTAATCTCGAAGAGATACATGATTTAAATACATTGTTGGTTTACCTGTGTTATCTTTTTGGCCAAAAGTTTTGCCGCCCAGCCATCACAACTGAAGAATTGGCCCTCTTATTTCTGTTTTAAAAAATCGTATGATCGCCATTTCTTTTGTCGGGACCGCTCGAAATAATCCTATAGAGTTTAGATTAAACACCGGAGGGTTCCCCGTTTTAGTAAAAGTCCTCTGATCGGTCATACTGTCTTGTCTCTGTTTCATTCACAGAAGCCAGGAAATGACAAAACTCCCCAGATAGCAAACATTTCGGCTTTATTTTGGTTTTATTTTGGCATAAATTGGGCATTTTGGCATCCTTGTGGCACAAAAATGTTCGAGAAAGTGTTTTGGTTTAAATGTGGCATTATTTTGGTTTGCCATAATAGAAAATTACGCGGCTGGCGATTATGGCATATTCTGGATAGCCAGACGAGAGCGGGAGAGCGTCTGTGACTTCTGCAGGTGTGCTATGGGGTTATTTTGGCAAGCCATAAAACTGATCAAATGCCGGGAAAAATAGTGATCAAAGACCGGGAATCAGGACCAGTTCATTCATTTTCTCCAGCATCGCGACAGAGGTGAGTACCATTTCTTCTTGCATCCTACCTTTTTGTTTGCTATAGTTTTGTTTTAGCTAAATGTGTATACCGCATACATGTTACGGATATTACGACATTACTGTAGATTATATAATGTTTTGGTGACTATATATAAACTTTAACAGACATACCCAAGCGGGCTTATACAGTATGTGTATGCTATATGAATATAAGGCCTAATTTAGAAGATCGGTTTCGAAGATGTTTTATCTCCTGATGAGCTTGTTGATATTTCATAATTGACCGCTTTTAATATGAGGTTCCCACAAAATGAATAGCAAACTTTAGCTAGCCTGCTCAGAATGACGTGAGGTCTGCTAACGGGCACCAAGTCTTACAGACGTTGAAATGATGTTCCGTTGTCAAAGTTATGTCGTTAAATCATTGTTGACATCCCACGTTGATTTGATCAGTTTTGCACCCTCAATAAATGTTGATTCAACGTCGAAATCCTTATTAAACATCAACGTTATTTCAATCATTAATATTGAAACAAAGTTGAAAATCAATAAAATTTTACTTAATTTTCAACCATAATTAATAGGCTATTTAGAAGTCCTCCTTTATTTACAAACAGGACAAATAGGATACAATTTAGGATACTCTCTGTTTAATAATGACATCAGAAAACATTAGATCTCAGATGAACTCTTTTATGTAATTGTAATTAAAGGAGCCATATTTTAAGTTGGTCTTGATGTGTTACAAGACATTACCAAATGATGTTCATTTCAAAATATCGCTTACAACAGTAGTTTTGTGTTGATATTTGATTAAATCTCCCAATCATGGGGAGGGGGAAGGTTCGAAAATATTCACAATATGGGTGAATAATTTAGCCAGCTTTGGCCACAATCTTACATATGGCTCCTTTAAATTATTAAACAAGGAATAGTAGGGTTGCATTTAGGCCTACATGTGGGTGTTATGTAGACTATTCTAAGTGATCAATGTGTGATAGTAGCATGAATGTTTGTCTCAAACTCTGTGTAGACCCATATAGGCTAATTATTTTCCTTTTTGTCTTGTTTCCAGCACAATGGCATATAGCCATTGGAATAATGTGCGTAAGAGAGCAGTCAAAAGAGTCAATACCATGCTTGACTCTTTTGAGCCTGAAATGCATAACCCTGAGCTAGTTCAAGATAGTCTGGCAAACTGTAGTCACAGTATGTCTGATTTTGGTGTGGTTGAGGAAAGCTCTAGGCCTATGTCTGATGTTGGTATGGTTGAGGAAAGGGCTAGGCCTATGTCTGATGTTGGTATGGTTGAGGAAAGCTCTAGGCCTATGTCTGATGTTGGTATGGTTGAGGAAAGCTCTAGGCCTATGTCTGATGTTGGTATGGTTGAAGAGGGCTTTAGGCCGTCTACCTATGATGTTATGGCTGAGCAGGGCATTACTGAGAGTGATGAAAATTCTGATGAGGAAACTATTTCCCGTTTCAACTTGGAATCAAAGTTATCAGACTGGGCTGTGAAATTTCATGTGTCTTTAGTTGCCCTTTCTACTCTTCTGTGTATCCTCAGAGTTTACCATCCCTTTCTACCAAAAGATGGCCGGTCTTTGTTGAAAACTAAGACACATTATGTGATAGAAAACTTAGCAGGTGGCTCATTCTATCATTTTGGAGTCTTGAATTCGCTGAAGAAGATTTTTGAGAAATTCTCAGGGACAGTTGGAAATCAACACTTGTTTAAATTGCAGTTAAACATGGATGGTTTGCCGCTTTTTAAAAGTTCATCCTTGCAGTTCTGGCCAGTCTTGGGCATTTTGAAAGACTACATGAAAAGACCCGTACTGATTTCGTTGTTCTGTGGTGTATCCAAGCCTAAGTCTTTGCCAGAGTATCTAGGGCCTCTTGTTGATGAACTTAAGAAGATGAGTGATGGATTTCAGATAGGTGGAAAGACTTTTTTTGTGAAGGTGACTTCAGTTATTTGTGATGCTCCAGCTAGAGCTTTTATTAAATGCATTAAGTCTCACACAGGTTACTCTGGATGTGATAAATGCATTCAGTCAGGTGTTTACATTGATCATAGAATGACTTTCCCTGAAATGCATGCTGTTCTCAGAACTGATGAGTCTTTTAGGGCTTGTAGTGATGAAGATCACCACCATGGGCACTCGCCCTTAACCGAAATAAATGTCGGCATGGTGAGTGGTTTTCCGCACGACTATATGCATTTGGTGTGTCTTGGCGTTGTGCGAAAACTTTTAGATTTGTGGATGGGTACTGTAGGGCCACTTCGGTGTCGTCTTTCTTCTGTTCAGTGCGGACTCATATCTGACAAATTGGTTAGTTTGAGAGCCTTCATCCCTACAGAGTTTGCCAGAAAACCAAGAGCGCTGACAGAGAGATTGAGGTGGAAGGCTACTGAACTGAGGCAGTTTCTGTTGTATACAGGTCCAGTTGTTCTGAGGGGTGTGCTGTTAGATGAGGTTTATAACAACTTTATGTTGCTTTCAGTTGCCATTCATGTTTTAGCTAGTCCCACCTCATGTCTTGTCTTAAATGATTTTGCTCATACATTACTGGTTTCATTTGTGGAGCATTTCAGCAAGCTATATGGACCTCAGTTTGTGGTGTATAACATACATGGTTTAGTTCACCTAAGTGAAGATGTCATGGTTCATGGGAGCTTAGATTTATTTTCTGGATTCCCTTTTGAAAACTATTTACAAATGCTGAAGAAAATGGTGAGAAAACCGCACAATCCTTTGGCCCAAGTAATCAGACGGGTTTCTGAATTTAGCATAGACGAAAGCATTTGTGAAAAGTCAGGGACGTACACCAAAGGGCAGCACAGAGATGGACCTATTTGTCACCTAATGGACAGCACTGTTAAACAGTTTAAACAGTTGGTTATTGATGGTATGGTTATCAAAACCTCATGTGGTGATAACTGCCTTAGAATTAATGGTGAAGTTGTTTTGGTGCAAAACATAATTCTGTGTGAAGGGTTATATTATGCAATCTGTAATTACTACATGAAAAAAGAGAATTTCTTTTGTTATCCAGTGGAGTCATCTGAAGTAGATATACTTGTTGTTTCAGGTCTGTCACCTGTTGTTAAAAGTACAAGACTTGATGGGGATGTAAAAAAGTGTGTCAGACTTCCACTTCAGAATAGGGACAGTTTTGTTGTTTTTCCTCTATTGCACCTTAATGGTTTGTAAACGTCACCTTGTGAAGTCTAATGGATAAGAAAGCATTGGAATGATTTGACTTTGTAAAATTAGTTGAAGCTGTGGCCTTTCATTGATGTCTTCATAAATCAGTTATGTTGTGAATTAGTTGTTAATCAGTTATTAATCAGTTTCTAATCAGTTGTGAATCAGTTCAGTTCATATTCACTTAGCCTACAGTTGTTAATCAGTTATTAATCAGTTTCTAATCAGTTGTGATTCAATTCAGTTCATATTCACTTAGCCTACAGTTGTTAATCAGTTATTAATCAGTTTCTAATCAGTTGTGAATCAGTTCAGTTCATATTCACTAAGCCTACAGTTTTGATCAGTTATTAATCAGTTTCTAATCAGTTGTGAATCAGTTCAGTTCATATTCACTTAGCCTACATTTGTTAATCAGTTATTAATCAGTTTCTAATCAGTTGTGAATCAGTTCAGTTCATATTCACTTAGCCTACATTTGTTAATCAGTTATTAATCAGTTTCTAATCAGTTGTGAATCAGTTCAGTTCATATTCACTTAGCCTACATTTGTTAATCAGTTATTAATCAGTTTCTAATCAGTTGTGAATCAGTTCAGTTCATATTCACTTAGCCTACATTTGTTAATCAGTTATTAATCAGTTTCTAATCAGTTGTGAATCAGTTCAGTTCATATTCACTTAGCCTACATTTGTTAATCAGTTATTAATCAGTTTCTAATCAGTTGTGAATCAGTTCAGTTCATATTCACTAAGCGTACAGTTTTGATCAGTTTACATACCCTTGCAAAATATTTGGTTTCTTGGCCATTATTTGGTGAGTATGAATGATAACACAATAATGTTTATTTTAATCGTAGTAGGTTGGGTGAGGCCAATCATTATCAAACAACTGTCATTGATGTTATAAGTAGGCATATGTAAACTTATGAGCACAACTGAAACTGTATCTGATAACCCGTTAACACAATTCAAAAACAAAATTATTTGTTTCTAAATTGCAGAAAATGTATCAAATAGTCAGCTTTGAGGAGACGGCAGAGGTGGAGGTGGTCCCTGCCCTATGGGTCAGGGATGGCATCTGCCTGTGGCCGCCGTATAATACAGAGGCAATCCAGCGGGCAGTCCGGAACAGGGAGGAACCGGGCAGCTCCTGGAAAGCCTACAGTGCTAGGGTGCTGTACTCAGCAAGTATGTGTAAAACCCTTAAGTACTACACAGATAGTTAATAAAGTGACACAATATAAAAATGTACTCTGTTATGAACACAGCTGACTTTAACGAGGCGAGGAGGAAGCTCCCTCTTGCTGAGGAGCAGACAGACCTCCAGTCTGAGGCGGAGGCCCTCGAAAGGCCTCAAAGAAGAAGAATTAAGTAAGAATTTTGTGAACTTTCGATTCCTTCAATTCTTGGGCCTGTGTTGAATTTGCACTCATTAACTTAAAACAAATGTTTCATTCCAACATATTTTGCATTGTGTGTTCATCTCCAAAGGCCAAGTAGATATGTCCAGGACCGGGCCTCATCAGAGGATGAAGCCCAGACCCCTGGAAGAGGGCTTCCCCCACCCCCAGCCATCCCCCCGATGAGGAGGAGGTTCATCCTCCCCAATAACCGGCCGCCAGTGGAGGTACCACCTGTACCTCTGCCCAAACTGACCAGTTACCAGGAAATGGAAATCACAACAAATGCCACAGTAACAGATGTATAGCTCGGTCACATGGACAATGCATCCTGGAATAAGGATCAATAATAATAATCTTTATTATGGACTCAAAAGAGTGGCCCACTCTCAAACAAGGAACAAAAACAAAAGACAGAACATAGCAGACAAACAACGAGACACATAATATAAAATACAGTAATGTTACTGTTAGTTTAAAAGAAACAAGGCAAACTATTGTGCCAGTGCTTACGAAGCCTGGATGTGAACTGATATCCCATCATGGGGCAGGTTAAAGCCTTGATAATGCAGTTATCGGACATGTCCAACCGACACATGAAATTAAACATCAGCTTATGCAACAATGCCAAACATGTTGGCACATCAGATGATACAAATAACTGGCTGACACTGTGCCATCTAGGAACACGTAGCAACAACCTCATTGCATCATTACTCTTAGCCTCTGCATCAATCAATGTAGCCAGGAAAGGTAATGAAAGGAGATATAACATTTACTTTCCCAAACGTTACGCCACAAGGGCTAACATGTAAATTCAAAACTGCATTCACATATTTGATCAACTTAGGCAATGTACCTTTGTGAAAAAGTTTTGTAACAAGAAATACACTAGTATTGATGTAAATGTTATTTACAGTCGAATATTTCTCGAAGCTCAAACGTTGCTAAGAGGAAGAAAATCATATTTTCCCATCTGCAGCAACTAATAATTTAATTGCCTTGTCTAAACTAGAGATACACGCTCGTTTTCATTATTTGATTTTCTATTTGCATCAAGTAGAGTTTGTGCTGGCACCAGTTTGAGAAAACTTATCTGACCGCATAGAGAATTCGGATCAATGGGGCGACAATCTAGATTCGCTAGTTTTGAGAACAAATGGGTTTGAGTGTAGCTGATCATGTACGTGTGGTGTTTCAAATGTGATACATTAGGTATTTTACAAAGGTTAATGAGGCAGTTACATGGAGAAAAACGCTCCTGGAGCCAGAGCCATTACATCAGTTGCGGTCGATAATTGCATTTAGTAAACTGTTCTTCTTCTTCCTCTCCCTCTTCTACACACTCTTCCAGCATGTCATGACCCTGGGGACATCCTTGCGGCAGGCCATTGACCTGCAGGGTCACCAGGGAACCCAGGGGGTTCCAGTTCCAACTCCCTCATCATTCCACCAGATGATGAGCGAGGAACAGGCTCTCCAGCAGCCTACGAGTTACAGCTCCTCTCCAGGGCAGCAGAGGGACAACACAACATGTAAGGTTTTTTTAGTTTTCACTCACCCAGTTATGCCAGTTACAGTATACAAACACACATGATCATACATACTAATATAAGATGGTTTATAAAGCTAAATACACACACACACACACAGAGTCTAATTTGGAAAGATATAAAATGCCACACACACACACACACACACAGAACATGTAAATGCAAAAAATTCTTAAATTCTGTTGTTTCTTTGTGTCTGAAATGTTTTTCAGCTCTCCTGCATGAAGTCCTGGTGAAACAGGAGATCATGCTTGAGCAGCAGCGCGGCCTCACCAAAATGGCGCAGGACCTTTTTGTAGCCGTTGCTGCTCTTCAGGGCCTGACCATAGGGGGAAGTGTGGAGACCAGGCACCACGGCATCTTCCCCTTGGCAGATGTTCAGGCCCTGATGGCCCTGGAGAGGGAGCTTGAAAACAATGCCACATTGGCCCATGAATTGGTGAGCTATTTTCTGTTCTTAACAACAAAGTTTGGACAATGCATTTAGGCATGCACATCCAATTTTTGTGTCGTTCAATATAAAGTAGAAGATATGCCAAAGGAGTTAAAGGACTGCTTGCGCAGCCAACAAGCTCCACCCAATTATTTGCGCACAACATGAAAGTTTCCGGTCTCTGCCTTTCATCAGGCAACCACGAAACGACAAATGAATAAATAGTGGAGCACCATGGCTATCCAGGCTTTTCTTTAAATTTGTATAATATTTGTTTGAAAATTCAATGAAAATCAATCTTTGTTTGTTTGAAAAATAAATTTTTCTAATTTTAGGGTTCAACACTCGGCCTTGCGGGGGGGTCCACAGTGAAGGACACTGTGTGGCGGGTCCTCAAAGGAACAATGACTAATGCCCTTGCCAAGGGAATTACTTGGCGAGGGCAAAATGGGAAGGTGGCCTTTGAGAGGCTCCACCTAAAAGGCATTGTAATTGGTAAGTTTAATCACAATAGTAACACGACTGTTCTATCACACAGCTGATAAAATTACAGTTTGGGATAAAATTATTAGCCACACATGACAATCACATTTCTTTTAGAAGTCAAAATACTAATAATCCTAGAGATTAAAAATTTTTATAAAAAGCTTCGCCAGTAGGCTTCAGTCCCCCCCAAAAATTTACCAAGCCTTCCAAACCAAATTGTGTGAATTCATATTTAAGCCCCGTATTAGCCAGGTTGTTATCATCGTTGTAAAAATTAACCAACGGCACTAGGAGGACCTTGTTTACAGAATGGCACGCAGTGCACCTGTGAATGTCACAAGCCTCGAAATTATAACGCCACGCTATTGCTGGCTTCAGGACAGTTATTACCGCTTTGCCCGCAATGTGACGCGTTCTTCAGGGTCAACTCCCGCGCGTGAAATTCTTGTTTGGTTTTAGTGTCAGGAAAAAACCGCTGGTGTTTGGTAAAGTTAACAGTGGCAGTGTAAGTACTAAGTGACTATGATGATTTAATGTTGTAACTTTTGCTGTCACTTTCAGCCCCAGATGACGAGATGCATCCATTAACTAATACAGAACTGACTTATTAACTAGCCAGTTACTTAGCCCACCACAGGTCTCTTTTGCATGGACTGTTGCGTCGTTTTCTCGGTTAAACTAAGTCTAATTATGAAATGAAACATGAATATCTAAAAGCACGGGGTATAGGCTGTTTAAACATTTCTTAGCATATTTCTTTCTTTTTATTTTATTTCTTTACATTGCAAGTGTGAGGGAAGCAGCATGGCTGCCAGTAGAATTTTTCAGGTTAATATAACCCCTCCAATGCCTCATTGGTTTGTCAAGTGGTTAGTGGATCCAAACCTCATGCTGTTGACTGGGGTCCTCTAGCAGAAGTTTCAGGGAATAATGATGATAATGATAATAATCATATTGAAATAATAATAATAATATTAATAAGGTGGGAGAAATGCTGAAAGGAGGATATTTGATGTTTTTTTTGGGGGGGGGGAAATTGGTTTAGGTGAAAGTTCTGTTTCTTTATACAAAATTAAGTTATGTAAACGCCAACAAAAAAGGAATGTGTCTGGCAAAGCTACAATTCTACTTCTAACTTCTAAAGTAAGATACTTATAAAAGATTTAGTTTGCATGGGATGCTAATATTGTCCTTAACTTATGACATTGAACCACATTGACTGACTGAATTAGCAAATTGCAGTCCAAATAACAATGCCAGAAAGTACCTCATATGAACTTATAAGAATTTCCAAATGGCATAACGTTAATTAAACTAAAGTATTAACTGTAGGTCAAGATTACCTAAATTATTTCCTTGTCTTAGCCTAGATGATTGTCATCACATTTTGTTTCAGCTAAGCCTTAACAGTGGGCCAAATGACAAATTAGATTGTTTAGGTGTGTTTAGTTCTTATGTTTTGTCTTTATAATAATATTAATGCATCTTTATGTTTAGTTTTTTATTGTAATAATAATAATAATACATCTTTATGTTGTCTTCATAATAATAATAATAATAATGCATCAGTTTTATATAGCGCTTTTCTAGACACCCAAAGACACTTTAGATTACTGAATGCACTATTCATTCACTCACATTCATGTAGGCTTTATCCATTGTGTGTTTTTAGTAACTGGTGTATTTTTTAAGTCTTTCTCCATGTGTATGTCTTTACTTTCAGCTGCAGTGAGACGAAATCCAGTCTGTTTGGCGTCTACGGAGGCAGAAATTGTTAACACCATTAAAAAATGGTTCTACTGGGGTGGGGATAGGGACGGAGGGCGCAAGAGAAGAATGCCCGCCCAACCAACCCCTCAACCAGCCCAGGACTAAGTCCAGGTCTGACTTTTAAAAAAAATAAAATATTCAAATTTTACTCCTGTTTGGTTGTATGCTTATGCACCACATACACACAGTAACCTAGGCTATTTCACAAGGCTATTTAACTGTGGCACAAAATGTCAATCTCCTGTACAAGAACATTTTATATTCTAATTAAATGTTAAATTAAATTTAGCATAAGGTTCAGACTAAGATACAATCTTTTGGAAAATGTATGGCTAATTATGGATAAGTTATTGTTCATATTTGGCTTTATTATGGGATTGGGATTTTTGGATGATTATGGCTATGTTTTAGAAATCCACATTTTATTTGGGTGATCTTTTGACAAACTTGGTTACACATTGATATCCTTTGGCCATTTTGTGGTGTTTGGGGCTTCTTTTGGTATAGTTATGGTTGTGCTTTGGAATTCCACAATTTATTTTGGAAGAATTCTGGCAACCTTTTGGCAATCCATAATTCTATTTTGGTGTGCCTTATTTGGGCCATATCTGGCCCATCATTCCACCCAAAAGAGTACCAAAACTGGCATGCCAAACTAGTGCCAAAAAGGATTCTGGCAACCTTTTGGCAAACCATAATTCTATTTTGGTGTGCCTTATTTGGGCCATATTTGGCCCATCATTCCACCCAAAAGAGTACCAAAACTGGCATGCCAAACTAGGGCCAAAAAGAATTTGCTATCTGGGTCGGGCGTAGTTGAGTAGCATCCTTTATATTTCATTAGTAAAACTACATAATTGAGCCAATTTCCCACAATAAATGACACTTTAATGTTAATCATGTTGCAAAAGTCAATCTATGATTACCTTTAGATAACATCTATAACGATCAAATAAATCTGGTGTTATATAGATGATCTGGAAAGGACAGAGAATGAGGAAAATATCAGCAGATACAGAGGTCCACTATGCAACCTGACACAGAACTAACTTTTGTGCTTGTCAGGGAAATTTAAATAATAATCATCCTGTCTTAATATCAATACTGATTTTAGAGATCTTGTTTACAGTATCACATTTAAATGCATTTTGAAGCACATATTGCGGTATTTGGCTTTAAACAAGGTGCCACAATGCTCAAAAAAGCTTTATTAAAAAGTCTTTTTTTTTTTTTTTTTTTACCTGCGTATGGTTCCTCCTGGATTCCTCTACGAGGGTGTGGGTTCGGCCCCCAATGTTCCCCGGGCCAGGAAACGCCCCTGTTTTGAACGATGCGCGTCCCCACGGCAGGAGAGAAGCACGCAAACTAACATAACGTAACACAACCGAAACGTAATCTAGTTCACCAGAAGCTAATTTTTGCTTCGTTCCCCATTCTCCTCCAAATAGATCTTCCTAAATGGTCGCTTTAAACCCGTAATCTACACCCTGCGTCAACAGTAAACCGTCAGCGTCGCCCGGTGTTTCATACCTATCCGGTGTAAGATGATCTGGGGTGTCCGGGTGAAATAGAGCGGCCTGTTCCGGTCATCCATCTCTTCCTCGGACTTCACAATTTCTTTAAACTCTGTGAATGTTTCCTCAGCAGGAGTTAACTGCTCGTTGATCAACTCTCGTTCAAGCTGGACTGAAGACATTCTTATTGCAAACCCTCACATATTCAGCCCACAGACGGTCAGAGATCTCTAAAATGATTCCATGCGAGAATAAAACGCTCAAGTTGATAGCGTCACGTTTCACTTCTTCTTCTTTGTGTTTATTGAGGGTTGAAAAACAAAGAATCAGGTCATTACTGCCACCAACTGGTGCAGAGGGAGGACTGCAACGTCAGTTAAAGATAAGATACTCTCTTACAAACGCATATTTAAGATAACGAAACCATATCTAATAATGTTTACTTTTTGAGTTATTTTCAGGTGACATACTTAAATCTAGTCTAACTTGAATTCTGCTTAGGTTTCCAATCAATTGCCTTCCTTCTTCCTCATATTTCTGCCACTTTAATTTTACATGTCCTATGTCTCATCAGCTGCACAGTTCTCACATCTTCCATCGGAATGTTTTCGTAAAATGATTGTTTGCTGTTTAGTCCATTGTGGCCAAATCTGAGACGAGAAATGATTGTCTCCTTGTCTTTTCTCCTCCTTCTTATTTCAACAGTTTTCCATTGAATTTTACAAAACTATCATCCTTTTCTATCTTTCTCACATTGCTTTTGCCATTTCCTGTTTTACTGAAACGGATCATTTATTCCACTAATGATTTTCACTGATTTCCTTTGTAGCCTTTTCTGCCATTTTATTTCCCTTGACACCATAATATCATTTTACTTATACACAGTTAATCATTAGGCCCATGATATTTACTCTGTATAGTGTTTAACATTTTTATAAAGAGGTCTATTCTGCTTTCTGAATGGTCGCTTGTAAACTTAATAATGATGAACTGGAATCCTTAATGATCTTAATGGTTCTGTGTCATGATTTAGTAGATGAATAATATCACAAGCATTTCTCCTGTTTATACTGAAAGTTCACCATTTATAATTTTCCCTACTTTGATATTAAACTCTGGTAACAAATCAATTTATCTTATTGTGAGGCTGTCTGGAAGAGTGTGTAGTTCTTCTTTTTCTGGGTACACTTCAAATTGTATTGCTGCCATCTTCTGGATGAATTTAGTATTACATGTTTAGATCCTACAAGAGGTATTTTTCAAAAATTAGTATTTAATCAAATATTGATGCATTTCAAACGATTGAAATATAAAACCTGTATATTATTTTGGTTTAATTACACATTATTGCATTTTACATGTTTATATTTACTTTTAATCTGAATCAGGCTCATCTAGGAAGGCTTCAGCAAACTGTGGCACATCCCTCAGCAATTGGTCTTTGAGTCTCTTGAATGTGGCTGGTGCCTCCTGGAGGCCAAATGGCATCACCCTGAACAAGTATATGCCACAAGTTGTAGTGAAAGCTGTCAGTTCTTTTGTTTCTGGTGATACGGCCAGCTGCCAATAAGATTTGCTCAGGTCCAGTTCCACTGGTGCACTGGATGGAGTTAGAGTGTTGTATTTCATGAATATCATTTCTAGATTTGGGAACTGATTAAGAATCTCAAACTCATATTCTGACCTTAAATTGTCTGTTTCTCCTCTTGAGTTTGTTAGAGCTTAACATCGTTCTCTGGCTTCAACAGACATTTATGAAAAACATGCCTTTACAATGCCAAAAAAGCCCATCAGAACTAAGAAAAGAAACACAAACTTGAATTTGTTCAAGAGAAATATAGAGGATTTACGTCAACAACACACATGAAAATAAAGCAATAATATTTTACCTTATTGGCTGCATTACCTAGAAAACAAAGATGAATTTCTACAGCTTCTTCTGAATGAAAAGACACCCTTTGTCTTCTGGGAAAATTCTTGCAATCAATTCCTTACAGTGTTTTGAAGATTTTTTTTTTTAATTTACCTACAAGAATTTTTTTAAAGTTACCATACAAGAAAACTCAATTCAATACAATCACACAAACCATCCAATCAGTTTAAAAGTTTTCTATCTAATGAATCCCAGCGGATTCCATCGAGTCATTGACTGGCAGTTGTGCCCCATTGATGCAGACTTCCAACCAGAGCAATCCTGTCGGCAATCCCTCATACTGAGCAAGCATGTAGCGACAGTGGAGAGGAAAAACTCCCCTTTAACAGGAAGAAACCTCCAGCCGATCCTGGTTTAGTACGAGCGGCCATCTGCCACGACCGTCTGGGGGTTTGTGAAGACAGAGCACAGACACAGAAAGAACAGAAGAACTGATGTAAGAGTACTTTCTATATTAAATAAAGTAAAAAGTTGATAACAGGACACAGGGGATGATCAGTGACTGGGATGACCCCCATTCAACAGGGCATTGCAGCTAAACAGGATACCAGACCAGGTGTGGCTTCTATGGAAAGAAAAACACAGACAGAAAACAAAGTTAACAGTAGAAATAATAGCAAATAATGCAACTGGAATAATGATTAGAATGGAACCACAAAAGAGGGGTTGAACACCACCATCATGATCCAAGCAATTTTCACAAGGATCACAGTTATTGTGTGGAATATTGAAAACTGTGGGAAGATCTAACTTCCACTGTTTAGTGTTGAAATGTGATTGGATAATTGAAATTTGGAGGTATTTTAGATTTTTTTTTTTTTTATCAAAACCATATGAAGCTATTCCAACATTGAATAGAAATTTTTCATCCTGATAAATATGTTGTTGGTGAGTTACCCCCTTACACTGCCATTCTGTAAAATGTAGAGCTTTTCTTTTTGAGTGAAATAAGGATTGTTTCAGATGCTGTATTATTTTGCATGGGAAGTTTGAAGACCCACTTAGCAGGTTACTTACCAGGCTGTCATAGGTGGGTTGATACCAGGGGTGGACTGGGACAAAAATTCAGCCCTGGCATTTTCTGTCCAGACCAGCCCACTACATTATCAGCCGACACTACATAAAAGTCCACAAATCTGGCAGCATCTCCTCTCATGCATACTACAGTACAAATGAGAGTCATATTCCTTGATAGTAGTTAACAAATAAAGCATATGTGGCTTGACACATTAATTCATGTTAAGGCAAGACACTACAGGAAGAAAAAAAGGATTTTTCGTGACCTGGTCAATTTTGAGATTTGTGGATATTTAACATCCTTAACATGTTGGCTTTCAGAATAAAACAAACTACAACTCTGAAACACCTCTAAAATCGACTATTTTTATAATTTTAGTGCGGGTGAGACAGCAGATTCGGCATTCTATTTTCTGTCTCAATGTTTCCGGTTGCCTGTTAACACGAAGCAGCCTAAACAAAAAGCCCCCCAAAAAAGAAAAAGTAAAAAGAAAAGTGTCCAAAAATGGTATGCCTGTTTAAATTAATGACCAATCACAAACACGAAACGAGGGATTCGAGGGTCATTTGCACTTCACTTCACATTGCATTGAATTATCTAATGCAAATCTTTAATTGCGTTTTCTCAAAATTCTTTTTTTCCAACATTCAAAACGAATAATCATGAAATCAGTTTTACCTATATACACCAAACTTTCCACCATTGTTCTATGATATAAGCTGAAAAAAAATTACAGAGCGATTTGTCAATACATCGTTCTAAAAGATATATATGTGCTATTTTGTGTAAAAAAACAGGAAGAAAATGAGTTTTTGGGAGCTACTGACACTGTTTTTTGATCTATGAAGTAATGAAATGAAATAAACCTATTTCCCTCTGTAAAAAGTTTTTGATAACATATTTTAGAAAATGTAAGAAAAATGTAATCTGTCTCTTACTAAATTTGAGATGATACATTTACAAATATATGCAAATTGGCAAATTTTAAACCAGATTACACCTCATTTGCATATCTAAGCAACATCTATATCAAAACTTCTAATACAAAAGATGTTTGTTTTAATACTAGGATTAAGTTTGTAAAGTTTCATGAAGGTATCTTGAAGCTAACTTTTCTCCCCATTCACTTGTAGCGTTTCCCCTTAATGTTCACTGTTGCTATGGCAACCAGAGACCGCTGCCGTTAGAAGCTGTTAGCTAGCTTAGCTAAATCATCAGAACAATAATAACCGAAAGTATCACAATTTGGCATATTTAACTAAATCAACTACCAAAAGTCAGCCCTTCAACTCTGGCCTGATATGTTGTCACAAGTATTCAGTTATTCAGGTCACATCGCAGTCAATGTAAAACCGTTTTATACTTTATTTTAGGCATGTCTCAAAATTTAGCCGAGCCAACCCCACGCTTAACTTACCATGCATGTCTCCACTTTGCACCTCTCCTGGCGCAGCAGCACCTGCTGCTGGGGTGGTGACGCCAGCACCAAATAGGTCTGTCAACCGTAAACATTTAGCAGCTTCCACCTCCAGAGATTTCAGCTTTTTGAGCCGTACTTTTTCAGCGCCACCGACCGGGGCGTTTTTTACCCTTCTCCATTTTCAGCTCAGCAGCATCCTGTCCCACCACTCCGGCCCATGTTATGAGGTCCCGCCCATCCTGGTCTGTGTTGTGATTGACAGCACTGTCATGGCTCTCATAGGCTGTCAGCCCATGTTTGATTGACGATGACAAACATAGACCAATAATATGTGTCGATGCTGGCAACCCACTGGTAGCCCTCTGTAGCCAATTGGTCGGCCCAATTGGAGGGAATTTAAAGAGAGGAAAAAAAACAGAGACCGGCCCACATTGGGTCAACGGCCCACCGGGATGATGCCCGGTATGCCAAATGGCCAGTCCACCCTTGGTTGATACTGATGGTTTTGAAGCAGTTGTGGTGTTTAATTACAGTTATTATTAATGGAATATCCAGTACATTGACCTCTTTGCAAGCATTTGTTCAGTATCAATCCATGAGCAATCTAAAGTACTTTGCCAAATCCATTTTAATACAGACTGAATTCTGTTAGACACATAGTAATTATAAAAAATTGGGGAGTTCTAAGCCACTATGGCATTTAGCTTTATGTAAGGTTTTTAAACTTAAACGTGATTGCTTAGATTTCCATTAAAAAATTTTATATACTTGAATATAAAGACTTAAACCAGTTGTGGGGTGGCTTATTTGGAACCATGAAAAAAAAGACGTAAATTTTTGGGAGCAGCATCATTTTGATTACAACACCATAAGTGAGAGAGGAAGGATACTCCAGCTGTTGAGATCCTTCTCTATTTTTTAAGTATTGGCATATAGTTTAATTGTATAAGATCATGCAGTCTGGAAAAAAAATTGATGCCAAAGTACTTAATATTTCGATTTTGTTATGAATAGTTGGGCTAATCTGAATGTTTGAATTAACTGGAAGAGTCGTTGATTTGTTCCAGTTAATTGAAAAATCTGAGATTGCTGAGAATTTATTTATGAGCGACATTCAGTGCATTTACATGCAGCAAGAGAAAGCCAAAGTATTGCCTTAGTCCGACTGAAATCGGACTTTTGAAATGCATGTATACACTTTAGTCCAACTGAAGTCGAACTGAACTAAAGTTAGAGTAATCTGACTAACCCACCCAGATAATGCAATTGCGAAATCAAATTTCTTTGCATGTAAACTCTAACCCTGCCTCAGCCGAGCTGAGACCATTGGTGTACTTCTGTCTGACTCTTGGCCAACCGGAAAAATGCAACGTAAAAGAGCACATGTCGCCACCTAGTGACGTGGTGGCGAATGCACGTCTTTCAATTATTTGATTTTCTGAGAGAAATGTAAACTGGTATAAAGACTCCCATTCTGGTTAGGCTATTAGTCCAATTTTTGACAAAAGCTCGATTTAGATTTGCATGTAAACGTACTGACTGTTTCCGAAAGATAATATTGTTTTTTTTCC
This sequence comes from Valencia hispanica, assembly GCA_963556495.2. Lineage (NCBI taxonomy): Eukaryota > Metazoa > Chordata > Actinopteri > Cyprinodontiformes > Valenciidae > Valencia > Valencia hispanica. The sequence continues at coordinate 14,768,814 of OY747714.1, read as the reverse complement.
ATAGGTAAAGTATTACATCGTCAGCGTAGAGGCTAATTTTGTGATTCATATTAGCAGTATTCATTCCTATGATATCTTCATTTTTCTAATTAAAGCTGCCAGAGACTCAATGAATATCATAAACAGTGTTATTAAAGCTTGATCATATATGGTCGTTGGTTTTGACACAGGCACTCGGTGAGCTATATGAAATCTAAATCCAAGATAAGAAGTTATGCCCATATGCAAATTTATGTAAGGCCTGGTTCACACCATCAGTGGAAGCTGCGCAGAACGGAGACCGCTTCCATTCGCCGCCCTTGTTAACCTATGTTGTAGTTCCGCGGCAGGCTCTCGCCATGAAGCGATTGTTTCGGGGTCTGGTCTATTTTTTGCGCGAGTTACGAGTGATCCACGTCAATTGTGGCAGCAAGTCACACCACGACACAATCTGGTCAATTTTCAAAATAAAAGCAATAAGAAAATAAATAAATACCGCGATTGACAAATGCGATCTTATTTGTGTATCTAAACAGAGTAAAGAAATTAAAATAAACCCATAAACACACGCAGAGACACACTTTATGAGGTTATAAACTTACCCGTGATGGAAAAAATAGCTCTGAAAAAACAATAGCTGAGCAGAAGCGCTTGTCAACCGTGGTGGAGAAATATGTGTCTGGTGTGAACGGGGGGCAGTGGATAGCGCGTGATTTTCGTGAGCGCGCCGCTTTGCAGCGCTACTTTGATCAATAATAATGATTGCTATTTTATGTGATTATTATTGATTCTATATTAAATGAACCACATAAAATAGCACACATCTACACACAACAAACGCCATTTTGTGTAAATGTAATTGAAGAATGACACCTTTTTATAGCCGGCATGAAATTACAAATAAAGGGTCACTCACCAGTGTTGTTCTTGCAAAACAAAAAGATCTTTCACCTGGGCAAACTTTTCAATAACTGTATATTCTTTCAAATAATCCCCTTTATATCATTAGTAATCTCTTCAAGTCCTTGAACGATGTTAAAATCCACCGGCGTCTGAGGTCCCAAATGTTTAATCTGTAATTTTCGTTCAAGAGGCAATATGCTAAATTTTTACTTCATCAAAAAATCTGCTTCATTCTTTTTTTTTTGGGGGGTAGATTGCAAGGATATTAGATGGCTGTACACTTCTATCCAACAGAATGTAAAAGTGACGTGTGGTATTCCGATATTTTAACATGAGTTATGCTGCAACATAGACATAATGAAGAATAGACCCAGCATTGGCTGCTCTGAGGCAAGAAATGCGACCGCCATCCCATCTGCAGACTTCCACCAAAACAGCAGCAGTTATTACAAGATGCCTGAATGCGGTGTGACGTATTCCAGTTCAAATCAGCGGACTGTTGACAGTAGGGCTCGGGGAATAACTTTTCACAAGATTGAAAATTGTTAGTAAATATATTACTGTACTGTATTTAACTCCACCAGCAAAATCTTAGCTAGCTAACGTTAGGTACGGTAAGAAGGCTGCCTAAGACTTTATAAATCGAACAGACCGGGGTGGTGGTCCCCCTATTTAAAAGGGGAATTACAGAGTGTGTATCAACAATAGGGGGAATCACACTTCCCTCCCTGGTAAGGTCTATTCAGGGTTTTTGGAGAGGAGGGTCCAACGGATAGTTGAACCTCGGATTCAGGAGGGATAATGCCGTTTTTGTCCTGGCTCGTTCGACCATGTCCCTCATGGCGTCCTTTGGGGGCTACTGCAGGAGTAAAGGGTACCAGGGCCCTTGATACGGGCTGTTAGGTCTCTGTACGACCAGTGTCAGAGAGTTTGGTTCGCATTGCCAGCAATAAGTCGGGCTCGTTTCCAGTGAGAGTTGGACTCCGCTAAGGTTGCCCATTGCTACCGATTCTGTTCTTAACTTTAATGGACAGGATTGGCTGAAAATACTTCAGGGTTCCAAAATAAGTCCCAGAAGGAGTTTAAGTATTTAATTCAAACATTTAATTCAAACATGCCAGAAACATGGAGGGAACCGGATTGCTATGAATTCCCTACCCAACTTTCCTGATCTAACAGCTTAAGTAGTATTCAGCTATCACTGTTTATCTCTCCAGCACGTCTCCTCCAATCTTCATGTCCAGCTCTTGGAGAACTGGTTCATGCCAGTCTGATAGTAAAGCATGAACCAGCACATCCAAAGTCCGACTGTCCGCCGATATCTTGCAGCCCCGGCGTCTCTCCGGTGATCTGACACATCTTTATCAGGCACATTAGGCTGGAACAATAAGCTTGCTTCCCCTAACTCGTCATCTTGCCCTGGATACATTAACTAGACAGAGAATATGTAATTAAATCCTAATTACGTTGGAATATTCCCACAACATTCTCTGCTTTTATTAATTTAATTAATACCATAAATATAAAGGGAATATTCCAAAATGTTATCACAAATCTCCCTAAAAGGTTGGGTAGGTCAAAAAAAGAAAATGTTCAAAACACAATTTTACAATCAGACTTGAGACATGTTTGTTCATAGAATTAGCTCAAAGTGACATATATTTGATCCTTCCAGATGACTTTGCTGAGACTTCTGTGCATTGAATTCGAAAGCCCATGGGGTCTTCTTACGCCATTTTCTGGTGAGCAAATTGTCATCTCAACAGCCCCTCGCCATCCACAGGTCTTGTCATCTGTCGGAATGCTCTAAATAAAATACAGAACAAAGAAGAAATTATGTAGCATCTTCCAGTACACTTCAGAGGGTATTACATCGATACTAGGTGTTAAAACGTGTACGCTTCCGTTGTGCTTTCATCTGTTGCCATGAACTCAGCCTCTGCCAGCATCCAGTGACCCATAGCCACCGATCAGTCCGTCCCCAGAAAGGAAGAGAGGTCACCCCTCAGAAGGTCCTCCAGTGAGAACCTCCCAATGCGACCCTTAGGAGCTGAGATAATTAAGTACTAGAGCATTAGTGTTTAAACACAGGTGAGCTAATTCAAAAAAGATGAATAGGTTGATTATGACAAGTGATTAAGTAGAATCAGCAGACTTGGGGTATGGTTTCAGATCAACCTGATGCAACTGCATGCAAAGGGCAATTCTAAACGAACTCATAACCTGGTTCATGAGCCGAACCTCATGACTTGAAGCTAGATTAGAATTAAGGTAAATCAGCAATAATAAAATGTCTTCGATCAATCTGTACTAAATCCATGCCAAGAAGAAGACAAACAACCATTACCTTCTAATTTGTTAGAGCAAAATCCCAAACCCAACTAATCCCAGCAAGAAGTAAAGGAGGTTTTCAGATCGAATTAAAACTTGTAAAGTGACTAGATATGATATGTACTATGACTTGCCCCTGAACCAAAATGGAATTTGAAGTCAGATGTCGTGAGTTTTAAGTCCCCGGTAGTAAAAAGCTATTAATTTACACTCACCTGACAGAGTTATGATTCACAAGAAAGCCAATTAAAAATGCAAGTTACAATTCTCTTCACGATCCCTGAAAAATCTATTCATTTCCCTTTATTAGAAGAGACCTGTTTGTTGTGTGGCTAGCAAAGAGCCATTCACAGTTCCAATTACCATTATTATCAAATCTAACTATCCCCTTTTTTAAAGCATCGTCTTGCACATGCCTTAAAAATTAAGAAACAAAGAAACAATAACTTCAACTGCTTCTCCAGTATCCAGAAAAGTAACATAGTGGGGTTAAAGGTCATGCATAAGACATCATTAGCGCCTTGTAGCTGATAAAAGTTTCGTCCTTCAGAGCTGTGGCAAATTATAAGCTGTGCTACTGTAAAAGGTCCCATTTACTTTAGTTGTTAATGTTCACAGCTCTATGATTTATTACTTTTTCATAACACAAAATCCAAAATAAAATAAAAATAACCCCAAATTGGCCCAAAAAGAAAAGAAAATGTTTGTATTTCCCGCCAGTCAGCTTCCAAAGTCAAAATCAAGTCAGTCAGTGTATAATTCACAACCTAATCTAAATGCCCCGATTAACTCTTTGTTCTAGTCTTAACGTGGGAGCTCCCTTTTCTAAGTTAGGGCACACAACCTGCGATAGCTAAAGGAAACTTGTAATTAGTGTAATAACAGTTCCATCAAATAACTTTCAAAAAATGTGGGCCCTCCTGAAAGAAAGCATTAGGAGAGAAAAGAAAAGACACTAGTCCATTCCCAGGTAAGTCCAGCTGGTTTGTCAGAGGACAGTTTGTGGGGAGACAGGTTATCAGTTATGATTAACTCAGAGTCATTGCTGCTTTACTATCTTGCCCTAAAAAAAATTTATGTGCAACACATTCTTTAGGTTCTGATTAGACTAAACTCACCAGATGACGAATCATTATCACCTGTAACCTGTGTGGCAGGTCTCCTGTCAGAGCAGACTTCACCCAGTCCTGCTAAAACAAATAAGTTAAGTTTAGTTGCACATCAACTCTCCCTTACAAGTTACAACACAAGAAAAAAAAATAGATTAAATAAAAAAAATACAATCAGGAATTCTGGCCTGCTTCTATTGAGACCAATATTGAGACCCCCTATTGCTCTAAGGGTCCTGGCAGAGAAAAAAGAAAAAAAAATCAAAACAGAACAAGATTATTTTGCTAACCATTGAGCGTCACAGAATGTTGTGACTGTGGGTGTAAGAGGGAGTGTGTGTGTGTGTGTCACCATAAGCAGGTGTCACAGAGAGAAAGTATAGGCTACATCCGTCAACAAGCATTTCTTCATTGCAAATGAGGTGAATTTTTCTTTTCTGCCTCAATTTTGCTGGCTTGTCTGCAGGCTGGCAGGCCCGTCCAATTGGAATCCCACCCCCGATCCAAGCGCACCCCAGCCCGTAGCCACATAGAGGAATCTGACAGTCCTTGCTTAGAAGAACACCTCGCAAAGGTAAAAACGGTCTCACCTGAGCACAAGTTTCCCTTTTTGCCCAGCGTACTGGTCAGCCTGTCTTGAATTTAGACCTGAGTTCAGGCTTTCGCCTTTGTATGGCTGCCAAACCCCTCATTCCAAGGGGGAAGGTTAGAGGGCTTCTTGTGGCTCTCCTCGGGCGTTCTGTGCTGTATCAGAGGCAGGGGCCCGACCCCAGGGTCACCTCATCAGCCTGAAGAAAAACACACGACAAATCAGCGAAATTCTATTTTTAGATTATCCTATCCTCATCTGGTGTGTCCTAAACTTTTAAGATGATCCACATTTCCCCCTTGGGTCCACTAATTCTATTATTTTTGTTGACATATTGGACTGTCTGGAGGTGAAGTTCTGTTAGTTACAGACCCCATTGTCTGGCTGAGTGCTCAGCTTACTATGAGAAGATGTCTTTTCTCAAGGCTTTTCAAAGCTTTCAACTTTTAATTTCTCAGAACGATCAGTGTCTTGGTTTCAATCATATTTAAAAAACATTGAACAATGTGTCATCATCAACCATACTAAATCCTCTTTTCACAAAATCGAAACAGGAATTCTCCCTTCTTCTCAGCTTGTATATTAACAGCCTCCCTGACACCTGTCTTGCAGGTAGTCTGCAAATGTACGCTGATGACACCGTTGTTTATGTATCTGTCTCAATTGAGTGCTTTTTACATGCTGGATGTGTCTACTACAGTAAAAAACGGACTGTAAGTACATCAGTTTATTTCCCTTGGACTGCCATGAAGTGTTTGACGCTTACCTGTCACCTTGCTGAATCCTGGATCTCTCAAGAATCCTGTCTGGGTCACTCAACCAAGTGGTGCTCCGCCTTTAAACAGATATCTGCAAAGAAATAATATTCCTCTTGACGCCGTGGATTATGCTGTGGATCCTCCTGGTTGTGTGTGTGACTAACATACCTCACTGCCCTCCTGGATCTTGGCTCACCGTGAGCATCGGTGCCCAACCACGCACTATGTTGACGACCGACATCCCAATGGAACAACAAAGGATTCCCAGCAGCACAGGAATCCGTCCACAACTGGATCTTCCACGCCGAACCCGATACATCCATAGAGGGTCAGGTCGCCGGTTTGTTGTGCCAAAACACGGTGACCACTGCAACATCACATCTCTCTGGACGGCCTCACGCCGCGCCGCACCTGGATTACGTCATCAGAGCGCCGCCACTGGAAGAACAGTTAACTCAGAGTGGTACAACGGAAAACCCGGAGTGGATCACAGTATCCTACGTCCTTGTAACAAACTGGACCTCAAAAGCCACATTACTATTGAACAATTCAATGTGCAGTCATTGTCAAAAAAATTTTGACTCATACACGACCACATTTTGGACAAAGGGATAGATATTCTCTGCCTAAGTGAAACCTGGCAGCAGTCTATTCCTCTTTCAATGAGGCCTGCCCTCCTGGGTACTGTCACCTAACTAAGCCTCATACAACTGGCCTGGGTGGGGGGCTTGCTGTAATACATCGCAGCAATCTGTTGCTATCCCCCGTGGCCATTCCCAGTACGGACACATTTGAAAGTCTTGTTTTTAATTGTAAACATCCGTTTTCAGCAACAATAGCTCTCATTTATCGCCCGCCCAAACCACATCCAACATTCATCTCTGACATACACATAGGTATTTCCCTCTGTACAATATACTCCAACATTTTAGTTATTGGTGACTTTAATGTACAAATGGACTCTCAGACCTGTCGACTTGCATCAGACTTCAAATACACGTTGGACTGTATTAATCTTCACCAGCTCGTAGATGTTCCAACACATACTAAAGGCCATACACTGGATTTAGTGATTTCTGACTCTCTTACAGTTACTGGCCTTGAGGTGTATGATGTTGGCGTCTCTGACCACCTGGCAACATTATTCAAAATCCCACTGTCATCTTCTTTTCATACACCAAAACGTCAGATGACCTTCCTGAATATCAAGAACATCGACTCCAGCTCTTTCAATCAGGATTTACATCTTCTCTCCCCTTCTCCAGATCTGTCAACGGATGAACTTGTTAACTTTTACAACACCAGCCTCAGCTCCATTCTGGACAGTCATGCCCCTGTTAAAACCCGGACTGTCACTTTTTCTAGGTCCGCACCCTGGTTAACAGGAAAACTTAGAAAGATGAAGCAGTCTGGTCGTGTCCTAGAGCGCGCCTATAAAAAATCTGGCCTGATGGTGCATAACTTGGCCTATGGAGAGCATCGTAGGGCCTATACTAGAGCTCTCTCAACGGCTAGGTCACAGCATTATTCCATGCTGATCAACAACACTGCAGGTGACTCAAAAAACTGTTCTCCACAATTCCCCGCATTCTCAAACCGCAGACGCCCTCATTTTTCAGCCACACCGACTCAAATTGCAATAAGTTTATGAATTTCTTCACTTCCAAAATTGACTGTATCCGCTCAGCTCTCTCTCCTCCCACACGTTCCACTCCCAACATCCCCACAGTACCTATCACGCAAAAACTGTCACACCTCTTTTCTACAACGCAGTAGGAGGTCGAGAATGTCATCCGTAAATCTAAACCATCCAATTGTTCTCTTGATCCCCTCCCTTCAAAACCCACCACCTTTCCATCAGCCCTCTTATCACTAAAATCATAAACCTCTCACTGCGTACAGGATATGTTCCAACAGCCCTAAAAACAGCTATCATCAAACCCCTTCTCAAAAAACCCACCCTATATCCTGAATCTCTGTCAAATTATAGACCCATCTCTAACCTCCCTTTCATCTCCAAAGTGCTGGAAAAAGTGTTTTCTTCTCAGCTCAGATCCAAAAATCAATCTGGTTTCCGCTCTCAACATAGCACAGAAACAGCCCTCATCAGAGTGACCAGTGACCTTCTTATGGCCTCTGACTCCGGCTCCACTTCCCTACTCATCCTTCTTGACCTCTCTGCTGCGTTTGACACTGTTGACCACCGCATTCTCCTTCACAGACTCCAGCACTACATTGGTCTTTCCGATACCTCCCTAAAATGGTTTCGCTCCTATCTCACAGATAGGACCGAGTATGTAGCCTTGGGGGAGGCAAAATCCACAGGTAACAATTACCCCACAACGTTACCTGTGGGGTCCCCCAGGGTTCCGTACTCGGTCCGACCCTATTCACAATCTACAGGCTTCCCCTTGGTCGTGTCGTCAGCAGGCGTGGAATTCATTACCATTGCTATGCTGACGACACATAACTCTATCTCCATATCACTCCCGCCGGGTCCCCCTCTGCCACCATCTACCGCCTCACCTCCTGCCTGGAGGAGATTGGGGCGTGGATAAACCAAAACTTTCTGCAGCTGAATGGCTCTAAAACAGAAGTAATCAAAATCGGAACCCCCCACCAACTTCGCTCTTCTCCCGTTACATCTGTTTCATTCTTTGGCAATACTATTTCCCTCTCCATCTGTTACTAACCTTGGGGTAAAGTTTGAGCCCTACCTTTCTTTTGACAATCATGTCACCTCAATCTGCAAAACCTCTTTTTTCCACCTCTGTAACATTTCTAAACTTCGTCCCTCTCTTTCCCTTTTGGCTGCAGAGAAGCTCGTCCATGCCTTTGTCTCCCCCAGGCTGGACTATTGTAACGCACTCCTGTTGGGAATCCCTGGCAGGAGCCTCCAAAAGCTCCAGTTTGTGCAGAATAGCGCTGCCAGGGTCTTAATGGGTGTGCGAAAACATGAACACATTACCCCCATCCTCCAATCCCTTCACTTGCTCCCTGTTCACTTCCGCATAGAATACAAGATCCTCCTGCACAACCACCACTGTCTGAACGGTGAGGCCCCAGCATACCTCACTGATCTCCTTTTCCCACACACCTCCACTAAGACCAGAGCTGGCCAACGGCACCTCCTGGTCGTGCCAAGGACACAGCTCAAGACCATGGGTGACAGGGCTTTTAAAGCATCCACTCCTCGTTTGTGGAACGCCCTACCAGAAAAACTTAGAGCCCCAAGACCACGGATGTTTTTAAAATAGAACTGAAAACCCTCCTTTTCAGAAAAGCATATTTTTAAGTGTCTGTGAATTTGTTTTTACCCATTTTTATCTGTTTAATTTTTTTTGCACTTTGAGATTTGATGTCAAATGTATAGTGCATTATAAATAAAATTCATCATTATTATTATTATCTGGTAGAATCTGTGTCGCAGTCAATGAAAAATGTAACAGTAGCAAAAAACTTGGCTCAGTGACTCCTGTTTGACCCGGAATACTAAGAAAACAAAGTGTATTTGCTTTTCCATCAGGAAAACTTCAATAGAGCCTTTTCAAGTTCAAATTAAAGGGGACTCTATTGGACAAATATCAGAGGAAAAATGCTTCGGAATAACTTTAGATTCCCAGTTGATTTTTACGTCCACTTTGAGTGTGCAGATATGTTCTTAAATTATATGATTTTATCACATCTGTCCTACGAAGCTACGGTCTGGTCACAAACTCACCAAACCACTCTCAATCAACTAGAAACTCTTCACAATTGGGGTTTGAAAGTTGTGCATCAAAAGCCAATTAGATTTCATGGCCATGGGGAAGACCCAGGACATGCTGGAGGGACTATGTTTCTCGGCTGACCTGGGAACGCCCCAGGATTCCTCCCAAGGAGTTGGCCCAAGTGGCTGAGGAGAGGAAAGTCAGGGTCTCTCTACTTAAGCTGCTGCCCCTCGACCCCAGATAAGCGGAAGAGGATATATGTATGTATATATATGTATATATATATATATATATATATATATATATATACATATATATATCCTTGTGAGGGATCTCTAAACAAGGGACAACCTGGCGTTGAAGCTGGATACCTTCTTTTCGATGGCATCCAAGATGTCTCCATAGTCTCTTTATGGGATAGACGAGGTGTTGGAGCAATCCGAGTGCATGCTCTTGGAGGTAAGCGTCTCTGAGTTTGGTTTACCCATGACAACACATTGGAAACATTCATCCACATAATCCTGTAGTCTCTCCAAATTTTCCTTTTCCAGGTTGCCGTGGGCTTCCCAACTAGTTTGTTTCTCATTTTGTTTAATAGCGGACTTTATATTAGATTGATTGGAGCATATATTTGTCTCGCTCAGGAGGCCATCATATTGACGTGTCATCTTGTGCATCCTAATCTTCCTTTTTTAGCATTCCTAAATGTTTTATATCAAATACTAACATGTATTGATTGGCTTTTTAACTGAATATAAAAATAATGAATTCAACATTTGAGAGTTGAGTTTGACGGAAGCTACAGTCCTTTACTTCATTTTCTGCTAAGAACGTTTCTTCGGACTGGTTCTCAAAATGATAAAAAGTCTGTTTTGACAGGGCTGCCCGGGAGTTGGGACACATTCGCATTGTCAGTTGTAGAAGAAGCTTTACGGCACTCTTGCTCTCTCCTATTGATTTTAAAAAGTCTAAACCTGGGACAAGTGGGCGCTGCAAGAAGTCCTAATTAGCAATCATGAGAAAGCATTCAAACAAGTCTTGATGACCCATAAAACACGAAAGGATGCAACAAAGAATATCTTTTATTCTACTATATAATAGCTATTGGAAATATTTTCTGGGCTTTACTGACCTAAGCCATGTGCTACCAGTATTATAGAGATTCAATTTTGGTTGAGGCTTTTTTAACGAACGCTGTTTGATTTTCTCTAACTGCACCCACCCGGCACATTCTGTATTCGAGCTTCTACCTTCTAGAAGAAGAAAACGGAAAATTGCATCCAAAACATCCCGTCTCAAAAACAGTTCTTCCCCGTTAACAGTTAAATTTCTGAATGCACCTCATTAGAAATATCTGGTCTTGTCTTGTCTGCATGTCACAATGAATATTGTCTATGTGTATTTGTTTGTTATTATGGAACCTGTGTTTCTACAAATACTGTACTGAAAACAAATTCCACCAGTCTGGCTGTGTGGTCAATAAAGAATCAACCCATTAATCAATCAATCCAAATATTAATCTTACCTTTACCCACTTGTAAATGTGGGTACAATTACGTTTCTGTGGCTGACTTCCTCCAACTGTTCACAGGCTAATGTTGGTCAACATAGTTTAGTCCAAAGAGCAGAGACTTTATGTCTGCACAATAATTTAATATTTGTCAACATCGCTTGATAAAATCAAGTTTATTGTAGTTAATTGTAATTTGTGGTGTGGAGGGACGCTAAACTTTCAATCACCAAAAATGCAGTGGAAAGAACTTCTATGGCATCTGTCAAAGTCAGTCCTCATCATTACCTTCTTAATTTTCAGATTCAGACTCAATTGCAGGGCTGGCATACTGATGAAATTTGATGGATTATCTCTAACAGTGGGAACAATTTTGCCATCCCATCAATATGATGGATGGATTTTTAATCGCTGCTCCAATTACATCATAGGTGTAGCTGCTTCTAAGTCTGTTGTATAGGCAGTGTTATTGCGCAGTAATGTGGAATTAATCCATTGTACTGTTACACCCATAAAACTTTTATTTACCATCCAATTGTCAGCAGTGGTGGAAATGAAGTTTCCTTCTCCAAGTGTAGCCTTCAAATTAGCATTCACTATGTTGTATTCTCTCTCAAGGTATCCTGCAAATGATTTTTTTCTTTGACAGCTTGTCACCGCTTTTAGTCGGTACTTTACCTGTGGACATGGACGTGTTCTCAAGAACACAGCCTGCAACAAGCTTTTTCAATTCAGTGGCACTCAGTCTTTTGATCTGTTTAGTCACTTTTCACCTAAATTAGGCTATTTAGCATGAGAGGGGCCATTAGCATGTTGCCCATTGCTTGATTGGGACCATAGGGAATCCCTGGGGTATTTCCCAGAGGAAGATGATCCTCCATGTCCCATTGCACTGATGCATCACAGTATATTATGCAAAAGGAGCCACAGCCAAGTATGTGATCCATATGCTTTACAGTACATGGACATACTTTTCAGCAGGCCAACATGTCTGTATTAAAAATATTTCCTTTTGTGGATATACGAGGGTAAGATCAATCAACCTTTATTTATGAAGCGCCTTTTGTACAAAATTGCATCTCAAAATGCTTTACATATTAAAATTATCCCACATAAAACCACATTCCCATCCCTCCGCCACAGAATTAAAAACATGATCACAGTTATACCCCCCCCCCAATCCTCATGCACACACACTTAAAAGCAACAATAAAAAGGACATAGAGCCGAGTACAGATGAGCCAGGTAAGGAAACCCCATCAGAGGAGCCATCTGCACCAGCAGCAGCACATCAACAGCAGCAGCCGAGGCACCAACACAGGGCGCCCAGTGGATGCAAGGCCAAAACCCCCACTTCCACCTGTGCACTACATGGAGAGCACCCAGGCAGCCACAGCCAACCACCACTCCCAAGGCAGAGGGCTCCCATAGAGGAAACACTGTAAGGAAGACTAAAATAACAGGTTAAGATATTAAAATAACAGGGATAAATGTGATAAGATTAAATAGTAAAAAAAATTGATCAAATTTAATCAATTAATAAATGTTTTTGAGGTTTTCATTTCTCCACGGCAATGCAACTTTTGAGTGTACACTTATAACTTGTAGTGGAGCAAGCAGGTCAAGAGCAGACTGAAGCCTACTGTTAAAATAATTGACAATAAAATCACAAGGGGCAGGTAAAACTATAGGAGGAATCTTTTGAAAAACCTCCAGGAATTCTGCAGCCACTTCAGGGGTTGGAGGACAGTTCCTGACAGTTCTCACAGAGGTCTCCTGCTGGATAAAACTGGTGATGTTAAAAAACAGTAGTGGTCAGAGACAGCCAAGTCAACAACAGAGGAAACACTGGTGGACAGGCCATACGTGATGACGAAGTCAAGGGTGTGTCCTCTGTTATGAGTTGGCTGTGTGACATGTTGCGTAAAATCCATATAGTTCAGAATATTTAAAAAATCTGTAGATAAAGTATCTAAAAGGTTATCCATATGTAGATTAAAATCACCAGTTAAAATGATCATTTCAATGGAGTTGTGCAGAATTGATAACTATGAAAATTCTTGAGTAAAAAGTGTGCTCTTTTTGGGAGGCCTATAAACTGTGATGCATAAAATCTTAGGAATGCTTAAAACCGTTCAATTATGTTCGAAAGTAAAATACTTATTAAATAAAACATGTTTGGCAGAGTGTTGATAAGCTTATAAAAGCAGTTCTGCCTCCCCTTTCGCTACTGCTCGTAGAATAAGTGACGTTAAAATTTGATATGGAGGCCTCTATAAGAACAACAGGGACATCTGCACTCAGCCACGTTTCTGTTAAAAATAAACAATGAAGATTATGGTCTAAAATCAGATCATTTATTATAAAAGTTTTGTTCAGCAGAGAGCGAACATTTAAAAGTGCCATATTAACAATGATTGGAGATGGAATGACTATGATTCACTGAAGGTGGGACTTTTGGTAACTGTTTGAGATTATTGGGGTTGCATTTGTTGGGTTTATGATTTTAAGTCCACTCTCTGCTGATAAAGACAGGTATAAATGAGGTAGGAAAAGGTCCAAGTCAAATATGTGGGTTACTGTTAAAACCAGGGCTGAGTTCATAGGAGCAGGGACCAGCTGGACATCACGATGTGGCAGCTGGGGCAGAAAGGGCAGGGGCAGCCTGTGTCGGTGTGGTAGACAGGGGGGGGGGGTTCCATAAAACCGATGTTGTGCATCACAGTGGCAGAGGAAAGAAAGCCAAGTATTCAAAGATAGAAGTCTGCTAAAATGACCAATTCCTCTGCGGACGGTGGGGGTGGGGCCAGAAATAAAACCAGATGAGTGTTTTTTAAAAGAGTAAAAAGGTGGATAAAATCACGCTTCAGGAGCTCAGACTGCTGTCATCAATACCAGCAATAATCACAACTTTACTCACACATGTATGTAGTTCAATAAGCTCCAGGATCCCTCCTTCAATATCCAACAGTGCAGAACTCCTATACATGCTGTCTTGCATACAGAAGTATACCTGAGTCTAGTTTTTTAATACTTGTTTGGCCAACACACATATAGGGAAACTTCCTTCTCAATTGGTTCATCAAAACATTTCTCTTTTATGTTTGATTCATCAAGCAGAAGTAATGTAAAACAGCTAAAGCAGAAAATGTTTTTTTTAAAGTAAATAGCACATATGAAGGAACAAGAACAGCATTTCAATTAGTTGATAAGGAATTTGAACTTTTGAAAAATCCTAAAAACAAGCAAGTTTAAGTGTCATTTTTTTCAATTTCAATTTTAAAAGCTTTTTACAAAGTGAGCGCAAATTCAAAGTAATCAACAAAAAAGTTCAGTTTTGTTCATAGAAGAGCTTTAATCCTGTTTAGAATTTGACAATTGAAAACAGTCCCAGCAGCAAATAATGCAAAAAATAAAAAATAAAAAAAAATAAACAATAGTTTTAGCAGGTAGATTGCTAACAAAAATATAAAGTTAAAAGATAAAAGTGCATAAATGTTTAAAATACATTTCTATTCCTAATTCAAAGGGATTTTTACGAAGTCAATGCATTTTCAAACTAACAATATTTTCAGGTACAGATGAGCAATAAAGCGAAAATTTACAGATACCGAAATCTATGACTGTAACCAACGGCATTTGCGCATGTCAGTATTTTTGGTATTTTAAAAAAAAGAAAAGGTGTGAAGTTTGGCAATGCTCATGCCCTTTAAGACGCTGTAGCCATACTACGTTAGAGTGGATGGGATGGAATCACGTGACAACGTGCAGTCATGTGACTCCACCCCAACCAGCAGTATTGCCTACTTGGTGACTTTGTTGCTATAGTTACACCCCTCTAGCAACTATTTCAAAAAAGCGACTAGCGACAAATCTAGCGAATCAGTTGGTGTTTTTGGAGACTCTGACATAAGGACGCTATCCATGTGACTTTTCTCACCGAGCAGTGGTGCTGCTGTGGGCTTCTCTTCCGTCCCAGACTGCTTACAGCAGGCAGGCAGCCAGGCCTCGCGCTGCAGCCATGCTCACCCATGTCGAGCAGCTGTTAAACCTACTGCATCCAAAGCTGCCGCTGGCTGATCCTACCCACACTTAGATGTAAGTGTAAACATAAAATGTCTAAAATTAACGAAAGCACACTAAATAAATCACAGATTTCACTCACAGCTCAGTCAGTTAGTCAACTCGACTGTGTGTGCGCCTCTCTGTGGCAGACGTTAAACAGTCATGTCTAAGTCCAAACTGGATTCTCCGAAATACAGAAAGGAATCGAAGCCTGAATTAAAAGGCTGGTTGAAGCCGTTGATTGGAGATTTTACACTCGCATACTGCCTGCATTGTAAGGTTGATTTTATTCGCCAGTTATTGGTACAAAATTCATATAGGTTACAGAACACAAAAAGTTAATAAATTGAGTTCATAATAGTTAAAATGGTTAAAAGGTGTGCTGGTTAAAAGCACAAATATAATATGTACAGTTTAACCAGTAAGATTTTTTACAGTTAAAAGATAAATTCATGTAAAAGTTTTGAGTTCATCTGGGAGAAAAAGGAGAGGAAGAAGCTGTGTTTACATGTGTAACCTAACCTTTTACTTGTCAATCATCTAATTCCTGTTTTGCTGTTGTTTGTGTTAATACTCACGAGCCAATCAGAGTAACGTCACCGTGTAAGGGACGGGACTAGTGGCACAGGTTATTGCAGGGAGTAGTGAGCATGCATGAGGAAAGAAACAGACGCCATCAAACAGAGAGCTAATTGAGGAGGCATTGTGTTGTGGGAAGCACTGAGGTTTTGTCGTGAAGGTCGACTACTCGTGGTCCTGATATAGGCTTCGGTGTGACCTGCAAGAGGTGAATATGATTGTGTATGCCCGTGTTTTGTGATATTTTTAACCGTTATAGTGAAGAGATTGGATGTGTAATGCAGTTAGCGACATGCTAGCTAGCAGTAACATTCGGTGCTAATGTGCCCGCATATCTTTACATTGTGACATGTGCTCATATGCTATTTATGCTCAGTTCTGAGTGAAGCTGCCATTTCAGTTTTGGGCCTCACCAGGCCTGCAACGGGTTGGGATTTTATTTAAGATGTGTTTCATGCGAATGTGTGCGGGCCCGCAAGCGAAATGTTGAGTTTTGATTTAAAGATAACTGGAATATTTTCATAGGAATTAAATGATTGCTGAATTCCAATATTTTAAAAAAACTGAAAAAAAGGTTTTCTTTTGTAAAAGGTAAAGTGTGTACATGCTTGTGAGTTTATGTTTGAAATTCTTGTCATACCATTGAATAAGCCGCTTTATTCCGTTTGCTTTTGTTCTAAACTACCTTTAACTTTTATTTTGTGTTGTAAATAAATACTTGTGAATATTTATACATATAAAATACAGTTGTGGTGGTCATTTATAAAAATAGGTAATAGTATTAAAGTATACATTCATTAAGTAACATAGGAAACAATCGTATTTCCCTACAACGAGCCCAGGGCCAGTCTCATCGTATTAACTGTTCCAATTCTTTTTGTACTACATGGGACCTGGGTTACACAAATTAGAACTCAAAAACATACTCAAAAGGCAAAACCTTAAAACGGTTCCACCCCAACCACACTGTCGTCAATGGTTAAAAAATGTTTTGCAAAACATTTTAAAAATGATTCCCTTTTCCTACTGCATCCATTACAATTACATCCACATTATGCGAATGAGAATAATGTCTTCCTGTTCTTTTAATCCCAGTAACGTAGTCTCACTCACAAAAACTCATACTACTTCCTTTCATCTGTGTGATGCATCATGTGTCTAGTCAAATGTCCTTTCTGAGTAAAATCTTTGCCACAAGTTGTACAAGAGAAAGGCTTCTCACCTGTGTGAACTCTCATGTGACTAGACAAACTACCTTTATACCTGAAACATTTTCCACAATTTGTACAAGAGAAAGGCTTCTCGCCTGTGTGAATTCTCATGTGACTAGACAAAAATCTTTTATCACTAACACCTTTGCCACAAATTGTACAAGAAAAAGGCTTCTCACCTGTGTGAACTGTCATATGAATAGTCAAATAGCCTTTATTTTTAAAACTTTTTCCACAAATTGCACAAGAAAAAGGCTTCTCACTTGTGTGAACTCTCATGTGACTAGTTAAATGTCCTTTCTGAGTAAAACTTTTTCCACAAATTGGACAAGTAAAAAGCTTCTCACCTGTGTGCACTCTCATATGACTAGTGAAATAACCTTTATTTTTAAAACCTTTGCCACAAATTGTACAAGAGGTAGGCTTCTCACCTGTGTGCACTCTCATGTGACTAGTCAAATGTCTTTTATCACAAAAACTTTTTCCACAAATTGTACAAGAGAAAGGCTTCTCCCCTGTGTGAACTCTAATGTGACTAGTCAAATTTCTTTTATCACTTAAACTTTTCCCACAAATTGTACAAGAAAAAGGCTTCTCACCTGTGTGAACTCTCACGTGACTAGTTAAATGTCCTTTTTGAGTAAAACGTTTGCCACAAATTGTACAAGAGAAAGGCTTCTCACCTGTGTGACTTCTCAAGTGTTGAGTCAAAGTACTATTCTTAGTAAAAAAAACACCACAAATTCTACAACAATACAAAGAGTTTTCTGTGAGAGTTTTCTTGTCTTTTTGGGGTTCTGAATTGTTACTCTTCATTGTTTTCTTTTGTCTCCGATTTTTTTTATCTCGCTTTGATCCTGAGTCTTCATGATGGTTTCCTTCTTGATCCTGGTTCTCGGTTTCATTAGAGTCCTGAGAGATGACTTGGTTCCTTATTGGTTCTGGGTTAATGTGAGACTTTTCTAAATGAGTGGGAGTCACGATTGCATCTTCAGTCTCCTGTTTCAATAAAAGCTGCCCTTTAACCTCATTTATGCAGAGCTCCAAAGCTTCCTCTTTGATGCAGGGATGTACCTGCTCTTGCTGCTCTTCTTTTATCTGCAGAGGTTCTGGTTCCTTCTGGTCCAAGCTGGAATCGCTCTCCTTTTTACAGAGTTGCTGGTCAGAGAAAACCTCCTCTTTCCAGACATAATCCAGTAGATGGTCTGGAAAAGCAAACAAGAGAAAGGTGTTTGATTTTAGGTTAAGGAAAACAGTTTGCTTTAATATTTGGGACACAACCATGGTGACAGGACATAACACAAACCTCCAGCCCTAAGGACTGATAATCCCACAATGAATTTTAGTTTCTACAGAAAAAGTGGGAAAGTGACATCATCAACCCTATCAACCTTATCAGTGCTTCCTCTTTAGCCTGTGACCCCAGCCGGACTCACATTGGGAGAGAACAGCACACTAACTCCATCCTTTGCTGGCGAGGGAGGAATCGAGTTTCTGGAAGAAACTCATTGGCTCCGAAAGACTTTTACAGTCTGCCAATTGATGAGGTGAACGGTATTTGGCTGATGAAATAAGATCTGGATGACTTGTTTAAAACTCTGCAGAAATAATATTATGAATTACAGATTCCACAGAGAGACAGAGAGAGGGAGCCCCCCTTTGCTGACGCCCCACCGGACCGCTGCTCTGCCGTTGAACTGCTTGCTACTGGAGCTGAGAGCTGCTGAGTTGATAACCGCCAGCGAAGTTGTGCCTGGGCACAGATAAATTAGCTTAAGATAAAAAAATTTGGAGGTCTGCATTTCTAAGATTTCATTCTTCAATTATTTAAGTATGTAATAATAATAATAGTAATGTTTCCGACTGGTATAAACAGTCGTTTTAAATCAGGCAACATGAGGCACTGACCGGAGTTTTTCTCTTGTTCTTTGGTGCTAAATTATTATTATTTTATTTTAATATGTCCTGTCTGGCAGTGTGGACCTCAGAATTGGTGTCTGAGTACCAAGTAGAAGCCCAACAGATTTACTTTCACAAGCGGAGCATTACAAGCGTTTGCTATAGTACTCCGCTTGGTATATATGTGTGAAAAATATTTATTATGAATTGCTGTTTTATTTTTTGATGTTATGGACACGGAGACGGAAAATAAAAGGGAAGAAAGAAAGAAGATGAAGAAGAGGTAGAAAACAAAAAGTCAAGAGAGAGGTTGAGTTAAGAAAACAAGAGAGGAAGGGGAACAAAGAAAACACAGGAAAACATTGAAGTCTGCCTCCATTCCCACAGGATGGGAGAGAGAGAGGAAAAAACGAAAAACATTGACAAAACAAACCAAACATTGTGAACTAAGTGCTTTACAGATTAAAATGACCTCACATAACCTTCCTCCCGTGAACAAAAACATGACAGTTATACCGCCCTCCTCCCAGCCCATCTCCCATGCACGCACACACTTAAAAGCAACAGTAAACAAGGACAGATGAGCAATACAAACAAACATACGGGGAGTCAATTCAGTGATTTTAAGACCGGTGTAATGTGCTCCCGCCTCCTGGTCTTCGTCAGGACACGTGCTGCTGAATTTTGTAGTAGTTGTAAACCTGATATACTCTTTTTGGGAAGACCAGAAAGCAGGGCATTACAGTAATCAATTCTGCTGGTGATAAAAACATGCATTAGTCTCTCCTTATTGGCTCGAGAAAGAGAGAATGGGGCGGACTCTGGCAATTTTCTTTAGTTGATAAAAACCTGTTTAATGTTTTTAATGTGAGGGATAAAAGTCAGCTCAGAGTCAAAAATCACCCTCAGATTCTTCACTTGTAAAGAAGGGTTAAGAGACAGTGGTTGCAGTTTTGGTAAAAGTTTCTCTCTCTGAGCCTCAGGACCGATGACTAAAACTTCAGTTTTGTCCTGGTTGAGTTGGAGAAAGTTTTCTGCCATCCAGGATTGTATGTCTGAAATGCAGTTAAAAAGTGTATCCATTGGCCTTGTGTCATCGGGAGACATGGAGATGTACAACTGTGTATCATCAGCATAACTGTGAAAGTTAAGTCCATGTCTTCTGAGGATGTTGTCAGGAGGGAGCATATAGAGGTTAAAAAGCACTGGTCCTAAGATTGAACCCTGGGGTACGACATATGTGATCTTGTGTACCTTAGAGGATCAGGTATCAAAAACTTACCATAAAAGGCCTGTCTGAGAGATAGGATGTTAACCTCTTAAGCCCCACAGCCGGGTCACTGTGGGGGAAGGGCGGGGAAATGTCAGAATTTAGCTGACCTGTGGTCACTGATTGCTAAGCATGTCCTTTCATTATAAACCTCAGAATCTCAGCTAAAGACTCATAAATATTTTTTGTGACCTCCAAAACCAGAAAAAAATAATAAGCAATTAAAAGAGCAGTTGTGCTATTTTGCGATTTTTACATGAACACATTCAACCGAACCTGTCGGTCACTCTGCCGAACAGAACCGAGCAAACTTTGCCTTCCCTGAAAGCCAGCATCTCACAGATTCTAAAGCTGCAAGTTTCATCACGCTACGTGCAAATTTCAGCAAATGAGCAGCAAAATAAGCCCAAAAATACGTACAGCATTTTAAAATCAAGAGCATACATTTTTCCTTACCTTTGTTTTTTCCGTGCTGAAAAGAATAATCCACCGTGATATGACTGTATTTCCAGAATAACTCAAATATCCAGTGTGTATTTAGAAAAGAAAAAGTGAAAAAAAACGTAATCCTTTGCCATTATTTTTTACATTTGATTCGAGGAGGCTCAACCTTGTCTGACATGCGCACTGTGAACTTTCCCCATGCAAACATTTGCTTTGTCCAATCTGCTTCAAAGTTCGGATGTCAGCGTGATTCTATAGGATCTTACGATTCTAACCATATGTCAATCATCCAAATCGGCCAATAGAAACGGGAGTTACAGGTCTACGTAATTCTAAAAACAGATATTTTGTTTACCTCGGGGGCGCAGTTACGCGCAGGTGATCTGGTGAGCAGATGACGATTCAGCTTCGATTGTTTTGTTTGCGTTCGAAAAATGGCGCTTCAAGAGAAGAGAATCATCAATAACGAAGCCCTGGCGATTATTTGGAATGATAGTTCATCGGAGGTTTGTGTTGAGGACTTGTCATCAGAAGAGAAAAACCTGATTTTTACCAGGAAAAGAGGTGTGTCCCAACTAGCTAATGCTAATAGCTCTGTCAGCCATTTTATATAGATATATATTTTTTGTGTGCGTGTTCTTAGATGTTTGTATATAGACAGTTTTTGTAACTAAGTTGTTCACATCTTTTTGTGCCATTGTGTGTGTGTGTGTGTGTGCTCTTGTATTGCTATCCTACTTAGGACCTTTTCTGGCATATTCACTAACCTTCTGAAGACCGATGGACCTTATAGGGACCAAAGCCTGGTCCTAATATGGTGGACCCCCCTTTTTTTGGGTTAGGGGTTAGGTTTAGAGGTATGGTGTGAATTATGTTTTGGTTAGGGTTAGGAATAAACTGGTAATGGTTAGGGTAAGGGTAAGGCATAAATGTAGCTATTAAAATGAATGGAAGTCAATATAAAGTCCTAATATGGGTAGCAATACGGACTTGTGTGTGTATATATTATATGAGTGAGAAAGAGCTTTGTGAATTTATGTGTGGATATTTGTGTAGATATATGTACAGAGATGTGTGTAAAAATATTTGTGGGTTGTATTTGTAGTTTCTATATATTGTTTTCTAACTCTGTCATAATATTCTTTTAGTCACCTCGGCATTCATCCTTAGCTTACTCATCAACGCTTCACCATGCTCAAGCAGACAGCTGGAACGTCATACAGAGAGACAGCTGCCTGAAAGGTATTTATTATATATATATATATATATATATATATATATAAAATTTGTGTGTAGACATTTATATGTAGATGTGTACGCATATATTTATAATATCTCTATTTTTCTGTTATCTTGTTTTAGTGAGGATGAAGACTAAATACCTCCAAGGCCTTCAACTAAGCTAAGGCAACAGCTGTCCAAAGAGGTGTGCTGATACTCCAGTGGGTGAAGATGCCACAGACATGAGGAGGACAGCACTCCTGAGTCTTTTAGGTTCATGCTCACTAGGCCACCAGGCCCTACATTTGACCAAGCAGCAGCATGGTCTCCCCTCTCTCTCTCTTCCAGCTCTTCTTCAGTTCATCTGTAATTTGGACAATTATCGACAATACCAATGCTACAAAAAGGAAAGAGGCTGGCAGAAAGTTCCTTTGGACTCCCCTCACTGTAACAGACTTATATGTTTTGCTATCCATCATTATATACACCGGAGTTGTGGCTGACTGCTGGGTGAGTGGTCATATAATTTTAAATTATCCTGTAACACTATGCAGAGAAACCAGTTTGAGGCAATCTTGTGGTCATTGCACCTCAGCTTTGTGAATAAGACAATGAAAAGAAACAAAAACCACCCCTGATTACAGTCGTCTGTTCAAAATCAGGCCACTCTACGATCATATTGTTAATGCATGCAAAGCACATTACCATCCATATAACATTTGCATTGATAAGAGGAGGGGGTTATGAACAGTTTTGTTATCCATTTCATATCCAAATTTCACAATTTTGTTGTATTTGGAATTTGAAAAAATGTTCTTCAGTTGGAGTCAAGCTTAACTCTCTGTTATATAACTCTCTTGCTTTTTTTTATTTTTCTCTTGCTTTATTGTGTATCATGTGTAATGTATGTTTCTTTTATGTGTTTTAAAAAAATCACCAAATCATGTAAAGCACCTTGAATTACCCTGCTGTTGAAAGTGTGCTATACAAATAAAATTGCCTTGCCTTGCCTTGCCTTATAGTGTTATTTAAATACGGTGATAAATATGTTGGATATTTTACCAAAAAATATAAAAAAACACTTTGTTTTCAGGCATATAATTGAACTTGAATACAATCAGTAGATCAGGAATTGAGAAATTTAAACTTTCACTGTTTGTGCCAAATTGTGCCGAAATGTGCCAAACTGCAAAAAATAACTAGCTATTTTTTCACTAAAACCTCTGTAACTTTGCTCCACTTCACTTCATCAACATGAATCTTGGTACAGGTAATCTACACATGTTGGTTTATGATTATCTGCAGTTTATATTCTACTGGAGCATATTTTGAATGGTTTATATACTGTAACATGAGAAAAAAAAATTGGCGTGAATAAAGAATCTTGAAATTTGTCTATGTTCAAGCTACAATTACTTTGGCACAGTAACATATGCTGTAATCTTTACACTGATTAAATCTCACAAGCATTGGCTTCATTTTGATACCAAGATTGTTTACACAGAGTTTGTTTTTGCAGAGAAAAACTAAATTACTGTTCTGGATGTCCTATTCAAGCTAGGAGCTTGGAGAGACCCTGGGGCTTAAGAGGTTGACCATTTGTGAACAGCACCAGAGAGGCCAATCTGTTTTAAACAGGTTAAAATAATAGTGTAGTCTACTGTATCCAAGGCAGCGCTTAGATCCAGTAGAACACTGTCACCTTCTGGGCATCGTAGTTTAATCTAAAATCATTTAAAATCTTCCGAAGGGCAGTCTCTGTGCTGTGATTCATCCTAAAACCAAACTGAAATTAGCTCCACAAGTTCATTCCCGAGTAGTGTGGCCAGCTTTTACAGACCGCCAGCACTTCATAAATAACAAAGATTGATACCTACGGTATTCAAAATACAGGTTGGCTTTAAAATACAGTGAGGAACCTAAGTATTTTAACACCCTGCCATTTTGCAAGTTCTCCAACTTAAAAATTATGAAGCGGTCTGAAATTCACAATGTAGGTGCATTTCCACATTGAGGGACAGCTTTTTTTTTTAATCCAGGAAATCACATTCTCTGATTTTTAAAGAATTTGTATGTTATTGCTGCACATAAGTATTTGAACACCTGGCAATAAGAATTCAGGCTCTCAAAGACCTGGTACTCTGCCTTTAAAAAGTCCACCTCTACTCCACTTTTTAATCTAAATCAGTAGCACCTGTCTGAGCTCATTAAAGACACCTGTCCACCCCACAGTCAGTCAGACTCAAACTTCTACCATGGATAAGACCAAAGAGCTGTCAAAAGACACCAGAGACAAAATTGTAGACCCCCACAAGGCTGGAAAGGGCTACGAGGCAATTGCCAAGTAGCTTGGTGAAAATAGATCAACTGTTGGAGCAATTGTTAGAAAATGGAAGAGGGTAAAGATGTCAGTTTCCCTTGGACTGGGGCTCCATGCAAGTACTCACCTTGTGGGGTATCACTGATAATAAGAAAGGTGAGTAATCAGCCCAGAACTACAAGGAAGTCAATGACATGAAGAGAGCTGGGACCACTGTTTCAAAGGTTACTGTCGGTAGAACACTATGCCATCATGGTTTAAAATCATGCAACCCTAACCCGAAGGTGACAGGACGACTGCACTATATTAAGGAAAGGATGAATGGGGCCAGTGGCGTGACCTGACCTGGGCATTCCCGGCTCTAGCCCCGAACATTTCTCATCAAGCCCCGAATGTTTTTTCACCCCATAAGGAATAATTTTAAACTGAGCCGCCCAACAGTTTTGTCATTTCCTGGCTTCGGTGAATGCAACCACGACACGACAGTATGACCCATCAGAGGAGTTGTACTAAAACGAGGAATCCTCCGATGTTTAATCCAAACTCTATAGTATTATTTCGAGCGGTCCCGACAGAAAATGGACATCATACGATTTTTAAACAGAATTAAGGGGGCCAATTCTTCAGTTGTGATGGCTGGGCGGCGAAACTTTGGGCCAACACATAAAACAGGTAGGCTAAACACACAATGTATTTAAATCCTGTATGTCTTCAAGATTAAATGAACATTAGCCAAATCAATCCCGACAGTAGTGTTTTAAAATCTTTAAAAACAGGTATTGTGTCCGTCTGTGTCTCCCTGCTGATCCTCACTATAGCTCCTCATGCCTGGCGTGCTCATTGCAAGCGTTCTCCCTGGTGGCCCATAACTGTTGTCTTGCTTTTAGCAGCACCAGGACTTACTGCACAAAGCTCTGCATGAATCGCTCCTACTTTATAACAGTGTGCGGCAGTAGCTGCTTGTTCTGCCATGCAGATACAGCTTTGCTTACGCATCTGCATTACAATCTGCTCACCTGTTCGCACCGCGGTGAGACAGAACGGCTTCATGAACTTCAGTAAACTATGGGGAGATTTTTCAGCGACAGAACAAACAAAACAAACATGAAGAGGTCAGAAAGAAACAAAGACTCCTCTGAGAGTTTTAATTAATAACTTTTTATTGATGTCTATTTAACCCTAAAGTGAGTTTATTTCAGTGGGTCATATGAAAAATTATTATAGGTATTAATACTTGAATATAATGTTGATTGAAGTCCAACAATACTTAACATGGCTGAGCAGGGGTGTATCTAGGAAGCCTTTAAACCATAGCCATGCAGATGATACTCAGCTTTATATAACAATGTCACCAGGTGACTTTGAACCCATCCAACCCTTGAGTAAATGCATCGACCAAATCAATGGATTGATGTGCAGTAACTTTCTTCAGCTGAACACAAAACGGAAGTAATTATCTTTGGACTTAAAGAAGAACGGTCAAGCGTAAGCACACAGCATCAGTTAATACAGCTAGAAAAACTACTGATCAGGCCCAAAATATATGTGTAGTAATGGACTCAGACCTGAACCTCCAGGGTCACATAAAAGCAAATATAAGGTCAGCCTTCTATCACCTGAAGACCATTTCTAGGATTAAAGGACTGATGTTGCAACAGGACCTCTAAAAACTCATCCATGCATTTATCTTTAGTTGGATTTATTACTGCAACAACGTTGTGGTGGGAAAATTCATATGTAATTAGTATTTAGGTATATATTCTCTGTCTAGTGAATGTATCAAGGGCGAGATGACAACGTTATGGGAAGCAAGCTTAATGTTTCTGATAAAGATGTGTCAGATCACCACAAAGACAGACGCCGCGGCAGCAAGGTAACTTAACAGTCTGACCTTGGACGAGCTGGTTCATGATTTGCTATCGGACTGTGATGGGTAAAATCTTTTTGGTGTCCTAGTCACCTGTGTATAATGTTCTGCAATGTTCTTAATATTATCCTCTGCTTGCTGTATAATGATAAACATTCACACGGAAAGGAGTTTGGATCTTCAGCTGGACAGCTCCCATGAAACAGCTGCAGTTTGTTCGGTCTCTAAAACTTGTTTTGGGGCCGGACGGACTGATAAGGCGGGGGGGGGGGCAGCCTGGGAGCGAAGCACGGGCCCGCTTTGCTTCCCACGCGCCTCCTCTGTATGCTGCATAAATGAAGATGGAGCTGTCCAGCTGATGAGAGTCTGCCGTGGGATTTGTGCAATATCGCCCGGCCGCGTTAAGTTAACAGATCTGACCGAGAGGAGATGACTGGCTCTCCACTCTCAAGTGTCAAAGGTGAGATGCTGTGATGAAAACTTAATGCCTGTTTGATGAAGCATTGCTCTGCTGCTGTTTATGTGGGGAATAGAGAGGGACGCCGTATTCTAGCATAAATCAGTGTATTTGTTTGAAAAAGTATTGCTCTGCTTTTGCTGAACTGCATCTGTGTGGCGGAATAATAAAGATGACACATATTCTAGCACGATAAGCAGTCTGGTGTCCTTTCTTTCTTCCTTTTATATTGTGTGTGCCGATCCACTAAGATCCTGGGTAAAAATTTCACAAAACAGACTGGCATGAACCAGTTCTCCAGAGGCTGGGTGTGAAGATTGGGGAAGACGTGCTGCAGAGATAAACAGTGATTGCTGAATACCATTTAAACTGTTAGTCAGAAATGTTGGGTAGGGCGATGCATGAGTAATCTCTGTCTCCTCCATGTTTTGGCCAAACATGTTTGTATTAAATACTTAAACGCCTTCTGGGACTCAGTCTGCTTTTATTATGGAAACCCTGAAGTATTTTCTGTCATTACAACATCCTTATAGGTCTGCTTAAAAAGTCAATCAGACAGCTGAAGCTGATTCAGAATGCTGCTGCTCGTGTCCTCACTAGAACCAGGGAAGTAGAGCACATCACCTTAGTTCTAAAGTCCTTACATTGGCTCCCTGTACCTCAGAAAATAGACTTCAAAATACTCCAAGTTTGTAAATCACTGGATGGCCTAGCACCAAAGTATGTTGAGGCAAGGCAATTTTATTCGCATAGAACACTTTCAACGACAAGGTACTTCCAGGTGCTTTACATGAGTGAGGGGTCAAATAAAAATAGCAGTAAAACACAGACAAAGCATGAAGTAAAAATAGCAATAAAGCAAGAGGCACACTCAAAACATTTAATTCATGAAAATATTACTCAAAGGCAGCTCTAAGCAGATACGTTTTTAGTTGTGATTTAAAAGAACTCAGTGTTTCTGCAGCTTTGCAGTTTTCTGGAAGTTTGTTCCAGATAAGAGGAGCAGAAAAACTGAAAGCTGCTTCTCCATGTTTGGTTCTAACTCTAGGGATGTTGAGCAGACTGGAATTAGAGGACCTGAGTGGTCTGGAGGGTTGGTATAGTAACAGTAGATCTTCAAACATACTTTGGTGATAAGCCATTCAATGATTTATAAAGTAGTAAAAGTATTTTGATATATGTTCTCTGAGCTACAGGGAGCGAGTGTAAGGACATTAGAACTGGGAAGATGTGCTCCACTTTACTGGTTCTAATGAGGACGCGAGCAGCAGCATTCCGGATCAGCTGCAGCTGTCGGATTGACTTTTTCGGCAGACCTGTGAGGATGCTGTTGCAGTAATCAATCAGACTAAATATAAACGCATGGATGAGTTTTTCAAGGTCCTGTTGGACATAGGTCCTTTAATCCTAAAAATGTTCTTCAGGTGATAGAAGACTTACTTTATGTTTGATCCAGTAGGTCCACATGGACACAAAAGCTATAACAATGCTATGCAAAGAGAGTTCATCTATAAATTGACGGAGGAGGATGAAGATAAAAACTAAACACTGGAGCAGGCAATTTTTGTCATATTACTAAAGTATTAGTATTACTCATTAGATGAACCTTGCATGGTTCATCTGCACTCAGCCCAATATCATTTTTTACTGTTGCTTTTAACAGTCATTTACAAGAGAAATTCGAATTATTGCCTTAGTCCAACTGAAATCAGACTTTTAAAATGCATGTATACACCTTAGTCCGGCTGGAATCGAACCGAACTGGAGTTTCAGAAGCTCGACTACTCTGTTTGGACTTACGAAGAGGCGATGCGTTGTTACTGTGAATATCCTGCTTTAACTCCGTCTGCTTCACTCCCGCCAGCCTCAGTTTACTGCCTGAATGCAGCTGGAAGCTAACCACTATTAGGCTAACTCGTAGGAGTGCATATCGCCATCTATCGTCAGGGAGTGGAACGTACTTCATTTAATAATTCGATTTTCTGATGGACATGTAAACTGGGACTCGGCTCGCTGCAGGAGGGAAGTCTTTAGTCCGATTACTCAAAAAAGCTCGATTTAGCTGTGCATGTAAACGTACTGAATGTGTGTGCATGGGGGTTGGATTGGGGGGAGGGTGGTATACCTGTGACCATGCTTTTAAATCTGTGGGGGAGGGATGGGAATGTAGTTTTATGTGGGGCAATTTTAATATGTAACGCACTTTTTGATCTAATTCTTGTATGAAAAGCGCTTATAAATAATGTTTGATTCGATCATTAGGTCCATTATGTTTACTCTGTATAGTGTTTGTTGACTTTCTATTAAAGATGTCTTGTCTGGTTTCTGAATGGGCTCCTTGTTATTATTACACTGCAAAAAAAAACCCGCAAGCGTTCCAGTTAACAAAGTCGGAGAAGTCGGGATTTCAACATGGCGACCCCAAAGAAAGTAGCAATTGTGTGTAGTACATCGTAAAAACATTGTGTTGTTATACACTTAACATTCCAGATGCAAATGTCACTTTAAGTTTGTTCAATGAGGACATGAGCTTTTTCTCAACGTCATCAGAAAGGTTTGAACAATGCGCGTTCCCGCGGCAGGAGAGAAGCACGCAGACTAACGTAACAGAAGCACAGCTTAATCTAGTTCACCAGAAGCTAATTTTTGCTTCGTTGCCCAATCTCCTCCAAAAAAGCTTCCTAAATGGTCGCTTTAAACCCGTAATCTACATCCTACGTCAACAGTAAACCGTCAGCGTCGCCCGGTGTTTCATACCTATCCGGTGTAAGATGATCTGGGGTGTCCGGGTGAAATAGAGCGGCCTGTTCTTGTCGTCCATCTCTTCCTCGGACTTGAGGTTTTCTTTAAACTCGATGAATATTTCCTCAGCAGGAGTTAACTTCTCGTTGATCAACTCTCGTTCGAGCTGGACTGAAGACATTCTTATTGCAAACCCTCACATATTCAGCTCACAGACGATCAGTCTCTAAAATGACTCCATTCGAAAAAAACCGCTCAAGTTGTTTACGTCTCTCTTCTTCTTCTTTATTTTTTGGCGGATCACATCTCATTGGTGCATACCGCCACCCACTGTACAGGAGTGTGCAAAGGGACTTGGGCTATTATCAGGCTAAAAGAAAAATCATAGATTCTTTTAATTTGACATGTCTCTCTCAAAAATATAAGGATTTGATCGTATCACTCTTCATTCCTTCTTCTTTAAGGGTTCTCCACTTCCAGCCTCTCTTTCCATATTTGTGTATGTTCTGTGTATTTTTTGCAATTAAATAAAATATGATCTACATCTTCTATAGCTTGGCATTCAGTACATAAACCATTATTCTTCCCTATTATCTGTAGTATGCCATTAAGTCCTGTGTGACCCAGTCTTAGTCTACGATAAACCACTTCTTCCCTTCTTCTGAGACCTAATAATATCCTTTTCTTCCACACATTTTCCTGGATTGAATGTTAATGCCTTGCATTGTGTTCTATCTTCCATTCATTTTGCCATTTCAATAGAACTTCTGATTTTATTTTAGCTTTGGCTTCTCCCTTCCACATTGAAATATTAATTTCTATCTGTTCTTTCTCCAACATTTCCTTAGCAGTTTTATCAGCCATTTAATTTTCTTTTATCCCAACATGTGCTGGGATCCAACAAAACTGAACTAAGATTCTAAGGTTCTTAAGATTCAATCAAATATGTCTTGCCTCTAATACCAAATCCTCCCTTATTGAATTTCCTGTTTTAAGACTGAGTAAACTTTTCAAGGAATCAGTACATATGACTGATCGAAGTGGCTTGATTTCTTCAATCCACTTCAGAGCAGTTATTATTCAGCTAGTTCTGTAGTATATATTGATAAGAAATTGCTCAGTCTATATCCATACTTTTTATTAAATGTAGTCTATTTTTCGGATCTTTTTACCCATTTGTATATATTTTAATAAAATAATATTTATACAGAAGATGTCTTAGGCTGCATTCTAAAAGACTGATTTCATTAGTTTGTTTTGCTTTTTCATTCAGCAATTCTATATCAATGGATGGAATAGGTAGCATCCATGGAGGAACTGAGCTCATCACAAGAGCAGGACTAAAAATAAAATCCTTGGTTCCATATTTTTCCACTGTATTTGTAATACCATCCAAAATCAGACCTCTATGATTGGTATTCCCAACAATCATTTAGAACTGATAAGGCAGGGTTATTTATGGTCCCTTTAAGTCTAGTCCAGTATGATAAGGACAATTTATCATATCTCATTTCAAGTGGGGTTTCTTCCGCATTTACTAACAGGGCACATGTGGGAGTTGTTTTGATCACTCCTAAAGCGATCCTTAAACCTTTAAACTGTATTCTATCAAGTTTCTTGATAGATGTTGTATATGCAGAACTATATACTATGCATCCATAGTCTATGGTTGATCTTATTAATGCTCTGTATATATACACATTAGTGACTGTTAGTCTGCTCCCCATTGTTGTCCAGAGATCATCCTCATAAGGTTTAATACTTTTTTTACATTTAGATTCTACATGTACTATATGATGATGATTCCATGTCAGTCTTTCATCCATGAAGATTCCAAGATATTTAAACTTATTCACTCTTTCAAGTGGTTGAAGACACAACATTACTTTGAAATTCTCTGGTACCTTCTTTCTGGAGAAAAACATTACCTTAGATTTTGACAAAGAGAATTGAAATCCCCAGTCTATTCCCCATTGTTCTAAGATTTTTTTTTTTTTGTAAAGTTCCTACAATATATGGGACATTACGCCCCCTTTTCCATACAACAGCATCATCTGCATACAACAGTCCTTTCTCAAATAAATCATTTATCATGATATTAAATAGAATAGGGCTGATAACACTCCCTAGGGGAATTCCACTTTCCACCATATATTCTTCTGACAGTCTATTACCTACTCTGACCCTCAAAGTATGACATATCAAGAAATCCAAAATAAAATTAAACATCCTCCCACTAATTCCAATCTTCTCCAACTCAATTAACAGGCCCTCTCTCCACATGGTGTCATAAGCCTTTTCTATATCCAGAACAACAGCTGCCATTACCTCCTTCATAACTAGAGACTTTTCCACTTCTTTACAAAGTTTAACAAGAGCATCAGTGGTTGATTTACTCCTTCTAAATCCTGTTTGATAGTTTTTAAGTAGACATTTACTTTCTAAGAAATAATTCAAACGACCCACTATCATTTTTTCCATAATCTTTCCTAGGTGTGAAGAATGGAATTGTAGCCTTTTCCCATATTTTGGGTAATTTTCCTTCATTGCAAATTGTATTAAATGGTTCCAAAATCTTATCCAGAATCTCAGGAAGTTTCCTGAACATAGCATAACAAATCACATGCTGCATTATTTACTGCCATTTTCAATTCCGACATAATAAACTCATCAAGTGTCGACCCCATTTCAGATTTAGCATTTAGTATACCTTCATTTGCTTTTAAGATATCCTCTTTCCTTTTTTGAAACAAACGTTTAACTGATCACCTTTATGTATGTTTGCCAAATGTTGACTCAACACATTAGCTTTTTCCTTTTCTGATATAGCTTTAAAATTCTTATCAATTAGTACAGGGATACTTGGAGGTTTATATCTTCCTGACATCTTTTTAACCATCATCCTCATCTTATCTAAGGTAGTTTCCCTTCCAATTTTGGAACAAAACTGTCTCCAAGATTCCCTTTTTAACTCTTTAATTACTTTTCTTGCTAAAGCCTTCTTTCTTTGGTATTGTATAAAGTTATCTGTAGTTAATAAAGTTTTACGCAGAATTTTAAAGGCTTTATTTCGATCTTTAATAACTTCTTTACATTTATCATTCCACCATAGAACATTGACTCTTATCTTTTGATTTTTCCTTATAGAGATGGCCTGACTAGCTGCAGTAAGAATAAGGGTGCCTAAAGTATTATTCATCTGATCTATAGTTTGTTCTACTTCTGGAATATTTTTCGTTTCTTCTTTGCATTTTTTTGCAAAATTTCTCCTAATCTTCTCTCATAAAATGCCATTGATGAATATAACTTTCTTCATTCTTCAGTTCAATTTCAATTTTCCAAAATTTGGGGAAATGATCACTACCCATATTTGTATTATTTTCAACCTCCTAGTTACATCTATTTGCTATTTTCCTGTTAACTAAAGTAAGGTCAATACATAAGGTTTCGTTCTTGTATAGATTTATCCGTGTTCCACTACCATTATTTAAACATACCAACATTCTATCATTTCTTCAACAGCCACCCCATTTAGATCTGTATGTTCACTACCCCATAAGCTATTATGGACATTAAAGTCCCCACACCAAACTTCTCTGTGAGATCTTTTGACAATGCTCCCCAACAACACATTTGTTAAAGCTTTACAGGGATTATAGTAATTAACAATTGTATATTCACCATTATCCCCATTAAAAATTTCAGTCACTATACATTCATGTTCTTCACCTGTACTCAAATGTCTATATGAAATTCCTTCTCTAACAAAGTTCGTACACCCTCTTTTTTCCACTGTCATGCCTGATGCTGGTATAACCTTTTAGGACAAAATCTAAATGTGATTTTAATCATGTTTCCTGTATACAGATGACATCTGGTTTACTATTTAACTCATGTACATACCTTTTAAAATCTTGTCCATTTGCAATCAGACTTCTTGCATTCAACTGAAGAATGATTAACACCATTAATGTCATGATTAAAAGTTGACTCATAAGCGGGCACAGGAACACTCAGACTCAAGTTCACAGTTTTTTCTAAAAGTTTACTTTCTTTTGTCGTCAGGGAAGTCACGGGAACCAGGCTGGCATGGAACTCAACAGGTGGCGACACTGGAAGGTAAGGCAGGAGGTAAGTATGGAGATCAAGACTGTTGGAACGGTTCTTTTTGAGAAAAGAGAAAATGGGTTTTGACTCACTGGCCAGGACGAACACTGGACTTTGAGGGAGAGGTAAGTGATCCAGTAATGCAGAATTCTTGGAGCTGTATTAGATGTTGATGGAGTTACTCTTCCGCAGGTAGCTGAGAGATATGAGGGAGGCTTGGAGCCGACGGAGCTGAAGCAGTTGACTGGTGGTACAGAGGAGTTTGTAGGAGCGGCCACACCCCAAGGAGATGGACGTCCAGGACAGAGACCAACGTGAGAGCACCGAGGGAACGCCGGAGAATTGATGAGGAATTCTAGAACTACAGGTGAAGCCCGGAAGGAACCACAGGAGAGAACAGGGTAAGTCCACGGGTAGGAACAGATCATACCTCGAGTTAATGTGGTCAGGTTTACCACTCTGAGAAACGGAATCATCTGACATCCCTCTAAATACTGCTGTGGTGATTGCAGTGATTGGTTCTACCTGTCGCTGCTTCAGCCTCCAGCACCTGTAAAGCAAAGGTGGAAACAGCTCCTCCTTCTGGAACCTGACAATTAAACATTTAACCATTTTGTGAATCTCTGTATTTATGAGTTAACATTTCATGAATTCCATCAGCTTTAGTTGTGATCCCCAGAAATTCATTTGCAGCTTCCACAACTGATCTAATTCTATCATTCTTTTTAGAGTGCTGGATTGTGACATTAACTATAGAAGACATGAATGCTATGAATTCATTTTTCTTCACCAGTCTCTCTTGAGATTCCTGTTTTGCATTCACAACTTTCTATCACTGTACTGTATTAGACCTTGGCAGGTCTATCTTGTCTGTCTGTTGATAAATATGGTTCCCATTACTCTGTCTTGGATTCCATGAGTCTTGCTCTGTTGGAGATACCAATTTGTTAACATTAACGTGTTTCTTATCTTTATTAATCTCTTTTAGTGCATTAGCATATGAAACCTGATGAGTTAGCTTGTATTTCAAAATTTCTTCCGCCTCCTTCTGTTTTTCACACCCACCATATGCAGCACTATGTTGACCTCCACAGTTACAACATTTTAGTTGGACATTCTCCCCACACTTCCCATATTCATGTTCCCCTCCTCATTTTGGACATCTAATTTTTCCTTTACATTGCATTGCTACTGGCCAAAACATTGACATTTAAAACATCGAATTGGAGGGGGAATGTATTGTCGTACTGGGTAGCTCATGAAACCAATTTGGACTCAGGTATTTCGTTCTTTTATTTTATTTAAAAAAATATACATTTACGTGTCCTGTTTGGCAGTGTGGAGCTCAGAATTGGTGTCTGAGTACCAAGTAGGAGCCCAACAGATTTACTTTCACAAGCGGAGCACTACAGCTTTTGCCATAGTACTCCACTTGATATATGTGTGAAAAATCTTTATTATCAATTGCTAGGGTTTTTATTTCCTGATGTTATGGACACGGAGATGGAAAATTAAGGGGAAGAAAGAAAGAAGATGAAGAAGAGAGGTAGGAAACAAAAAGTCAAGAGAGAGGGTGAGTTGAAAATACAAGAGAGGAAGGGGAACAAAGAAAACACAGGAAAACATTGAAGTCTGCCTCTATACCCACAGGACGGCAGAGAGAGGGGAAAAAACAAAACAAAACAAAAAATGAAAAAGGAATATCGACAAATAAAATCAAATATCGTGAACTAAGAACTACACAACCACATCACACAAAAATGGATATAAAAATAAAACAACGTCACAGAAAAACTCATGGTACCGATTAATCAAGATCTAGTAATGATAACTTCATCCCAAGAATATATCTGTAAAACCAGAGACCCCACACCTATGTGTGTGTGTGAGCATGCTGGTGCATATAAGGTTTCTCCATTAGAGTGTTCGATAGCTGGAGTGAGCAGGCATCAATCCGTCTCCCAGGAATCGATGCAGACATGAAGGAGATCGGAGCCAAGACGTCCAAAGGACCCGGTCGGGGCCGACCGCATCACCCTAGAGAGGAGCAGAGGAGAACCCCAGGGGAACGTCCAGCGGGTACTATGCAGGGGCCCGGGGGGCAGCAGTGACGAGCCCAAGGTCCCCGGCGTCAACCGGCTAAGCCAAGGCGGGCCGGTCCATGGACCGGGAGAGCTGGGGCCCAGGGGTGCCCCACCCCCAGCAGGGACCCGACAAGGGGCCCCCGGCACCACCGCCACCCTAGGCCAATCCCCACCGCCAACATCCCAGCGCCCCACCCCTGCCCCACGTCGGGGCGCCCCACCAATAGCCGCAGCGGACGGACGGCATCCCCAGGCCAAGCTCAGCCAGCACCTGGACACCAATTTGTACCAGCTCCCGAGTCCTGATCCCGCGCAACGCAGAGCGCCGAGACCATGCATCCAACAAAGGCCAGGGCCAGTCCAACCCGCCAATGAACCGACCACGCACGGTGTGCACAGAACAGGTGATTGAACGAGCAGAGACGCTGGATCCGCATCCCGCCGAGCCACTGAACAGGCACCACCCAACAATCCCAAACCTGGCACCCCTCAAAGAGGTGCCCCAACCAACTAAGGGAAGATATCGGCCCAGCGCATCGGCCAACCGACACACCTGCCCCCCCAGGCCCGGCCAGGCACGCACCAGGTCCGGGTATTTCGTTCTTAAAACAAATTACAACTGACAAACTCTCTGCTTTCTCTTTACCCTTAGTCAAACGTTTTGCATCGACCATCTCTCCCCTGTTCTTGACCTCTTCCACGGATACCGAAGTTGAGATCCCAGTAATGACTCCTCTTTTCTTTGCCGCTTTTCCTGGAATGTCTGATGTTAATTTAGAACCATTTAGAGTATGTTTCTTTAAGATCTTATCTTGCTGAATTTCAGATGCTGCGATGGTCAGTAGTCTACCATTTCCCATAAAGCGAGCATGGTTAATTTTATGTATTTCTTTTTCTATAGCTTTTGTAATATGAAAGGGGTGTAAATCTGGCCCTCCTTGCTGATCAAACACTATCATTATTTTCCAAACTTCTTTATCTGGCTCCTAATTTCTACCTCTCACTTCGGGTTTACTCCTTTTAACTGTGTCTATGGTTTCATTACTGCTGCTAGAATCTGATCTTATTCTCGCTTGTTTTTTCCTCACTTCCTCCCAAAGCATTTCATCCTTCATTTCCTTGCGGTTCTCTAAATTACTACCATCTGACTCATTTGTCATTGTCCACTTTACATTTACTGTACAGTATTTATTTTCAAACCTTCCGCGTTTATCGAAATTGAGTTTTCTTCTGGTCTTGAACCTACTCCGCCCGTTTCACTTCTTAGTGTTATTGAGGGTTGAAAAACAACGAATCAAGTCATTACCGCCACTAACTGGTGTAAAGGGAGGACTGCAATGTCACTTAAAGATAAGTTACTCTCATACAAATGCATGTCTAAGATAATGAAACGTTATTTCTTATTGTTCACTTTTTGAGTTATTTTCAAGTGAATTTTCTAATTTAACTTTAATTCTGCTTAGGCTTTTAATCAGTCGTCTTCTTTCTTCTTCATATTTTTGCCAGTCAGCTGCACAGTTCTCACATTTTCCATTGGAATGTTTTCCTAAAATGATTGTTTGCAGTTTAGTCCCGTGTGGCCAAATCTGAGACCTGAAATGATTGTCTCCTGGTCTTTTCTCCTCCTTCCTATTTCAACAGTTTTCATTAGATTTTTACAAAACCATCATCATTTTCTATCTTTCTCACATTGCTTTTGCCATCTTCCATTTTACTGAAACTGATAATTTATTCCATTAATGTGTTTCACTGATTTCCTTTGTAGCCTTTTCTGCTGATTTATTTGCCTTGACGCTATAATATCATGTTACTCATACATAGTTATAATCATTACGGGCTATCATAGTTAGTCTATATAGTGTTAACTTTCTATAAAGATGTCTGGTCTCCTTTCTGAATGGTTGCCCTTTAAACTTAATAATGATGAACTGGGATGATCCTTAATGATCTTAATGGTTCTGTGTCTTGATTTAGTAGATGGATAATAATAATATCACAAGCATTTCTCCTGTTTATTCTGAAAGTTCACAATTTATCCTTTTTCCTACTTTAATATTAAACTCTGGTAACAAATCAATTTTTCTCATTTGGTGGCTGTCTGGAAGAATGTGTAGTTCTTCTTTTTCTGGGTACACTTTACATTGTATTGTTGCTATCTTCTGGGTGAATTTAGTTTTACATATTTAGATCCTACTAGAGGTATTTCTCCAAAATTAGCATTTAATCAAATATTGATGTATTTTCAATGATTGAAAATATGAAACATGTATATTATTTGGATTTAATTAGACACAATATTGCATTTTACATGTTTATATCTACTTTTAATCTGAATCAGGTTGATGACAACATCATCTGGGTGGGGTTCTGAAAACTGTGGCACATTCCTCCGCAATTGGTCTTTGAGTACTTTGAAAGTGGCTGGTGCCTCCTGGAGGCCAAATGGCATCACCCTGAACTGGTATATGCCACAAGGTGTAGTGAAAGCAGTCAGTTTTTTTGTTTCTGGTGATACTGCCAGCTGCCAATAACATTTGCACATGTCCAATTCCACTGGTGCACTGGATGGAGTTAGAGTGTATTTTTCATGAATATCTTTTCTAGATTTGAGAACTGATTCCGAATCTCAAGCTCCTATTCTGACTTTAAATAGTCTGTTTCTCCTCTTGAGTTTATTTGTGGCTCAACATCGTTCTTGGGTTGTGAAAAACATCACCCGCGTGGGTTTCTAAGCATGCCTATCAACCTTACACCATGAGCAACAATGAGGCATGTGGTACAAAAAATAAGATCCCCCTTACATCTTACTGTGTTTTACTTAAAAAAAAAATATACCTACATGAATTTATTGAAAGTTATTTACTATTCTTTTTTTCTCATTAATAGATGTTTTACTACAGTGAGTGAGAAACAAACAACAAACTGGTGAAACAAATCAACATTCTATAACGAAAGTATGCATGTTTATGCTGTATGTGTGTGCATGTGTGTGTGTGTGTGAGTGAGTGAGTGAGTGAGTGAGTGAGTGAGTGAGTGAGTGAGTGAGTGAGTGAGTGAGTGAGTGAGTGAGTGTGAATTTTCTCTTTCAGTTTAATGTGTGCAGACATGGAGGAATGATTCAAATAGAACCACAAAACAGGGGTTGAACACCACTGTTATGATCCAAGCGGTTTTCACAAGGATTAGAATTATGGTTTAAAATATTGAATAATAGGTGTCCAAATATGTTCAAATTCTGACAATGTGTTGTTTTTTCTCAGCAGACATTCTTTCCATTGAGACATGATCTAGCAATATTCTTTTAACAGTGATGCTTATATTTTCTTTTGTAATCCAGTTTTATTATTTTCTTTGCAATGCTCAATACTGTAAGTAACATGTATTTCAATATCCTTTTAATGTTAAGATTTGTGGTATCATCTAGTAGGCATAATGAAGGAGGTACAGGGATGGTGTGCCCTAAACATACTGTTAAGTCTCCACAAATTATATGCAAAAATTGATTAACCGGTAGGCAGATCCAGACTTTATGTAAATAATTATCACCTCCCCTGTACAGTATTCACAGGTGTTAGTGTCTCTGAAAACCACCCGAAACATTAATTATTAAGAATTTAAATTTAAAACAAAAAAAACAAAAACAAGTGAGAGCTGTGGGAAGATCCAACTTCCACTGTTTGGTGTTGAAACGTGATTGGATAATTGAAGGTTGGAGGTATTCTAGAAATTTATTTTTTTAATACCATATAAAGCTGTTAGAAAATTGAATAATAGGAATTCGTTAACAATACAAATATGTTGGAGGTGAGTTACATCACTGAACATATTATATGCACCGTTTTTTTAATCAGCAACCTGGCTATTCGTAAATAATGAAACATCTGCATTAATAGAATCTACTCCTCAAAATTGCAATTTTTTTAAGCGAGGACAGAAAACACAAATGAGGTGGAGGTGTAGCCACAATTTTTCATTACTTAATGAACTTTAAAAAGGTATATCTGGGCACATTTGACTCTTTTGAATACCTAGCCACCCAGATAAATGAGCCTAACAAAGGTTTATTTCTACGTTTATATAAACCCCCCAAACTTAACTCTAACTTCTTTAATGATTTCAGCGACCTTCTTTCTGTAATATGTTTCAACTATGACCAATTAATCATTGTAGGGGACTTCAACATCCATACCGTCAACCCCCAAGATAGACAAGCAAAAACATTAGGTGACACTCTTCATAACTTTCGCCTGACCCAGCATGTCAAACAACCTGTGGCGCCTCTGCATTTGGGGCCGGTGGGGCCCAGCCCACCCAGATGTCAGGGTGGAGCTCTGGTATGCTTTAAGACCCACTCCAATGTAAATCGTGTTTTTCGTGTTGTTAACATATTCTTGTGGCATTTTTCTGATGCCAGAGGACATATCTTAAAATTAAGCTGAAATTTGGATTTCTGAGTATTTCTGCTTTCAAATCGCTGTGAATCAGTAGCAGAAGCTAAAAGGAAGTCTAAAACTGACTGTTTGTGACGTAGCAACCGCACTGGGCGGGCTACAAGCTCCTGCTCCGCTCTGCCCCGCCCGCTCAGGTTTTGAGGAGTAGAGAAGACAATGGCGGTCAACACCAACACCTGTGTGCTGTAGCGTGATGCAATGCTAAAAAGGATGATGTTATTAGGTTTCATAGTTTACCAAAACCATCGGCAGTGAGAAAGAAAGGGATTAAGTTTCTTGGTCACAGCGAGATTAAAAACCACTCATCAGTTTGTAGTCAATATTTCAGAAGACTGTTTCCCCAACTGGCAGGGGAGAAAAATGGCCTTGCTAGTAAACTACTTTTGAAGCCGGGTGCAGTGCCTTCCATCACGACACCGTCAAGTGGACAGCCTGCATCTTTACCGGTAAGTTAATTTTTTTCTGTCGGGAGCTAATTCAACCATCCGTTTGTCAGCTATTTATGGGTCAACAGCCAGTGATGCATGCTGCTGTGTTAAAGCGATTTAGATTATAATATAAAGTGTGATGTGTAATGTGTTTTACAGGGTCTTTTTTTCATCTTTATTTTTGTTTAATTTTATACAAAAGCAGGGTAAGATGCACACACAGAAGCCATTGCTGAGGGGGGGGAGGGATGGGTCCTCCGCGCCAAAGGTTCCACCCACAACACAGAGGCGAATTGCTAATGAGCTACTGCAGCTCTTCTGAAGCTATGTCCTAGAAAACGGTACAGGTTTTGTGATTTTGGCTAAAAACAGCACAATTGATTGATAGAATGATTCTTTCTTGAGTGATATTATATAAAGACCGATTCTGTTACCAAGAAGATTCTGTTGTAAACTTTTGTAAATAACTATGTGTCTTTGCCAGAACACTGACAAGCTCTGTAGGCTAAATCCTCTTGAAGCAGCCATTGGGGCTGTCCCTTAACCATTGTTTAAATTATGAAGATCTGAAATCACAGTCCATATGCCCAACGTGCGCTCAGCAGACAGTCGATGGGCACAAATGCCACGGCCCCAAGCTGAGATTCCGCTACCTTCCTCTATAGAGAAAGGCAGCAATGTGCCATCTGGCATGCAGTCTGCCGGAAATTTATTAGCAGAAGAAGAGATCCCACTATCAAATCAAAGCAGGAAGTGATGCAACCTTTTTTTGCCAAATGTGAAAGTTGGTTGTGCAGCATAACTCGTGTTAAAATATCGGAATAGCAAATCACGTTAACGTTCTGTTGGACAGAAGTGTGCAGCCATGTAATATCCTTACTAGCTACCAAGACAAAAAAAATAAATGAAGCCGATTTTTTGATGAAGTCTACATTTAGCACGTTGCCTCTTGAACGAAAATCAGAGATTAAATATTTGGAACGTCACCAGCCGAGTTGCTGTGCCCCCCCTAACTTATCATGCTCGAGGTGCCACTGCTGATAATTAATTCCATAGTGTATCCTTGATTGTGTGTTGGTTATTTGCAAAGGTTTAAATATATCCGACATCTCGGTAATTGATATTGCATTATCCAACCATTTCTGTTTTTTTTATTTTTTATTACCATTTCTGCTAAACTATCTAGCCACTGTGAGACCACTGTAAAAAAGCGTATTTACTCTCCCACCGGATCACCCTCATCTTCCAACTCCAACTCAGTTAAACAAGCAGGTAGATGATTTCCTCACGAAAATTTCAGACATCATTAATTCCATTGCTCCAACTAAAGTGAAAGTAGTCTCAGGTAGAAAGAAGTCTCCATGGACAAACGATCCACTGGTACATAGTGAAAAAAGGGAGTGTCAACAAGCCAGGAGAAAATGGCGGAAAACTTGACTCCAGGATCACTGTGAATCTTTCTTGTCCGAAATCATTAACAGAAACATTAATGATGTACGGAATCTATTTGCAACAATGGAAAGGCTAACTAATCCTTCATTGACAGTAGCCCCTGAACTAAATTCTACCAGGGCCTGCAATGAATTTGCCAGCTTTTTCACTGAAAAGACTAACATTTAGACAGGCAGTCTGTACCTCAGTACAGAACCCACTACCACTGCCATCCCCAATAAATACCAATTTAGAGAAAATTTCCGAATTCCATTACTTAAACCAAAAAAACCATTAAGAAATCATTAACCAATTAAGCTCCTGCTCTTGCTGTCTTGATATCCTATCCACAGTTTTCCTTAAGAAAGTTTTCCCTGTCTTGGGTCTGATCTGGTTAATAGGCAAGGCAATTTTATTTGTATAGCATACTTTCAACAGCAGGGTAATTCAAGGTGCTTTACATGATTTGGTGATAATAAAAAAAAATCATAAAAGAAACACACATTACACATGATACACAATAAAGCAAGAGAAAGATCAAAAAAAGCAAGAGAGCATGAACACATTTCATACATATGACATCAAGCATTTACTCAAAGGCAATTTTAAACAGATGGGTTTTTAGTCTCGATTTAAAGCAGTTCAGAGTTTCAGCAGCTCTACACTCGTCAGGAAGTCTGTTCCAGATAAGGGGAGCATAGAAACTGAAAGCTGCTTCTCCATGTTTAGTTCTGAGTCTAGGGATGTTTAGTAGGCTAGAGTTGGAGGACCTGAGGGGTCTTGGTGGGTGGTACCGTTACAACAGGTCTTCAACATATTTTGGTGCTAAGTAAACTAGTAGGAGTATTTTGAAGTCTATTCACTGAGCTACAGGGAGCCAGTGTAGGGACTTTAGAACTGGGGTGATGTGCTCTACTTTCCTGGTTCTAGTGAGGACGCGAGCGGCAGCGTTCTGGATCAGCTGCAGCTGTCTGATTGACTTTTTAGGCAGACCTCTGAAGATGCTGTTGCAGTAACCAATCTGACTAAAGATAAACGCATGGATGAGTTTTTCGAGGTCCTGTTGCAACATCAGTCCTTTAATCCTAGAGATGTTCTTCAGGTGATAGAAGGCTGACCTTGTTATTGCCTTTATGTGACCCTGGAGGTTCAGGTCTGAGTCCATTACTACACCTAGGTTTCGAGCCTGATCAGTAGTTTCTAGCTGTATTAATTTAAGCTGTGTGCTGACTCTTAATCCTTGGGTCCAAAGATAATCACTTCAGTTTTGTTTCTATTCAGCTGGAGAAAGTTATGGCACATCCATCCATTTATTTGGTCAATGCATTGATTTAGGGTTTGAATGGGTTCAGAGTCACCTGGTGACATTGTAATGTAGAGCTGAGTGTCATCCGCGTAGTTATGGTAGCTAATGTTATTGGTTGCTATAATCTTGCCTAGTGGGAGCATGTAGATATTAAATAAGAGGGGCCCCAGGATGGAGCCCTGGGGCACTCCACATGTGATTTCTGTTCGTTCTGATGAAAAGTTTCCTATTGAAACTTAGAAGTCCCTGTTCTTCAGGTAAGATTCGAACCAGCCAAGTAGTGTACCAGAGAGTCCGACCCAACTCTCCAGTCGTTCCAATAAAATATCGTGATCAACAGTGTCAAATGCTGCACTGAGGTCCAACAGAACCAGCACTGTGGTTCTTCCACAGTCTGTATTTATGGGGATGTAATTGAATACTTTGACGAGGGCCGTCTCGGTGCTGTGGTGAGCGCGGAAACCAGACTGAAAAACATCCAAACGGTTTGTCATTGTTATGAAGCCATTTAACTGCTGAAACACAGCTTTTTCAATACTCTTACTGATGAATGGAAGATTAGAGATTGGCCTGTAGTTCTGCATTAAGGTGAGTTCACTATTTGAACAAGATCAGACCCAATAACAGGAAGAACTTTCTTTAGAAAAGCTGTGGGTAGGATATCAAGACAGCAGGAGGAGGAGCTTAATTGGATAATGATTTTTTCAACGCTGTTCTGGTTTAATTCGTGGAATTCAGACATTTTCTCTACATTGTTGTTGATTGGGGATGGCACTGGTTGTGGGTTCGATATTGAGGTACAGATTGACAGTCTAATTGTTAGAATCTTTTCAGTGAAAAAGCTGGCAAATTCATTGCAGGCCCTGGTACAGTTTAGTTCAGGGGCTACTGTCACTAAGGGATTAGTTAGTCTTTCCACTGTTGCAAATAGGGTCCGTGCATTATTAATGTTTCTGTTGATGATTTCAGAAAAGAACAGATTCCCTAGCATCTTTTATAGTTAGCTGATATCTATTCAGTCTCTCTTTGTAGATCTCACAGTGAACC
The DNA here is from genome assembly GCA_963556495.2 of Valencia hispanica. Classification (NCBI taxonomy): domain Eukaryota; kingdom Metazoa; phylum Chordata; class Actinopteri; order Cyprinodontiformes; family Valenciidae; genus Valencia; species Valencia hispanica. Next base: position 14,724,996 of record OY747714.1, on the reverse strand, counting down.
TGGAGTCGAGTCTTCCGCCATTTTCTCTCGGCTCTTCGACACTCTTTTTTCACTACGTACCAGTGGATTACTTGTCCACTGAGACTTCTTTCTACCTGAGACTACTTTCACTTTAGTTGGAGCAATGGAATCCATGATGTCTGAGATTTTCACAAGGAAATTATCTACCAACTTATTTACTGAGTTTGAGTTGGGAGATGAGGGGGATGTGGTGGAAGGGTAAAAACGTTTAAAGGTTTCTACTGAACTGTCCCCTAGAAAACGCTTTTTTATAGTGGTCTTACTGTGGCTGGATAATTTAGAGATGGTACTTTCAAAGAAAATACAGAAATGGTCAGATAACACAATATTAATTACAGAGATGTTGGAAATATTTAAACCTTTGCTGATAATTAAGTCCAGAGTGTGTCCTTTATTGTGTGTTGGTTGTTTGACATGCTGGATCAGGCCGAAGTTGTGGAGTGTATCATCTAATGTTTTTGCTTGTCTATCTTGGGGGTTGTCGGTATGGATGTTAAAGTCCCCCACAATGATTAGTTGGTCATAGTCGATACATATTATGGCTAGGTATTCAAAAGAATCAAACGTGCCCAGTGTTACCTTTTTAAAGTTAATTGAGTTGTGAAAAAATGGTGGCTACACCTCCACCTCGTCTGTGTTTTCTTTTCTTGCTTAAGAAAGTGTAATTTGGAGGAGTAGATTCTATTAATGCAGTTGTTTCGTAATTTTCGTCTAGCCAAGTTTCTGATAAAAAAAGGGCGTGTAAATTATGCTCAGTGATGAAGTCATTGATAAGAAAAGACTTCCAGGATAGAGATCTAATGTTTAATAAAGCTAACTTAAGTATTGAGATGATGGGCAGCTGAACCTTCTGACAGGTTATCAATTTGAGATTTTGTTTAATATGAGAGCGTGTGGTTAACGGTTTATGTTTTCTGCTGGGGGGTGCCGGGCGAGTTCTGGGAGACGGTAAGGGTAGATTTATTGCCCGGTTCCCTCAAATATCTGTAATAATCAGTGGGGGGAAGCTCCCAGACTTATTGACACTAGTCCCAGGGGTTTGGTGTAGTCTAAGTTTAGGTGTCAATTGTGTCCCAAATTTGATTTGCTCGTTCAGTCTGTCTGTAAAGTTTCTAAATGGAGACTCATTTGATGTGGCTGAGTCACAGGAAGATGAAGACTTAATCTCTGATGGTTGTTTATCTGTTCGGTCCTGTGGTGTCATCATGACTTGCTGTTTTTGTTCTCTGATATCCATGGGCGCCTCAAGGTCAGCTTTTGGGAGCAAGTGTTTTGCTTTCTGATTTTGATAAGAGAAAATGTTTGTTGCTAACAGCCTTACTCCGGCCTTGTTAAGATAACGGCTTGCTTTGAACAGATGATTAGCACTTCCAAATACTTTTAAATTATTAATAAATGTGAACGACTTCTCAGCTGATTGTTTCTTCAACCATTTATGGAGCATGCGGAGTCTGCTAAATCTTTCATCATTCCCTCCAGGGACTGATCCACTGATGAGGATGTTTACGTTAAGTCCATCAAGTCTCTGTAGGAGATCAGAAAAGTCTCTCTTCAGAATCTCTGATTGTCTCATCGCGATATCTGCTGATCCAGCGTGAATGACGAGCTTTTCCAAAGCAGGATGTTGGTCCAAGATTTTGGGGATTTTTTCAGATATTTCTCTCACTGTATTTTTGTAGCAGCTATAAACTCTGGTGTTCTTGCTACAAAAAGCCTCAATTCCATTAATTGATCAGTCTTGTATGATAACACTCTTTGCTGGGGGGGCTCTTACTTTGTTATGTGTCCGTTTGATGCGGCTGGGTTTCTCCTGGTGGCTTTGACTGGTCCTGGGGGCTGCGTCATCTTTCGGGGAACTCAAGGCTGCGAATCTGTTTTTCAGCGGGATTCCAGGTGGAGAAATATCTCTTGTTTTTGGCTGAAACCTCTTTTGTTTACTTTTAGCAGAAGCGGCAGGTCTGGGTTCAGAGCTTTCTCTGTGCCGGAGTTTCTTTTGTTTTTTCTTCCTCGGAGAACAGGCTGGGGTTGATGATTCCATGCGTTTTAATGCTGGCCAGTCTTTATTAAAGTGCGGAGTTCTGCCGCTCAGGCGCCTGTAGGGAGTCTCTGTGACACGGTTAGACCAATGTAACACCGGGCTGATCCCTGTTTATATTCAACGGTAAAGTTGTGTCGTTTTGTCCATAATCAGCGTGGAGATCAAAATTAATTTCCAGACGACGTGGCTTCGTTTCAATGCCCTCAATTCTGTGGAGCAGTTTTTCAAAATCCTCAGCTGAGCAAAAATCCATGTTGATAAGTCCATAATAAAGTAATCCAAGTAGAGATCCAGCTGGGTAGATAAAGTAACTAAGAAAAGGTTAAGAAAAGAAAACAAAAGCAAACAGAAAAGAAAATAAAGTGAACGGATCTGGAGAGAGACAGAGAGCAGCTGCTCCTCCTTCAGCAGTCAGGCCACAAAAAAGTAATATAGTTAACTTACCTTACATTACTGTCAGGTGTCTTTCCCCAGGCATTTTAAACAGCAGTTGTTAAACCACTGCTAATGAAGTATTACTGTCTAAATGTGGTCAGGTTTTTCTCACGTTCAAAAAAAAAAACAAACAAACCTCTGTTCTGGCCTCAGATGTACTAGTCCTGTTTTAAGAATTGCTGGACTATTCAGGTTAACTCCATGTAGCCTCAATCTCCCATTTACTTTTGATGTGGATGTAACTGCATTTATATCCACATAACTTCTGGTCTGGTTGTGAACTTCAGGTTTAAAGATCATCCAAAACCTGGAGAGTAAAACATCTGCAAACAGATCAGTAAGATTAGTAAAAAGCTCTACATATATGTCGGTTTTGTATGGGCGCTAATGTTCCTGGAACAGCATCACCAAATGGCCGCAGTAACAAAAATAAGAGCAATAACAATCAGAAAAACTCATGTTTTCTGTCCCTCTTCGAAATGGTCTCCTAAGGAAAAGTGGATCTCCTAATTCTCTTCACAAGTGACACCTATTGTTATCAGCTCCCTTTGTAGTCAGATTTGCACTCCACTTTTCCTTAGACCTTTGTCCCTTCACTGAATAATGATTTCTACCTTTTACAAAATAGAAAAACCAACTAAGTTTCTTCTGCTATTTTTACAGCTGTTGGTGTTTGTCAGTAATAACTGAAATGATCCTTACCACCTGGGAGATGACCAGTTTTTCCTTTTGACAGCTTTAATCAGGATCCAGTCACCTACTTTCAAGATCGCTCTTTCCTGTAGGAATATAGGATAATCTGGCATATGATTATCTTGCATTTATAACTTCTTTACTTTTCAGTATTTTGATCATGAAATCCACTAGCTCTTAATCACATTGTTCTTCAGGAGAGAATGTACCAAACTAAGGAATTCTAAAACTACATCCATATATTATCTCAAATAGAATAAAGTCAATATTAGAATGTGGTGTTATATGCATGCATAGCTTTACTAGATCAAGACAATATGTAATTTTGTGTCATTTCTTCTATTACTTTCTTTAATCTGTAACAGATTTGTCATAAAAGTCACAGATCAGTTTGTAATAGTTCTTCTTGTTTTATATACAAAACTGCAGGAGGGTGTAAGGTGGTCTCCCATAGATTATTTCAAATGGTGTCAGCCCTGTTCCACTACTTTGTGTTATATTCATAAACTCAGCAAAAAAAGATACGTCCTCTGACTTTCAACTATTTTTACTTTCAGTAAACTTAAAGTGTGTAAATATTTGTATGAACACTAAAAGAGTCAACACCATAAGACAAACTAAAAATGTTTCACAGACATGTGACTAACAGAAATAGAATAATGTGTCCTTGAATGAAGGGAGGCTCAAAATCAAAAGTACCAGTCAGTATCTGGTGTGGCCACCAGCTGCTTGAAGTACTGCAATGCATCTCCTCCTCATGGACTGGACCAGATTTGTCAGTTCTTGCTGTGAGATGTTACCCCACTCTTCCACTAAGGCAATTGCAAGTTCCTGGACATTTCTGGGGGGAATGGCCCTAGCCCTCACCCTGCGATACAACAGGTCCCAGACGTGCTCAATGGGATTGAGATCCGGGCTCTTCGCTGGCCATGGCAGAACGCTGACATTGCTGTCATGCAGAAACTCACCCACAGAACGGGCAGTATGGCTGGTGGCATTGTCCTGCTGGAGGATCATGTCTGGATGAGCATGCATAAAGAGTACCACATGAGGGAGGAGGATGTCTTCCCTGTACAGCAAGGCATTGAGATTGCCTTCATTGACAACAAGCTCAGTCCGATGCTGATGTGATATACCGCCCCAGACCATGACGGACCCCCCACCTCCAAATCGATCCTGCTCCAGGGTACAGGCCTCGGTGTAATGCTCATTCCTTCGACGATAAACACCAATCTGTCCATCACCCCTGGTGAGACAAAACCAAGCCCTCAGTCCAGCCTCTCAGCCTATTGGGGACAGTCTGAGCACTGATGGAGGGATTGTGTGTTCCTGGTACTCGGGCAGTTGTTGTCGCTATCCTGTACCTGTCACACAGGTGTGATATTCGGATGTACCGATCCTGTGCAGGTGTTGTTACAACGTGGTCTTCCACTGCGAGGATGATCAGCTGTCCTTCCCTTCTCCCTGTAGCGCTGTCTTAGGCGTCTCACAGTGCAGACATGGCAATTTATTGTCCTAGCCACATCAGCAGTCCTCATGCCTCCCTGCAGCATGCCTAATGCACGTTCACTCAGATGAGCAGGGACCCTGGGCATCTTTCTTTGGGTGTTTTTCACAGTCGGTAGACAAGTCTCTTTAGTGTCCTGCGTTTTTAGAACTGTGACCTTAAATGCCTAGTTTCTGTAAGCTGTTAAGGTCTTAATGATCATTCCACAGGTGCATGTTAATTAATTAATTATGGTTAATTGAACATGCATGGTAAACATTGTTTAAACCCTTTAAAATGAAGATCTGTAAAGTTATTTTGATTTTTACAACATTATTGTTGAAATACAGAGTCCTGAAAAAGGGGCGTTTCTTTTTTTGCTGAGTTTATGTAGCTTAACCATATCCAAACAGTAAATCCAATTCTGTTTAGTCTCATGCATGGCCTTCCTTAGTCTGTTCTTTATAGCCCCATTGTCTCTCCATGAGCCCTGCACTCTGAGGATGGTGTGCACAGGGCCTTTTTAATATTTATCCATAATCATTGTCCTATCTTATCAACTACTTCATTTACAAAATGAGTCCCATTATCACTATAGTTTATTTATGGATTCCCAAATCTAGGTATCATTTCTTTACACAATATTTTTGCAACAGTTAGTGTATTAGGATGTTTCACTCGTAACATTTCAGTCCATTTGGAAAAACTATTCTTACTAGACAGAACCATTTTTGTTTTCCCTTCACATAGATTTACTTCTATGAAATCCATGGATATTGCTTCAAAAGAATAATTTATAGTTGGAAATTTACCTCTTTGTGGTCTCATCTTTCCTTGCAGTTTATGTTTTGCACATATTGGACAGGCCAAACAAATGTTTTTTATAATTCTATGTGAATACTAGTCATAGCAACCCCCCCCTTTGAGACAAGATGATTCATTGTACAGTCGTGGCCAAAAGTTTTGAGAATTACATAAATTTTGGAAAATGGAAAAGTTGCTGCTTAAGTTTTTATAATAGCAATTTGCATATACTCCAGAATGTTATGAACAGTGATCAGATGAATTGCATAGTCCTTAGAATGGCAGACTTGACATGTTAAAAGGAGGGTGATGCTAGAAATCATTGTTCTTCCATTGTTAACCATGGTGACCTGCAAAGAAACGCGTGCAGCCATCATTGCGTTGCATATAAATGGCTTTACAGGCAAGGATATTGTGGCTACTAAAATTGCACCTAAATCAACAATTTATAGGATTATCAAGAACTTCAAGGAAAGAGGTTCAATTCTTGTTAAGAAGGCTTCAGGGCGTCCAAGAAAGTCCAGCAAGTGTCAGGATCATCTCCTAAAGAGGATTCAGCTGCGGGATCGGAGTGCCACCAGTGCAGGGCTTGCTCAGGAATGGCAGCAGGCAGGTGTGAGCGCATCTGCATGCACAGTGAGGCGAAGACTTTTGGAAGATGGCCTGGTGTCAAGCAGGGCAGCAAAAAAGCCCCTTCTCTCAAAAAAAAAAACATCAGGGACAGATTGATCTTCTGCAGAAAGTATGGTGAATGGACTGCTGAGGACTGTGGCAAAGTCATATTCTCAGATGAAGCCTCTTTCCGATTGTTTGGGGTATCTGGAAAAAGGCTTTTCCGGAGAAGAAAAGGTGAGCGCTACCATCAGTCCTGTAACATGCTAACAGTAAAGCATCCTGATACCATCATGTGTGGAGTTGCTTCTCATCCAAGGGAGTGGGCTCACTTACAATTTTGCCCAAAAACACAGCCATGAAAAAAGAATGGTACCAAAACAACCTCCAACAGCAACTTCTTCCAACAATCCAACAACACTTTGGTAAAGAACAATGCATTTTCCAGCACGATGGAGCACCGTGCCATAAGGCAAAAGTGATAAGTGGCTCGGGGACCACAACGTTGAAATTTTGGGTCCGTGGCCTGGAAACTCCCCAGATCTTAATCCCATTGAGAACTTGTGGTCAGTCCTCAAGAGGCGGGTGGAAAAACAAAAACCCACTAATTCTGACAAACTCCAAGAAGTGATTATGAAAGAATGGGTTGCTATCAGTCAGGATTTGGCCCAGAAGTTGATTGAGAGCATGCCCAGTCGAATTGCAGAGGTCCTGAAAAAGGAGGGCCAACACTGCAAATAGTGACTCTTTGCATAAATGTCGTGTAATTGTCAATAAAAGCCTTTGAAACGTATAAAGTGATTGTAATTATATTTCAGTACATCACAGAAACAACTGAAACAAAGATCTAAAAGTAGTTTTGCAGCAAACTTTGTGGAAACTAATTTTTGTTTCATTCTCAAAACTTTTGGGCACAACTGTAGAGAATTTGTGAGGAGATCTGAAAACGTGTGCACAAGCAAGGCAAACCTGACTCACACTAGTTCTGTCAGGAGGAAGAGACAGAATTCAACTATAATGAGAAGCTGGAGGAAGAATATTAAAATTATTTAACCCAAGTCAGTTCAAAGGCAATGGTACCAAATTTTATATATAAATATATACTTCTGATTTTGAAGACTGTAATAAATCTTTGCCAAAATGCCACATTCATGAGAGAGAGAGAATATGTCAAATAGAAATAGTTTTGGTAAATCTAGCCAACCTAGAACAAGAGAAGTTTGGTCTGATTTGACTTCAGACAGGAAGTCTGATTTGGTGTATGTAAACTTCTGGTTTCAACTGTAAATATATTGTATTTTTTGATGTAATGTTATATTATACTGCATTTGTTCATTTTATGCTAGATTTGTTAAATAAATAACTTAGAAATCATTAGTAAAGTTGGTAACAGAAATATTGGCTTTTACATTGCCCGTTTGGAAAATAAAGGTCAGAGATTATGACAGTTTAGTTTTAGAACTTAACAAGACAGTTTACTACAAAGTCTTGAGCTTCCTGCTTTCCTCATAGAGCTGGGGGTTTTTCAGGTCAGCAACAGACAGACCTTCTCTTTCATCAGTCATATGTATCCTGTTATCATTACTGCTGCACTGTCCGTTGCCACGAACACCACTCTTAAATAGGTACAAATCTATTGTAGTCAAACATAGGAGATTGAGATACAGTGACAGAGGCTGTAAAATAAGTTGGCGGGACTGATTTTAAACAGCAAAAAAGGTAAGAAATAGAAGTCAATAGCTAAAGTTATGTAACTCTTCTTCTGTTTAGAAGGTTATAGTTATTATAGAGTTAAATGTTTATCTAAACTTAACATAAATTGGTGGCTTTTATACTGTCTTACTTTCCTTTTTGTTGATCTTATTATTGTTATTACTATGGTTAAAAATTTTACCTACACCATAATAAACATTAAAATATTATCAAGTGACAAACAGACCAGTAATGCTGTTTAAATAGATTTTGAATGTGGCCTTCTTGATCATTTTGTTTTGAAATGCAAAAAAAACAAAAAAAACAATAACTATATTTGATCGTAACTTTTAAAAATCTTTTATCAAAATTTAAAACCTTCAATTATACAGATAGAATACATAATCATACTAGAATCTATGAATTAAATACACATTGATCTGAAGAATGGGCTGAGTATTACAACATTTCTAAAGCAAGCCAAAGTTTATAATTTTATTACAACTCTGCTCTGATTACTCTTGGAGGTGACGGAGAACACTTGATAGGTACTCATTTGCCATAAAGATAAATATGGCAATAATCTTGCTTTCTTTTCCCAGGATGGTTGAACAGAGTCCTAGAAAGATCTGTGTACATGGTGAAGTTTACAGGTATGACTTTCGTGTTGTGCAAAGCACTAAGGTGCTTACAGGCCAATCATAAAGCATAAATATGGATTTAACAATATCATCCGAGGATAGTAATTGATGATCTTTAACAACGAGTTTGAGTTTTATTTTCTTTCCAGAAACTTGTCCCAACTAGAACAATCTTAAATAACTAATACTAATGAATAAAAGAAAATGTGGTGAAAGAGTACAACAATATTTTTTGCAATAAAAAATTACTGTTTTGGGGCTGCATAGTGGCACAGTTGGTAGCACTGTTGCCTTGCAGCAAGAAGGTCCTGGGGTCTTTCTGCATGGAGTTTGCATGTTCTCCCCGGGTACTCTGGCTTCCTCCCACAGTCCAAAAACATGACTGTTAGGTGAATTGGTCTCTCTAAATTGCCCTTAGGTATTAGTGTGTGGTTGTTTTTCCTGTTATGTCTGTGTTGCCCTGCGATGGACTGGCACCAGCTCCCCGCAACATTGCATTAGGATGGACGGGTACAGAAAATGTATGGAAATTACAGTTGTAAAAATTCTACTAATCTACTGTACAACTAAATATTTGCTCGAATGAAAAAAAAAAAAAGGTAGCTAATCTAAAATTTACTTTGGGTTAAAATAATGTATACCTTAATAGCTTTAGCATATCTCTGCATACAGTTTGTAAAATACATTAAACTGTAAAATAAAATGATGAACAGCATAATTTTACAATTCAGTCACAACAATCACTTGGTGTCATGTTTGCAAATTAAAGGACCCAAATGCAGCAGAGTAAAATGAAAAGATTGAACAAAAACAAGGAACATAAACTTACTAAACTCAGAAGGATCAAGAGGCAGCAATGGGGAAAACAGGACCAGGCGGTAAAGACTGGCAGGCGACAGGGAAGGCAGGAACCATGCAGGGAAGAAATGACGACGAACCAGCGAGTTGTGACAGAATGAGAGCTGAATATATACTGAGGTGGGAATGAGGAAGTGACAGAGAAGACCAATGACCAATTAGTGAAAGCAGATGCAGGTGAGGGCAATGGGTGAAACTGGGTTAGGAGCAGAGTGGCAGGGAGACAACAAGAAGGGCAAGGGAAACCAAAAACTCTTAAGAAACTAGAAACTATCTAAAGATATGACTAAGGAGGACTCTAAGGGAAACTTAAGGAGACAATGGAGAACAGAAGGAAGAATTAAATAAGGAGATTAACTAAGGAAACACAAATGAGAAGGTGGACACAAAGGTGAAAACATCTGAGCAAGGAGGAAATAAGAAAACAAGGAAGTGCATGAATACCAAAGAGTACATGAAAATGATAATAAAAACCGAATAAGGAAAAGGACTAAGTTTAAACACAAACAGGAGGAACACAACACGAGAGCACCTTGGGGTGAAGAGGGGAAGGAAACAAAGTGGAAGGAAAAACTCAAAATCAAAACACCCACGGAACCCAACACTTGGCTTTTAATTTTAAATGAACAAATATACATAATTTCTCCATACTTGCTTAAACCCTTGGATCAAGTCAAATATATAAACACTGTTTATAACTAATCATTGTGGGTCACCATGGCCAAAAATGCTGGGCCATTTTTTTTAGTCCCTGTCCAGCCCTGAACAAAGATAACCTGCATGAAGACTTACATTTTCTGATTAAGGATTTTTTTTTTTAACTATCCAAACCAACCTGACTTAATGTGAAAAAGTAATTAAACCACCTTGTTATATAATTAACTAACAGTGATGAATCACATTTTTGTATTAGGTTGACTAATACACATGGCTAATTACTGTATAACCTGTGGAATTTGGAAATCACTTTAATAGAACTTGTCTGACAACATGAAGTAGGCTAAAAGACCCTATAAGTTAGCAGATCATAACACAATCTAAAGAATTCAAGATAGTCATTGAAATTGATCAGTGTGGAATGGGTTAAAAAGTTAATTCCTAAGTCTTTGGGTCTCCAGAGAACCACAGTGTGAACTGTTTTCTATAGATTGAGAAAAACATGGAGCAGTGGATAACCTTTTCACAGCAGTGGTCATCTTACAAACATTTCTTGAATAGTTAATCAACAACTCATCCACGATGTCACAGAAGAACCCAGAATGACATCTAAAGCTCTGCATGCCTCAATTCCCTCCTGCCACTTGTCTTAAGTCAAAGTTCATGACTGAAACAAAACCAAAATACTTTGTATAGATGGCATCATGGAAGTGTTCCAAGGTCAGAATCATAACTGTTCTAAAAGAACACAAAAGTTTGTCTCACATTTCCCCAAAAAACATACTGGTCTTTCAAGACTTTTGGAAAAATGTGCTGTGGCCTGACAAGACAAAAGACATATTTTTTTGGAAAGTTTGCATCCCATTACATCTGGTGTAAAACTAACTCGGTATTTAGAATAAGATTACATCATACCTACTGTCAACCATGGTCGTAGTAGTGGCATGATCTGGGGCTGATTTGCTGCTTAAAGGAATAGTTCCCATTTTTAGACATGAAGTTGATGTTTTATCCTTCACCTCAGCCATGGACTCTTCTAATTCCACAAGTTTGACTTCAACCAAGTCAGGAAATGCTGCTGCCCCCTTTGCCTCCCCCTCCCACTTGTCTGTCTCCAAAAGTCAGGTGAAGAGGCAGCTGGAGAAACTGAACCGGAACAAGGCTGCAGGTCCAGATGGTGTCAGCCCCAGAGTCCTGAAGGCCTGTGCAGAGCAGCTCTGTGGGATTCTGCAGCACATCTTCAACCTTAGCCTAACTCAGGAGAAGGTCCCAGTGTTGTGGAAGACATCCTGCCTTGTTCCAGTACCCAAAAGAACTCACCCATCAGTCATCAATGACTATAGACCCGTTGCCCTGACATCCCACATCATGAAGGTCCTGTAGAGACTCTTGTTGGCACCCCTGAGTAAGCAAACAAGAACGTATCAGGACCCACTGCAGTTTGCTTATCGCTGTGGAGTTGGAGTTGAAGATGCCATCATCCCCCTACTTCAACCAACCCACTGTCATCTGGACAAAGCAGGCAGCACTGTGAGGATCATGTTCTTTGATTTCTCTAGTGCATTTAACACAATTCAGCCTGATTTGCTTTGTCAGAAACTTCTGAAGACACAGGTGGAGCCCTCAATAATCGCCTGGATCAATGACTACCTGACAAACAGACCACAGTTTGTGAGACTGAAGAATTGTGTGTCAAACCAGGTGGTCAGCAGCACAGGAGCACCACAAGGGACTGTACTCTCACCATTCCTTTTCACTCTGTACACCTCAGACTTCCAGTACAAATCAGAGACCTGTCATCTCCAGAAATACTCAGATGACTCTGCAATTGTCGGGTGTATCAGAGATGGACAAGAAGCTGAATACAGAGAGCTGGTGGACCGCTTTGTGACATGGTGTGGAAACAATCGTCTCACCTTGAATGTGAACAAAACAAAGGAGATGATTGTAGATTTCAGAAGAAACAGGGATAAGTCAAACACTGTTTCCATCATGGGAGAAGAAGTGGAGTTGGTTGAGGAATATAAATACCTCGGAGTTCACCTTGACAACAGACTGGACTGGCGGCGCAACAGTGAAGCCATCTACAAGAAGGGACAGAGCAGACTGTACTTCTTGAGGAAGCTTAGGTCCTTCAAGGTTTGCAGCAAGATGCTGCAGATCTTCTACAAGTCTGTTGTGGAGAGTGTAATCTCTTCAGCCGTCATCTGTTGGGGTAGCAGCATCAGAGCCAGGGATTTAAAAAGGCTAAACAACTTGATAAAGAAGGCTGGTTCTGTTCTTGGGACAACTGTGGAAAATCTGGAGATGATAATGCAAAGAAGGATTCTTCATAAAATCAAAAAAATTATGGTCAACCCTGAGCATTCTCTTCATGAGACAGTCATACAACAACAGAGCGTCTTCAGTCGGAGGCTTCTTCAGTTTCGCTGCAATACAGGCCGCAACAGGAAATCCTTCCTGCCGACAGCCATCATCATCTACAACAACTCCTTAAAGAATTAATTATATGAGCTATACCAACACGTAATTTCCCTCTGGGATCAATAAAGTATTTTTGAATTGAATTTGAATTTGTATCCCATCCTCACCATCAGCATAGTGCATACACACTGACCTATTTCTGTGGTCACCTCCTGGTCAGAGCTCTGGTCGTTAGAAGTCTTTCAAGAAAGTAGTCCCGGCTAGTTTCGGGGGCCAATAAACTGTCCCGTTTTGATTCAGAAAACTATATGCATTTGAAAACATGATTCATTTGCATCACAAAAAAAAAAACGCCGTCCAAAATTCACAACTCATTATTACTCTGCACTATTTTCTTTCCATTCCAATCAATCCACGCTGCGCCCAGCATCAACTGTTGCGCTCCTCCCGTCAGCTGTTCCACTGTTAAATGCAGACAGCATGTCTGATTATGAAACATCTGATGATGAAACTCATTTTAGCACAATGCCAGATGGATCGGATGAAGAAGAAACTTTTCTTTTGCACAACGCCAAAGGGATACCTTTGTAAACCGGAGTATATGGATGCCGAACTTCACCAGATGGAGCTAGAACACAGCTGTAGTCAGAACAGACAATAATGTTGGCCGGCGGTTTTTTTGTGATGCAAACGAATCATGTTTTCAAATGCATATAGTTTTCTGAAGCAAAACGGCACAGTTTGTTGGCCCCTGAAACTAGCCGATACTACTTTCTTGAAAGACTTCTAACGGCCAGAACTCCAACCAGGAGGTGAACACAGATATTCACCATGCTGATGGTGAAGATGGGATACAACTTCATGTCTAAAAATGCGAACTATCCCTTTAAGGACTTTGCAAATTGCTGTAAATGATGGAAGCATGAAATGTGGTCTCTTGTATCAAATCCTGAAAGAGGTTTTCCTACCATCATTTACGAATACATTAACTGCTTGACTATGAGTGCTTCTACAGCAGAACATTCATTTTAAGCACACGAGTAAATTCACCTCTTAATGGTCCAAACGAAAAAAAGGAAGGTTTTGGAGTAGCCTTGTCAAAGCTTAAACTTAAGTCAGATTAAAAGGCTCTCTGCACGTTAACAATGGTTCCTTCTTGTTGTTAAAATACAGCACAATACAATAAGTTAAAAAAAAAATTCTGACATAGCAGTTGCAGGAGAGCAACTTACCAGCTAATGAATGTTGATGGTCCAAATGGACTTAGTGCAGTTTTAGATGGGAAAACCATCTATCTCAATCGTTGTGTGCTTGGGCAATACACTTCTCCCACCGTGCCTGCTGGTGGTGGAGGGCCCGGTGGTACCGACTGTATGGCATTTGATTATATTTGATGGATATAAAACAAAGATGCTTGCTATTTTTTTTAAAGAAACATGGTAAAAGTGGATGTGCTAGACCAAGAAATGTGAGTCTTATTCTTCTGTCCCTTCGCCCCCCTTTGATGTTTATGTGATATACCTCACAGAATTAAAAAAAGATTTTTTATTTAATTTTTAATTAATTGTTGGGAAAAAGCCTACTGCAAATTAAATTAGGTCAACTTGATATGAACAATCGCCCTGATAAGGACTTTCAGAATACACTGATAAAGGGAACAGGGCTTTCTGCAACTATCCACCCTGCTCTATGCTTGATTGTTGCTATTCATATCATAGTGAAGAGGGTCTTGCAATAAGTTTGTGTCAAGCTTCTCTGGGCAATGAGTACCTGGTATTTGGCATTTCAGATGGAGATTCTTGGTCAAGAAGCAGCAAGTGGAGTCACTGGTGGAACTGGTTATCAAGTTGAGTTTGTTCAAGGAAGCACTGAGAACCAGCAGGTAGGAAACTACGCATTCATGTCAGAACCATGATATGTCATACTGGATGCTTTATATGCAAGTCCATTGTGTATAGTGTACCTCCAGTTTAAACACTCTGAAAGAGCTCATTCAGGTGCTCAGTTGACTAAAATGAAAATATCCTTTCCGTCTAGGTAGATGCCTGTGTATCTCCTATGGTTGGCCATAATCCTCTCTCCACAGCTATTGGAAAGACTTTGAGTAACATGACTGGAAAAAAACTGAGAGGAAAGTTTAACATAAAAGCAAGAGAGGCAACTCTGCCAAGTGAAACAGTTGTGGTTGAAGGCTTACCTGGTCTTAAATGTAAAGCAGTCATCTTCATCAATCTACTCTGCTGGGATAATAACCACCATGGAACTGCAGTCCAGGTGACCAATATGTTATATATATATATATATATATATATATATATAGTTTTAGGGCATCCAAATTAGACTTTACTGTGACCTATTCAAGACTACAACAAGCACCTCTTGAACCTTTCAGGTGCTAAGGCAGGGTATCTCAAACATACTGGACACATGTTGCATCAGAGGCTACAGTTCAGTAGCTATTCCAGTTCTTGGGGCTGGCGCTCGCCTGCGTTTTCCAAACGACGTCGCTTCCACAATTCTTTTGGAGGAGGTTGGTGTATATGGACAAAACTGGGCCAGCAGATCACCCTTCCGAGTTCAAATCATTGTTCAACCTAAAGCATCAATCCAGGTGAGATATATTACTTTTGATTTAAAAAAACAAGTTTACAGCCACATTTTAACTTTCATAAGCATAGGAATACATTTTACTTGGGCCAACTGTAGCTTCCTTCTGCCACATGTCGATGTAGCCCTACGCAGGGCACTTAACCTCAGGTTGCCAACCAATCTGCATATCAGTGTGTTAGTGTGACTGGGTGGTCAGTACGTCTAGAAAAAGCTATATAAATTCAGTTCATTTACTGTTTTATTTTCCTTTACAGGAATTACAGTCTTCCCAGGGGTTATGGGATCAAGGAGGATTTACAAGCAATGGTACTATAGCTCAGGGTTTTTTTCATTATTGCTTTTTGTCCAAGATACTTTATTTTTTTAAACTCACAATCCAAGGAATTATTGCACTACTGGCATTCTTATGCCAGAAAATGGTCAACACGTATAACATAAGAACATGCAAAAAACTTACTTTGCATATGTTAAAAAACATTGATGTTGTGCATTTATTTTTGCCATTAGTTGCCTTACCTTTATGCTGATATTATTGATATCTAGCTTGTCGTGAGAAAATAATATATATATTTTCATATGAACTCTCATTTATTTCCCTTAAAGAAGTCTTGTAGCTGTGTGTCATTGTTGTGACATAATTCATAAAGGAGTGTCTTTAGAGACTCCAAAGTCTGACTGTGGTTAATCTTTTACCATCTAGTCTCTTCACTCAGAACAAGTTTACTGGTCTTTTACCTTTAATTTTTTTTTTATCTTGGGGGATAAATTTGACACCCTCAACCTTAAAGGGGGGTATTATGCTTTTTCCAGGCACCTTGTCACCTTAAGTCTTTTAAAAGTCCATCATATATCCAAATCCACCTTAAAGAAATTTACTTCCGTATTGGATGCCTTGATTTTCGCCTGTGTCTCTCTAAGACCCTCCTACTCTTTCTGACACTCCCCCTTCAGTTCGTCACTTACTGTGCATCATCGCAGCATGCACGGAGTCGGAAAAGAAAATCCCACAACAGCTGCAGCTGGTGTGTTATAATTACTGCACCTGGGACTCAGCTAGAGTTGTGTGAGGTGAGGTGGGGAGGGGAGGGGTGGGGAGCTCTGCAGGGGCGAGGCTCTCGGCTGAGTACGTAAGGTCGGAGGAGGAGATGGGTGGAAAAGGTGGGGATAGGTGGTAGCAGGCGTTTCAGCAACCCCGAGAACTACCAGCAGAGACTCAAAGATTACTCTAACATGAGTGAATAGGTCAGAGCAACACTTCAGGTATGTTTTTAATGAGGGAAAGACACGTTCTCAGGATATTAAGCTTTGGAAAGTCCATTTTGCATAATACCCCCCCTTTAAGAAAAATCTCAAAAATCAAGGGGCTTGATGATCAATATCCCCAAGACAAAGGGATCACTTCAACAAACAAACAAAATCACATTTTCATGTTGATTGGTTCAAAGAAAAGAAGTGACGTAAAGTTAGTTTAAAGAAACCATTTTTAATGCTTGGTTTTTAGGGAAAATGGCAACTGAAACTGGGTACATGGATTTAAAATATCTTTCCGAGTTGATTTATAAACTTAAGAGAAGCTGGAAATAACTTCACAGTTGTGTGTAGTCTGAAGAATTACTCAATTACTCAGAAGTAATGAGCATATTCTCAAGGAATCAGCGAGGTTTAACATTACTATTGGTTAATGATTTTTGAAACTTTTTGGGTATCTATACTGAAAATATTCTGTAAATTACATAATTTTACTGGGAATAGTCATTTCAGATCTTTACATGTCATATTCTGAGTCAGCCGCACAATAGTTTATGGATTTATGTTGGTTCATATAGATAATCTGAAATATGAACGCCCAACCAATTTAGGGGGAATGAAACTCATTTGTATATTTCAACTGCATGTTCAACAGTGAAAAGCTGTCTAATGACGTGAGATAAACTGAAATGTTGGTCGTTTCCACCATGCAAAAGAGTTCAGAAGTAAAAGAAAACAGTCACGACACTTCAATCTGAAATATGCAGCCCAAGCCAGTCAGTTTATTGTTCCTACATACCTCTGGACAATTTGTAGGAATACAGATAGATCACCACATCTTTAGCCTTCTCCCCCTGGACACTCTGCACCTTACAAAACCTCCCTGCACTCTGCTTCTCCACTCTCCGCACTCTCCTTTTAAGCTCTATTTTGTGCCCTTGTAACACACGAGCTGTTTGATAGTAGACAGAAGTTCTCCTAGCAACTTCAAGAATTCACTTTATCAGCTAGATATTATTGACCTTCAACCAGCCTCCAGTTCCTTATTACTGTAGACATAACATCACATTCCATATTCCATAATTTTTCATTACGAAATAGCATCACCACATAACATTCAACATTCCATCATATTGCACATTACATCATGTATTCTCATGAAAGAAAAATGTGTGGGTACATGCCATATTCCCACAACATAAACCCCTAATATGTTGAAACCAGATACTATATACTCAAGTTTGTTTCTGGAGGTCATGTCACATTGCCACCCTTCCAGTTGATTAGTTACTTTGCCTTTTACCTTTTTAGTCATTAACTAGTGTACAAACATTAGCACCCCAACTTAACAAGCACAGAACTAAGATACATGACTTTCTCCAGCGGTCTCGCTTGATGGATATACGCTCCAGCTCCTCCGTGAACCTGCAAGGATAAGCTGTATAGATAATGGATGGGTGGAGAACTGAAATAAGCCCTTTGGTTTTACTTGCAACTTACGGTTAAAAATAAATTTACTTCAAAATTAGAGCATTGGTTGGTTTAATTTACCGATGACTAGAATGCTGAAAGACAGCAAAAATTATCAAAACGTGCATGGAAGCGTCATATCACACAGGAAAAGTAATTATTAGCTTTAATATGTCATATCATCTTTTGTTGAACTTTCAAATTTAATATGTAAAATATCTGCATATTTGATCTGTTTATGAAACGTTTTTGGATCGGCTAGGATAAAAAAAATAAATTTAGCTTCCAAAATTCCAAGTTAAAGTATACAGTCATGGCCAAAGGTTTTGGGAATGACACAAATATTGGTATTCACAAAGTTTGCTGCCTCTGTTTTTATGATGGCAAACTGCATATACTCCAGAGTGTTATGAATAGTGATCAGATGATTTCGAAAGTCCTTCGAAAGGGGCTAGGAGATGAGCTGCTGCTGAGATCTCGCGAGAGCTGTGCATAAGTAATATGGCGATAAACTGGTAAACAAACAAACTTGGGTAAAAACAAACCATAATATTCGAGCCAAATATAGCAAACGTTTAATAATAATGACCATTATTTTGTATTTCTCCATAAAACAAACTGGACGAGGAAACCTTGGACAGCCTGGAAAGCTACTTGGACGAGTGCTTTGACAACATTGTTATGGGCAAGCCACAAAAATCCACCTCTGTTATGCCGACAAGCACACCATCACAAAAACGCACTCGTTCTGAGGCCAGCACCTCCACCATCTCTCCAGAGAAAAGCTACAGCGATGTCCTGGACTCAATAGATAAGAAGCTAACCAGCCTAGACGCCCGTCTGGGCCTGGTTGAGGTTCTCCATAAAGAATTTCAAGCTCTAAGGAAATCCCTGGAGTTCAGCCAACAACAGGTAGCATCGCTCGCTGCAGAAAACCAAACGCTGAGAGACGGTGTAAAGAAACTCACCGAGGGGATGACGCAGCTGTCCGGAGAAAGTAAGAGGATGAAAGAAACTATCTTGGCTATACAGGCCAGGGGAATGTGGGACAATCTTGTTTTTTCCAGGATCCCAGAACAGGCTGAGGACGACGCTAAATCCACCGTCCGAGATTTTCTCCAACATCAGTTAAAGCTCCCAAGTGACACGGTAAAAAACATCACTTTTCACCGCGTCCACCGCCTATGAGGTAAGAAGCCCAACAACAGCCGGCCGCGACCTATTGTTGCTAAATTCGAGCATTACAAGCAAAAAGAGCAGGTCAGAGGCCGGGGCAGAGAGCTGCGGGGAACCAATTACAGCGTTAATGATCAATATCCGAAGGAAATCCTGGATAGAAGGCGCGTTTTGTTCCCAATCAGGAAGAAATATATCAGTGAAGGCACCAGAGCTACAGTAGCAGTAGATAAACTGTATGTTAATGGGCAGCTGCTTGGCTTTATTAGTCATGTAACACTGGCTAGATAAGAGTTGTTTAATCAGTCAACTATAATCTAATGTTAGCACAGCTCTGTAAAGTTGTTTACATTACTCAATGTGGGCGGGGACAGGGCTAAGCCCTGGGATACTGGCTCTTTTTTCTTTTCTCATCTTCACATGTCTATCACCAAATGTCTTTGTCACCCCTTTTTTTCTTCTTTTATCACTCACACACACAAAAATAATTTTTTAAAATAAAATAACTATTTCTTTCTCTCTCACCCTCACCCTTAACACCTTCACAACTTTCTTCTATTTTTCTCTTTCTTATATCTCGGGTTTTGGATTTTCAGTCAGGCAATCCCCAATCACAAACTAAGAATTCACCTGTGTTTATCTGTTTCTATGGTGATATGGACTTTACAACTTTTGTCTCAAAACTATGATTACTCTAAGGTTTGTCACATGGAATGTTCATGGAGCTGGCACCAGAGAGAAAAGAGTTAAGATTTTTAACCAGCTTAAAAGATTGAAGGCAGATGCCGTCTTATTACAAGAAACCCATAAATCTACCTCAGCTGCAGTTGATCTTAAATCCCCTGAGTTTCCTACTGTGTTTTCTGCATGCTATAACTCTAGACAAAGGGGAGTAGCAATATTAATACATAAAAATTTTAATTTTACAGTAATAGATACAGTTACAGATCCAGAGGGTAGATTTATTATAGTAAAACTATCTATACATAACCGAAAGTTATGTATTGTCAGTAAATATGGTCCAAATGTTGATGACCCCTCATTCTTTCATTCCTTCTTCTCTGTGCTCCTTGAACACATGGATTGGTCACTTCTTCTTGGGGGCGACCTTAACTTTGGTTTAAATGAAGAAATAGACAGGCTCAGCACAGCAGGGACTCAGCGCAGCTGGAAATCTATAGATATAGTCAAACAGTAAATGAGCGATTATGGACTTTGTGATGCATGGCGATCTCTTCGCCCCAATGACAAAAAGTATACTTTCTTCTCAAATGTCCACCATTCGTATTCTCGACTGGATTATTTGTTAGTCAGCAGCTCACTGTTGACTGACATTTCAGACATTGAGATACACCCTATAGCTGTTGGCGATCTTGCTCCTGTTTCTCAAACTTTAGTAAATAAAACAGAAACGCCTCAAAGCAAAAATTGGAGATTTAATATATCATTACTTAAGGATAAAGAATTTATTAAATATTTTGAAAAAGAGTGGGCTTCTTATTTGGAATATAATGACCTACATGGTATGTCACCATCCATTCTTTGAGAGGCAGGGAAAGCTGTGATTAGAGGTAAAATAATCTCAATCTCATCAAATAAAAAGAAAATGAAAAAAAAACGTATACAGGAATTTGAAGAAACTATTAATTCATTAGAAGCTTCTCTAGATGAGGAGAGACTAGGCAAAATCTGTAAAGCAAAGCTAGAATTAAATGAAATTATTAATAAACAGACCCAGTTCTTAATTCAAAGACTTAGGATAGAAAACTTTGAACAAGGTAATAAATCAGGTAGATTTTTGGCTAACCAGCTTAGAATTAATAAAGAAAAAACAACTATATCTGCTATTAAAGATCAGACCGGGAATACAGTATATGATCCTGGAAGAATAAACAACACCTTTAAAGAATTTTACAAGGCTTTATACTCACCAGAGATAAACCCATCAGATCATGATGGCTCCAGGCCCAGATGGATTTCCAGCAGAGTTCTAAAAAGAATTCTGAAATATTCTGGCACCAACATTCCACAGAATGCTGCAGGAAACCAAGGAAAATGGCCGACTTCCACTAATTATGAATTCTGCCTACATTAGTCTTCTACTAAAATCAGGTAAAACCCTTTGTTTCCTACCAGCTATCGTCCCATATCCCTTATTAATGTTGATCTTAAAGTAATCTGCAAAGCCCTCGCAAAAAGGATAGAGAAAGTAACTCCTCTTATAATACATCTTGATCAAACTGGTTTTATTAAAGGGAGACATTCATCCACAAATTCACGTAGACTAATAGATTTAATAGATTTTTCTTACTGCAAAAACATTAAAAACTAATATATTATCTCTAGATGCAGAAAAAGCATTTGATAGAGTTAACTGGAAATTCTTATTTGCAACCTTACATAAATTTGGCTTTGGAAATTCTTTTATAAACTGGTTGAAAATATTATACAGTTCACCAACTGCATGTATCAGGACTAATAACCAAACATCATCTAGGTTTTATCTTCAGAGAGGTACCAGGCAGGAATGTCCTCTCTCTCCCTCCCTGTTTGCTATTTTTATTGAACCACTAGCTGCAGCAATCAGGCAAACTCACAATATTGAAGGCATAAAATGCAATAACATAGAACATAAAATCAGTCTTTATGCAGACGATGTATTACTTTTTCTCCAGCATTCACAAACCTCTTTCTCTCAGATAATCGGGTTGATAAACTCTTACTCAAAGTTTCAGATTATTCTATAAATTGGTTAAAATCTACAGTTCTTCCAATCAATTGTTCTGTCCAGAATCCTACTAATACACAACTGTAGTCAGGGAATATTACCTATTTAGGTATCAATGTCTCACCAAGACTGGCAGATTTAATAACGCTAAACTACATCCCACTTTTAAAAAAAGTGTAAGATGACCTTGCTAGATGGAAATCTCTACCCATATCACTTATGGGAAGGGTTGCTTCAATAAAAATGATGGTTTTGCCCAGAATCAACTACTCATTCTCAATGATCCCAAGTAAACCATCACTAGACCGGTTTAGATCTCTGTACTCCTCTATCTCTAAATTTATTTGGAAAGATAAACCCCCACGTATCAGCTTAAAAACACTGCAGAAGACCAAAGAAAAAGGAGGTCTAGATCTACCAAACTTCCATCATTATTTCTTAGCCAACAGGCTCCAATACATATCAAGATGGTTAAAACATAGCTACCTAGACGAGTCCTGGAAAGACGTAGAACAGACACTATGTAATAAGATAAAACTTTCAGACCTACCATTTATTAGCTCAAATATAAAACAATAGGAATGCTTTAAAAGCATAAATATCAGCTCCTCTCTGACAGCATGGTGGGAGTTTCTAAAAATGACAGAGTCCACAATAATCCCATGCAGACGCACACCCATCTGGAATAACCCCGACATCTTGCAAAAAAAATGTATGATAAGTTTCCCAGTCTGGAGGTGCAATGCAAATTGAATACCTGGAACATATATTTGAAGGAAAATACTTTATCCCATTTAATACATTAATTACACAATATGGAATTGATAAAAACAAATTCTTAGAATATCAACAAATTAAATCTATTATTAAAGGTAAATTTAGGCTCAATACAGCTGAATTACAAATTCCAGCAAGAGTTTTAGATTTTCTTAATCTCAACCCCCCAAAATTGCTGTCTAGAATATACAAAACTTTATCTACATTAGATGAATCAATAGCCATCCCTATTTCAAAATGGGAGGTGGATTTATCAGCCAGCTTTGACCAAAACGTCTGGTCTTAGATATGTTTAAGAACCTTTAAAATAACAATAAATCCTCATTTGCAATTAATACAATACAAAATCCTTCATAGAGTACACTATACAGGTCAACGAATGTTTAGGATGGGTTTTACATCGTCTAATACCTGCTTACAATGCACAAGCAATATACCAGATACTTATGTTCATGCGCTTTGGTTCTGTCCACCTGTTAAGAAATTTTGGTGCCAGATATGTGAGGACTTATCAAAGTGTCTGAAATGTAACATCCCACCATCTCCCTCAATTTGCCTGTTAAGAAATTTAAATGATGTCACCATGGACACAAAGTCAGTTCTAATGGTTCACATTGCCTTATGCATCGCTAAGAAAACTATCCTCCTGAACTGGAAAAATAAAAAGGCTCTTAAAATTAATCAGTATAGAAATCTCTTGTTGGACCATATCGGTCTTGAGACGGCCTCTGGCTCTATATCTGATCAATCTCTCTGGGCTCCTTTGATCGGCTCCATCACCTAGTAGGGGTGGGGGGCACTTGGTTTTGTCGTTTGGGATACTGTTGCTGATGTGGGGGTTTTGGGGGTTGGAGGCGTCTGGGGGGGATTCCCTGGGGGTGGGATCACTGGGCGGACTGGGCGCTGGACGTTGTGGCCCCAACCTGGAGTTGGGCTTTGGTGGCTTTGGGTGGTAACTCCTGATGGCTGCATGCAGTGCCTTAGGGGGGTTGCACTGACTGACATGGGTTACTGGCCTGGTGGCCGTGATGCGCCTGGGTAGGGTCTGGCGTGGGCTTGGGGATTTGGGGCTGGACAGCACCCTGAGACCATTAATGTTTGGCTGCTTTTCATCGAAGGCAGTGGGCTCACTCACAATTTTGCCAAAACACACCACCATGATTAAAGCATGGTGCCAAAACATCCTCTGATGGCAGCTTCTTCCAACTATCCAAGAAAAGTATGGTGAAAAACAATGTCCTTTCCAGCATGATGAAGCACTGTGCCATAAGGCCAAAGTGATGACTAAGTGGATCAAGGAACAAAACATTGAAATGTTGGATCCATGGCCAGGAAACTCTCCAGACCTTAATTCAATTGAGAACTTGTGGTCAATCCTAAAGAGGCGAATGGACAAACAAAATCCTATTAATTGTGACAAACTCTAAGCATCAAATACAAAAGAACGAGTCAAGATTTGGTCTAGATGTTTATTAACAGCATGTCACAGCAAATTGCAGAGGTCTTGAAAAAGAAGGGGCAACACGGCAAATATTGACTTTTTAGATAAATACCTGATCTAGTTGTTAATAAAAGCCATTGAAACGTGTGAACTGCTCGTAATTATATTTCAATATATCACAGAAACAACTGACAAAAAGATCTAAAAACACTAAAGCAGCAAACTTTGTGAAAACCAACCTTTGTGTCATTCAACTTTTTGTCACAACTGTAAGGCACAATATTATTCGTACCAGTGGCAGAGTTTGGTTTAGAGTGATTTTTATATGGCCAAAATATTTTGTCTGCCTGGAAGTACCTTAGCATTTGGGTGTGCTTGTACTGAGTCCTGACTTGAGTTTGATTATAGAATCTGTGGAGGGATAAAAGATTAAGTTTATGGCAAGAAGGCTGTCCCACCTTAAAGACTTGGAGCTCTTCACCAAAGATAAATAATCAAAATACCAGTGGCAGTTGGTCTTAAATTGTTATATTTATAAAATAGGTCACACAACACTAAGTTGCCTGTAAAATACTCTTAACCAGCTTAGTGAACAAAACAATTTTATTGACTGAAAACATCAAAGGTAAAAAACAAACAAACATTTTTTTTAATTGCCTTCTCTACAGATTCCTTTTACCAGTGTGTGTCTGTAACTCATGATGAGATCACAGCCATGATGGGTGGAGTCATACTTCAGGTA
The DNA here is from genome assembly GCA_963556495.2 of Valencia hispanica. Taxonomy (NCBI): domain Eukaryota; kingdom Metazoa; phylum Chordata; class Actinopteri; order Cyprinodontiformes; family Valenciidae; genus Valencia; species Valencia hispanica. The sequence continues at coordinate 14,700,443 of OY747714.1, read as the reverse complement.
CACCTCAGTGACATCATAAATGCAGGAACTGATGTTATTGTCAACACAACCAACTTCACTAACCATCAGTCAGGTAAAATATGAATGTTTGATTGGTAAAATCCATAGAACACGACAAATGGATAGTCTTTTAGAGATGCACTTACAGTATGTAGCATTTCTCTATAGATTTTTAATGCTTTATGTTACAACTTCACAGGTGTCTCCAAAGCAATTCTGACAGCAGCGGGGCCAACTGTCTTTGCTGAGTTAACAAAAGGTAAATTTCTCTCTTTGGGACATTTGTAGCTTATGCAACCTCTGCAAAAGAAATCGTTGTTAACAGTATGATTGTAATAATCATGATAATAAGAATTTCTAATTGAGGTATTACTATCCAAAATCTGTTTGATATATCACATTATATCTGCTGTATATATTTACTTTTAGTGGGCATTCCAGCAAACCTCATTTGCACTACAGCAGGTGGGTGGCTTGGATGCAAAGAAATTATCCATGCCAGATTCAAGGGCAGCACTAAGAGGATCCGCGAGACTTGCAAAGAAATCCTCCAGCGCTGTGAGAGCAAAGGATATGGTTCAGTGGCCTTCCCAGCCATTAATACAGGTTTGGAAAATTGGTTGACTTTGTTTTGTTCACTGAACTCTTCTTGTATGAATGCAACCCTGGATAAGCACATTCTATTTGCTATCCATAAACCGATTTCTGTTCCACAGATAATACACAAGACAGTGTCAACTTGTTTTTTAAAATAAGCATAAAATGTTCATAATCTTACATAACAAGTGTCACCTTGCCGTGAATAGACTTTTTACTCTGTGGGTAAGTATTCTGCTTTCCTAAAAGCCATCTCCTGTGTTGTACCAAAAATCAAACTAACCACGCAATTCACAACTGCCATCCTGTATGCTTTCCAAGAGCTTTCTGAAAATGTAAAGATGCAGTTTCTTCAAATGTGCACTGCTGAGTATATGTAGAAATAGCATCAAGGCACTCAAATTAATGGTGAAAAGGACATCACGTCAACTTACAAATCGAACCAACATAGCCGTGCCTCCTGAAAACTATTAAAAACCAGAACATCTTCCCAGGTCTGGACTTAAGAAAGATGCTTTCTTTTCCTAGTTACAAAAAACATACCCCTGTAGGACTCTAATATTAGCCGCAAACAGGCTGTGCCTATTCTACACCCCCTCACCTTTTAATGCCACCCATGTTGCTGATATCAAGAAATGGCACTATTTATCTTTGACTTTTGCTGCTCTAGGTGGCAACATGTTGGTTTAGCTCTCTAATATTCATTATAATTAGTTCTCCACAAAATATTCTTTGTTTCATCATTGAAGCATTGCTTTTTTTTTGCACCATAATTCCCTCTTGGTTTGATTGTGCTCTGTTCTACAATTGTAAATTGCTGAATAACATCTCAAAAGCTCCAATATCACTTGAACTATGGCACCAAATTTGAGATGTTTGCAAAATGATGTGTTGTGGATGCTGGACAAGAACAAGGATGAGGGAAACAAATAACTTTATACCTCACTTTTCCATTAATCATAGTGGGTAGTGTCATATCTTCTGAAAACAAAACAGATTCAACTCCTTCAAGCACAAATGAGGACCCAGCCAGTGTATGGCGAATGCAGTATTATGTTTTTCACAGAACATGGCTGCAGGAACATATCCCTTCAACGCATGGCTTTCTAAACATAAAGGTAGGGTAGACAGAGGTTTTAAGAGGAACAGCAAAGACAAAGGAGTTGGGATTAGCAATGCCTGTCAACAATAGATTGTGTAATCCCAAATGTATTACTGTGAAGTGTCATCTCAGAAGCCGAGAAATGTAATTTTTATCAATTTGTTTCCATATTATTTACGAAGAGAGTTCACTAGTGTTGCTTTGGCAAGCAATTACATTCCCCTGTCCGCTCTTGGTAACACTGCATATGATCAGTTCAATTGTCGCTAAGATGCAGACACAACACCCCAATGCATGTGCGGCATTACCTGTTGATCTTAATTATGCCCTACTCTCTGCTACATTTCCAATGTTTCAACAGTTTGTCAGTTGCTTTAACAGAGAAAACAAAATCTTGGATTTGTTTATACAAAATTCACGGATATATACAGCTCTAAAACAAGATCTTATCCTAATAAATCAAATTATGATCTTGTCTTTCTCTGCTCAGAGAATAAACCCCTTATTCAGAAATATGTCAAAGACTTTTTGTCATGGGAAAAGAAGTAGAGGAATAGAAATACCTAATTTTTACATCTGAATGACAGACAGGACTGAGGACATCAGCATCATAAACTGTTTAAAGAAACTTGAACACACTTGGTTACAACATTTAATTTACTTTTTGGATTTGAATATTTTTTTAATTAAACTAAATTGCTCATCTAGGCTGCAGTTAATATTTTATGTCAGGGAAAGAATTTGTGAATGCCAAACTAAATGTCAGGATTTAGGGTTGTTTGGTTTTCTCCTGTTTGTATTTCTTGTCATTCCTGTTTATTTCTGCTTGGCTTTAGTTATTATTCTCCGTATCAGTTTCTTTTTAGTAGTATTTTTACTTCTGATTAGATTCTTCAGTTGTGATTTTTCCTTATCACAGTTTATATGTATAATTATGTTTTGCGTGTTTCCCTGTTTGTGTTCACTCCTCCCTTGCTCCCTCCGTGCTATCATCTGTCTTTCTCAGCCTGTCTCCCTGGTCTCCTCTCACAGCTGTAACCTTTTTTAATCAGCTAACTGCTCTTTATGCCGTAATCAATTCCCCCAGTATTTTGGCTGCTCTCTGGCATTCATTCTCTGTGGGATTCCACTGTTGCTTACCCTTTGTTTCTGTGTGATTCAGCTTATACTCCAAATCATGTTTCCCTCCAAGTTTTTGTAAGCCTCCTTTTTTAAATAAAACTTTTCAAATCACCACCAGTGTGGCTCTCTGTGCTTGGGTCCTTAAACAAATCCTTAAAACTAGGACACTGAAATTTTTTTATTTAATTTATAAATCTGATATAGTGCTACTTCTGGTGAAAGAAAGCTGTAATGTTAACCATTTAAATGGAAACACAGCTAATAATCCCATGTTAAATGACATGTGTCTGTTCATCCTTTCAGGACAAGCTGGTATGAACTCTGTTGAAGCTTGTAACGCAATGCTGGATGGTTTGGACTCAGCTATCAAGGACATGAAACCATATTATTTATCACTTATCCGCATTATCATGCTGCGAAAACAGATCTTTCAGGTTTTTAGGTTAGATGGCGACTCAATAGCAGTCATACTATATATTCTTTGGGCTATGATTAATTTTTTGATCTCCTGTAATGTTCTGACAGATCAGAGCTGGAGAGTCGCTGTCAGCAGGAGGTTCTCAACCACCTGAGCCTATCAGGTTTGTTTTCAACTCATACTGTTTTCTTAAGTGAATGATTTTGAAGTACATAGTTTTTTCTAAACAAAAAAGGATAAAAAACATTTAATTTCAGAATACCATTCAGTCATAAAACAATTAAACATCATTTAAACAAAAGGTAATTCGAAATATTTCACAGAAAAAAATTAAAAAGGCTCTAAGTGAATTATATATACATATGACAGTACCTAAAAAAACAACAAAACCATCATCTATGTATGCATTGTCGCCCTCTTATCTGAAATTGGGTGGAGGGAAACAAAGCAAACCAAAGAAATGTTCAGATCTATAAAACTTTCAGTATGCACAGCTGCACGCAATTTCTGCTTTATAAATCACACCCTCCCTAAAAATGTGCTCAGGTGATTTTGGATCATATCCATCCTCCTACACACCCACTTTCTACCATAAATGGTTAATGCAATACATAAAAAATACATCTAACACCAGGCCCGGTTCAACACATAGATCTAATAGGACTGCTTTAGTGAATCTAAATGGGCTGATCATCATCGTGGGCAGGGAAATCTCTAAAAATTCCCCCCATCCAGATGCTGCTTTCGTGGTGTTTTCTGCGCTGGAAGCCCAAATTACGTACAAATAAACAACTAAATACTTGGAATTGTTTAAGATGTGGGCCCTGAATCTGTAATCTATGGAAGTTTAACGGTTTGAATGGAACTATGGAAATAATTTAACTTTTAAATGATATTCTAATTTTATGGAAAGGGACTGTATATATATATATATCGATAATAAAAATATATGCATCATGGCAATCATTGACATACATAAGGATCATACAGCAGCCAAACTAATGCTTTAAAGTCTACGTTAGTCATATAATGTTCTTTTTGTTCTTTTTAAAAGAAGGATGCAGTTTCACTGTGAGTTTGTTGGAAAATTAAGTGCATCATCAGGGTGGTAAAAAAATAGAATACACATGTATCAATCTACCTCATCAGCTGATTTGGCCAAAATTTACGTTTAGGTTGTGTGACTTCTTCTTTGGCGTTGAAGTTACCTGCACATTGGGAACCTTTGATTGGACAGGACTTTAAAAAGGTAGAGTTAGAGCCTTACTCATCTGAGTATCAGGAAGTAGCCAACGGGTTCCATAAAACTGCTTCCTACAACATTCACAAAGTAGGTTTGCTTACACAAAAAGGTAACAAAAATATGACCACAAAACAAAATGTGACTAACTTTTGTGGGCTCAGATTGAGCGAGTGCAAAATGTCTACCTGTGGCATGCCTTCAGCGTCTGCCGGTGCCATATACGTTCTAAGAACGGTGAAGCAGAACTGGGTGAAAAGTTGCTCTACCATGGCACATCTGCGGCATCATGCAAATCCATTGAAAGAGATCGATTTGACAGGAGTTATGCGGGGCAACATGGTAAGTAGAGTAGAAACTGGATTCTGAACAAAGATACTTGATGCAAAATGACTTGTATGCAATTTGCTTACAGCTGCGACTTATGGAAAGGGGGTGTACTTTGCCGTCAAAGCAAGGTACTCAGCCAACAAGTACTCCCCAGCAGACAAATCAGGCCTAAAACGACTGTATGTTGCTCGAGTTCTTACTGGCCGCTACACAGTTGGTAATTGCTCCATGATAGCCCCCCCTCCTCGAGGTCCAGAACCTACTGACTGCTTTGACAGCTTGGTAAACAACCAGCAGCCCCCCACCATCTTTGTTATCTTCCATGATGACCAGGCCTACCCAGAGTACCTCATCACCTTCAGCTGAGGAAGAATGAGGAAACATGGATCACCCAACTTCTTTCTCAATAATGTTAAGTTTGATTTGGTGATATGTTAAAGTACCTATTCGATTTATAAACTATGTTAATGTTGTTTATTTAATCTGAGGAATGTACATTTCTGAGCATCACAACTGTTTTGTTATACAAAGCTTTGCACTAATTGAAACAAATCTTAAACTGAGGTTAAACTGCTGCTTTTACTAATAATTTTACAGTATGAAAATCTAAAACTGCGTTTAAAATATATGCGTAAACTAGCTATATTGATATTTGAAGTGCCTAAATGCAAAAGTGCTTCTGTCTACCTGCCCAATATGCACTACCAGAAACATATTCTGCAGTTTAAGCTGATTAACTAGCCTTACAAAATACTACACTGTATTTTGTTTTGTATACCACTTAAACCCTCAACAACTTCTTACTCATAACAACATTCCCCTTTTCTGTGCCACTAATCTGATTAAAAATTGCACACTTGGATTCTGCCTAGCTATGCCTAACATTTGCTTTTGATACTAACTAAACCAACCAATTCAACAGTTAAAGAGATACTCACCCCCTTCCAGAGTTCTACTCGACCAAAAATGTGGCAGAAAAAAGGCGTTGTCTGGTGGACCGAGGAATGCGTTGGGGGGGGCTGGGCGGCGTCAACACTTCCTTGGCTTTCCAATTCCAACTCGCTACTGAGGTGTGGCCGAGACTGGGCATGAATTTGGACACAACCTATAAACAGCGGCATGATGGCTGTCGTCCGTTTCCCCCGCTGTCATCAGAAACCTAAGCTGGGCCAGTAGCGATGCCCAATTCAAATTCAAGTGCAGTGTAACGTTTTAACCTGAAGAGGACACTCCACTAAGGGTTTTTGGTGCTAAATTTATATTTTTACTAAAATGTTCTAAAATACATAAAATAATGACCAGACATGTAGATAGCACTATTAGACACTCATCTATACAGTTTATCAGCAAGAAAAAGTTGATTTGGGGGTGAGTTGCACTTTAACGTGATTGCCTTCCATTTATGAAGTGGGAAAAACATGCCGATCACGACATTGTTTTTCTCATGAGGCTATTGGAATGCAATTCACACAATATGTCAGTATCAAACCAACGTAATCCACACAACGAAATCAAAACTAATTAGTCCATACAGTAAGTAATGTGTAAGAAAGTTGAATGCCACAGGGAATGTGTGTTAAACGTGCTTTGCGACTTTGATCTAACATTGAGAAAAGCCATTTTTGGTATTAAAAACTTCAATAAATCGTACATTGAGACCCTTGTTAATGTCATTGCTCTTGTGTGATTTTAATTGATTCTTCCACTGTGAAAGTTTGAAAGTGTGGTGATATAATTTTCTTCCCATTGATGTTGAATTGCATTCCCCTTAGATTCAAATTCAAAAATACTTTATTGGTCCCACTAAATATTTATTTGCACATTAGCTAAATATTTAGCTCGGAACTAAATATTTAGTTTGAAGCTAAATATTTAACTAGCAACCTTAGCTTGCTAAATTAATAGATAACATGGTGAAAATATGACTTTGAAATATGAAACCCCGTTTTCTTCTCGTTAGAGTAACTCAAATGATTTCTCTAAATTTTTTTACACTGTGCAACTTCACAAACTGCACCCCATATCAATGTCCTTGTTCAGGTAAATATAACAATAAACCACCTAGATTATAAGGTATGGAACTCAGTTTTATTCTTTACATGCTTTTGACTTAGTACCACATTTTTGCACAGCATCATCACTCTGAAATATGCACACACAACTAAAGTAAGAAGATGAAGAACTTGTGTGTAGGTTGTGTTGTTTTCCCAGAAATTCTGTATTCAATAAGCTTGGGCACATAACAAAATGGTCCCGTGCAAATACAACCACATTCCTAATTTGCAGTGAGATTTGCCTAAGGAGAGTTGTAGAGTGAAAAAGGGAGGATAAATGCGATACTCAGCAGATGCAAGAGTTGACAACCCTGAAAAAATATGTCTGCAACCATTGTTCTCCGGATGTTTTACAACCAGGTTGGAAAGGGCTTTGAATGGATATTTGTTGAGGTCATCAATTGAAACTAGACCCATCCATCCATCCATCCATCCATCCATCCATCCATCCATCCATCCATCCATCCATCCATCCATCCATCCATCCATCCATCCATCCATCCATCCATCCATCCATCCATCCCATCTATCATATGCAGGGTTGCAGGGGAAGGGTAACTCCAGCAGTCATCATGCAAGGGGCGGGATACACTCTGAACAGGTCGCCAGTCCATTGCAGGGCAACACAGAGACACAGAGGACAACCATGCCCACACACACACTCACACTCATACCTAAGGGGAATTTAGAGAGACCAACAGTCATGATTTGGGACCGTGGGAGGAAGTCAGATTATCTGGAGGAAACCCACGCATGCACAGGGAGAACATGCAAACTCCACGCAGAAAGACTTCAGGCCCGGATTTGAACCCGGAACCTTCTTGCTGCAAGGCAACAGTGCTACCAGCTGGGAAACCCTAAAACTAGACCCTCGAATCTTAAATGTTACTGATAAAGAGCAAGTTGGCTTTCTAAGTACCAACAAGTTTCAGCTATTTTCTTGTCTTGCAAGGGGTTTTTGCACTTATTTTCTTTAATTCAATTCAATTCAATTCAAAAATACTTTATTGATCCCATTGGGGAATTAAGTGTTGTTGTAGCTCATACAATGAATTCTTTAAGGGGTCGTTGTAGATCATGATGTGTTTATGTGTTCAGTACTTCTCACTAACTCCATTTTACTACAAATAATTTCATTCATGGCTTTATGTAGTTAGGTATCTCTGTAAGTGTTGATTACTTGGGTTGTATGGTAGAAGATGCGTAGAAATTTTACCTCGTGTAGATGTCACTTGCTGAACAAGACTTGGGAAAAGCCTTCATTATGATAATACTTTGGGTTAAAATGTTCTCTTATTCCACAGACACTGCTCCTGAGATTGTGAAATTGCAGTATCTATTAGGTGTTTTTACAAATGTTTGTACATTAAAATTTCATCGTTTTAAACAATGCTTTTTCTGATTTTGCTTTGGTAGTACAGTGTTAGACTTAATTCAAGATCAGTTGTAAACTTAAAATGGCCCATGGGGTTGACTGTGGCTCAGTAGGTAGAGTAGTTGTCTTGCAATCCTGTTACATGTTGATGTGCCCCGGGGCAAGGCACTTAACCCCAAGTTGCCTACCGAGCTTTGTATGAATGTGTGCACATTTGTGAGTGCAAATGGGTGAATTTGGCTACAGTGTAAAGTATTTGAGTGGTCAGTATGACTAGAAAACCACTGTACAAGTTCAGTCCATTTACCATTTAAACTGAACACAACCTTGTGTTTTGCCTTACTGAGAATATTTTACTACATATTTGAACGACCTTTATTTTGAAGGTTTGTCTCTTAGAATGCAAACTAGTTAGTTTAGCTAGATTAGTTTTGGAGTTAGTATTAATATGTTGTCACAAACAGACGTACTAACTCGTGGCTGATGACATCAAGATGGTTTGACCACTGCTTTCTAGTATGATGATTTTTAAAGAGTTGGAACGAGTGATATATAAGGATGTAGCCTACTGTCGATATCTAAATATGCCTAATATCTTAGGCACAAGCTACTTAAGTCTTTCTAGATTTCTTGACATTAAATAAAAAACAACGCAAACTGTTACAAAACCTGATTAGTTTTCGTTTGACTGGAAATTGTAGCTTTTTTTAAGCCAATGTTTTCAGAATGTTTTGATTGTACTTTTGCTTTGTGCCTATTATATTTGTTGTCGAGGGTTGAAGACTGGCCATATCTCCAGCTTGCAGCAGCAAGATGGTGTCGTTAAATTCAAGGATGGGGGTGACTTTGAGCTTTGAAGATGACTTTTTATTTTATTTTATGATTCCACATTTTGCATGTGCTACAGAAATACAACTCGATGCATTAATTAAAAAAAAAAATTTTTTTCAACAATTGTAGGCTTTGTTATAGTTTTTTAATAAAAGGCTGTATGAAACTTAAATAAATATAATCAAAAATGTAAAATGTAAAAATTAAACACAGAAGACCCACAATTTGCATAGGATCGCCTAAGAGCTAAAATATTTATTTATTTATTTATTTATTTATTTATTTATTTATTTATTTATTTATTTATTTATTTATTTATTTATTTATTCTGAAGGTTCATCACTGCTATGACTTTCAAGAAAAACGAGTCGTTATCAATTAGTTGCTTTTCCTCTTTCATCATAGTTTGTATTTTCCTGACCGCACACGGTGAAATTCGCACCCAAGACCTGTTTGCAGAACTTCCATCCTTCTACATGCCGACCCCTGACCAACAGGCGGCGCAAATAAGTCAACTCGCCCTAAAGGATGCAAGACGGGTTCTGCGCTCTTGACAACTCATTTATTTTTCTTCTTTCGTAATTATTTAGATTTTTTTCAGATTTCCTAAATCACTTAAAGATCTTAAAGACCTCATCTGTCTGAACCAAAGTCAAAGAAAGAGGATCAAAACCTGCTTCCGGGTTTGGTGTCGTTGAATGGAGTAGAGTCCGCCCCAGAGACAAGAGTTAGGGAGAAGAGAGAGAGAAGGTAAGAACCCGAATCCACTCCCAAACCTTTAGCTAGACGTGTCTCTCGTGGAGCTTACTTAGTGCTTTCCATACTTTAAAATAAACAAAAAACTTTTTGCTTTATATTTGCATTTTTGTTATTATGCGTCTAATATACGAAGCTGAAGTTAGCTTCCGATTCGCGGCTTCCGATTCGCAATATGTGTAAAGGGCAATTCCACTGAATCTTTGCTGACCTAGACCACATTAAACGAGGTCCTGATCAAAAACTACAATACTTGGACTCTTCAAATCTGGACTGAAGTGTTCTACACAGCATGTAGATTCATTAAAACACAGTTTGTGATTTGTGAAACCTTTATTCTATTTGTGAAAATGCAAATTAGGCTCATTTTATGATATGACGGTTAGAAATAGGCCTACTGTGCTCTCTGTTTTGCAACCCGTGCGCACGGATTACTTAACTGTCCTCTCTGTTTTTGATAGGCAATAGCCTACGTGTTATAACGTTAGGCTACTACTATTGTAAAAACGTGAAACATATAACTTCATGGTTTATTGTAAAATCGTGAAATGTAGCTACTTAAAAGTGATAGATTTTATTGTAAAAACATGAAACTTTTTAGTCTACTTAAGTTTTGTGATGAAAAGGGGATAAACCGTGTTTGTCTTTGAATGATTAAACATGCAGCCTCGATCAGAGAAATATTAAATCGACCAAATGGGATAAGATGTACTTCCTACTAGGCTGAGACATGGAGAATGTTGAAGCTTGGATGACACTGATCATGTTGGCATAGCACCTTAAACCAGACAGTAGCCCACGTCTTTGTGTCGGTAACCTACATGACATAGCGGGCGGAAAGTGGACCCAAAGCGGAAATGCAATTTATTTAAACATTTTATTTAAAAGAAGCAAATGGTAAAGTCCAGGCGTTTGTCGTTCCTTGATGACAAGGTGGGTCAGCAGCAGGACGGAGTGGCAGACGAATAAACCGGAGCTCCTAACGGCGGGTCTGCTGCAGGGATTACTGAGCAGAGAGGGACAGCCTGGGTCACGGTGTTTTTTATTTGCTGCAATAGATGGATAACTTCAATTGCCTACATACTGTGCTGCACACAGCGCAATAAAATAAAAGATGAGAGTTAATTATGTCAGCTAGATCCAGGGTGGTTTATTTAAAACGTGTTTTAACATTTACCCAATTTATACGTTTACATTTCTTTTTGAAAGAAAACCTGTTTGAAAAGGAGTAGGCGGGAGTATAAATTAATGTGTTGTAGGCTACACTAATATTGCGGGTTAACAAATTGTTGACTGTTTTTCCCACAATGTCAGGTTGATCCACAAGAACAAAAGATCAGAACAAAACAACACCACATATGTATGGTGTATGACAATGTCACGACTATTCTGGTTTGAACTGCTGTTATTCCGATTTGAATGAGCCCATTCAAATATGTAGGCTATATAATGTTTGGGTAGACTGTAGGAAATGGACATAATCTTAAAGAACTAAAGTAATATTGATGGAAATGTTAAAATATCCAACACATGCATGCAGTGCAGTATATTTGCCCAAAAAATCCAAACATGAACCTAATTTGCATTTTCAAAAAAAAGGTAAAGGTTTCACAAATCACAAACTGTGTTTTAATGAATCTACATGCTGTGTAGAACACTTCAGTCCAGAATTGAAGAGTCCAAGTATTGTAGTTTTTGATCAGGACCTGGTCTAATGTGGTCTGGATGGTAAAAATATCATAAAATGAGCCTAATTTGCATTTTCACAAATAGAATAAAGGTTTCACAAATCACAAACTGTGTTTTAATGAATCTACATGCTGTGTAGAACACTTCAGTCCAGATTTGAAGAGTCCAAGTATTGTAGTTTTTGATCAGGACCTCGTTTAATGTGGTCTAGGTCAGCAAAGATTCAGTGGAATTGCCCTTTACGCATGTTGCGAATCGGAAGCCGCGAATCGGAAGCTAACTTCAGGTTCGTGTCTAATATTGGGCTATAGTTTTTTCCTGTTGATGTTTAGAAGCACAATCGCTGTCCTAGGTTTCACTTTCGCTTCAGTTCACCGACGAAGCAAGTAGCCTACACACTTGTTAAGAACCCGGTGTTCTAACAACGTCTGAACCAGAAGAGCGAGAGCCCGATCAAAAAAAGAAAGCGGCGTATTGATGCTTATGTACGACATTTTTCTTTATTGAACATTTAGTTGAGTAAATATAACACAACGTAAATATAACCGTAGTAGCTACATCATACGTTTCTATCACATTTCCTGCATCAAATAAGTAAGTAAACTATTTACTATTTATGTATGGAGCTTGAGAAAGAAGAACTGGAAAAACATGAAACTGCTGCTCTCTGTTTAGAGTCTTTTCCATAGAACAAGGATGTTCATTTGACCTCTTTACATTATTTCACTGACACTTCTTAAGAGGGGACAGTCACTTGTTATGGTTATGTGTGTTTTAATATAAAAATATGACAGAAGAATTCTTACTGTCTTTTCGGCCTCAGCTAAGCAAAGTGTCCTACAGAGATCTGAGCATGTGCTAATGTTTGCGGTGGTACACAATCTAGTCAAATCTGAGTTTGGGAAACCTTTAAGAATAAACGGTTTTGTTTGCAAAAAACAGGGCAACGTCTAAAAGAACCCAAACTAGTTACTTTAAAGATATGTGGTGGGTTTATACGACGTAGTTCAACTCCTTAGAGGAAAGCATTAAACAGCAATAACTAGGAATATATTTTAAACAATATAAAATGTTTCACATATTTGTAACAGGGCTGTGTCAGAGTAAACCTTCTAGTTAAAAGATAAAACTCTGACAGCTTTGCAGCTATTTGGGCCCAAGCAAAACAAGACAGGACAAAGGCCCACTGAAATGCACACATGAATTCATTTTTGGCTCCAAACAAATAAGCAGCTATTTATTTTTTTTAAATTTTTTTTGGGGGGGGGGGGTCACTTTGATAGAAATCAGGTAGTTTGTTGATTAATTTGTAAACATAGAAATTATTGAAATTAAAAAATGGGCATGGAAAAAAATTCCCAAAGCCCCCCCCCCCCCCCCTCCACCCCCGCTCCCGGTTGTAAAAATACATCCCCTAATGACCATCTCCATGTTTGACTTAGAGTGAATGTGGTTTTGAGGTGGTGTTCTTCAAATCTGGGAATAAACTGGGAAGACACACACACACACATATACACACATATACACACATATATATATATATATATATATATATATATATATATATATATATATATATATATATATATATACAATGGTGGGCACATTGACCTTGGCCGGGGAAGATGGAGTTGAACTTAAAACTTATTGATTTCACAGGACATTCTTGGACTCTCAGCTGAGTCTGAAACTATTGTCAGTGTGCATGAGGTCTTAGCAAAATCATACTGACAGTAAACATTGGTGAGGACAGTGAGGATGTGACAGGTTTCCTAGGGCAATAAGTACCAAGTATTTGGTATTTCAGATGGCTGTTCCTGGGCAAGAAGCAGCAAGTGGAGCCACTACTGGAGCTAGTGTCCAAGTAGAGATTCTTCTAGGAACAATTGAGAACCAGCAGGTAAGAAACTATACATTCATGTCAAAGCTGTGTTAATAAACATCTAGATACTGTATTAAGGATGATTAAGATGGTAAAGTGCAATGTGTTACACTCTAGTTTAAAAATGCTGATAACATTCATTTTAGTTCTTCGGTAGTTGAAAATCTTTATTTTCCTTGTCTAGGCGGATGCCCTTGTATCTCCTATGGTTAGCCATGATCCTCTCTCTACTCGCATTGGAAAGGCTTTGAGTGACATGACTGGCAAACAGCTAAAAGAAAAGTTTCACAAGGAAGCAGGAGAGGCAACTCTGCCAGGTGAAGCAGTTGTGGTCGAAGGGTTACCTGGTCTTAAATGTAAATCAGTCATCTACGTCAATCTACTCTGTTGGGATAGTAACCAACATGGAACTGCAGTGCAGGTGACCAATATATTTCAAAGACAAATTTGCAGTTACTGTGTCTTTCTCGAAGCTACAACAGCCTGTCCTTGCACCTTCTAGGCGCTGAGGCAGGGAATCAAAAAGATTCTGGCTTTTTGTAATGTCAGAGCCTATAGTTCAGTAGCAATTCCAGTTCTTGGGACTGGGGCTCTCCTACGTTTTCCGCACAACATCGCTACCAAGATTATTCTTGAAGAGGTTGGTGTATACGGACAAAACTTTGCCAGCAGATCACCCTTCCTAGTTCAAATCATTGTTCACCCAAAGGACCAACAATCAAGCCAGGTTTGAGAAATAGTATCACTTCTGTTTAAAAAATATTAAGCTTACATCACATTTGGGTTTTTATAAGTGTAATAATATGTTTTACTTTATCTTTACAGGCCTTTCACTCTGCCCAGGGGATATTGCGTCAAAAAGGTTTCATAAGCATTGTTGATCCAGCCGAAGGTTGTTTTATCTTATTTTTTTCAAGATACTATGAATTCTATCCATTTTTAATGTAGTGCCAAACTCTAACTTTACATCATTTTATTTGGCCAAATAACCTAGTTGATTGTTATGGGGGAACCATTTGCAAACAGAAAGTAGTTTGGATAATGGTAAAATTCATGATAATGCATGCAGTTCTTTTATAAATCACCACAAAGCAACAATCATGTGCCTCCTTTCCGTCTCCATGTGTTTTAATCAAAGGACCTGTACATTGAGTGGGTTGAAACCAACCTGCCTCTGTTATGCCCCTGACTCCATTTGCAGCGTTGTCACAGCCACTCATCAGCTGACTTTTATAAGGAAAAGTCACCTTTATGGGTTAAAGAAATTATGTATTGATGACCATTAGTTTGGTTTTTCATTCCATTCACATATTAGTGTTTGTGATTGCATGCATAGATTCTAGCGAGGATATTGCACATTCTTGTCTTCTTAATTTTAACTATCTCATCTTTCTCAGATCAGATAAGTTAGGTTAAGTTAGATTGTTTTCACGCCCGATTGCCTGGTAGACTCGGTTCGATTGGGGACCAAAATTGCAACATTGTTGCTTTTCTTAACCTTTTGAGCAACATGTTTACATGTTTGGTTGCATTTACCCAGAATTTCCTGAACTATTCTCCGGTTTGTGAGCTTCCCCCGGCCCGCTTGGCATTCAGGTATGCAGTCGAGCCGCACCAGAGTTTACTTCAACCGAGCCGAAACCTAGGCTTTTAGGCGGACCAGAGTTTGCTTTCTTTGCCCGCACCAGAGTTCGATTGTGCGTTCACACCTTACCATACGAACTGGACTGTCTGGGCAAATAAATTAGAGTCCGATTAAAATGGACTGAACAGGGCTGTTGTGCATGCACCCCTGAGCTATCTACTGTACATCTGTCTTGGTGTAGGTTTATGTCTATGGTTTCCACAAAAATGTATATTGTGGAATGCATACTGAAGTGGCGACCCTTAAAATTTAGAGATGCCATATTCATATAATACACAGAACAAAGTGGGAAGGAAAACACACTGACAGTTTAATGTAAAAAATATCAGATTTAAATGAAAGAACATGAATTGTTTTTGTTTCCATCTCTACAGATTCATTTTACCAATGTGTGTCTGTAACTAATGATGAGATCACCGCCATGATGGGACGAGTCAAACTTCAGATCCTCTGCGATGACATCGTAAATGCAGGAACGGACGTTATTGTCAACACAACCAACTTTATGAACCTATGGTTTGGTAATAATTGGAATATTTATTTAGTAATATAGGCCTGCATAGAAAATAACAAATGCTTTCAGTGATTTCTTTATATAGCATTTCATCATGTCTTTCATTCTTACTGCTATATGTATTTTATGAACTCCAAAGGTGTTTCCAAAGCCATTCTGACAGCAGCAGGCCCAGCTGTCCATGATGAGTTAACACAAGGTAACCCCCGTAAACAAAAATATTACTAATGCATTTTTCAAATGTTTCTAGCTTATGAATCTTTGTTTTAGAGCATAATCAGTTGATTCTAATTTACTTGTCACTACTGCAAAACTGTGTGTGGTCCATAAACATTTGGACAGAGATAACCTTTTTCCAATTTTGGTCATGTACATTACCACAATGAAGTTTACTTGAAAGAAAAAAAACCTGCATTTGGAGTTCAGACTTTAAGCTTTAATTCGGTGGGTTGAACAAAAAGATTCAATGAAAATGTAAGGAACTCAACCCCTTCATGTTTAGGGCTCAAAAGTAATCGGACCACATTAAACTGTAAATAGAAAGAAAATGAAAAAGTATCATTTTTTTAACACTTTGTTGAAAACCCTTTGCTAGCAATGGCAGCCTGAAGTATTCAACTCATGGACACCACCAGACCCTGGGTTTCCTCCTTATTATTGCTCTGCCACACCTTTACTGCCCCACCTTTCAGTTAGTGATTGTTTTGCATCTTTCTGTCCCACGCTTCGTCTTAAACAAGTGGCTTGGTCAATCAAAAATATTTCACTCCTTTGCTTTAATAAATTCATGGGTTTCTTGGGCTGCATGTTTTGGGTTAATGCATTATGAAACACGTTGACTTTATTTAGCTATATTTTAACATAAAGTATCAGTCTCATACAGTCTCTCAACGTCTCAATTAAGCCACCTGCTTCTGTCCTGTTTTACATAATCAGCAAACACTAATATCCCAGTGCTGTTAGCAGCTATTTATGCCCAAGCCATCACACTAATTCTGCCATGCTTTACAGATGCTGTGTTATGCTTTGGATTATGAGCTGTTCCACGCCTTCTCTGTATCATTCTAGTGGAGATTGATCTTGCATTCATCAGTCCAAAGCATGTTCTTTCAGAACTTGGCTGACTTTTTTTTTTTTTTTTGCAAAGTCATGTCTAGTGTTTTTCTTACTTGAGGCTTGAGTGGCTTGCACCTTGCAGTGAACCTCTGCTGCATTTACTTCCATGCAGGCTTCCTTTCATGGCTGACTTGGATGTTGATACGCCTACCTCCTGGAGAGTATTGTTTGCTTTGTTTGTTCACCATGGAAATGATTCTGCAATCATCCACTGCTAACTAGGTCTTTTTGCATTGCTGACTTTACCGGGGGCTTTCATTCTTTCTCAGGATGTTCCAAAGTGTAGCCTTTCTGTTCTGGGAGCCAAACAATAGATTGTTTCACGTGCGTGGACCACATGTCTGTTCACAGCAAAATCTTCCATAAACAAGCACCGCACCTCAAATCAACTCCAGGCCTCTTACCTGCTTGATTAATAATGACATACCAAAGGATTTCCCCACAACTGCTCATAAAACAGTCTTTGGGTCAATTGTCCAATTACTTTTGTTTATCTTTGTATGCTGATATCCTCAAATAAAAGTTGAGAGTCTACACATTATATCCATGTTCATTATACAACTATAACTTTGCTTTTGCTTTTAGTTGGGATTCCAACAGACCTCATCTGCACAACAGCAGGCGGGCAGCTTGGATGCAAAGAAATTATCCATGCCAGTTTCAAGGGCAGGACTCGGAGGATCCGCAAAACTTGCAAAAAAATCCTGCAGCTCTGTGAGAACAAAGGATTTGGCTCAGTGGCCTTCCCAGCCATTAATACAGGTTTGTAAAATTGTTTTGTTTAGTTAGATTTTATTAATTCTTGCTTACAGTAGTTAATTCATAAAGTGAGAAAAAAAAAGTACAAATATTAGGGCTAAAATTAACATGTTTAGAACCTGAGTTCTACAACCTCAGGTAGGAAAGAAAACCCAACCAGCTATTTTAACCATGTAAATAGAAACATACTGTGGATCATAATAGCATGTGAACTTACCTCTGTTTGTTCACCCTTTCAGGACAGGCTGGTATGGAATATGGTGAAGCTTGTAAAGCAATGCTGAATGGTATGGCCTCAGCCATCAAGGACCTGAATCCAAATTCTCTATCACTGATCCGCATTGTCATCCTACAACAACCCGTCTTTCAGGCTTTCAGGTTCGATGTTGACTCCAGAGCAGTGATGCTATGTTGTACTTTTAGTCACGATGCGTTGTTTTAATATTGTACTGTTGTAATGTTCCAACAGATCAGAGCTGGAGAGTCTCTGTCAACAGGAATTTAAAAGATGCTTCAGCCTTAAAGGTTTTCTTTACATTATCTTTAGCAAACCATTTTGACACAAATTCATTTTTCACCCACTCTTAACAGTCATATAACGAACCTAGTAACAATGAGGTTTTCACAAAATTTATATAGCAAATAGTTTTGTTTATATAGCACGCTTTCAGCAACAAGGGAATTCAAGATGGTTTGGGGGATTAGGGGAACAAACGAAAACAGAAAAGAGTTGCACTGAAGTCATAAACGAATATTAAAAGATGTGAAACAAAAAGGCAATTCAAAGTGCTTTACAGAAAAATAAAACATTGAATGACATCAATTAAATGAATTGCATCAAAGTATACATATTACGTTACAAGAAAAATGCCTGAGTCTATGCATTCTCTTCTATTTATCTGAAATTGGGTTGAAAAAAATAACTGTTGGAAGAGGAACACCCAGCCAACACTGCACTTCATTTTAGAAGGTATATAAGTTTCTCCAGCAAGTTCTGGATCTAATTCATGGCCCCCTTCTAATGGGACATACCTTAAAATAGGGCTGGGGGATATGGCCTCAAATCAATATAATGATATATTGAGCAGTTCACCTCGATAACAATAAATGGACGATAACTACCCCACCGCCAAAATAAATATGTTTTTTCTCTAGATGGGGCAGTGGCTTCTCCTACCCCCTTCAATATTCGTCACTGTGGTCACCTCATTTGCATAAGGTGCATGAAATTGTAATGGATGCTGTAGGAATATTTTTTTAAATAACAGTTTTTGCTAAATTATTTTGTAAACCATTAATGGCTGTATGGTTGGGGTGGAACTGTTATAAGGTTTTGCCTTTTGAATATGTTTTCGAGTTGTTGTGTTTTTTATATCACTAATTTTGGCATAAAAATCAGCTTTACAATACAGGCAGTAGGCCCGTGTAACATCTTGAATAAACAGCGTCAACCGGCCTTTTAATTCAGGGCTTGGTTCCCACTTCTATTTTGGAGAATCCAGTTTAGACTGAGACATGATGCATGTCACAGAGAGGTGCACACAGTGGACAATGTGAGAAAGTGACTGAGCTTCTAGTTATATCGTCATTTATTTATAGTGTGCAGTCATTTATTTTAGAACAAGAATCTTTCATATTTACATCTAAGCGCAGGCAGATCAGCCACCAGCAGCTTTGAGCATGCGCGATTTATTAGCATTCTGGACTCAGTGGGGTAAATATCTGCTCTGACAGCAGCAACGCCTGGATGAGCGGGCGGAGCTGCAGACTCGATGGGCTGGATTCACATAACTGTATGTAGTCATGTGACTCCAACCCAGCCAGTTTGTAAGGTAGTACAGTCAGCGTCTAAGGGTGTATTCAGACCTGCACTGTTTGGTCCACTTTAAACGGACCAGGTTCGTTTCAAATGCTGATCCGGACCTTTAATGCAGGTGTGAATACACACAAACAAATCTTGGTGGGGATCAGAGAACCAGACCGAGACCCACTTTTTTAGGCGGACTCGGTCCGCTTCCAAACGGACTCTGGTCCTCCATCTTCTGTTTTATTTACGCTGCTGCCACCATGCTGTAGGTCAGAGCACGTAGAGCACATCGTCTCCTTCAGATTACTGCACGCATTCACCGAGGCTGTTCCAAAATTTGAATCAGAGCGTCACGAAACCTGCATTGAATGAGCTGCTCTTGACACTCACAATGACAATATGATTTTGCAGCTCCAATAACAGCACAGACATGCAGAGCAGCAATGCAGCACGAAGGACTTCCATTTTTCCTCCATTTCCGGGTCTGCGCTCTGTGTGCCGCCCTAGTCATTGCTGTCCAATGGCAGCACTGAATATCACACTCGTGGATGTGTTTACAAAATATAGTTCACTTGCAAAAAGTACAGTGTGAATGCGAACCTCACCAAACGAAAAAGAATTAAATACGCTTTTAGTCCGGACCAAACAAGCGGACCAAAGGACTTTTTTGATCTGAATACACCCTTAAAGGGACATGCGCATCGCCAAACTAAAACACATCTTTTTTTTCCTTTTTTTAAAACACCAAATATACAGATATGGGCAAATTGATGTCTGTTACAGTCATAAATTTCGGTATAGGTAAATTTTCAGTTTGTCGCCCAGCCCTACTTTGAAACCTTCTAAGAGAAGCATCTTAATCACATGCCACCTCAAAAGACTCCTTTTAAATTAAGAGGGGCAGCAGCTCTCCAAGTTCCCTCCAGACGAGAGGAATTGTTACCCTTCTGGTGACATGTCCTGAATAAAAGATCTGAACCTGTTCTTGTTCCATTTTACCTTACTCTTCAGAACTTACTGAGGTTGGGGGGTTGCAGGTGTTTAGGGAGTGAGTTGAACAACCCAGAAACAGAGGTCACCACCATCCATTTTAGTTCAGCTCACTTATGCCTCTCTTCTTCTGAGCAACTGAAACAAAGGATCACCATCTACAAAATCAATCATCAACCTCTGGACTACGGTAGTCAAGGGTCTACTAAACGTATGGATCATGTTGTGCATTGATTTATGAACCATCCATGTCAAGTGTAAAAGTCTGGTCCAGATTTATATTAGAGAGGCTATCCTCCAAATCCCACCCCTCCAGATCACTCCATCATTGTTGACTGAGTGACAACGTCTTTGAGGGAACCAAAATGCTGAAGTTACTTAGCCCAGATGAAACCCTTTTCAAAGTACCACTTAAAAACTCGAAAAACACTTGGTAATCTGAAGCTTGTTGGGGTGTCCCTCATACAGCATGTCTGTTATTTGATCATGTATGTTAAAACCACCCAGTAAAAATTGATTCAAAAACTATGCGGTTAGCTGAAAGTGATTCAGATTAGTTCATAAATCAAAAAGCCTACAACGTACTTTGAACGCTTACAGTTACTTCAGAATATTCCATACTAGACAGATCAAAGAGGGTTCCTACTGCCCACATGTTGTCCTTTCCTATGCACTGGCTGATCTGTCATACTGATTCAGGTTGCACTTTACAAAAATAAATAAGTCTGTGTTGAAAACTAAATCCATTGATTTGAAATGATTTTCTTAATACCATTCTGACAATAAATCAAAACATTTAGTGTCGTCATAAATTTATGGATTTTGACTAAATGCAGCAAGAATGCACCTATCAAATATGTTAATGAAGCCCTTAAAGGAAAGAGCAGATCGTTAAAGTTTTGTATCCCATTTTAGGAATTGCTAAACAACCAATGAAGAAAATACTGGACATGTGTTTAGTAATCTCATCATCACCACAAGATCAAACATTAATCTTGCCAAAACCTGGGTCAATAGAGTTACAAGAAATCGACTGTAACCTCAATGTCACCAAGGTCATGAAAGAAGAACAGGAGCTTGCAGAGGGAACAAATAAAGAAAAGACAATGTTGGCTCGTACCACTGAATGGGCATATTGGGATGAAAATGGAGAACTGCAGGAACTCTGCCTGCTAGATAAGAAAGCTCCCCTTAAGAAAGAAGTACCTATGGATATGTTGACACTGGAGGGCAGGATGTTCAAAGTAGATCTAAAAGCTGGAGAAGCTACAGAGTGTCTGACTGGCAAAATATACAAACTGAAAAACACCACAACTGATCCTGGTAGGTTACACATTGTACTTCCCCATATTCCCATTATTCAATGTCTAACTAAACTTTTTTATCATTTAATATTTTAAAATTATATGATTAGGCTGTGCGACTTCTTCTTTGGTGTTGGGGTTACCGCCACATTGGGAAGCTATGAATGGAGAGGTGTTTAAAAAGGTAGAGTTAGAGCCAAACTCACCTGAGTATCAGGAAGTAGCCAAGGGTTTCCATCAAACTACTAGCTACAACATTAACAAAGTAAGTTTGCCTACACAAAAACATCACAAAACTATGACCAAAAGAACCAAATGTGACTACGTTTTTGTGAACTCAGATTGAGAGAGTGCAGAACAGCTACCTGTGGCATGCCTTCAGCGTCTGCCGGTGCCGTATACTTTCTAGGAACGGTGAAGCAGAACTGGGTGAAAAGTTTCTCTACCATGGCACATCTGCGGCATCATGCAAATTCATTGAAAGAGACCGGTTTGACAGGAGTTATTCAGGAATGCATGGTAAGCCTTAATTTAAAAAATATATTCTTCGAACATAAAGACTTATGCAGAATGACAAACACAATCAATCTCACAATGTGTACCATTGTGTTAAGTGGATATTTTAAACATGCAACTTTCTTACAGCTGCTGTCTACGGAAAGGGGGTGTACTTTGCAGTCAACCCAAGTTACTCAGCCGAGAAGTACTCCCCAGCGGACAAATCAGGCTTAAAGCGACTGTATGTTGCTCGAGTTCTTACTGGCTACTACACAGTTGGTAATTCCTCCATGATAACCCCCCCTCCTCGAGGCCCAGAATTTACTGATTGCTTTGACAGCTTGGTAAACAACCAGGAGGACCCCACCATCTTTGTTATCTTCCATGATGACCAGGCCTACCCAGAGTACCTCATCACCTTCAGCTGAGTTAAAATGAGAAAACTTGGATATCAAGAATCCTTTCTCAATAGTGTCAAATCATAAATGGCGAGTTGTGATGGCAGATATTGAAATTTGAGTTATTTTTGATGCTCTCGTATTACCCTTTATACAGTAATAGGATGCGTTACATGTAAATTGACAAAAAAAAAAAACATTTTAAGTGCCTTAATGTACAAGTGTCAACAGCACCCCATCCTGTCCCACAGTTAAAGCTATATTAGCCTAAAAATATGACAAAGTATAATGTTTTGGACACTATTTTAAGCCTTGACACCTTACAATTCTTAGTCACTAGTAACATTCCTCATCTCAATGCCACTGATCTGATTGAAAATCTCACACTTCGGGCTTGCCTTTCTGTACATCTCATTCACTTTGTTCCTAACTGTTTACCAATCTATTCAACCCACTGGGATGATTGTTTTCCAGCAAACTTTTTACAAGCTTAAACTTGTATGTTCTTCAGCAGTAGAGTCTTGAGTTGTGAGTGGATATAAAAGCCTTTGCAGATGAGTGCATTATTTATTGTTACTAGGAAAAAAGGGCAATGCTAATTCCAAGACTTTCCAAAGCTCTGTCTGGGTTGTCCTAGCCTCTTGGACTACTTTTCTGTTAATCTTTGACCCCTGTATTTTTTACACATTGTAATTCTTAGTCAGTGTTTACCTGCAGTAACATTCCTCATCTCAGTGCTACTGATCTGATTGAAAATCACAGAGTTTGGGCTTGCCTTGTTGTACCTCTCATTCACCGTTTGTTCCTAACTGTTGACCAATCTGTTCAACCCACTGGGATTATTGGCTATCATATGTGGTGAGAAAAATGTATTGAAAGAGGCAATGTTTTACTCACTACATCTTTTTCTAACTACTTCTCTCTGAGTAGTCCTAGGCTCTTGGACAACTTTTCTATTTGTCTTTGACCCCTGTATCATTTAAACTGAATTGTTTATGGATAAAATATGTTGTTGCCTTTCTCTCTTCCAGTTATGATCCTAGTGGTGCTAACTTGAATATTCAGGAGTTTAAAAACACCCATTTGTAACCAATGAAGTTGGCATCATTTTTCATATATTTTATGGTTGTAAAGATCTAAAGATAACTGTTTGTTGAGGCCATTACCTACAACCAAGTCAGCCAATTTTAATTTAGAAAGAGGGTTGCTTTTTAAATGAATAGTTTATCCCACCTCTGTCTCTTTAGTTGTTAGATAGGTTTCCCCAACAACTGCCACTTTAGTACTCATAATATATTTTTTTATAGTTTGACCTGATTTCTTGGCTATGATTGTATGTTCTGACAATGTGGGTTGCATTGATTTTGACCTCCAGGTAGAATGGGAAGTGTTGTTACCAATTTGAAGACATCTTAAATTTAGCAAGAACATTTAAAAGTGCCAGTATCATGTATCTATAAGTACCAGTCCACTTCAAGCTCTGGAAATAAATGATCAATAATCTATTAATAGAAATCATAAACCACAGTCACAATAGTTCTCTTTCTGCTTAGATTTTTGGTGATTATTTTTCTTACACCAAATACATGACTACAATGTTTTTCAACCCAGGTCCTCAAGGCACACTGCCCTGCATGTTTTAGGTGTGTTCCTGATCCAGCACACCTTTATTTTGTTTATGGTCTGCTGATTTGCAAACGTCTGAATCGGGTGTGTTAAAGCAGGGAATCATCTGAAACATGCAGGGCAGTGTGCGAGAGCGAGCAGAAAGGAGGAGCAGTTCCGTTTTTGGCCACATGGGGTCAGTCGCGAGTTTAAATTTAAGAAAATTGCATATAGCCCCTTTAATACCTAATTGAGAGGTTTGGTGACCGAACATGGGACACTGTTTTGGTATATGGATAAAGGGAGTTAAACGGGTAATTAATAAGTAATAACCAAGTAACTAGTATTAACTAAATCATTAATACTTTCCAGTGCAGCTCAGACTTCCTCATAGACATGATCTTATCAACTAATTAACTGATACTTTCTGTTACATTGACAGTAAGCTCCTACACACCACTGCTAAAGAAACCCATGAATGGATTTTTTTATTTGAGTTCAAAAATCATTTTTCACTTGTGTGAAAGTGAAAATGAAAATAGATCTACCCAGTTGTTTCATTTTGTCTGAGTTGCTTATGATAGTCACAGATTACTGATGATGTGTTCTTTATTACTGTATTTTTTTTTACATGTATTACCGGTATCTGTTTTACAAAGCTACTGTGGTCAATAAACTTTTTTGTACCAGACACAGGTTTAAAATTTTTTATTAAAATCTATTTTTTAAAATGACTATCCTGTCTGATTGTTTTTACCATGTATTAAACTACATATCTTGTTTTCTGACCTTAGAAAATTTATAGAGATAGAGGGTTCACTGTTCTCTGCATGTAAATACATACTGAGCACAAATTCCTCAAACTTTTTAAGATGGACAACAGCTAGTAAAATACAATATTTGCAACCTACCAATAAGTTGTCTGACCATAATTTCTTTTGATGGTTTGTTTTTAAACACTGTTTTTTTTGAAAAATGTACTTTTTCACCTGCCAGATTACAGTATTAAATTTGGGATGGGGGTGACTTTTTTTTTAACCATAATTTGACAAAGCTTTCACTGAGTACCAACAGTGAAAACACCATGATATCAGTTTGCTGTAAAATATGAGACAGAGCCATAACTGGCAGAGCTTTTTTGTGTACCGGAGTGCTGAATATGTTTTACAGCATCTTCTTTACTAAAGGAAATTTAACCAGGTGGTGTAAAAAGTAAAGCACAACTTCATCAGCAAATCAGGCTACCTAGAGGCAAATATAAATGTAAGTAGTGTTAAAGTCCTACCACATACAATATTTAAAGAACAACTGAGCACAGATTATATGAAATCTGCCTAAATATCTGCGCTCTGGTTAAAAGTTGAGCATCAGCATCATGGACTAACTGAAGACATTAAAGGGAAGCTTTGTTGACCCCTGACACTGTCCTGCTGTTTCAGTTGTGTGTGTGTGTGTCGATCACCGTGTTCTGCTCGACAGGTTGAAACACTGGGTTGGGGTATCAGGTTCTGCCCTGAATTGGTTCTCCTCCTATTTATCAGGAAGATCTTTCTCTGTTGCCGTTGCTAAATTCAAGTCCTCTTTTTATTCACCTACTTTTGGTGTGCCACAAGGATCTGTTTTGGGCCCCTTACTGTTTATTTTATATCTGCTCCCTCTGTACCATATTCTAGGCTCTTTTAAGGATATTTCTTACCATTGCTACGCTGATGATATTCAGCTATATATTTCTTCTAAACCTCGAGATGTCCTTAAGATACAGATTTTGCTTTAGTGTTTGGATTCTGACAAGAGTTGGCTGAATGACAACTTTCTTCAACTAAATGTGACAAAAACTGAAGTCCTGATTTGGGCTCCTGACAGATATCTCCCTGAGATAGTAGAGAGCCTCGGCCCACTTGCCTCGTTTATTAAGTCCTCAGTGAGGAACCTCGGGGTGACTATTGACCTCACGCCGTCCTTGAACTCTCATATGAAAACATTGGTTCGTTCGTGTTTTTATAATTTGAAAACATTGCTAAGATGAGTCCAATTGTGTCCCGTTCTGAGATGGAGATGATCATTCATGCTTTCATTTCATCATGTCTCGTTTATTGTAACTCTGTTTTTACCTGTCTAAGTAAGAAATCCCTGGAACGTCTGCAAGTTGTCCAGAACGCTGCTGCAAGGTTAGTCTCTAGGTCGTCCAAATATTCAAACATCACTACTTTATTAATCCAGGTGCACTGGCTCCCCATTCATAATAGAGGACATTTTAAAATTCTGTTTTTAACATATAGAGCTCTGAACGATCAAGCCCCTTCTTATATTAGAGAGCTTCTGCAGTCATACGTCCCCAGCAGGTCCCTGAGATCCAGTGATAAGGGCCTGCTGGTTACAAAGCAAACACGGTTGAAAACAAAAGGTGACAGAGCCTTTGCAGCAGCGCCCCCCACCTATGGAACTCCCTTCCTCTCAGCCTGAGATCTGTGGACTCTGTGATCTCTTTTAAAAAAGCAGTTAAAAATGCATTTTTTAAAACTTGCCTTTGATTAGTTTTTTTTGCTTTTCCGCTTCCTGTGTTGTGTTTCATTGTAAAGCACTTAATGATTTTTATCTTGAAAGGTGCTATATAAATAAAGTTTTGCTTACTTACTTCAGTCGCAACTGAACGCACACCATCCAAAACATTCAGCTTGTCTCGTCGGTCCACAGAATATTTTACCAAACTTCTTGGGGATCAATAAATGTTTGTTGGGAAATGTCAGAAGTGTTTTTGTCTTTGGAAGTCTCCAATGTATGCAGCTTTTGACCTGTCTATTTCTTACTGTTGAATCAAAAGCACTAACCTTAACTAAGGTAAATGAGGTTTGCAGTGCTTCAGATGTTTTCTTTCTAATGTGATTCCTGTCAGGCCGACAATCCAGAGAAGGTTTACCATTGTTAGGTGTATAACGGCTCTAACTGTGGTTCGTTGGAATCCCAAAGCCTTACAAAATGGCTATGAAAGCCTTCCCAAACTGATAGATGTCAAGGACTTTATTACCTTACTAGGTTATGCGTTTTCATCTGTTCTTTAATTTCTTTAGAAATTATGACATGATGTGTTGCTTTTTGAGATATTTTAGCTAACTGTTCTGCTGTCGACAGGTTCTAATTAAATGAGTTTAGATGTGAGTAGTTTAAGTAAACCAAATAAATTTAGTAATATTAGTTAACTCACAAATTAACTAAGGGAGGTGTTATATTTTCTTTGTTTGGACTTTTTTTTGCCTTCAATAAATGACGCCAATATTTAAAAACTACATTTTGTATTTATCAGGTTACATTTGTCTGATATTGAAATTTGTTTTGATCTGAAACACAAGTGTGAATGGAAAAAAAAACCTAAATTAATTTATGTGCTGGAGTTGTTCTAGCTCTGTATACCAGCAAAAAGTGCATCTATGTTGAATAACTCACTTCAAATTAAGGTGTGTCCCTGACTGGAAAGAGAGTAAAAAAGCCTCCAGGAAAAGCTCTCCTCCTTCTCTTTGTTATGCTTTTGGAACTAACAGCTATTACCTGCAGTCTGGTAAAAAAAAAATAATGCTGGTGAGCTGATAAGTTGGAGCACAAACTGTTTTGTTACTTTTGCATTCGAAAACCAATGCATACAAATACATTCTTTTCAATTCAATGGAACTTGGGTCAAACTTATCAGACAGCGTGTCTCTCTCCCCCTCCGCTGACGTCTAATGACGCTCTGTGCATAACCGGAGGCGCATGTGCGCAAACTTCACATAGCCTGTCTGCAGTATGCGGATTTCCGATATGTACGAGTTGTGTTGTTTAGGCGCTACTCCCGGGTGCGTTTATTCATGCGTTTTCTTCAGTTAATTTGCGCTCAATATGGACACTTCTTACAAGTTTCCCGTTTTCTTGGAGTGCGCCCGTTTGAACGACGATCAAAAAAAGAGGATAGAAAGTTATTTCCACATTCGGCGCAAATCAGGCGGAGGAGAGTGCGGCTCCTTGACTGATGTCGGGGGAAAAGTTTACAGAATTGCTTTTAAAGAGCAAGAAGGTGAGTTGATTAAGTGAAGTTGAACTTTCTTTCCTAATAATCAGGTGCGGTGAAAGTGAAAGTAAATTCGAACGGGAAGTGTCGCAGCTTACGTAATGATTATATTTGATCAGAAGTAGATCTATATTGTTAATGTATATTTTAGTAAGGAATTATTATGTTTTGTTTTCTGCAAGACTGCACGTAGCCTATCACTTTCTATTTCAGGGACGCAATTGTTCATAGTTTCACTTTCACTGCCAAGTCATGCCCGTCATAAAGAGTTAAATACCCCCACGCTCCTGTTGTCTAATTTCACTTTCAAATTGCTGAAATAATGAGGGGGGTGTTTTTATTTTAAGTTTGCAAAATAGTTACAGTATTGGAATATTAATCATTAAACAAGCAATGAACCTGTTAGTAGATCTAAACCGGTTGGGTTTTAAGGGGGTTGAGAACAAACAAGCTTTTTTGGTTTTTATTCCAACCAAATGGGTTAACAAAAAATTAAAGCTACCCATCACTAACTAGGTTAGAAAGAACACCAAAAAAGTAATATGATAGGATTTCTGTTCTTCCATCCATTTTCCTTTTGCAGCTTATCCTGGCAGGGTCATGAAGGGCTGGTGCTCACCTCTAGTTGGTTAGGGGGCAAGAGGCCTGAAGAGGTGCCAACCTAACGTGGAGAATTTATAACGGCAGGGAGGAGCTGGAATACCTCAAGAGAATCCCCAAATGCACAGAGAGACTGGGAAAACTACAAAAAGAGGGTTTTAAACAGGCTCAACATGTGCAGCCTTTGTTTTAGTTTAATTCTGAATTAGAAATGATTCGATTTAGAAAGTATGACAACCTGCTTATGTCTAATAAGACTTTAAGCAATAAGACAGCTAAATTTCAGTTGCGAAAGTTTGGGTTTGTTGTTGCTCTCGACCCTTTTGGGCCAAAACCCCCCCCCAAAAAACATACCCAATATTTGGTTCAATCTACGCAACTTTTGTTCCAACTTTTGGCGTAATCAAGTCGTTCGTCTTGGACTAAAGAGATGGGCCAGCAGTAATGTTCTGTGTAGTTTTTAATTTTAAAGCCTGTGTCCTCTAAAATCTGTCTTTTTCAGTGAGTACATGTGCTACATGATAAAGGTAAAGTAAAGGATTCATGTAAGGTTTTACGAAACAACGTGTGACAGACAGTAAAATGAAACTGCTGAGCAAGACTCCAAGTTTATTGGAAACAATCAGACTTTTACAGCAACTAAAGAAACATGCCACACCTTTTCCTTCATTCCATCTGATGGCATGCTTGCTGTAACAACTCTCAGTGTGTCAACACAACAGGCATTCATTTGGCGTAAATCTATAAAAAGAAAAAAGAATCTTGCTTTTTCGATATTTTCTTACATTGATTTTCCCCCACAGCTCAACAAAGAGTCCTGCAGAGATCTGAGCATGTTGTTGAGTTTGCTGGTACTGCTATTGTGCTGACTGTGCGAAACAATGCAGGATCCAGCACCTCCTCTTCGAACATTAATCTGCCTCCAGACCAGTCAACTAGCCCAAACCTGAATGCATCTTCCACGTCTCAGGTATGTCTGAAATTTAACGAAAAGTAAAATAAACTTGGAAAGCTTTCCTTTTCCTCTTTTTTATCCTTTATAACATCTCCTTCTCCTCTCTAAATCTGAGCAAAACTCCAGCCATGTCTATATGGACCACTTTTAAAATGCTGTAATGTGATCAAATCAAACAGTTTTGAGATAATGTCAACACTGTCCTAATTTAAACATCTGTGAAAGCAAATATAAAGCTAGGATTGACCCTTAGCAGAGTATAAGCAACTGTTGCTGTCATTCACATAGTTTGCTTTTATTTAGTTTTGTGCATCAGTATGTATTCCTATTCTGACTCGTCACTGACCAAGCCAGATCATTTAAGAGTTACTGAAAAAACCTGAACATTTAAGGACTCTGCTGCTTTGCCTCTTAGGTTGAACACATTGTATTGTAAATGGGGTTTCAAAATGTGCTCAGAGGGTCACAAAACGGTCATAGAATTTACAGTATGTCTGCCTCAGTCTATTCTAAATTGACCACTGGCGTGCTGCTGTCCATGGCACTGGTCGGTTTGACCTTGTTATTTAAAAGTGAAATATTTAGGTATGGTGAAGTAGAAAAGTCTCCATAAAACCAGGTGAGCATTATTAGTTAAAATGTAAGACTTTTTAAGTTTTCCGATAACGGCTTTGCTATGGCATTTTAAAAACTGACTGGTGTTGAATTAACTGATGTTTTCGTCTGATTATGTGCGAAAATTGTTCAACAATTATGAGAATGTTTTTATAGCTGCAAAACAGATGAAGATATTTCCCTTGATTATTGGGCTGGGGGTTAAATTCAAGGTGCCATTGACGTTGTCAAATCTTTTGGATAATGTAAAAGCATCACGTAGATTGGAAAATGGACTACAACAACCACAGATGACTTAAAATGTTTTGTTTGCTTCCATGAATAAACTGCGCTGAACATCTCTAAATCACAAATTCTGTTAAAAGAGAGGGTTACATTTGTATGGAGGAAAAAAAAAATCTATTTGGTACATTCAGTGTAGCCTTAAATGATATTTGAGCTTGTCAAAGCAGACATCTAAATACCACTAATTATTTAATAAATTGGAACTTTTGAGCTTTTAAATATAATATAAAATGTGCTTTGTTTGAAAATGGTTTTATGTCGAATTACACGTTGTAGGAAATTTAATGAAGAAGGTAATGCGTGCTGTAAAGCTAAACTGATGTGTTTTTTGTTTTCCAGCAACAGAAGCTGCAGTCCAGGGTTCCTCCAAAACCGCCACAAAGTAGTGAAGCATACGAGCAACAGCTTGATGTTTATCTCCTTCGTTACCTTAAGGAAACTCCAAAAGTCAAGGGAGAACTAGACAATCAGCTGTCCTTACTTTCCTGCACTGCCGAGCTTCAACCAGAGGAAGAGAGAGTTTTAGTCAGACGAGTAGCTCAGCCAGGCGTTGTAGGAGAACTTAAAGACTGGAAATCGGAAGTGAACAAACTGTTCGATCGCTACACATGCCACTATGAGATGGACTCTCACAAAGTCAAAGCTTTGCTGCAGTCTTACAGCTCACGTCAGCCCACTGATGAGATGAAGGTGTACAGTGACATTGGAATGGCTGTTGTTGTTGGAGAGCGTAGCCAGGTGCAAGCCAAGTTAACAGACTTAGAGTCTATCAATGTTAAAAATAGACGATCTCGTTCAAGTGACTCACAAACCACTGTTCGTCGTATCGGTGAGGCAAAACTGTGTCTCCTCTGGCAGGAGATTGAAGGCAGTTTAGGACAAAACTTTCCAGAACTGAAGGTCACACAGAGAGATGAAGGTAAGATAGCTTTGGCAGGTCCAGTGGAGGATATTCTCAAGGCTGGTGAGGTTATCACTGATAAGGAGAAACTAGTGTTAGAGAGGACAATTACTGACAAAAGCCCACACTTTTTGGGCTTCTTGAAAAAAGCTTATGGTGATCCAGGGTGCCTTTGTGAGTTTTTAGGAGTTCCTAAGAAGGTGGAAGCCGAAATACGGGACACAACCCTACACCTTTTCGCGTTCAGTGCCAATAATTTAGAAGAATCTGTAAAAAAGATCCAAGAAAACTTTAAGGAAGTCAGATATGATATTCCTAACTGCTCTGTTGTGCCACCGGAGCTTTGTGAAAAGCTTAAATCCAAGGTATATGAGATTAACCAAAAGCAGTACAAAGCTAATGTTGTGTTTGGTGCTGATGGCACTGTGTGTTTGCTCGGCCACTCTGAAGAGGTTGAGGAGCTGAGTGATATTGTATCTCAGTTTATTTTGGACGAAGCAAGCATAGAGGGAAAAGTCCTTGTCCCTTTCTCTGACTTAGCACTTAATTTACCAGAGTTTCTGCAGTTACAGGGCTTAGACTATTCAGGTGTTACCTTCAGCCCTGTAACATCTTCTTCTCGCCCCATGGTTTTGCTTGTAGGTTCATCCAGCAAAGTGACTGAGGTCAGGAATAGGCTGGGTCCACTTCTAGATTCTATTGTGCAGAACAGAGTGACAGTTGACCTGCCAGGGGCAGCAAGATATTTTAATGGCCATTCTGGAAGAGATAGTCTCTTACAGGTTGCGAAATCTCAAAGGTGTCTCATACAACTTGAGGATCAGCCTGACTTGAGCAGACAGAATACTGGTCTTGTGAAATACAATCTTCAGCATGGGCTTCAGGTGATAGTTTATCAGGGTGACATAACAAAACAGTTTGCAGATGGCATTGTAAATGCTGCCAATGAAGATCTAAACCACATTCGTGGTGTTGCTGCTGCACTGAGTAAAGCAGGTGGTCCTCAAGTTCAAAAAGAAAGCAAAGCCCTAGTAAGACAGACTGGAAAAATTGCTGTTGGTGATGTAGTAGTAACTACAGGGGGAGACCTAAAGTGCAAGAGCCTGCTGCATGCTGTTGGACCTGAAAGTGGGAAAGCTAGTGGCAGAGAGAGGAGCTTACTGGAGAAAACTGTCCGCAAAGCTCTCGATTTAGCTGAACTGATGGAGTTTAAGTCTATTGCCCTGCCATGTATCAGCTCAGGCATTTATGGTGTTCCCATCAAAGTTTGCTCTGAGGCTATCGTGACTGCCATTAAGGAGTTTGGTAGTCATGGAGGGCGAAGTCTTAGCAAAATCATACTGATAGACAAGAGAGGGGAGGTGGTGAGGGCCATGCAGGAAGGATGTGACCGCCTTCTGCCAGGAAAAGATTTGGGATTCAAGATGGATGTTACTGGCCAAGTAGCAGTAAGAGGCACCACTGCTGAAGCTCCAGTACAAGTTGAGATTGTTCAGGGAACAATTGAGAACCAACAGGTAAAAAAAATGCATACAAGTCAAGCTGCATTAGTGAACAAAAAATACTTGATTCAAGATATTTGATATGAAAATGTAAACTACGGTCAAACCACGTCATTTGCCAAAAACGAAGAAAAGGTTTTCCTGAACTGTATTAAATTGTTCTGTCCTAGGCGGATGCCATTGTATCTCCTATGGTTGGCCATGATCCTCTCTCTACACGCATTGGAAGTATTTTAAACAGAAATGTTGGACCACAGCTGACAGCTATGTTTAATAAAGAAGCAGGAGGGGCAACACTGCCAGGTCAAGCAGTTGTAATTGAAAACTTACCTGGTCTTAAATGTAAAGCAGCCTTCTTCCTCAACCTACAGTCTTTTGATAACAAACAACATGGAGCTGCAGCTGAGGTAAAATATGTATTTATTGTTTCTTCAGCTACTATTTTTGTCTTTACTGGTTCCGTGTTGCTGTTTTAACAACAATAATCACTCTTTGAACTTTCCAGGCGCTGAGGCAGGGAATCAAAAAGATACTGGCTACCTGTGACATCAGAGCCTACAGTTCAGTTGCTCTTCCAGTGCTCGGGACTGGAGCTCTTCTACATTTTCCACACAACATGGCATCTAAGATTCTTCTGGAGGAAATTAGAATGTTCGAACAAAACCGAACCTGCGGTTCTCCTTTCCTGGTCCGAATTGTTGTTCACCCTATGGATAAAGAATCAAGCAGAGTGAGGAAAATGCAGTTGATTTTTTTTGTAGATTGGGTTTAGCTAATTTTATACTAAATTGGGCTCAGATATTTTTATGTCTCTACTACAGGCCCTCCAGTCTGCCCAGGGGGCGTTGCATCTCAGAGGATTTACAAATGATGTCGATCCAGGTCAAGGTTTGTTTAATTTGCATTTTTTTAAATTTACTTAGGTCTCTTCCATGATTAAGCTTACATTTTACATATTAGCATTTTTCCACTTAAATGCCAAAATGTGATTTAGACTAAAACAAAATGCTTCTGTTCTTTCTACTAAAATGAAGACAATCGGGCCATTGACTGAAAAAAAAGTTTCCATTTATTGTATCCCAATTGCCTTCCAGAAAGCTACCCATTCTATTTGTTTGTCCTGGTAAAGTTCTAGTTTTATCCCCCAAGAGAATAAGTCTTGTGGGTTGTAAACTGAACTTAAAGCTGCAAGCAGCCTTGAACAGCCCTCACAGCTTATCAAATCAAATCAAATCAAATGAAATTACATCCAACTTTATTTATAAAGCACTTTTCATACAATTGGAACTCAAAGTTCTTTACTGATTAAAATGACCCCACATAAACCACATTCACATCCCTCTCCCACAGATTTAAAACCCTGATCACAATAATATTAGGGATGTCCCAATCTGATCACGTGATCGGAAATCGGGACAGATCACGTGATTATTAAATGAGCAGAATTGGGTGGAAATGATCCGAAATAACTTCATAAAACAACAAGCATGACGTTTTAAATTCATCCTGAGACAGAGATTGTCAAACGGATTGACAGTGGCTTAGTTTTAATTTCAACAGGTTCCACTACATCAATATTTACTGTTGCAATGACAACAACAACAAGAACAACACCGTTTTAAGCTGAACAGCGAAGGTAGCGCAGCAGCCACATGTAATGTGTACAAATTGGGCATTTCACTTGGTGGAAAAGACGGAGCTACATTCAACACTGCAAATCTGATACGGCACCCTGACAAAAACACTGAGTCAGCCGACATCAAAAGGTAAGCTAAAAAACAAGGAGAAATTGTCTAAGGACAGCGAAAAGGTTGAAAAGATCATAACCAAGACAGCCGGACTGATCATACTGGATGACAAGCCACTGTTTGTGGTGTCAAACGTCAGATTTCGCAGTCTCCTGGAGCACCTGAAGCCACAGTATGAGATGCCTTCTCATCACTACTTTACAGACACAGCTCTGCCAGGCATTCCCAACAAGCTACGTGAACACATGGACTTATGGAGTTTTTGTTTGTCACTGCTAAGCTTTGCTGGACAATGGGTCAACTCGAGTTTGTGACCTCTCGTGTGACCTTGCATGCGCAACACTTTAGCGAATCTCACACGCTAGATTGTCATATACATACTTAAAGCTACATTGTGTGAGAACCTCTCCCATCTAGCGGTGAAATTCTATATGACCAAAGCTAACACTTTTTCAAATCAAAATTTTCAACATAAAATTGATGAAACCAACACAATAAGTAATGTATCTGTGTTAGAACAGGGTAGCAATGATGAGTGTTTACCTTTTTTTTTTTTATTTTGTGGGGCGACCATGGAGGTCCCCTAATCGGTGTGTTGCCGGTTCGCCGGTTCGAATCCCTGTTCTGTCTGTCTCGGCCGTTGTGTCCTTGGGCACGACACTTCACCCGCCTTGCCTGCTGGTGGTGGTCAGAGGGCCCGGTGGCACCTGTGTCTGGTCTGTGTGCCCCAGGGCAGCTGTGGCTACAATGTAGTAGCTTGCCAACATCAGTGTGTGAATGTGTGCGTGAATGGATGAATGACTGAATTTAGTGTAAAGCGCTTTGTGGTCCTCTGACTGAAAAAGCGCTCTACAAATGCAGGCCATTTACCCTTTACATTCATTTGATCTTCAAATGGCTCAGCAGCTAGAAAATAACATCAGAACAACAAAGCTTGTGTAGAAACAAGAGGTCTTACTTCAACATAAACTGTGTGTGTCCTTATCTGGTGCGGTTTTGGTTAAAACAAGCCAAATAGCGCTTTACTCTACATTCAGTCACCCACAGCCACGGTTGTCCCAGAAGAAAGAGTAACATTACTTCATAAAAGTAAAAGAAAATTAGAGCCAAATGTATGGCCATGGCACAGTGGGAGATTGGCCACTCCGCCCTAGCCATACCTCTTTGACAAATGTCTCTGCACTGTATGTCGAGTTACACTAACTTGTGTTCTGTCAATGTACACAGTTTGATGTTAATTTGGTCAAGAGGGTCAAATATGAACCTTTCAAACTAAAATATTACACTTCCTATTCTCAGGAAGGGCTTAGGTGAAGTCAGTGTTTGAGTGCTAAAAGTCATAGGGGAATAGATGGTAACCAATCACAGCAGTTTTTGTGTCTCTGTGACTTGGTTAGTAGGAGTTATACACATTTTATTTTGTTGTACTTTTATAGTAAAATTTGAGCCTAAGCCCCACCCCTTCTACAAGCACAAAAAAGTCAGGATTTTGATAACACAAGATCCCCTATTCCTTATGAGTAAACTGACCAATTTTCAAGTTGGTCAATTGCAGGTCAGCCTTTGTCAACGCCAGTGTTGGGGTAGTTACTCAAAAAAAGGAATCCATTACATATTACTCATTATTCTCCAAAAAGTAATCATTTACATTAATTAGCTACTTTTTTTGGGAAAGTAACTTAGTTACATTACTAGTTACACTACTCTTGCATCGTTCTAAAACATCATACCTGAACTGAATGCCGAGGTGACTAAAATAATATTATGACAGAAAAAGAGTTAGAAAAAATATAGTTGCTAGTTGGGACATACCTCTCTTCCTCCGGTAAAATCAGGTTTTTCTCTTCTGATGACAAGTCCTCAACACAAACCTCTGATGAACTATCATTCCAAATAATCGCCAGGGCTTCGTCAGTGACGATTCTCTTCTCTTGAAGCGCCATTTTTCGAACGCAAACAAAAAAATCAAAACGGAATCGTCATCTGCTCACCTGATCACTGCGTCAGCACTCGCCCGTGAGCTTAAAAAAACATCTGTTTTTAGAATTACGCAGACCTGTAACTCCCGTTTCTATTGGCCGATTTGGATGATTGACATACGGTTAGAATCGTAAGATCCTATAGAATCACGCTGACATCAGAACTTTGAAGCAGATTGGACAAAGCAAATGTTTGCATGGGGAAAGTTCACAGTGCGCATGTCAGACAAGGTTGAGCTTCCTCCAATCAAATGCAAAAAAAAATGGCTAAGGATTACGTTTTTTTTCACTTTTTGTTTTCTAAATGCACACTGGGTATTTTAGTTATTCTGGAAATACAGTCATATCACGGTGGATTATTCTTTTCAGCAAGGAAAAAACAAAGGTAAGAAAGAATTTATGCTCTTGTTTTTCAAATGCTGTATGTATTTTTGGGCTTATTTTGCTGCTCATTTGCTGAAATTTGCACGTAGCGTGATGAAACTTGCAGCTTTAGAATCTGTGAGATGCTGGCTTTCATGGAAGGCAAAGTTTGCTCGGTTCTGTTCGGCAGAGTGACCGACAGGTTCGGTTGAATGTGTTCATGTAAAAATCGCAAAATAGCACAACGGCCCTTTAATTGCTTGTTATTTTTTCTGGTTTTGGAGGTCACAAAAAATATTTATGAGTCTTTAGCTGAGATTCTGAGGTTTATAATGACAGGACATGCTTAGCAATCAGTGACCACAGGTCAACTAAATTCGGACATTCTCTTCGCCCTTCCCCCACAGTGACCCGGCGTCGGGTCTGTGGGGTGGAACAGGTTATGTAACGACATCATATTTTCGAACGTAATTGTAATGTCATTACATTGTTTACCGCAGTAACGCGTTACACTACTACGTTACAAAAAATAGTAATGTCATTACAGTAACTAGTTACTTTGTAACGCGTTACACCCAACACTGGTCAACGCATACGCAAAATTTAATATTGATAAAAAAAAAAAAATTGTTTAGGCCTCTAAAAAGTCAATTTATTTGGCTGAAAAATAATAAACATTCAAATTACAATAAGCCTATGCAACTACTTGGGCCTAATTTTTTTCTTAAGCTGCTACAACCTGAACTTATATTATAGTTACTCTGGTCCTGGTGATGATCTTATGTTGGCCCTCTTTAAGGCTTCGGACAGTGAAAATGGGCAAATACAGCACTAGGATAAGTGTTCTTATTTTAACTGCAGTTTGAATTGGATCAATAACATTACAGCAAATTGAAATTACAGTATAATTTCTTTTGTTTTAATGTTTTGTAGAGTTGACTAGAATGCTCAAAGACAGGATAAATTATCAAGAGTTTTTTGCATAGTGATAAATCCTACTAGAGCAGAATTTTTAAGGTTAAATAAATCACTCAAAACTTTAAGCAAATCAGAATACCCCAATGAAAATATCAAATAGCCATAGCAAAACATTATATCTTCATGTTGACCTGCGAAATACAGTGGTGTGTTACATTTCTAAACAAAGGTTGTTAGAAATAGCCAATTGGTGTGGCAGGGAATGTTGTTGGAAAAAACACCTAACCAGTTTAACATCAACAGTATATGTATTTAAATGAAAGTATAAAAGGATATTCACATAAATTTTTTGGACTTTTTTTAGCTTCTTTTTACCGACATGTCTCCATAACTAATGGTGAGATCACAGCCATGATGGGTGGAGTCAAGCTACAGATCCTCCAGGGTAACATTGTGGATACAGGAACAGATGTTATCGTCAACACAACCGACTTCAACCAACTTCATCAATCAGGTAAGCTCTGAATGTTTGCCCTATCAGTTATCTTTACCATGTCATAATTCCATATTGTTATTACTGTTCTTCTCCAAACAGGTGTCTCTAATGCCATTCTGACAGCAGCAGGCCCAGCAGTCCTTGCAGACTTAATGCAAGGTAAACCCCAAAACAAAAATATAAATATTTGTTTTAGGTTGCAGGTTTGAACGTCATTGCAGATTAAATACTTGTTTGTGACAGTTGGATGATTAAAAAAATGACTAATTCACTTATCCTTACCAAAGGTGCATTTTACAAAATCAAACTGTATGTTGTATGTTTATATGTTGTCAGTTGGCGTGCCTCCAGAACTCTTCTGCTCAACACAACCTGGGTGGCTTGTGTGTAAAGAAATCATCCATGCTAGCTTTAAGTGTGACTGTGATGTGATCCGCAAGAACTGCAAAAAGATACTGAAACTCTGTGAGAGCAAAGGATACGGCTCAGTGGCTTTTCCAGCCATAAATACAGGTTTGTGTTACATCTCAATCTCACTTAATGCTATTTTGGTGTAAGAAAAAAGAGTGAATTTTGCTTTAAAAACTTGTGTTAATTAAATAAGGATGCACTATATATTGGCCATAAAACTGGTATCGGCCGATGTTAGTAACACATTGGTATTGGTTCTGTAAGTAATAATGTGCCAATATTAATAACATATATTTATTTCCATCTTATTGCTGTTTGTGTATGTGTTTTGGGAGGGGGACTGGAGGGGGTTGGTCATATGGTATTTGTTTGGGCATGTGATAATGATGCAGTCTAGGATTAAGGGTTGTTTAATTGAAGTAGAGCAGCAGTGGTGTTCTCGTTTTTTCATTGTGTCAAAATGGTTGGGAAATACAAATATTTATTTGGAGTGGGAAATTAACGCATTAATTGCAATTATTTAACTACAAAAAAACATACTTATTTAATTGCAGTTTGCATTCCAATTAACGCAGAACATTTGTCTGTCCATGATTTCATGGTACACAGATTACAATGATGTCCACGTCATAGCTAGGTTAACCATATGAAGAAGGGTGCCCAACCATCCTCTTTTCCCCGTACATGTCCATTTTTCACATGTTGTCCAGGGCATCCGAGGGTAATTCATAGATTGGTGAGAATGTCCAGGTTTTCATTGTTTTTCAGGGGGCCATACTTAAACTGACTTGTGCGATGACGAGTCTGACTGACGAGCTGCGCCTCACTATGTTGCGCTGTGTTAGCCTCAATGTGTCCTGCCACGTTGTTACTGTTAACAAGAAGTCAAAGCACAAGCCCTATGCACGAAGTGCAAAAGAGATACCGTCCGGTTGTAACAAATGGGTGGTGGAGTGCACTGTGCATATAGCTGGCATATGTGTTTCTGTGTGTGACAAAAGTTTGCAAAGATCTTGTTGGTCACATGGACACATGTGACACAGCATTAAGTGACCAACACAGAAATACACAGGACAAACAACCATATATGCACACATTCATTCCTAAGGGCAATTTCCAGACACCAATTCACCTAGCAGTCATGCTTTTGGAGGAATCTGGTGTACCTGGGGAAAAAACCACACATGCACAGGGAGAACATGCAAACTCCACGCAGAAAGACTCTAGGCTGGGATTCAGACCCAGGCCTTCTTGCTGCAAGGCAACAGTGCTACCAACTGTGCCACAGTGCAGCCCACACATGGACACGGAGCTACAATAATGCTGTGCAAAGTGAGAGTTCATCTGTAAATTCACTGAGGAGGACAAAGATGAAAACTAACACTGAGAGTATACACTCTTTTATTGTCTTTTTGAGACTGCTACTTTTTAATTTTATTACACTGAAAAGAAAATACTTGTTTTCTCAGAATATTTCAGATTTTTGTTTCATTTTTGTCTAGTTAAAAAGTAAACTATTATTATTACTGGTACATTTTCTAAATTAGAAGAATAATTTTTATGTTATTTATTTTCTAAAGTCATTTTTGTACCTTTTTAAAATTGTTATTTAACTATTCTTTCTAACCACATAAAGCAGTGGTTCTCAATTATTTCGGGTCATGCCCCCCCCCAGGGAACATACATTTCTTCTCGCTAATCCTTCTTTACAAGTGAAGAACCTGGGCATCATTTATGATTCTGAGCTGACTTTTATCCCTCACATTAAAAACATTACTAAAATAGGTTTTTATCACCTAAAGAACATTGCCAGATTCCACCCCATTCTCTCTTGGGCCAACACAGAGACACTGATGCATGCTTTTATCATCAGTAGAATTGATTATTCTAATGCCCTGCTTTCTGGTCTTCCCAAAAAGAGTGTATCTGGTTTACAACTGCTACAAATTCCAGTAGCACGTGTCCTGACGAAGACCAGGAGGCAGGAACTAATTACACCCATCTTAAATTCATTGCATTGGCTCCCTGTATGGTTTAGGATAGATTTTTAAGGTTCTTTAAATGGTTTTTAAGTGTCTTAATGGTCTTGGGCCTTCTTAGCTTTCAGAACTGCTTTTACCATATGAAGGCAAGGCAAGGCAATTTTATTTGTATAGCACACTTTCAACAACAGGGTAATTCAAGGTGCTTTACATGATTTGGTGATTTAAAAACAAAAACAAAACAAGGAAATTAAGTAGCAAATTAGCATGAAGCACACATTACACACGATGCACAATAACACATGATACACAATAAAGCAAGAGAGCATGAAAACAGTTCATACATATGACATCAATCATTTACTCGAAGGCAATTCTAAACAGATGGGTTTTAGTCTCGATTTTTAGAATATTTAGAATATTTTTAGAATATAATTTAGAATTTTTCGATATTCTAGAATTGCGCTGCTCTGGGTGGCTGCATGTTGGAGTGGCTCTGTTGGCTACATATTAAGTTTTGTTTTTTTGTACATTGGTTCCTCTTTTTTCTTAAAGAAGATTGCATTTTTTTGATCTGTACACTTTCTAGTTTTTGGTGCTGTGAAGCTGGAAGGATTTTTGCTGTAAATTTTTCCCTTTTTGACAATTTGTTATGATGCGTAACCATGGCAACAATGTGGTTTACAGCCGGGAGCAGCTGATTAACATCGCAAAAGCTGAAATAATACCTCAACTGAAACCACAAATCCCCGATGAGTTGATAAGGAAGAGACGTGGATGCAGAGCAGGAGCGAAAAGGAGACAGAGAAAGAGGAAGTTCAAGCCATCTCTTCCATCGATCATAATGGGTAACGTAAGATCACTGGCTAACAAGATGGATGAACTCCAAGCCCTTACAAGGACTCAGCCAGAGTACCGTGAATGCAGTGTTATGTGTTTTACGGAGACGTGGCTGCTGGATCATATCCCCGACTCCAACGTCTGTCTGCCAGGCTTCCTGACTGTACGAGCAGACAGAGATCTGAAGACGAGCAGAAAAAGGAAAGGTGGTGGAGTAGCAGTGCTTGTCAACAACAGATGGTGTCATCCAGGACATGTTACTGTGAAGTGTCGTCTCTGCAGCCCAGATCTCGAACTCTTGGCAGTGAGTTTTCGTCCATATTATTTGCCAAGAGAGTTCACCAGTGTAATTTTGGCAGTTGTTTACATTCCACCTTCAGCCGTTGCCGACAATGCATGTGATGTCATCAGTTCCATTGTTGCTAAGCTACAGACACAGAACCCCAATGCATTTGTGGCAATATCTGGTGATTTTAATCATGCCTCGCTCTCTACTACACTTCCAACATTTCAACAATTTGTCAGCTGCTCTACAAGAGAAAATAGGACCTTGGATTTGTTTTATGCAAATGTAAAGGATTCATACATGTCCAAACCAAGACCTCCTCTGGGACAATCAGATCACAATCTTGTTTTTCTCTGTTCAGAATATAAACCACTTGTTCAGAGGCAACCTGTGACAAAACGAACTGTGAGAAAATGGTCACAGGAAGCTGAAGAAGCCCT
This sequence comes from Valencia hispanica, assembly GCA_963556495.2. NCBI lineage: Eukaryota > Metazoa > Chordata > Actinopteri > Cyprinodontiformes > Valenciidae > Valencia > Valencia hispanica. The sequence goes on along the minus strand of OY747714.1, from coordinate 14,658,051 downwards.
GCAGGATTGTTTTGCAACCACAGACTGGATGACTCTTTGCCAAGCACATGGAGAGGACATCAATGACATGACTGAGTGTGTGACTGACTATATAAACTTCTGTGTGGACAACATCATCCCCACCAGAACAGTGAGATGCTTCCCTAATAACAAACCCTGGATCACCAGTGACCTGAAGGACCTGCTAAACAAGAAAAAAAGAGCCTTCAGGGAGGGAGACAGGGAATTACTGAGGAGTATACAGAAGCAACTTAAGGTCAAGATCAGAGACAGCAAGGAGGCATACAGGAAGAAGCTGGAGAACAAACTACAGAGGAACAATATCAGAGATGTCTGGTCAGGAATGAGAAAGATCACAGGTTTTAAGGACAGGAAAGATTGGATAGATGGAAGTCTGGACAGAGCCAATGAACTGAACATATTCTTCAACAGGTTCAGTTCTGGAACTACCTCAGCATCCCCCTCTCCTGTTCCCAGCCAAACAGACATCCCACTATCCTCTGATCAACAGCTTTCCTGTCACACCTCGGATGTTTTATCCTTCACCTCAGCCATGGACTCTTCTAATTCCACAAGTTTGACTTCAACCAAGTCAGGAAATGCTGCTACCCCCTTTGCCTCCCACTCCAAATTGTCTGTCTCCAAAAGTCAGGTGAAGAGGCAGCTGAAGAAACTGAACCGGAACAAGGCTGCAGGTCCAGATGGTGTCAGCCCCAGAGTCCTGAAGGCCTGTGCAGAGCAGCTCTGTGGGATTCTGCAGCACCTCTTCAACCTTAGCTTAACTCAGGAGAAGGTCCCAGAGTTGTGGAAGACATCCTGCCTTGTTCCAGTACCCAAAAGAACTCACCCATCAGTCATCAATGACTATAGACCCGTTGCCCTGACATCTCACATCATGAAGGTCCTGGAGAGACTCCTGTTGGCACCCCTGAGTAAGCAAACAAGAACGTATCAGGACCCACTGCAGTTTGCTTATCGCTGTGGAGTTGGAGTTGAAGATGCCATCATCCACCTACTTCAACCAACCCACTGTCATCTGGACAAAGCAGGCAGCACTGTGAGGATCATGTTCTTTGATTTCTCTAGTGCATTTAACACAATTCAGCCTGATTTGCTTTGTCAGAAACTCCTGAAGACACAGGTGGAGCCCTCAACAATCGCCTGGATCAATGACTACCTGACCAACAGACCACAATTTGTGAGACTGAAGAATTGTGTGTCAAACCAGGTGGTCAGCAGCACAGGAGCACCACAGGGGACCGTACTCTCACCATTCCTTTTTACTCTGTACACCTCAGACTTCCAGTACAAATCAGAGACCTGTCATCTGCAGAAATACTCAGATGACTCTGCAATTGTCGGGTGTATCAGAGATGGACAAGAAGCTGAATACAGAGAGTTGGTGGACCGCTTTGTGACATGGTGTGGAAACAATCGTCTCACCTTGAATGTGAACAAAACAAAGGAGATGATTGTAGATTTCAGAAGAAACAGGGATAAGTCAAACACTGTTTCCATCATGGGAGGAGAAGTGGAGGTGGTTGAGGAGTATAAATACCTCGGAGTTCACCTTGACAACAGACTGGACTGGAGGCGCAACAGTGAAGCCGTCTACAAGAAGGGACAGAGCAGACTGTACTTCTTGAGGAAGCTTAGGTCCTTCAAGGTTTGCAGCAAGATGCTGCAGATCTTCTACAAGTCTGTTGTGGAGAGTGTAATCTCTTCAGCCGTCATCTGTTGGGGTAGCAGCATCAGAGCCAGGGATTTAAAAAGGCTCAACAACCTGATAAAGAAGGCTGGTTCTGTTCTTGGGACAACTGTGGAAAATCTGGAGATGATAATGCAAAGAAGGATTCTTCATAAAATCAAAAAAATTATGGACAACCCTGAGCATCCTCTTCATGAGACTGTCATACAACAACAGAGTGTCTTCAGTCGGAGGCTTCTTCAGTTTCGCTGCAATACAGACCGCTACAGGAAATCCTTCCTGCCCACAGCTATCATTATCTACAACAACTCCTTAAAGAATTGATTATATGAGCTATACCAACACTTAATTTCCCTCTGGGATCAATAAAGTATTTTTGAATTTGAATTTGATTTAAAGCAGTTCAGAGTTTCAGCAGCTCTGCACTCGTCAGGAAGTCTGTTCCAGATAGGGGGAGCATAGAAACTGAAAGCTGCTTCTCCATGTTTAGTTCTGAGTCTAGGGATGTTAAGTAGGCTAGAGTTGGAGGACCTGAGTGGTCTTGGTGGTTGGTACCATGACAACAGGTCTTCAACATATTTTGGTGCAAAGCCATGTAATGATTTATAAACTAGTAGGAATATTTTGAAGTCTATTCTCTGAGCTACAGGGATCCAGTGTAATGACTTTAGAACTGGGGTGATCTGCTCTACTTTCCTGGTTCTAGTGAGGAACACGAGCAGCAGCGTTCTGGATCAGCTGCAACTGTCTGAATGACTTTTTAGGCAGACCTGTGAGGATGCTGTTGCAGTAATCAATCCGACTAAAGATAAACGCATGGATGAGTTGTTCCAGGTCCTGTTGCAACATCAGTCGTTTAATCCTAGAAATCTTCTTCAGGTGATAGAACGCTGACCTTGTTATTGCCTTTATGTGACCCTGGACGTTCAGGTCTGAGTCTATTACTACACCTAGGTTTCGTGCCTGATCAGTTGTTCCTAGTTGTATTAATTGAAGCTGTGTGCTGACTCTTGATCGTTCCTCCTTGGGTCCAAAAAAATCACTTCAGTTTTGTTTCTATTTAGCTGGAGAAAGTGATGGCACATCCATCCATTTATTTGGTTGATGCATTGATTAAGGTTTGAATGGGTTCAGTGTCACCTGGTGACATTGTAATGTAAAGCTGAGTGTCATCCGCATAGTTATGCTAGCTAATCTTATTGGTTGCTATAATCATGCCTAGTGGGAGCATGTAGATATTAAATAGAAGGAGCCCTAAGATGGAGCCCTGGGGCACCCCACATGTGATTTCTGTTTGTTCTGATGAAAAGTTTCTTATTGAAACAAAGAAGTCCCTGTTCTTTAGGTAAGATTCAAACCAGCCAAGTACTGTACCAGAGAGTCCGACCCAGCTCTCCGGTCATTCCAATAATATATCATGATCAACAGTGTCGAATGCTGCACTAAGGTCCAACAGAACCAGCGCTGTGGTTCTATTACAGTCTGTACTTATGCGGCTGTCATTGAATACTTTGACGAGGGCAGTCTCAGTGCTGTGGTGAGCACGGAAACCAGACTGAAAAACATCAAAACGGTTTGTCATTGTTAGGAAGCTATTTAATTGGTGAAACACAGCTTTTTCAATAATCTTACTGATTAATGGAACCTCTGATGAATGGAACCTTCCTTCCAGTGTTTCCTCTGTGGGACCCCTCTGCCTCGGGAGCGGTGGTTGGCTGTGGCTGCCTAGGTGCTCTCCAGGTAGCGCTTGGGTGGAGGCGGGGGTCTCGGCCTTGCCTCCTCTGAGCGCCCTGTGTCAGTGCCTTGGCTGCTGCGGTTTATGTGCTGCTGCCGGTGCAGATGGCTCTTTTGATGGCTTTTCCTTACCTTGCTAATCTGTACTCAGTCCATTAACCTTTTTATTGCTGCTCCTAAGTGTGTGCGTGCATGAAATTTGGGACTTAGGGAGGGGGTATAACTGTGATCATGCTTTTAATTATGTGGGGGAGAGATGGGAATGTAGTCTTCGTGGGGTCATTTTTATTCTGTAAAGCACTTTAAGTTGCAATTTTTAATGAAAAGCGCTTTATAAATTTAAAAAAGTTTGTTTGATTGATTGAAAATCAAAGGTCTTAGCCCAGTCCTGAAGGTGTTTCAGGATTGAGCCAAATTACCTCTTTTTTGGAAATCAAAATATGGTCACCCTAAATAAATTATCTGTTTTGCTATTGTTTTTCAAAGACTTCAGAAAAATTTACTTAAAATGACACTTCAGTTTTAGGTCTGTTCAATTCTGGACAAATAATTTTTTTTACTACTGTTCTGAATTGAAATGCCTTTAACAGCATTTTTTTAGACAAGCTTACAGTATTAATGTCTGTGACGCTTATGTGATTGTCGTTCTCCAAAATCCCTTCAAATGTAAATGATTGTGCTTTTATGGGCAAACATTTTTGTGCTTTTAAAATGTGATTAATCGACATTAAGATTAAGAATTAATTACAAAGCCTTTAATTAATTAGATTTTTTTTCTCGAGTCCCACCTCTAATATTTATATATAGGTAGCGAAATGTTCACATCTGTGCATTCTTAGTGTAAAATAATGTTTAGCATCAATTGAAGTGAAAGTTTCAGATTTATATGAAGAAAAAAAAGGTTATTAAATCAGATCAAATGTAACTTCAACCACCAAGCCTGCTACTGCAACCAAATAAAAAGATAAATGTCTAACAACATTATGTGAATTTATAGTTGAACTGTGTCTTTACTCTTTTAGGACAGGGTGGTTTAAACTCTGGCGATGCTTCAAAAGCAATGCTGGATGGCTTGGCCTCAACAATCAGGGACATGAATCCTACCTCTCTTTCATTCATCCGCATTGTCATCCTGCAACAAGCGGTTTTCCAGGCTTTTCGGTGAGTAATAGATTTTGACGTAACCACAATGTTTTATCCTCTGATTCAGGATGCTTGGTTTCAATCTCCTGTCATGTTCTTTCAGATCAGAGCTGGAGAGTCGCTTTGGACGAATTGTTCCCAGTCATCTCAGTCTTAAAGGTTTGCTTGCATTTATAACCTTTTTTTTGTACATATTTTGAACATAATTTATATTTTTTTCCCACAATGACATTCATCTAAATAATGAGACAATTTCATACAAAACCAAATGTATGTAATAAACTGAACTGTTATGAAGGAGTGAGATTAAATATTACCATGAGATTAAGATGTTAAACCAAGGGTTAGAAGAATAAATATGTTTTATAATGTATCAAGAAGCAGAAATGGTTGAGTCACAATCAATTAGCAAATTTAAAAACGGGATTATCTTAATGTCAGTCAATAACCTAATTTTGAGTAGTCCAAAAGGCACCAGGATGGTTTGTGGTCAGTTATGTGGCTATTTCTGAGCAAGAAGTACAATAAGAACTCTCTCTACTCTCTGAGTTGGACAAGATAGGTAGATAAAAACTTTATTATTCCCATGAGGGATTTAGATAGATACCCCTATGGATGCAAGCAGTGTAAAACTAATGCTATGCGCATCATGCTGCATCAACAATCGATTTATAATTTTATCGTGGTAGATTGTAAACTAAATCAAATTGTGAAGTTCTTAATGGTTTCCACCTATTTTTAAAGTGACAGTACTTTGAGTAAAAGTTACATCTTTTTCGCAAAGCACTTTTCAGTTATTGTTAAAAAGTGACTGTCAGGCAAGGAATTGCTACATGCATCCTCATTGTGAGGGATCGCCATTAAGTCCATGACACAATACAGGCGACTGTCTACTGCGACTACATGTCCGTCCAGGAGGATTGAATGCTGCATGTCACTGACTCAATGCAATCTGCTGGGTTTCCTTTGATAGAAAACTTTTAAACTGATTGGAATAATGAACTGAAAGATTAATTGGAATATGTGTGTGATTGAATTGCAATGACTTTTCTTGTTAAGTGTCTTGAGAGGACATGTATTGTGAAATAAACTGAATTGAATTGAGGTGTGCGGACCCCTTCCAAAATTGGAATATTATTGACAAGTTAATTTACTTCTGTAACTACATTTAGTAAGAGAAACACCACATAGATAAAGTACCCACAGATTGATATTTTCAAGCCTTTATTTGTTTTTAATATGATGAACAAATGAAAACAGGTATGTATAATTTGAATATCATATCAGAGCATCCAAAAACCCTTCTAATACAGGAATGTGGGCTTTAAGTATGTTTATTACCTGATTAAAGGTTACTATTTTCAAATGGTAGGTTTAATCTGAAAAATGAGCGTCATTTGAATGCATATACTAATGTATTAAATATATCTGTAAGCTACTACAATGGGCACAACATATAATGTGACTCATATTTTGAGGTAGGATAGGACATTGTTCAATGTTACCTCTGATGTGTTGAAAGAATCAGCAAACGGACTGACATAAAACCCTCTTTGATATAATCTTGGAAGAGCAATGACATTGAACTGTGCCAAAGCAACAGGCAAAATGTGAATGTCGTGTAAAGACTTTGACAAAGCTGTGATTAGCTAACAATTTCTTGCTAATCCTTCATAGCTTCTAATGTAAATACAATAGACTGATCAAAGGTGAACCAAATAATTTCACTCAGAACAATCTGAGGTTCTTGAAACCGTTATATTTGTAAAACACAAAAAGAGGGCATTTCCAGGGACCACATCAGAATGGTGCTAAATAAGTGGAAAAAGCTGTAACAATATTTTTTTTGTTTTCACAAAAATATTTATAAAATCTGGTCTCGTCTTATTCTTGAGAATCTAATATTATTGATCATCACCTGGATGTATTGTTGCACCCCTGCTAGAAAGGGATTGGGAAAGGCATTGTCACAGTTCAGCAATCACACATTTTACTCATAGTACTAAGTAAAAAAGCATATCATTAACTATTTGTTTTTCCTTATTGCAGACAAAGCTAGACAAAAGCTGAAGAAGCTACAAGAAGGGTGTTCTAGAATCTCAAGATTCTTGTCAAAGCAAGAGCAAACCTTTCTCTCTTTGAAACCCGAGCCAACAGTTTTGCGGGTAATCAGTATTGGTCCAGATGTCAGCAAAATCGTCAAAAAAGATCTGGAATTGATTGTCCAGCAAGAGCTTTTAGAGAGAACAGTGGATGTGCATGATTTCTCTAAGCTAGAGGCTATGGAGTTGGATGCAGTGAAGGCAAAAGTCAAAGTCACAGGAATGAGTCTAGAGCACAAAACAGTTGATGTTGGTAGAGCCAGTCGAAGAGATCGATCAGGTTCAGGGAAAGAAGTATACGTCCTGAGAGGTTTAAAGGAAGATGTCTTGAGTGCCACTGAGCTAATACACAAAGCAGTCCAGAAAGCACTTGAAGAAGATCTCAAAGATAAGGAAGAGGCAATGTTAGCTCTGACCATCCAGTGGGCAATGAAAGATGACAATGGAGAATGGCAAGAGCTGAGCCTTCGTGAAAACTACATGTTGGAAGAAGGTCACTTACAGAAGAAAGTGTTTGTGGAGATGGAGACACCTGATGGCAGGAATCTCAAAGTAAACTTAAAGTTACTGGAAGCCACAGACTGGACTACTGGCAAAGCCTATAAACTGAAAAGGACAGAGTCTGAAGGTAGGGCATGCAAGGTTTTAAAGTTTCTTCATTTTTTGACACACTACACTAAACACTTTTATTTATGCATAATGTAAACATTTATTTGTGTAATTTGCACTTTAGCCCTGGAGTTACCACCTCACTGGGAACCTATGCATGATGATATCTTTAAAAAAGTAGAGTTGCAACCAAACTCCAAGGAATACAAAGATGTAGCTAGTGGCTTCCACAAAACTACCAAGTACAAAATTCATAAAGTAAGAAGGCTAACATTATTAAACAATTATGACAACTGAAATGTATAGAAAATGCATAGTAAGTGGCTTTTTTGTGTTCTCAGATTGAACGGGTGCAGAACATGTACCTGTGGAATGCATTTAGCGTGTGTCGGCAACGTATACGTGCCAAGAATGGTCCAGCAGAGCTCGGTGAAATGTACCTCTACCATGGCACATCTGCAGAGTCATGCCACTGCATTGAAAAAGACCGATTTGACAGGAGTTATGCGGGCACCCATGGTAAGCCTTGATTAATTGACTTGCTTTCAACCGAAAATCTTTTGACAAAACACATAGGCTGGAAGGCAACTCCACAATGTTGATCAACTTTTGTAAACCTTTGTATTGCTAATTTTCTCACAGCTGCCATATATGGAAAGGGAGTTTACTTTGCGGTCAATGCTGATTACTCAGCAAACAAGTATTCTCCAGCAGACCAGTCAGGAAGGAAGCGACTGTACGTTGCCCGTGTTCTTACCGGCCGTCACACAGTGGGTAAATCCTCCATGAAAGCTCCCCCTCCTCGAGGTTCAGACCCCACTGACTGCTTCGACAGCTTGGTGGACAACCAAAAGCAGCCAGTGATGTTTATAATCTTTCATGATGACCAAGCATATCCAGAATACCTCATCACTTTCAGCTGAGCAGAAGCATGCTTTTCCTTTTGTCAGACACTGAAAAGACAAAACTTGTAACCTGTAAAGTCCCTCTTTGACTGCCACATTTAGTTAATGTTCTTTTGTTTTGTTACCTGTATATCCTGTTGTGAGAATTGTCTAGCTTTTCATACAGCCAGAAGAATTCATTGTAAGAAACAAAAGGGTGCAAGGATTCTAAAATGATCATTGTTAAAAATACAAAACAAATCTAATCACTTGTTCCTGGTCCCACTGTGGACATTTCATGAAAATGTCACCCAAATCCATCAATAGATTTTTGAGTTTTGTTGCAAACTAGCTCAGGGGAATGTGAAAAGTAAATGTATATGAATGTTTCCGTTTCCACAGCAAAGTCGATGTAACACAATCAAAGCATTTGGAATTGGGCAACAGAGATGTTTGCCTGATTAGCCTGTTAGTTATGGTTATGAATGCCTAGTACTAGGATTTGAATAATTTTGAATCAAGTTTAAATCAACAACATTGATGAACATGCCTAATGCCAATACTTTAAACACAGAAACAATCAATCAACACAAACAAAATGATACTCAGAAATGTGATATTTTTGAATATTAGTGCAATATGATTTTTCAACTGTATTCAACTGTAATATACAGGACACATCTCAACTTTCTATGTTAATCAATAAAACATTCAAACTTTTAAATATTTGCAGGTGTGTTATTAATTAAACAATAAGCTTGAAGTACACACAGTCACACTCATACATTTTTACAAATCTTTTTTTATTATCTTAAGTGATGATAAAAAACAGTTTTGCCTCACAATATTTTCTTTATTTATACAGAATTTTGTTGGGCAATATAAAGAACATTGAGTAAGCGCAAAGAATAGGTAATGAAAGTTTGACTAGCTTCTTCAATTTCTCTATTTTGTTATTTATTATAGTGTACAGTATCATTTCTATTTAGTTAGATAACGATACATGCCTTGCAAGGATGCATTGTCAATATCTAAAAATGCATAATAAGCACATGATAATAACTCAAACTTGTCTGGATGTGACAGTACAGAAGAAAATATTAAAAAATTTTACAAAAAAATGTAGTTTGTTTTCCAAATGTTTAAATTGGGGAGAGTAAGAACCCGCTGAATGTGGAGTACATATTTACATTATCACTTATTCTCATTCCATCCCAGAGACGAACATTGACCATGTCTCTAGCTTGCAGCCACAAGATGGCGCTGTTAGAGCCAGTGATGGGGGGACTTTTACTTTGACCGTACCATGACACCATTTTTTTCCCATTTTGGTAAAGACTTCCACCAGAGGTTCCATGACCCCCCCAAAAGAATGATGAAAAAGAGAAGTAATAAATTCCTCTCACTGGTGCTGTAAAGTAACCTGCAGAGAGTAAAAACAATATAACCAATCAGAGATAAATCAGCTGGAAGAAAAAGAAAACATGAACTTTAAAAAAAATGCTGAGAAAATTATAACTGTTGGGTTTAAAGAAAAGTTTTAAATTTATCAATACATAGCAACAAATGAAAAAAAGATGCAAACTGACCTGTCACTGGACTGTAATGACCTCCAATGTTAGACAGAACATTTTTGTATACCAAAGGATAAAGGATATTCACAGGACCAATGGTTCCATCTCTTGGCGATGCTACAGAAAATGCAACCCGATGTTGTTCTGAAATGTAAAAAGAAAACGAGTAATACAACTGAAAAGAAGTGAGAAATTATATTTTTAGTTTGAAGACTACAGCTACAGGAGATAAACAAATATTGTCTCACAAAGTTTAATTAACTGTTCAAAACAAGTAATATGACATAAAAAATCTGAATGTATTACTCTGTCAGCTTTAAAAGTCAGTGGATTTTCAATCATAGCGTATTTATTTTAAAGTGTTGCATCAGTAACAGATCAGATATTATTGACCTAAAGTATCTACATTGTCCTTAAACTAAAAGGTAAAGTGGTATAAACACAAAATAGAGCCTTGAATTGGTTTAGGATTTTCTGTCCGGAATCCTTTGTTTCTTTTATAATTACCTTATAAGATAGGGCTGTTACTAATAATGTTGTTAGAGGGTTAAATAGATGACCCATGTAAGTGAACTTGAACAAAGTACCACTGTTTTTGCAGTTCTTTGCAAACAGATTTTTTTAATTTATCATTTCTGTGCATGTTTTTAAATAAGTGAACCTGGTATTGGAAATTTAACCTGTTCAATTGTAGAAATGAATATATTTGTCTTCTATATTGTGGAAACCACTGCAATAGTGTATAAAAAGTGCTGTGTGACACATTAGTTTGTGATGTTTTGTTACCTTCAAAAGTTCTTCTCATCTCTGTCAATGTGCTGTTAAGGGCAGTAACCTTCTTTTCGCTGGCTTCCAGCTTTCTGTTGGTTTCCTCGAGGGCCTTCACAGTGGCTTTCTGCCTCTCTTCCAGAGCCCAGAGCTCCTTCATTACCATGTAGATGTTTGGTTCAGACAATTTCTCTGGACATTCTGTGTTTGATCCTTCAGCTGTTAAGGTTTGAAGCCCTTGATCGAAAGTTTCTCTGTCGTCCATGGCCGTCTCTGTCAGGTGATTTTCCATCTCTTCATCTTTGGGAACAGTGACCTGAGTCTGATTGTCCTCACCTTCAGCTTAGCAGGAGGACAGACCAACTACCAGACACATGAGAAGCATCACTGGTAGAGACCCCATTCTTCTTAGATATGTGTGTACCTTCTTAAGAACAGTGTTCAAGGACTGTGAAAATAAACCTATTTATACACATTTCAAAGTTAATTATTAACCTATGTAAAAGCTTTACAACTGCTTGAAAGATAAAAACCAGGATAATAGAATAACATTTATGCTTTTCCTTATGGCTTTCGGAAAATTGTTTGTTGTTCAGATGTTTTATGACTTAAAGCCGCAGTAGGTAACTCAGAGAGGAGAGCAGACTTTGCTTGAAAATTTAAACCCAAACAAGCTTCACATCACTCCCCCTCCCTCTCCGATGCACTCAAGCCCCGCCTCCAATGCCCTCCTCCCTCCTTCGGCTGCGCTCAGTGGTGGCTGGTGAAAAACATTCTTGGTGGGGCTGTGCTTTTTCTTTTTCTTTTTTTAAATCAAACTTGTGCTTTCTGAGCTTTGTGCACAACTCCACTATTTCCTGAACTGAGTACAGCTCTTTTATTTCCTGTCTTACATCATAGGACAAATTGATTAATCCAGGTGTGTCTGACCATTGTTGTTGTGACTACTGAGGTCAGACACACCTGGATTGATCAGTTTGTCCAATACAGACAGGAAATAAAAGGGCTGTACTTAGTTCAGGAAGTAGTGGAGCTGTGCATATAGCTTATCAAGTCATTTTCAATAATCATCCCAAAACAATTGAACGTAAACGGTACCAGTAGGCTACTATGTCAAATACTGATTATTTTAATGCCAATATTAACAACTTGAGGCATTCTTATACTAAACATAAATACAATATTGCACAAACAAGTTTAGAACCAAACTGGAAACAAATAACTTATTAGGTTTACACAAAAATTTTACACACAAAGCTTACAGCAGCGCCCCTTGTGGCCTACACTGCCAATGTCACCACCAGATCTCTTGCCTGCCCTCACACCAGCCATTGGGCGATTTCTCTATCGCCCTTCAGGCGGCTGAATCAACGGCGCTGATTGGATAAATTCCTGTTGCTATGTGCAAATTTCTTGTCCATAATTGGCTGGCTGCTGCACTGCTTAGGTGATCTTTCTGTCGCCCCAGCTGCTACGCAGCGGGACCTTTTCTCCCAAAATGATATATATTTTTATATATGATACTTTGTTACGAATTATTTAGAGTTATTTAAACTCACAATTAACTTGGAATATATGATTATTGTTACCAAAAAAAACCCTGGTGGAGACCCAGAACATACCGGAGGCAAGATTAATCCCTTTTTGCCTGTGAACTCCTTGGAGTATCACTATAGGGGGGAGCCACTGGCTGCGCTACTGGCGTCAGCGATCTGATCTCAGATAAGCAGAAGACAATGAACAAATGGATGGACAGGGACAGGGTAACATTTTCGTTTTAATCATTAGTGGAAAAAAGATAAGACCTTGGTCTGGTTAGAAGATAAATTCAAATAAGTGACAACTCTAGCAACAACATAGATACAAATTTTCACCTCAAGAAACACCATGCAAAACGTTTGCATTTTTTTTTTTTTACATTTTTACCAAATACTAAACAAAGTACACATTCTAAAATGATATACAATTAAAACTGTACTGAAAATGATCAGCCTCTTGTCAGAAATGAACGTCACGATTAGTTCTCAGAACAGATAAAACTTAAACGTCTTACTGTCATTTCTTTTAAACCTTTGCTGTAGTCCTTTTTTCTTCATGAATCTAGACATGTCACAGTCATTCCTTCATCTATCTGGGGCCCAGTTCTTATAGCTGACCACCTAGATCTGATCCAGAACCAGAAATCCAGAGTGCAGGTGTAGTCCTGGACCGATCTCTGTTTATCCAGGTTGGTGATCTCTGCAGTAGTATAATGCATCCTCCCAGTTACTGCTGCAATCCACAGATCTGTGTTATTCTCTCTGCAGTAAGCTGGACTTTAATGGTAAATGGCCTGTACTTGTAAAGCGCTTTAATGACTTCCAACCAGATTTTCTCCTCTTTAAAGAGCAACTAAACCCCAAAACAACTTTTTTTTTGCTTCTAAACTGTATAAACGGGTCTTTACCAATGCAGTCTTTCAGTTTCTTGGGATTTTTTTACATTTTGGTGTAAACTTGTTTAATTCTACACTTTTTGGTCTAAAAACGTCTTAGTGATGCCCCCTTAGGGTTGAACTGTGGCTACTGCATTCAAATTCTGTGATTAGCGGAGAGCGGTACATCTCTAGCGGCTCTAATGATATGGCTCGCGGCCACTGGGGTCCATAAAACCTCCATCTACTCCTCTATCTCCGGTGACGATGGAGGAGATCCACTGGCTCAGGGCGCCGAGCCTGTGCCGCCCGAGCCCGGCACTGCTGAGGCAGAGGGAGACAGGAAGAGTCCAGTCTCTGAGTGGTAATGCTAACATAGGCTAACGTTCAAAACAGATGAATGTTGATCAGATCGATCAGTCGCAAAACTGCCAACGTCGCTTTGGTCGCTGTCCATGTTTCAGTGTCAGATTAAGCGAAGTGTCACTGTCCTCCTGACCAAACCCTCACGTTGCCCCCTCCGCTCGTCCTCCACACTTAGCCATACCCCTCCGTTCTTCCTGGCACCGCCCACTTTGTAGAATTTTTCAAATGTTGTCTGGGGGCGGGGGTTATGATCCCGTTACACTTTAATCTCTGGTATTTTCTAAAATGTACTTTTTTCTATATTGTAAACAGACCAAATCTCATTACAATTTGCTTTTTTAAAGCTTTCGAGCTAAACGTGAAGTTAGAATTGTCAGCAGTGGTTATTTCCTTTAATAACATATTAACAATCATTTTCTTTCATTTTTTTTAAGTTTTACTGTACTGTGTATGAACATTTGAATGTTTCCTATTTTCTCATAGTTAAATTTTTCTCCTGTTTTATTTTAAGATAAACTATATTATTAATACATGCCATCTGAATTGTTTGCAATTTTATTAAGTCTCACTACACAATAACAATGTGACTGTGAGGATCCGTGATCGTATCCTCTCCTTTAAAGGTGAAAGCTGACCAAGTGATTTTGTTCTTTTTTTTTTCTGTCCACTTACCCCTCTGTTTTTAAGTGTCCACCAGAGGGGAGTGTTCCATGAAGCATGCCATGGAGGGCTCCCAGGGAACACCAGCTGTGGTTCATCATATCATCAAGCAACTGGCTGAGATGAGCCACTAGCTGAAATGGAGAGGGGTGGATGTGGAGGCCTTTTCTTTTGTTTTGTCCATTATTATTGTTTTCATTTATTTAGTTTTTCTTGGTTGTTAGTTTTCTTAGTTACTTAATGGTTAGCAGTACCATCTAATTTTAACTGTTTAAGTTTTGACTCCTATAGATTTATTTAGTTTAACATTCCCCTCTTATTTTTGTTTATAGTCTGATCCCACCATATTTAAAGGTGGCTTCAGAGATGGCTTGGGGAGGGGAAAGGGAGTCCTACTGAGAGCTGGGCTGTTGTGGCACCTTGTCTGTGGGAAAAATAAAACGAAATCAGAGCTCTGAAGATGCTTGCCTCACAGTGGTTCTTTGGTCCAGCATGCTTTCTGCAGTAACTCTGAGTCCGCCATCGGCCAACCTTCAACAGTGACGTTCTCACCATTAAAGCACTGATTTTTTTTTCTTTTTATCCTTCAAGACATTTCCCCACTGAAGAATGTTCCATACAAACCCACAGTTCTCAATATTTTCTCATCATTTATCATTTAGTTCTCCTGAACTCCAGTTTTTCTCACCTATATGGAAGCCCGCCCCAGGCAGAGACCAGTACCATGTTCTGTTTACATCCGTTGGATCATATAGACCAATTAAAGGTTCCTTCATATCCGAAGCTGAATTATTGAGGAGTCTCTTCATGTCTGTCATGTTAGTTACTGTGACTAGGTCAGTGTGATTCTCTGCTCAGCACTGCTGAGCTTCAGTCAACTTCTCTTTACTATGACTTAGCAGTGCCGGCCTTTGACATAGGCAATATAGGCAAATGCTAAGGGCGTGGACAACCATCAGGGCGCCAAAAACGGAAAGAAAGAATATTATAAAGTAATTATGAAATAAATAAATGAGGCCACAACATAACTTCACAGTGGGCTCATGTCTCTCTTCTTTCAGATGTTGAACGACTTATGGCTTCAGTCTTTCATTGGGGGGGACATCAAGAAGCTTTACATGTGATATGGTTAAACCAGCCGATTGACAGACATGTACGGTCTACCCGGTTGGCTATTACGTCCACAAGGATAAAACTGTCAGGCTCCTGTTGAAGGAAACAAAGGATAGAAGAAGACAGAGGTATATACAGTATATATATTGTTAAAATAGGTTCATTGAAGATCATTTAAAACTAAATGTGAAGAACTTGAGCAGACTGAGAAATTTTGGTATAATTAGCTCCTTATGAATAAAAAAATGTAATCATCAGGATTGTATCGATCAGTTTATTCTATAAAGTCAGACATTTTTGTTGTTTTTACGGTTTTGCATCAATGAAATACAAAGTTCTAACAACACCTGAGTTCAATTGTTACCTGTGAATGTACATTTTTCTGCTTTTTTTGAGAATAATCTTTTCTGTGTGTCATTGATTCTGCAATCATAATAAATCTTCTTTTGTACAAATGAAGACAACTTTGCAATTCGGTTAAATCAAGCACTCTTGTGCTGTGCCAAAAATTTTTTTGACCAACTGACTTTTCTCTCTTCTCTCTGATGCAGTTTGATATTGATGTTTCTGTGTTATTGTATAAAGTGTGAAAGTGACTGTAATGCAATGAGGCATCAACAACAATCTCGCTTAGGGACCTAAATGGTCAGGAATGTTAGAAAATGTGTAAAAATAAACTATTTGTTTTCGTTCTAGATTATAATCTAATTCTAATTTAGAATTTCAGAAAGTGAGCTTTTACTTACATGCAGTTCCCTTGCTTTTTTTTACCAGTCTCTAATGTGATGTGTCATCCTGGTTCTCTGTGGAAGACGCTTTAGTTGAAATGATGAATTGTAAAGAGCACAGGTCAGAAAACATCAAGATATGAATATTCAAAAAGGACATGCTCCTTATAAAATAAGTTATTTCTGTCTCTAGGGTTGACTCTCTAATACCACTTAGTTAAATAGCTATTGGTAAAGGTACTTTCTCTTTATTGTGCATCTCATACCTAGGATGCAATATTGAGTGATCTACGGGAACTCACACTACCTACTTCATTTAGAAAGCTTCTTAAAATCTGGCCGATGGAAAGCCAAAAATGTCAACATGCTCCATTTGGTTAGAGAGTCTTTTATACACCTTTTACTTGGCAATATATTCACTTATTTCTCTTATTTTCTTGCAGGCTTTTTTTTTCAACATTAACCTGCCAGTGAGACTAGAGATAGAAATGTGCCACTTGGCTATAACCTCATTTATGTACATGCAAATATTCATGAATATGTACTATCCAATTTGTAAAAATTAAGATGATGTGAATTAATCCCAGTATAGACCCCTTCTAAACCACACAGCACTGGGCTTACTTCACAAAGACCAACTAAGGCCATGTACATGCGTAGCCAGTTTAAAAAAACAACAACAACCGAACATTTTCACCACCTCGTTTAAAAAAAAAATTGTAGAAAAATATCTTCGTTTTGTGAGATACCCGGCTACGTGTTGACAAGGCATAATATGCAGTTTATTATTGTTTTTTCACAAAACATCTGTGTTTGTATGGTTTAACAACTATGTTTCAAGCAGGACCTTGATTAGAGGAAACAACCAGGTGAACCCACCCACACATCGCCACCACACATTAACTCCTCACATGGTTTTATTTTCAGTGGGAGGAATAGGCCTTACTGTTGTGGACTGGTGACCCATCCAGGGTTTGCCCCGCCTCTTGCCCAATGAGCGCTGGAGATAGGCAACAGCTCCCCCGCGACACCGTTCGGACAAGCAAATATAGAAAATACATTGACAGAATACACATTAATTCAACACAATGAGAGGTTATAATATTTGTTCATAGAATTGCATCAGATTTGCCTGAAACCTTGAAATAGCTGCAATGGAGAGATTAGACTCCTTTATGCTGCAACAGCTTATTCATTAATATAGCGTAAGTAATTAAACAAACTCCTAATATTCTTTTCATCACAAGTGCAGGATTTTATATAAGGCTATCTCTACGTAATTACAATATAAGAAGCTACCCAGAAACTTTAATCGAATCTCACTTCACAGACTTTAGTGCAGTACTCAAGCTGTGGAATGAAAAACATATTTTACATTACATAATTATTTGACATAAGCCAAAACACCTTTTTAACTTGCAAGCAAAAAAGACACAGAGAAAGAAAAAGGGCTTAATCCTTAAAACAGATTAAATTAAACTTTTCAAAGTCATTTCTTTTCCTCCACTTATGTTCTCCTCCTGTCTCCATGGCTCCAGACATGTCACAGTCATCCATCGGTCCATCTGAGGCCCAGTTCTTATAGCCGACCACCTCATCACTGACCCAGAACCACAAATCCAGAGTGCAGGCATACTGCAGTCCCATCCAGACATAATCAGTCGAGGCGTTCTTGGCTTTCTCCTGGACCCATCTCTGTTCATCCAGGTTGGTGATGGTGACCAGGTCATGGTGGTGATTTCTGCAGTAGTATAAGGCGTCCTCCCAGTTCATCTTCTCTTTGATCAGGATCACTTTATCTACATCAATAAACAATTTACACACATTAAAACAGCAGCAGCAGCAATGTTCTGATTCAAGTTGTGCATATAATTTGCTGTAATTTAAATATATTTTAACAGATACATTTTTTTGGGCAGATTTGAAAATAAATCGCATTACTATGTAGCTTTAAAGTAAAAACAATGTAAATTCAAGATATATTTTGAACAGAACATAATTTAACAGTGTTAAAAAAGGTTTTTAGACATAAAAAAAAAAAAAAACAAACAAACTGGTATATGTTTGTCTTTTTAGAACTGTAGTTAAATTTAGAGATGCAGCGGATGTTTAGTAAAACCTCACCATCATAACAGATGAAGGGTTTCTTCATAGTAAAGGCGTCAGTCTTCCATTTCACATTTTCATTAAATGCAATCGTGGCACGTCGATCACTGTTGTATTGCTGATTATTAAAGTCTTCCTTCCAGTGTCTGAAAGAGAAAGTGCTTCCATCTGACCACCTCCATCTGTCTCTAAACAGACCAAAGAATGGCGTACTGCTTATAGACTTCATCACATTCTTCAGTTCTTCATCCTGTAGCTGCTTCAGTCCACTGATCAGGTCTGTGTGTTTCTCTCTGCAGTAACTCTGAGCTTTCTGCCAGGTCTTCTGTTCTCCAATCAAGTGGTATTTATGAGTTGTATTGGTTTCTAGGGGAATAATAGACAGATGTATATCACGGTTAATGTTTTATTTTTGTGGTTAACATAAAGGTTATTGTCAGAGACAATTATAGATATTTCTTGACATTAAGTTGGAGTTTTCGTTCTAGTTTTTCTAAAATTTGCTAGACAGATAAAAAAAAAATCAAAACAGTCTATATAATGATTAAGTTTCATTAGATCACCTGCAGAGTTTACATTCTGGGTTTTCTTAATACTCACCATCATAGCAGAGGAATTCTCTTTCAAGTTGGCAACCAGTGGCTGCCCATGACATATTTTTATACAGAAAGCCACAGTTATCGTTTCCTTGATTTTCTGTATCAGTCGGTTCTCCTAACTTCCAGTTTGTCTCACTTTCATTGAACTCCACTCCAGGCAGAGACCAGTGCCATGTTCTGATACCATCTTTTTGATCATACAGACCAATCCAAGCTTCTCTAATATCTCCTACTGAGATGTTGAGGAGTCTCTCCATGTCTGTCATGTTAGTCACTGTGACCAGGTCAGTGTGTTTCTCTCTGCAGTACTGCTGAGCTTCAGTCCAGGTCTTTTCCTCTCTAATGTAATGATAACCATAGAGCTGACAGATGATGAAACTACATTGACCTGTAAACATAAAAAATATCGCTTTATTAATCGTTAATTTATAATTCCACACAACCTACAAAATTGAACATTTTAAGTGTAATTGCGCTTTAGATCAACTTACCTATTAGAAAGAGCAGAATGAGACTCCACTGCATCTTTGCTGTCAGATGAACTATTTCCCTCCAACAGTTTGTTTCTGTTAGATGAAGAACACATTTCAGATCAAAGTTTGAAAACCTGCAGCTCTCCCTCCACTGGACAGAGAAGCAATGCTGGGAGAGCAGAGGAGCTGGAGCCAGAAATTAAAACAGTAGACTTAGAAACACTCAACAATAAATATAAATATTCAGAAGATTAAAAACGCACACAGTTGTCGGAAAATTACACTTGGGTCGTTGTTTTCCTCAGTGAATGGAATGTTATTTGGTCGATGTTCAGCTGAAAAGCTTCCTCATTCATAACTGATGGGTTTTCATTACAGCTCTTTAAATAGGAGATTAATTTGAATATGCCATACTTTGCATATTGAAACCAGGTAAAGGTCATTTTTATGACAATTAGTCATTAACCAGTCAGAGAAAAGAAAAAATAACATGTAGATCTGTGAGAATAACGTAGTTGAATCTAACAGAAGTATTAACACTCTACTGAGAAAACTCTAACAGTCTTTACTTAGCACTGTGTTACTGATGAGGATTCAGCTGTACACGTACTGTATCTGATGTTAGAAGGTGTCCTCACCCATGGTATCCTTTAAAAGATGGAAAATCATTTATTATTTCCATTATTATTTATGGAAGTGCATGATACTGTATTCTACCTCCTTCTTTGTCCTTTCATGTCCTCTTCTAATCTCATTTTACCTTCTTCCTCTTCCTCCTCCTCCCATGAGCTGCATACAGTGTTTTGTTTGTTTTTGTAGATTTATGAGCTTTCCTCCATAAAACACGTTTTAAATGATGCTTCTGCTTTTGAAGTCTAAAAGTGAACCAAAATTGGAAATATAAAAAAAATCTATATTTGAACGACCCCAGTTTATTACTGAAATCTGTTTTAAAAGATGAAATAAAACTAAAATTTGAAATCCATCAAAATGATGGAAAGAGAATATAGAAATATTTCAGGTTTTTAATGATTGCTTTTTATTTTCTGTGCAGATCATCATGCAATAATCTCAATTGTTCCAGTGCCGCAATCTCATCTGATTGGTTAACACACAACACAACTCAGCTGCATACCACTATTTTATAGAGCAGTGCAGCTGAGTGATTTTGGATTTTTGAAGCTATTATGAGTCTTAATTACTAATGGTTTAAAATAAAAATATGATTTTAACATTATTTATGATTTATATGACACATGAGCCTCCATCCATCCATTCATCCATCCATCCATCGTCTTTTACTATCCCGTATCCAGAAAACCTCCAAAGACAGGCGTCCAGGGTGCATCCTGAGCAGATAGATGCCCGAACCACCTCGACTGGTTCCTTTAACATAATGAATGTCTAAATCTACTGTCTTGCTGACATTTTCACATATTTATCTTGAGACTTTTAAGCATGGAACCAGTTAAGAAATCTGTTAGGTAAAAATAGTGGTTTATCTAAAACGAACCACACTCACAAGAGTCGGAGATAATTTAGACAATAAGCTCTGCAGAGGTAGATGTGGTTAAATCAGTTCTGCAGAGGGAGACCAGCAGAATACGGTAAGGAATGAGCCAACCGTTTGTCTGTTATCAGCTCCTGGTCACTCGTCACTCGTCTCCCTCACTGATCTCATCACTGGTCTCAAAGGGTCTCCCCTCTGCAGCCTCTCTTTATTTAGTCACACTTCATTAACATGTTAAAAGAACAGGTTGTCATGCACAAGAGCATGTGACTGAAACCAAAATGACATTTAAAAAGTACATTAGAACTATGTGATAAAAACACCCTAAGAAAATAATAATACACCATTATTGTTTTCCCTAACAAAATCAAACATTTTTTGTCAGATAGAGAGGTCTCTTGACCAGAGCTCCAGTGACATTTAAGAAGAAAAAATAACAAAACAATTTTTTTTTACGTAGCTTGAAGAAGAGGTCTACGTTTTTTCCGTCAACGGTAAAAAAAATAAAAATACATTTTTTGATCATAATTAGATGGTTTGAGTGTCCAGTTGTGCCCACCTCTCCATGGGCCTAGGACAACTGACCCAGTTACCGAAACACATAACCCTCATGACCCCCTCCCCCAGCACCCTGGCAATGACCATGATTTCATTTTAGTTTTAGACTGTAGCCAATTGTCTGTATTTACCTTGACATTAAGCATCATGTTACAGTGACAGAAAAAAATAGCAATAATGTTAGTTATGTTTACCAGTAAATCAGCTGCAGTGACAGTGAGTCCACCAACAATGCCACATACCGGCAGTAATAAACTTTGGGGATTTTTTTAGATACATCATTAATTAGTTAGCCATTGTTCACTCAGATAAGATTTAATATTTTAAGGACAAATCCCAATATGGTCCCAACCAAGAAATGATTCTGTCCCATAACAACAGCAAGGCTCATTTACCAGAAAGTTCTGGTAGATCAAGTGAAACGTTAGAAATCGTTAACCTAATAGAATTATACCATATACAAATTGACCTACAGTAGTTATAATGAATGCTTAACTTGGCTCACCTCACCCTCTGTGAGGTTCTGTGAAGGCATTTCTGATAATACCCTCAGAAAACCTTACATCACCCATTCATTTTGACAAAAAATACATGACATCCTATAAATTTGTATCTTCTGATTATTAGTAAGAATACTTTTCAGAAATCCTAGATCATCCGGGAGTGGAGTTTAATATAAACTGCATTCAAGTTCTCTACCATCTTTTTTCAGCTGTAACAATTGAGGTGTTCCACCATGCTGCCCTTTACCTGCCAGAATACTATTCATCCATGCACTTAACCTACATATACTGAAACTATTTACCTGGTGGTCAGCAGAGGCTGACAGCAAATTGGGTGATAAAAACACCAGGCTAGATTATGTATGGGTTTTAATAAGTTGGTTGTGTCTTTTGACCACTGCACTGTTTCTGATGGTGACAATTAGGAAGAGCAACATCCTCCACAATCCAGCAATTATAATTTCTGTGGCTTAAGGATACCGTTTAACAGTGTTTTGTATGTCAACTTCAGTTAAAAAAGAATTACTTTAAAAGCTTACATTTTTATTGTGGTTTGATTTACAAAACTGAGAAAAATATGAAAACAATACAGAAAAACGGCTCTCTTCTCATTCTTCACCTCTGTTCTGGTAACGGAAGCTGTAAGACATGTGTGGACTTCAGGATAAAAAAAGTACTGGTATTTTACACAAAGATTTATGATTCCTGAGAAAGGATCTGAAAATGCAAATCATACTGAGTAAACAGCATCAGACAGGCAACTGTGTTTCTGTATGCTTTGCTTAGCTCCAAAGGAACAGGCATTAGGCAAATAAGCTGATACGTAATAATGAGAAAAACAACTCCCCACAGGCCTCATTCACCACAGTTTTACTGCAGCTGTT
The DNA here is from genome assembly GCA_963556495.2 of Valencia hispanica. Taxonomy (NCBI): domain Eukaryota; kingdom Metazoa; phylum Chordata; class Actinopteri; order Cyprinodontiformes; family Valenciidae; genus Valencia; species Valencia hispanica. The sequence goes on along the minus strand of OY747714.1, from coordinate 14,635,616 downwards.
CCTAGGTATAAATTCAAAATACCTCAGGAACATGGTCCAGGATATATCTGCTATACTGTTGTAAAATTCTTTTACATTTACGGGGATGGATTTTCTCCAAATGTGCACAAACACCTGTTAACGTGTGCCAAGTTCTGTTCCCATTTGTTTTATCATGCAGACCAATTTAGATTTCCCTCATATTCCCTGCAGATATACTGAAGAGTCTTCTCGTATCTGTTCGTCACTGTGGCCAGGTCATAGTGTTTTTCTCTGCAGTACTGCTGAGTTTTGGTAGAGGTTTTCCCCTCTTCAATGTAGCGATACATATAGAGCTGCCGGTTGATAACGCAATACTGACCTGTTAAAATAAAAAATATAATCTGATTTTAAAAAAAAAGAAAGTTTGCACAATAATATTTAGGTGTTTTGAATGCTCTCATTTTACCTTATGTGTGAGCAGAGAAAAAGCAGCCATATTTCTTCAATCCATCTGAGTCTGTTGTGCTTAGATCAACTCATCCACCAAGAGGAGCAGATTTAGTCTTCTGCATCTTTTTTTCATACTAAGATGTCTGACTGACAACTGTATAAAACAAAAGCTACCAAAAACCACACACAATATTACAAACACATAGCACACAATAATAAATGTCCCCCAACTTTTGGTATGATGCAAGTTCAGGCACTAGCACCACTGAACGTGTTTGTGCGCAGCACTTGCGCATGTGACGGAGGGTGGGAAGACACGCTGCCAGCAAATTTGCTCTAGGAGAAGTGAAGTACAGGTAGACAGAGGAGAGCTCAAGTTTGACCAGGTACCAAAGCATATCACTCTTACTGTAAATATGATGATGTATCACAAAGACTGATGTCGCACTGCTCACCTGGCGCGTATTACGTTACTAGCTCTTCGTATTTTTGCTGGCTCTGTCAGGACTAATCAACCAATAGCTGTTTTTGTTGTTTTTTTTTTTTTTTTTTAGCTTCCTTGTGTTTATTTCATATATTCCGTTGCTATCCCCCATGGCTAAATAAAGGACTCTAAATTGGTTTCAGTTATGTAGTGATGTATAAAAATGGACATAAGGGGCTTCTTTCAAAGAAGAATCTCAGGTAAATTTTAAATATATTATGCTTTATATGCCATTCATTATATTTCTATGCAAAACAAGAGGAATTTCAGTACAGCAGTATATTCACATTTCAAACCAGATACATATACTTCATAAAAAAAATAAAAATAAATTCCTTTACTATTAAACCACAAATTAGAGTAAACTGTTTTGTTTTAGCTAAATAAATATTGACATATGTTTTGAATTAGTTAAATGTCAGAATAAGAGAATTATGTATTTATTTTTTAGCACTTTAATCAAAGTCAGGAGTATATATACGCTAAGTTTATTGCATCTTTAATCAAAAAGAAAACTCCATTCTGAGTTTAAGTAACTTCTGATAGATTAATCAAGTTCATTTGAGTTAATTGGTGGCACACCTATGAATGCATATTAAGGTACCCCCAAAACACAGAGCCTCTTTCTTTGACATGGGAAAATCAAGAGTAATCAACCAAGACATCAGGAAAATAATTGTGGACCTCCACACTGTGTGGCTCAATTTTAAATGCAATTTGGGTGAAATTTGCTGCCATTAAAAAATACATAACAATACCCTCTTTATACTTAAATTTAACAAATGCAATTACTTTATATTTAATAATCTAAAGAAATTGACTTTTTGTCTGATTTGATGTTTGACAGTAAAAAAGTGTTTTTATCTGAAGTGAATGTAAATATCTGGTTTCAACTGTATATTTGATGTTCTTGATGTTTGGCTTGATTGCTAGAAGAAAGAGGGAGAGAGAGGAACAGAGAGGGAGAGGAGAATGAGGACAGAACAGAGATGGAACAAGATCCAGGTGAGACAGACCTGTTAGTCAAAGACAGTTGTTTGCCACAACTCTTGTCACACCCCACTTTTCAGTTATTTATTTGTAAAAAATGTTTGGAATCATGTATGATTTTCGTTCCACTTCTCACGTTTACACCACTTTGTATTGGTCTTTCACGTGGAATTTCAACAAAAATGATTCATGTTTGTGGCTGTAATGTGACAAGATGTGGAAAAGTTCAAGGGGGCCGAATACTTTTGCAAGCCACTGTATAATTCAAGTGCAGCAATTTTCAGCTGCAAATGGTTTAACTCCTTTATAGTGGATGTATTTGATCAAATATTTTATCCCATTCTGTGATAGCTATTTTTACAACTATCATTCCAACATGAAACATTGTCCTCATTTCTACTTCCTGCATTTTAGGGATTATTTTGTCTGCTGACTGTATGATTATTGATGTTAGTTTTTAGTTAAATTTCAATCTTTTGGGGTCCCACATAGCTCGTTGGTAGAGCAGGAGCACTGTATACAGTGGATACAGTCCTTAACGCGAAGCCCGGCTTTAGTAGGCAGGTTATCTGTATGAATCTGAGTAGCAGTACGTCTAATTTGTTTGTGTAGTGAACACCTAGGAAAGCTCCTCCCTATGAATGTCTTGACCAATTGGCTTGAGTTTCAGCTTTGCTGAGCTCCCAATTCATTTTTCCCACCTGTCTTTAATTGCTTGCAAGACACAATGTCGAAACGTTAGTCCAGCTTGCAGAATTAAATTTTTATACTGTTCAGTGTGCTCCAGCCCTTTCATTGTCTACAAGATATTGCTTTTGTTTGTGGTTCTAAGGCCTGGTTCAAACGGCAGGATTTTAAGCTGATTTTGGGCCCAATTCTCGCCTTCCGACAATCGCAAGGGCTCCCCGATTATCGGGATGGCTCTTAAGATTATCCTAACAGATATTCCTGCCGTGTGTGGTGTGTTCAGAGCGCTCTAGTCTGCTCAGAAGGATGTCGGGACCGCTCTGATCACAAATCGGGGATATTCAACATGTTCGATTGTCTTGGCAGCTTGTGTGGTGTGTTGCGAGGGCAAACAAGCATGCAGCCTGTTGAATGTGACGTGTAGCCAATCAGAAAGTGAAGTAACAGCCAGAGATATACCTTGGAAGTATCTATTATTATTATTATTTCTAAGTGGCGGCTCACTTGACCACAGTCCACAAACACATAGAAACAGACATCAATCAGAGCAAAGAGTGTAATGACATTCCAGAGTGAAAACCCCCCAGAAAAATGTGTTAAAACTTTTTCTGCGTTAAAACTAGTCCACAAACTATTGCCAATGCCTCCTCCTCCACCCTTGTTTTTTTACTCCAAAGTTACGTTTTATCTCGTGAGGTTTTGTGAGATTCCCTGTCTGACCTGGGATTGTTCATGCGTAAAATCTGTTCGTGTGTGGTGTCTCGTCGTTGCCGTGCGGCCGCACACTGTGGGACCAAAACTGTTATCCATGATTTCTTAATGTCGTGTGTGGTCTCTCAAGGTTTAGAAATCATAAAACCATTTAAAAATCTCGCCGTGTTAACCAGGCCCAACCTTGTTTGTCCTCTTTGCTTCCTAGTTCAGAATCTTATAAAAAACATACTTTCCTAGATGTTAAGTCTCAGGTGTTCTCTCATTATCCATGAAAACCGTGAAAAACCTGCTTCCATTATTGCCTTCTGACACCCCTTCTTGTTAAGTCATTCACTGTCTACCTTGCTCTTTCCAGTGCTCTATGCTAGAAGCCTCATCCAGGTTGGTGATGGTGACCATGTGATCATGATGAGCTTTGCTATAGTTTAAGGCATCCTCCCAGCTTTCATTTTCTTTAACCACGGTCACTTTATCTGTCATAGGAGTAGGTGACACAGACAATTCATTGTTCATCCCTTTATTCATGATATCATTCGGAATAATATCATAATAATTTATTTTATAAGAGATATGTTTGCATAATGTGACATTTCCACATTTAATTCATGTGGATATTATTTAAAAGCTTAACATCAGTCCCTGAAATATTAACTGTGACATTCTTTCTCTAATATAAAGAACAAAGACGTAAAATGCACAAATGAAACAGTTCTTTTACATGCAGTTCTAATGTTAAATGTGGAGTATTTGTTTATTAGAACAACTCACCATCATAACGAATGAAGAGTTTCTCCATATCAGGGAAGTCACTCTTCCATTTTTTCTTTTTTTATTAAACCCAGTTGTGGCACATGAACCACATTCTTGATGTTAAAGACTTCATGGCAGTGTCTGAAGGAGAAACCTCTTCCATTTGATCACCTTTAGGTCTCAGTATAAACTACTTTCACATCACTTGGCACTGAGCTTACTACCTTGTCTGTTCTTTATTGAGAAACACAGGAACGAACACAGAAGAGTAGGTTTCTCCTGTTGCATATTGTTTCAGAGCAGTGTCCGGTTAATCTTAATTAATGATTGAGTGTGTCAATGGAGTATCTGTTCAGAATATTGACCATTTATGTCACATGTGTCAAACTCAAGGGCCTCGGGCCACATTTGGCCCTCTGTAACCTTTTATGTGGCCCTCTATTAATAGAGCCTTCCTTTTATCAATCAAATTGCACTTTGAATTTGTATAGTGCCAAATCACATAAATGTGAAAAGATGTCAAATATTATTAGATCAGAAGTACACACTGAATTCAAAACAGCAATTTATTAATATTACAACAGTTTTTTAATGAGTAGTTTTATCAATACATTCTGCCACAGTCGGCCCTTTAAGAATATTTGTGATCTTAATGTGGCCTGAAATTAAAATGATTTTGACACCCCTGATTTATGTCATCGTATGGGTTCTATGTAATGTGTCCATGAAGTATCGAATAATCTTGTTAAAGAGTAACTAAACCCCAAAACAAACTGTATAAATGGGTATTTACCAATGCAGTCTTTCAGTTTCTGGGGATTTTTTAAAATTTTGGTGTAAACTTGTTTAATTCTACACTATTTGGTCTAAAAACGTCTTAGTGCTGCCCCCTTTGGGTTGAACAGTGGCTACTGCATTTGAACTTTGTGATTGGTGGAGAGTGGTACATCTCTACGTCACAGGCATTGACTGTGTCACAGCAGCCATGGTCTCACAGACACACCCGTGGGTTTGGGGATAAAACTATCAGACATACAGTTACACTTTAAAGACGTCATCGTAATGCATAAAACTGAAGTTTGTCCATCAACACATTGCCATTTCATGCCTGAGAGTGGCCGTTGTCGGAGCATGATGTACCGGCCTTGATTCTTCCAATGAATCAACCGGAGAGGCACCAGTTGACTTGCATTTTCCTTAGTAACAAAGAATAACAAAGAATATTCTATTCCTCAGAACCTGAGCGGGCGGGGCAGAGCGGAGCAGGAGCTTGTAGCCCGCCCAGTGTGGTTGCTAAGTCAATAACACGGTCTGTTTTAGACGCCATTTTAGTGTCTGCTACTGATTCACGGCGATTTGAAAGCAGAAATACTCAAATGGAATTTTGAGCTTAATTTTCTAAAGATATGTCCTCTGGCATCAGAAAATTGCCACATGAACATGTTAACAACACGAAAAACACAATTTTCATTGGAGTGGGTCTTTAACATCTGCTTTACTGTGAAGTTTCACCACCACACCCACACTTCTCACGATTTTCAATTTCTACGATGGACTGGCGATCCATTCAGGGTGTACCACACCTCTTGCTTAATGACTGCTGGAGATAGGCACCAACCATCCCCCCCGCAACCCTGCGAATGACGGGTACATAAAACGGATGGATGGATGGATGGATGAACACAGTGAAAGTGTTTATTATGTTACTTACTCGTGTTATCTTGTCATTGATAGCATTATGCCAGATTTGCCTAAAACCTTGAAATAGCTGGAATGGAAAGATGAAACTGATGTATGGTGCAACAGTTTATTCATGAAAATCACTTATGAAATTTAAAAAAAACATAAATACAGGATGTTATATGATGTTACATCCATCTGATTACAATATTCCAATCACACTACAGGGACTTTGGTGCAGTACTCAAGGTGGGTTATAAAAAGAAAAATATATATAATCCAAGTAATTCTATGACATAAGACAAAAACATCTATTTGTTAACTTGTAGCAAATTGGCATAGAAGAAGTACCTAATCCTTAGAACAAATGAAATTAAACTCCCCAAGATCATTTCTTTTCCTCCACCGATGTTCTCCTCCAGTCTCCATGGCTCCAGACATGTCGTAGTCATGCACTACAATATGTCTTATACTGTGCAAAACTAATTAGAATATTTATTGTATAATATTAAAATGAATAATAATTTTAAAGAAACATGCAGCCAAATAGTGCAGTAAATGGTGCTACAGACAGTTACTACAGTTTTAATTGTTAGAACAAACAAAATTATACTCATTAAGTTCATTTATTTTTCTCCACTTATGTCCTCCTCCTGTCTCCATGGCTCCAGACATGTCACAGTCATCCATCGGTCCATCTGAGGCCCAGTTCTTATAGCCGACCACCTCATCACTGACCCAGAACCAGAAATCCAGAGTGCAGGTGTAGCGCAGTCCCATCCAGACATAATCAGTCGAGGCGTTCTTGGCTTTCTCCTGGACCCATCTCTGTTCATCCAGGTTGGTGATGGTGACCAGGTCATGGTGGTGATCTCTGCAGTAGTATAAGGCGTCCTCCCAGTTCATCTTCTCTTTGATCAGGATCACTTTATCTGCATTAACAAACAATTCACACACAAAACATCACCACAGCAGCAGCAATGCGCTAACTCTAAATTTGTGCATACAAGATTTTTAAAGATAAAAAAGATCCCTCTGATTTGAAAATATCTTTAAAGTCACAATAATGTAATTGTTAGAAATATTTTGAACATATTTTCCAGGTGTTAAAAAATGCTTTTTAGACAAACACAACAAAATCAGGCAATTTTGTCTTTCTAGAACTATTGTTACTTTTAAAGATAGTCTATCATTGCAACAGATGTGTAGTAAATGCTCACCGTCATAACAGATAAAGGGTTTGTTCAGAGCAGAGGAGTCAGTCTTCCATCTGCCTTCATCACCAGACCCAGTCATGGCACATCGATCACTGTTGTATTGCTGATTATTAAAGCCTTCAATCCAGTGTCTGAAAGAGAAACTGCTTCCATCTGACCACCTCCATCTGTCTCTGAACAGACCAAAGTAGGATTGACTGCTTGTAGACTTCATCACTTTCCCTAGTTCTCCATCCTGTAGCTGCTTCATTCCACTGATCAGGTCTGTGTGATTCTCTCTGCAGTAACTCTGAGCTTTCTGCCAGGTCTTCTCCTCTTTAATCAAGTGGTATTTATGGGTTGTATCACTTTCTGTGGAGTAAACAGACAGATGTACATCACAGTTCAGTTTCTTTAGCTGAACAATATACTGTAAAAGCCTTGCTGTCAGAGATATTAAAAGATGTTTGTAAATATTTAGGTTAAGTTGTAGTTTTCATGCTAGTCTTTCTCCAATTTGCATGAAATTTTTTTTCAGAACTTTGTGTTAAATATGTCATCAAAACAGTTTACATTCGGGGTTTTCTTAAAGGGGAGGTATTGTGCAAAATGGACTTTCTGAAGCTTGATATCCTGAGAACCTGTCTTTCCCTCATTAGAAACATGCCTGAAGTGTTGCTCTGACCCATTCACTCATGTTAGAGTAATCTTTGAGTCTCTGCTGGTAGTTCTCGGGGTTGCTGAAACGCTTGCTCCCACCGATCCCCACCGATCCCCGCCTTTTCCACCCATCTCGTCCTCAAACCTGACGTACTCAGCCGAGAGCCTCGCCCCTGCAGAGCTCCCCCTCCCTCCCCACCTCACACAACTCCGGCTGAGTACCAGGTGCAGTTATTATAACACAAAGAACATTTCTTTAAGGTGTATTTGGATATATGACGGACTTTTAAAATACTTAAAGTGACAATTTTATTGGAGTGTGCTATAGAAGGGCAATATGTGCCTGAAAGAAGCAGAATACCCCCCCTTTAATACTTACCATCTTAGCAGATGAATTCTCTGTTATTATTGCAACTAGTGTCTGCCCATGAGAGATTTTTATACAGACGCCCACAGTTCTCATTTCCTTGATTTCCTTTAACAGTCGGTTCTCCTGAGCTCCACTTTGTCTCACTTTCATTAAACTCCACTCCAGGCAGAGACCAGCGCCATGTTCTGACACCATCTGTTGGATCATACAGACCAATCCAAGCTTCTCTAATATCTCCTGGTGAGATGTTGAGGATTCTCTTCATGTCTGTCATGTTAGTCACTGTGACCAGGTCAGTGTGTTTCTCTCTGCAGTACTGCTGAGCTTCAGTCCAGGTCTTTTCCTCATTAATGTAGTGATACTCATAGAGCTGACAGATGATGAAACACTGACCTGTAAACATAAAAGATGTTGCTGTGTTTATCAATAAATTATGAAAATTCCACACAAAATTCAAAATGGGACATTATATGTGATTGAATTATTGAAGTATTGTCAGATAATTATGTGTGTGAATAAGAAAGAGCTAACTATTTTACTCATCATCAATGAGTGCATTGACAGAAACCAGTGAGTAGTTGTTATTTAGATAAACTTACCCGTCAGGAAGAGCAGAATCAGACTCCACTGCATGTTTGATGTCAGATGAGTTATTTTCCTCCAACAGTTTGTCTCTGTTGGATAAAGAACACATATGAACATTTCAGATCAAGGTTTGAAAACCTGCAGCTCTCCCTCCACTCGACAGAGAAACAATGCTGGGAGAGAAGAGGAGCTGAAGTCAGACATTAAATAAGTGGACTGAGAAATACTCAACTTAAAGGGACTCTAAGGAAGTTGGAATTGTTTTGCTCGCGAATGCCCCATCAGGCCAAACGTGTTACTGCAGCCATATTTTTAAGCTCGTGCATGAGGCGCGCATGTTGTACGTGCACTCGCAAGCGATACCTCACAACTGGTGAGTCAATACGGTACTCGACAGTATATAGCTTTGCAGGGATGACTTCGACTGAGGTAAATCATGAATGTGATGTAAGATATTTAGACCAAATCAGTTTTAGTGTATTTGAAGGATGTGATACGTGGGCAAAGTTACAGCAAAGTGAATCGAGTGAAGAAGCCAAATAATAAGGCTAAATGAATGACTCACATTAGACGGATAATTAAAATAAATAAAAACACTCGTACATTTTGAATGCATAAACTACTTAATCCCACTGGTAAGCAATAATCCTTTTACTAGTTGGTACTTTACAAGAATAAGCCAGTTAGTAGGATAAAAATATCTACCCTTACATTTCCTCGGACCGATGCAATTATTGTAGTAGCTTAATGGAAAAGTTATAAAATGGTTTTAAACGACAAGTCCTGTTCAGTTGTTTTTTCCCCCCACTACTTATAACTACAGTATGTTTTATATTCAAATTAATGACTTAGAAATGGATTTCCCCTACTCCTAATTATTTTGTGATGTTTGTGATGTCATTTGTTTTTCACTCTGAAATAACTGAATTTGCCAAGAAATCCATGTTTAGGTCGGTCTTATGACAATTTTAAAATCAGATGTTACTCAGTACTCAATCAGCCTGTTTACCAAAACGTTTTTCAGCCTTATTTGAATAGCATGTTGGATGGATACCTTTACTCAAGTAAAAATATTTTGAGCTCCTGCCACTATTACTTGAGTACAACTTTGTGTACTTTACCCAAATCGGTTCATATTTTACATCTAGGTAAAATAAGTATTAGCAACATTGTTTATGTCATTGTAAATACAGCACCATCACCAAAACATTTGATGGCTTCTTTTCAGTGACGTTTTTATAAAACATGCATTCCATTACATTTACATGTAAACCTTGATACTTCTCCTTTGAGGAATCCAGTCCAAATGTTTATTCTGAAGTCTCTGAGGAGAGCAGTGACTCTGAATGGGGTAGAGGGAGAGCAGGGAGAGGAGCAAGGAGAGGAGCAAGGAGAGGAGCAGCAAGAGGGAGAAGCAGAAATGAAGGTTCAGCCACAGGCCGGAGGAGAAGCCAGGCTAGAGGAAGAAGAGCAGGACCTATCAGCGAGGAGGACAGGGAACGGGTTGCTCAGCTGTCTGCTGACAGAACAGCAGTGTTACAGGTATGTCCTTGCGAAGAAAACTACAATATGTCATAATCATAAGTATTATAAAAATAAGTTTTGGATTCAATTTTCAGGCACAGCTGCAACAACTAAATCCTGAGGAGAAAGATGAAGCCCTTCAGATGGTAGTAACACGTCAGCCAGGAGTTTTACTGGACATTATGGAGTATAGACAGGCCTCACCAGGACATCCTCCATCACACCAGGGTCAGCCAGCTTGGTGCACTGGCTCCAACTGCCGACTGATGCCTACAGACCTTGAAAATAAGTGCTGTGGACAGGATCCCGAAGGGTGTCTGAGCAGACGTGCGCATTTTAACTTGTTCTGCTTGGATGAGGGAATCTTGCGTTTGGCTCGGCAGACGTGGAATGACGTGTTGGCTCTGCGTGACAGCCAAGACCCTGGAACCGATCACAGGGAGTATCGTTACTCTGCCTACAGACAGTACACCATTTGGCAACACGGACGTCTTGGCGGAGGCAACCGGCACGTGATTCCGTCATGTTGTGTTTGGAGGATCAGAGACAAATATCCCGACCCTTTTGGGGTTTACGTGGGTTTCAAAGAAGCCCCATTCCGCACAAACTAAAAATCATGACCACCTCAGATATACTTTTTACTTTTATTGTTATTTTAGTCAAACTTTTTTCATACATGTTATTAGATTTAGAAAAATAAAATTTGCTGTGTTCAGCTTTGAATCTCTTCAGCCTCTGTTTATGGATCACATATCCAGTCCTGGTGGCGAAAAAAAACACAGGAAAATTAGAATTATTTAATTTTATTCAACCAAAATGGAGAGGGGAAAAGGTTATCCTTACCTGTCCTCTGCGTTGCTGTGTTTGCACCAACTCAGCTGTAGGAGGAGGGATGATCCCGGAGAGAGGACCCAGGGCCCTGGGGTCGTCTGCCTGAATTCTTCTCCTTTTTGGTAGTCCCCCTGCTGAGCTAAGGCGCTTCTGCAGTATTCTTGTCTGCAGCTCTGGGATGTAGCCGTAGTCCTTGTTCTCCTTCATAGTGTGAACAGTGTAACGCTGCAAGTTTCTGCTGTACACTCGTTTGTGTCTAAGAAAACAAAAAGTAGACAGATGATAAAGTTAGCAAATTCCTGGTAAAGTAGTTGAATTCTTTTTTCACCAATAGGTCACAACAAGTAATGATAAATCATGCTTTGTCCACAGCAAAGGAAAATAACACATAAGGGCCATAAGCAACTATAATTTTTCCTGTCCTTGTCACATTGTACACAAACCGTTCTGTATGATGTATAGTATTTTTATGTTTTACCCTGGCACTACAAGCCATCTAATCCAATAAGGGGAAATAAAATATTTATTGAAGCTAAACATTAGCAGTATCTCTCAAACTTTGTACAGTGGGTACCACCAGAGAACATGTTGATTTATCCAAGTACCAACCATCAGGACCAACCTAACATACAGTAGAGAAGGCTTACCCTTTTTACTATAGACAGTTAACAAAGGAAGATTATTTACTCCTAATTATGAGTATTTATTGATGATTGTTGCCTGCCACAGCTACACTGTGTGTGAATTATACATTTTTAAATTAATTTTATATTCCAATAATATTTAGAATATTCCTCCAAGTACCACTGGCGGTACTTGTACCACAGTTTGAAAATCATGTCAAAGCAACAAAGTATGACTTACTTTACTTTGCCTTTGCTGTTCACTTGCACTGGGCGATGGTTGTGGTGGTTGTAGTCCAATGCAGCGAGTAATGTTCTTGCTTCATAGACGCCAAACGAAAATGCAAATCGTTTCCCTGCGTACATCAGTATGTGGTTTTGGAAAGACTCCAGCGTAGAAGTGGTTCTGCAAATAAAAAACAAAAAACAAAAGTCAATGTCTGTAGAACAAATACATTCTACCTTACTGCAATAAACTGCAAATATATATATATATATATATATATATATATATATATATATATACACACACACAGTTTGTGGAAGGGATGCAACGATACAGATGCTGTTATTGAGGTGACAATTACATCGTCAAACAGAGCAGAAACTACCAAATGTGTTCAAGTTAGTTCCCTTGTGTATGTGTTAGATGTATCTGTATTGGTACTCTGTGTCTAAAATAATTCAGATCTACGTATTGTAATCTTTATTGTTCAGAAAAAAAGTGTCACTGCGTTCTCCGTTTATCTGTGGAATTATTAAGACAGTTAGACTACATTACATCATGTCACTAACATCTTACCGAAAGGTGAGTAACTTCTCAATATTCTTCAGCCACCGCTCGTTCAGGACAATCTGTGACAACGCTACATGTGCAGCAGACCCAGAAAGAATCAGCTCTTTGCCTGGTCTCTCCCCCAAAGGACCATGAAAGCACCTGCCAAAGGCCCATTCATGCTCTCCACTCACGGGGTGAAGTACACCACTCCACACATTCTAAAGATACACAACATAAAAAAACCATGTCAGTAAATATAAAAAAAACAGATTAGCAGAGAAGTGTATACATGAACATACACACCATAAACTCATCTCTGGTGCTGGTGTGCTGACAAGCATACCAAAAATGGTTAATTATGTCCTTGATCCATCCAAGTATAGGTTTTAGTCCAGAAACCATTCCAGCCTTTTGGAGGACAAAAAGAAGTAATTAAAATAAAGTCTGAACAAGCCTGGGTTAGTTCAATTGTAATACAATTTGACATACAGCATGAAGTTTCTTTGTTAGATTTTTTGAAGCGTGCCAGACGTCAAGCGAATGGGTAATACTATGATCTCTATACCGGCCCCTTTCTGGATCTGTTCAGAAAAAAAAAGCAAAGGGGTATTGTAACAATCTATAATTCTATATAACAGTTCAAAACTCGCAAGTATTGTAAAATTCTTACGCATGAGGGCAGCAATTTGCACATGAGCATCAGTAACAATCTCTTTGATGTTTAACTCCTTTGTGAGATTGTCAAAGGTCTCTATAAAGGCAGCCTTCTTCATGGCACTACTTTTACGGCCAACACATCTTTTGTCCACATTGACAACACTGATGATGTCCATGGTGTCTAGGTCCATTGTTGTGTACGTACAGCACATTGCAGAGTGACGTTTTGGAAGAACATACAGAAAATAGAAAAATTATTAAAACGACATATCTCAAAAGAGCTAAATTATTTCCACTAGCTTTTGAAGAGCTTTTTCATTACCAGGCGAGTCCATCCTTCCGTCAGCTATAAAAGAAATAGAGACATTTAGGCTTACAACGAATATGAGGCTTAGATACTTTCTAGCTATACTTACATATTATCTATCCTTACTTACCAAGAGCAACCACATGGTATTTTGACTGTAATTTTTGGATTATGGCATTCCTCTTCTCCTCCCAATACTCCCGTATTGATTTTATACAGTAGGTAGCCTGGATTGAAAAGAAGGTTGGAGATGCCACCATGCCCATGTTCATGAATCTGAACAGCAGAGCAATCTTGGAGAAGTTATTCCCTGACAGCAGAATGTTGGTTGACAGCATGAAATCTCCTCCTTGCATCCCATGTTTCAGAATTGGCTGGCTGTTCCAACTCTACAGTTTATGTCCACGTTGGCAAAACTATATATTGAAAAAAAATAACGAAAAAAAATATTAAAAGGGTGCTTTACATAGATTTTACATTCATAAAATTTTAGCTCTTTCTGTGGTAACGTGTGGCAAGAATTACATTGTTAATTCACCCATTCCAAAATCAGAGCTGTACCTCGTGGACGTGACTTTACATGAAAAGGTGGACGGGCATCACAATCAGCGCCTGTGTTGCGGTCACTGTAGTGGCATTCACTGAGAGGCAGTTGGAGGAAATTGGCCATCTGGAGCAAACTTTTGCAGTACGCAATGCATGCTTGCTGGTTTATAAGATCACTTTCCACAAGCACGCTGTCATGTTTTGGGAAAATGGGAATGGATGAGTCAGACAGTTCTTCAGGATCATTTTCGAATTCTTCCTCAACACATTCAGCGATGTCAAATACAGCTTCATCCAGGCCAATACAAGGAAGTTGATCAACCACATCCTGTGATGCACCACTATTGTAAAAGAAAAATGCATTTTTATACAATCAGAGAGTGCAAAGTGAGAGAGGAGATTTTACAATGATAATAAAAAACTGCCAAATACAAAACGTACCGTAATGAGATTGGAGGTACATAATCTGAATCGTATGGGTCTAAAGCTCCTTCCAAATCAAGCTCAATTCTGGAAAAACAAAATAACACCAAAATATGACAATATGTACACATAAATATGCATTGAGAATTTCAAAAAGAGTAATTGGTTACTTACACACTGTTTTCAAAACTATTGGCTTGTTTCTCATCAAAAGCATCATCCTCTAGCTCAATTGATTTGATGCTAAAAAAATTAAAAAAATTAGAGTCTACATCAGTAACAAAACATAGGGTAACTTTCATCAAAATATAAAAGCCATGCAGTTTACCTTGCTTCCAATAATTTTATTTCTTTGTCTTCTTTTAGAGGTTGAACTCCTGCAACCTGGAAGTCATCCCTGTAGATAAGAAAGAGGATTTATTTTATGTTATGTGGAGACAATAACATGGGGCCTGTACCATGAAGCCGGATTAGGTGGCTAGCCAGCTATGTTTCAGCTTAGTTTCCACCAACCCTGGGTTTTGGGTACCATGAAAGTGGCTCGGCTTTGATCGGTGTTCGTTGCCATGGTATCTTACGCTGCACGGCTAACCTGCTCCGGGGCAGGTTATGTTCTGGATTTGCGATCTCAGACTGAAGTTTGACCAATCAGCTGTGAGCAAAGAAACATATATATGTGACGTAACTAATTCCCAGCATCTGTTCTCTGTTGCAATGGCTTCACCTTTTCTCCCTAATCCTGTGGACATCTCCGCGCAAATTGTAAGACGAGCACTTTGTAGAGAACGAGTTTTTAGGGACAGACAAAATCCATTTGACTTTCCTGATGCGTACTTGTATGAAAGATACAGATTTTCCGCGGAAGGAATGTCTTATCTTGTCACGTGGTGTGTGGAGAATGGACCCAAACGCACTCGCTGAAGGAAGGTGCAGGATGTTTATTATTGTGAAGTCGTGGTGATGATGATGAAGACACTGGACATCGGGCAGGGAAGGAAGACAGCAGGAAGAATGACACACCATGGGGATTGACAAATACTGACTACTACTAAGGATGATCCGGCCGGGAGTGAAAGGAAGTGAGGGGTCTTAAAGGCAGGAGGTGAGTAGGATCAGGTGTGGATGATGAGACAGACAGGTGAAGACAATAAGGCAGGAATAGGGCAGCGTGACAGGACCCCCCCCCCCTTTAAAGGTGGATTCCAGACGCCGTGGAGAGAGTGAAAAAGAAAGGGAAGAGAAAAAAAAACAAGCACCCTTGCCAGGGTGGGTGGAGGGGGCCCACGGAAGGAGGGCCCGAGTCTCTTTGGGTACGCCCCTGGAAGTCTGGCGGACGGCCCGGGCGGCGGCCCCTGAGGACCTGGAGGTCGGGCGGACGGCCCCGGCGGCGTCCTCTGGCTGGACGAACGTCGGGCGGACGAACGTCGGGCGGACGGCCCCGGCGGCGTCCTCTGGCTGGACGAACGTCGGGCAGACGGCCCCGGCGGCGTCCTCTGGCTGGACGGACGTCGGGCGGACGGCCCTTAAGTCCTCTTCTGAGGGTCAGGTAGCGCCAAAGATGCCTGGCCGGTAAAGGTCGGCGGAGACAAAGAGAGTCTGGAGGCTCGGACGGCTCCTTAGACGAAGAGTCTGGAGGCTCGGACGCCTCCTTAGACGAAGGTTCTGGAGGCTCGGACGCCTCCTTAGACGAAGGTTCTGGAGGCTCGGACGCCTCCTGAGACGAAGGTTCTGGAGGCTCGGACGCCTCCTTAGACGAAGGTTCTGGAGGCTCGGACGCCTCCTGAGACGAAGGTTCTGGAGGCTCGGACGCCTCCTGAGACGAAGGATCTGGAGGCTCGGACGCCTCCTGAGACGAAGGTTCTGGAGGCTCGGACGCCTCCTGAGACGAAGGTTCTGGAGGCTCGGACTCCTCCTGAGACGAAGGTTCTGGAGGCTCCAGTGATGGGGACGGGTCCTCCCTGACCATCCCTGGGAGCTTCAGCGACGGGGACGGGTCCTCCCTGACCATCCCTGGGAGCTCCAGCGACTGGGACGGGTCCTCCCTGACCATCCCTGGGAGCTCCAGCGACCCATGGGGAAATGTCGCTTGCTGGAGAGCAGCCAAAGTGATGGCCAGGAAGACTGCAGGAATGTTGGAAGCTGAGACTGGCTCTGGAGCTGGAACGGGCTCTGGAGCTGGAACTGGAACGGGCTCATGGACTGGAACTGGAATGGGCTCTGGAGCTGGAACTGGAACGGGCTCATGGACTGGAACTGGAACGGGCTCTGGAGCTGGAACTGGAACGGGCTCATGGACTGGAACTGGAACGGGCTCATGGACTGGAACTGGAACGGGCTCATGGACTGGAACTGGAACGGGCTCATGGACTGGAACTGGAACGGGCTCATGGACTGGAACTGGAACTGGAACGGGCTCACGGACTGGAGCCGGAACGGGCTCACGGACTGGAGCCGGAACGGGCTCACCGACTGGAGCCGGAACTGCCCCGGAAGCGGCCCCACCTCGGCGGCGTCGCTGCCTGCAGCGAGGCGCTCCCCTGGAGCAGAGGTAGGCCGTCTTGTCCCCATAGAAAAACTCGAAGAGGTCCTCCTCCCTGATGTGAGGAGCCCCCGAAGAGGGCGTTGGTGGTCCGTGTGGCCGCGCCGCCCTGCTCCTCGCTCGCTGAAACGCCGGTTCGGCGGGTCCGTCGCCTACGGCCAGATGGTGGAGGCGGAGAGGACGGACCGATCGTCTGGTCCAACGCGTCCTGGCGAATCCTCTCCGCCTCGCGCTGCAGATCGGCGAGCTCCCGGGCCGAGAAGACACTCTGGAAGTGAGGGAGCACTCCGAGGATCTCCCCGGCTCCGGAGACCCGCACAGGGAGGTGAGGAGAGGCAGCGAGTCTGGCCAGGTTGGCCCAGACGTCCTGGCGCAGGGCGGCGATCTCCTGGGTGAGTGCTGGGTCCATGTTTAGGGCCGGATCATTCTGTCACGTGGTGTGTGGAGAATGGACCCAAACGCACTCGCTGAAGGAAGGTGCAGGATGTTTATTATTGTGAAGTCGTGGTGATGATGATGAAGACACTGGACATCGGGCAGGGAAGGAAGACAGCAGGAAGAATGACACACCATGGGGATTGACAAATACTGACTACTACTAAGGATGATCCGGCCGGGAGTGAAAGGAAGTGAGGGGTCTTAAAGGCAGGAGGTGAGTACGATCAGGTGTGGATGATGAGACAGACAGGTGAAGACAATAAGGCAGGAATAGGGCAGCGTGACATATCTCTGTGAGCTTCTTGAGCCGCACATAACAAATGTGACTCATCGAAACCATGCCCTGAATGTACCGCAAATGATATGTATTGCGTTGCGTTTTTTTGCAAGTGGTACATACTTGTATGCGGTCGGGGATGCAGAGAATCTAGGGAAAACCACAGTCTGCCGAACCATTCGAAAGGTGGTTCTCACACTGCAGGGGTACATCAATAGCTTCATTGTGTTCCCTGGACATTTATCGACCATGTCCATAAAAGAGGGCTTTTATAAAATCGCCGGTAAGATATCTTGATAGGGTGACATCACATGAACAAATTCAACATTTCAGACTCTTTTTTTGTTTTGTTTTTTCAAAAAAGCATATTTCACACTTAGAAATCTATTATACAGTAATCTGCAGCAGCTACCTGCTAAGAATGATTTTAAATATATGTCGTTTATTCCTATGATAGGATTCCCTAGAGTCATAGGAGCAGTAGACTGCACACATGTTGCAATCTCCACAGCTTTTGGAGAACATGAGGCAGATTATGTGAACAGAAAGTCCTTTCACAGCCTTAATGTTCAGGTAGGGTTGCTATATAGCCTTTGTGAAGTTTTCTTTGCATTTAGATCAATCTTTAAATAAATAGTAACTAACAGAACAATAATTTAATGTACACTTCTTCTGCAGATGACTTGTGATCATGAATGCATGATCACAAGTTTGGATGCTAAATGGCCTGGCTCAGTGCATGACTCACGAATTTTCCAAGAGTCTATTTTGTGTCAGCGCTTTGAGGAAGGCAAGTTCAATTTGGTACAGTACACTTTACATTTTTAATTTTAGTGGCTAAACTTACTCAATTTCCCCTTTTCTGTTCCATGATAGGGCGTTTTGATGGCCTGTTAGTAGGAGATCGAGGTTATGCATGCCAGAGGTTTTTGCTAACCCCCTATCCTGACCCTCAGACAGGGCCACAAAACCGCTTCAATGTGGCCCTCAGGAAACCAGGGTCAAGATCGAGATGACCTTTGGCATCCTAAAGGCACGTTTCAACTGCCTTAGGCATTTAAGAGTGTCACCAGAGCGGGCATCACAGATAGTCGCTGCATGTGCCATTCTGCATAATATAGCCACTATCAGAAAGGAGCGATTACCACCTCAAGACCAGCTTCTCCCTGATGAAATTGACCCCATCACACTTGACCACCCAGCTGGCACAGCTGTCAGAGAAGCAATCACCACACAATATTTTACTTAATAAAAGCACACTGACACTGCAGATATGTCTCAAACTGTTTTATTGGTCATCATGTGGTTAGGGGGAAAGAAAGAGAGCAAGAAAAATTACATTAATAAACATTCATAATGTTCATACTAAAGGGTTACTTGGTTAAAAAAAAGGTTCACATACTGAGATCTGTTTTTCCAGCTGTTTGATCTCCAATTTAATTTTTTTAATTTGGAGCCTCTTCAGCTCACAGTCAACTGCGAGGCTCCTTTTGTACAGGGCCCTGACTGAGTCTGTTTCCACCTGAAACAATTCCACCACAAACAATCACTACACGTTTTCTGGAGGTTGATCAAATCACAAAAAGTGGCATGACTTTCTACAAACACAGGACTGACTGTAAATTATGTCAAGGGTTTAAAGCATTACCTTGTTCACATTCCTTCTGTAGCCCATTGAGGTAGAGGCCTCAGTTTCTGGGGCAGGTTGTGAAAAATCCTACAAAAGAGATATGTAAGGGCCAGTCACTTAATTATGACATTCAAATGTGTGCCATAATAAAAAGCTCAGAGCATTCACCTCAGCAACGGCCTCAGAACACACAGACAGAGTGTCTTCATTGTTTGGTTCACCCTAATAAATTAAGGCCAATGTCAAGCATAACTGTTATAAAGAAGGTTATGTTTGGTGTTCTGTCTGCTGCATACTGACCTCTGTGTGGGAGACTGTGTGCATGTGTGCTGGCTTCAACAGGGACACTGTATTTCCCTCTACTGCAGCACAGAGTCAGCCATTTTTAACTTTTTTTAAAAACATTAGTAATGCATTGTACACACATACCCATTGTCACTTGCTTAGATGAGCCAGCACCAGGGTCAGACTGCACAGCACATGCAATCCCATCCATAATCGGCCGCCCCTTGTTGTTGCTCAAAGCCAACTCCTCTGCCACAGTGTAATCTTGAGGAGGTGGCCCTCCCCCAGTTTTCCTTTTTTCAAATTTTTTTCTGTTTGCTGCAAACAAGTGTTTGTGATTAAATGTTCAAAGAAAATAATAAAAGGTTATGGTAAATACTCACCACTTTGAATTATATTTTTATATTTTGTCTTGATCTGCTGCCAAGACCGCTTGGAGTTGGGGTTGCATCTAAAAATTAATGAATATCAATCTTTCTTAGGATGTGATAGCCTATACTTTCACATTTTACATACATCTACACACATAATATATATATATACATATATATATATATATATATATATATATATATATATATATATATATATATATATATATATATATATATATATATATATATATATATATCAACACTAATACATTTTCATTTTAGCATTTAATATAGTTTAATATGCTTAGCCTACTGAAATGTACATTAATTGTTTAACCCACGCATTAACACAATCAGCAATCTTCCTCCACGATTGTTCTCTTGCTTTGGCAGCAGATACAGTGTTACTGCGTGCTTGAAAAATATTTCTAAATTCTTCATATTTCTGGAGAATAATCTCTTGCTCCTCCGTTGAAAAGTAGATAGCTCTCGGTCTATCCATATCGAACGCGATTGGTTGTTCAGTGTCGTCGTCACTCTTTTATGTGCACGCGCCTGTGGATTAATCATAGCTTAAGGATCAAAGCCTGAGTTGACAGAGAAAGTTGATAACCTGCGTCATGGTACCAATTAAGCCTGATTGCATCGGTTTGGTTTTGTCGATTCAAAACCAATCCTGTAACCCCGAGTTTGTTGAGCCACCTTCATGGTACAGGCCCCTGGAACAGGAGTTTCATGTTGTTTACAAGTAAAATTACCTATCGGACTCCCCTGCAGTGACTGAACTGGGGGGATGGGTCCCTCCAAAAACTGCTTGAGATGGCCGATGGGGTGTTGATGTGACTGGTGCTTCCGATGCTGTGTGCTTCTCAAAACTAAAACAACACAGCCACTTTTACTGCTCCAATAATAATATACACATGTTTACAAATGACAATCAATAATATACACACTTTATTTGATTAGCAACACAGTTTTACTAAGTTTACAGAGACAATTTAGTTCTTTCTCAAAATTCCCAACAACTTAGCTAATCAATGTAATCAGCTGTGAGCACGCCAGACAAGCCGAATAAAAAAAGTGTTCATATTAATGGCAATGTACCGAAACCCTCGCTTTGAAATCAATTTACTACGCTTTTCCCCACACGTATTTAGTAAAGAATTCTTACCTTTCAAGTAAAAATAACGCCAGCTGCGGGTCTCTTGTCATGCCGAGTGATTCTTTCAGCATTTTCCACTTCTCAAACGCGGCGCCGATATTTACTCTTGTTTTTTGCCTACGTCGATCCGATTCCAGTTTCACCCTCTTTGCCGCACTGGAATACACTCTGGCTTTCTTGGTTATCTTGGTTGGGGTCTGTGCTGGAGTGTTACCGGTGCTTAAAGCAGCTCTCTTCTTACCCTCTACAGAATCCATGCTTGCAACGCTAGTTCTGCTCTCCGACTCTAGCTAACAGTAAATGCCACGCCCCAGCGTGAACGCGCATGACATATTCACACGCTAGGCTGCCTCTCGGAGGCGCTGCGGGATCGCTGCTAGCTCGACCCGAACAGTAATTATTAATAACTAATAAAGTGATTTTACAGGCATTTAGAGTCAACCACGGTGAAAAGGCCAGGGCTCTTTTTACTGACCAAGACATTGCTGGATCATGTATGAGGAAGAAATTGTTGGATTTTTATACATTTTTTTGCTGTTAAACTTCCTTAGAGTCCCTTTAATGAACAAGTAAATGGTTAATTTCACTAACTTAAACATTCTGTAGATGTGTATCAAAACCATCTGCATATTTATTAATATTGCATAAGTAGGAAAGACTACGCCAGTCGATTTATATTTCCTGACAAAAAGGGGGGGAAACGTGCAAACACCCGAGAGAGGCCATTCTTCATTAATTCTAGCTATGTTGCACTATTTTAAAGTATCAGAAAGTTTCTTATGACATTTATCCGTCTGTCTGGAATTCTTCCCTAATCAGGACTTTTTCTTATTCTATATTTTTTTAATGACATAAGATAGGTCACTTGTGTGTCAAAGCCTTTAAACAGATACAAAGACAGTAACTATATTTGCCTCGTTCTTTAAAACAGGGAGAACCATATTGTAAGAAGACTGTTTATAACTGCTTCCAAGGCTACCAGCATTGATGAGCAAAGAAAAAAGGAAGCATTTCATAAACCTCCATTCAAAGTTATCTAATTATGGATTTTTGGAAAAGTTTTTGTAGTTTTTATTTCCAACATTAGCTAACTAAGATGAAAAGTGAAAGGAGAGAGAGTGTGCTGGGCGTAAACACTTGCTACCTATTCCAACTAGCTGTGGAGGTGAGGCCCAGACTCTGCTGGTTTTATACCCCACAATGGCAGGATGGCTGATGTCAGCCATCACTGCTGTCACGCTACCCTATTCATTCCTCATTGTCTGCACCTGTCCAATCAACCACACCTAATCCTACTCACCCCCTGCCTTAAAACCCCTCACTTCCTTTCACTCAGTGCCGGATCATTACTAACATTGTCTTCATCCCCATGGTGTGTCGTTTCCTGCCTCTCCGTTCCTGCCCGATGTCCAGTCTCTCCGTTCCTGCCGTCGTCCTCTTCACCACCACCACCACCATCACCATCATCATCTCCTTTAATAAACATCCTGCACCTTCCCTCAGCGTCTGCGTTTGGGTCCATACTCCACACACACATCCCTGACAGAATGATCCGGCCTTAAACATGGACCCAGCACTCGCCCGGGAGATCGCCGCCCTGCGCCAGGATATCTGGTCCAACCTGGCCAAACTCACTGCCTCTCCTCACCTTCCTGTGCGGGTCTCTGGAGCTGAGGAAATCCTTGGAGTGCTCCCTCACTTCAAGAAGGTGTTCTCCGCTCCGGATCTCGTTGCGCTGCAGAGCGAGGCGGAGAGGGTTTTTCAGGAGGCGTTGGATCAGATCATCGGTCCGCCCTCTCCGTCTCCACCATCTGGCCGCCGGCGGAGGTCCCGGTGCGCCGCCGGGACTGTTGCCGGGAGCGGGGAGCAGAGCGCCGCACTTTCACCGACTGCCTGCACGGCCGCTGCTTCCTCATCGGATCCTCCGCTGACCGACGCAGAACCGCTGACCGACGCAGAACCGCCGCCCGCCTGTTCAGTCTCTCCCTGTCTGGCTGCGTCGGCCGAAGCAACATCCAAGGCGGAGGACGACTCAGAGCAGCAGTCCGCGTTCGTCGGCACAAGGTTGGCGTTCTGTTCCTCGGGGACTGGTCCTCGACGGCATGAGCCTCCTCTGCCGACGCACCGCAGGCAGCGACGCCGCTGAGGTGGGTCCGCTTCTGGGGAGGAGGTCAGAGCCGTCCGCTTTCCTCCGGTCCTCCCTGCAGCGATCGGCGCACCGGCTCCTCCCAGTCCCTCAGCTCTTGTAAGACCGTTCCAGTTCCAGTTTTTGAGCCCGTTCCAGTTCCAGTCTGTGAGCCTGTTCCAGTTCCAGTCTGTGAGCCTGTTCCAGTCCCAGAACCTGCCGTTATTGTGGCTGCTGTGTTTCTAGCAGTCACAGCGGCAGCTCTCCAGCGACCGACATTCTCCCATGAGTCACTGGAGCTCCCAGGGAGGGTCAAGGAGGACCCATCGCTAGAGCTCCCAGGGAGGGTCAAGGAGGACCCGTTGCTAGAGCTCCCAAGGAGGGTCAAGGAGGACCTCTTCACCACCGACCGCTGCCGGTCGAGCCTCCAGACTCTTCGTCTCAGCCGGCATCCGAGCCTCCAGACTCTTTGTCTCAGCCGGCATCCGAGCCTCCAGACTCTTCGTCTCAGCCGGCGTCCGAGCCTCCAGACCCTCTTCATCTCGGCCAACCTCTACCGGCCAGGCATCTTCATCGCCGCCGACCAGCCAAGCTCCTCAGCCACTGCCTGACCCTCAGCGGAGGACCTAAGGGCTGTCCCCCCCATCTCCAGGTCCTCAAGGAAGGATCACCTGTCGCTGAAGCCTCTTCCCCGCCGACCGCTGCCGGTCGAGCCTCCAGACTCTTCGTCTCAGCCGGCATCCGAGCCTCCAGACTCTTCGTCTCAGCCGGCGTCCAAGCCTCCAGACTCTCTTCATCTCGGCCAACCTCTACCGGCCAGGCATCTTCGTCGCCGCCGACCAGCCAAGCTCTTCAGCCGCTGCCTGACCCTCAGCGGAGGACCTAAGGGCTGTCCCCCCCATCTCCAGGTCCTCAAGGAAGGATCACCAGGCCGTCCTCCGGACCTCCGTCCAGCCAGAGGACGCCATCCGGGCCGTCCGCCCGATCTCCAGGTCCTCAAGGGAGGATCACCAGGCTGTCCGCCCGACCGCCTTCCAGCAAGGGGATGCCACCGGGGCCGTCCGCCCGACCGCCTTCCAGCAAGGGGACACCACCGGGGCCGTCTGCCAGACTTCCAGGGGCGTACCCAGAGAGACTCTGGGCCCCCTTCCATGGGCCCCCTCCACCCACCCTGGCAAGGGTGCTGGTTTTTTTTTCCTTTTCTTTCTTGCTCCTAAGGCGTCTGGAATCTGCCTTTAAAGGGGGGCGGGGTCCTGTCACGCTGCCCCATTCATTTCTCATTGTCTGCATCAACCACACCTGATCCTACTCACCTCCTGCCTTAAAACCCCTCAGTTCCTTTCACGTCTGAACATTACTAACATTGTCTTCATCCCCATGGTGTGTCGTTTCCTGCCTCTCCGTTCCTGCCCGATGTCCAGTCTCTCCGTTCCTGCCGTCGTCCTCTTCACCACCACCATCATCATCATCACCTCCTTTAATAAACACCCTGCACCTTCCTTCAGCGTCTGCGTTTGGGTCCATACTCCACACACACATCCCTGACAACTGCAGAGTGACCAGCAATGCGCGATTTAAATTCAAGTGCAGTGTAGGGGTTTTAACCTGAAGAGGGCACACACTTTTTTGGTAGAAAATTTAGATTTTTACTAAAACGTACTGAAATACCAAAAATAATGACCAGGCATGTGGACCGCACTATTAGACACTCATTTTATACAGTTTATCAGAAGAAAATTATTTGGGGGTGAGTTGCTCTTTAATGAATTATTTTCTGTATTTCAATACACTTAATATCACCAGCTCCATCACACTAGCAGACCATGCAAAAATGCATTAAGAGGACCCAACATGCCAGGACAATAAAACAGGCAAATCCAAATAATTGGGATGAATAATTTCGCTACGTTAAAAAGTCAAACAAAATACATATATCCTACTGAGACCCAGCACAGTAATTTGCGTCCTTTATAGAGAACATTTTGTTCACCTTTATCTTCTTTCACTACAGTACTCTTTAGAGGACACCCTGGGCTTTCCATTGATGTGTCATTTGATATCTTCACATGCTGGAAAGTCCCCTTTTTTCTCAGTGAAACTGGCCGGCTTACCAGCAACCAGATTTTATGGAAAGAGAAGTAAGTCACATAATCGTAATCTTTTGCTATTTTTACCATGGTAATTATTTATATCCTTGTAAACGAACATGTAAACAACAAAATGTTTACTTCCAAAAATAAGTTTATTGATTTATCTTTTGAAATAACAGTGCTTTTATAAACGGGCTGTTTTAGTGTATTGAATGACTTTGCATTTTTGTAGGAGAATGAACTGCAGCAAAAAAGGATCAGTACAAGGTAGTCGAGGGAGACTCAGATTTGGAACTGACAGATGAGGAAAAGAATGAGGATGAGTATCAGCCCGTTATAGGGGAAGATGGTGCAGATGGAGTGGAAGAAGATGAAGGGAGCTGAGAGCCAGAGAGGGAGAAGAAAAGTCACCAAGCTCTAGGCCAGGAGTAACTTGTATGATTTCTTTAATTCCAAAATGAAATGGTAAACATGAACCATTACTCCTGTTATTGACTTAAATTTTTTTTTTTTTTTTTCCCGGAATATCAGTGTCTTGGCTATCCCAGCGTCAAGATGTTCTGGGCTAAAAACACTGAAGTGTCATTGATTAATGGGAAAATGACAAGGGATAGGTTCTACAAGCTAAGAAACTAAAAGTTATAAATGATCTTGATGTGGCCAAATAGACTAAGGAGTCAGACATCCTTCAGAGAGTCATTGCTTGGCCGTGCAAGACAAGGTTGCCTCACCCTTCCAAGGTATGACAAGGTCTGCATTGATGAGCAAATCATCCCTTTCACAGGCTCCTGTCCTGTCAGACAGTATGTTCCTGGTGAACAAATCCCTACTGGCCTGAAGGTTTTCGTCCTTACCTCTTCAAATGGTTTGGTACTGGATTTTGAGGTGTACCAAAGAAAGAAAACATTCAGGGGGCAACGACTGGGAATTGGAGCACAGCAGTGATGCGACTGGTTGAGTCTGTTCCCCGAGAAATGTGTGTGTTTGTTGACTGATACTTCACAGCAATGGATCTGATGTATGTGCTGCTCTCAAAGGGTCCTTTAGCAACTTTAACCATTGTGAAAAACAGAGTACCAAAGCCATGCCAACTACCAGAAGACAAACAACTGCAAAAGGAAGGGAGAGGAATATCAGTGATGATGGGCCGAAGGGGATCTGAGCTGGCAGTCACAAAACGGTTTGATAATAAAACCAGTAGTGATGGCTTCCACCATATTTCGGAAAACTCCAGAGGATATCCGTAGCAGATGGTCCAACAAAGAAAAAGCTCATGTCCAGGTGAGACGACCAGCAGTGATCAGAGAATACAACAACAACATGGGAGGAGTAGACCTATGTGACCGAATGCTGAGCTTTTATCGCATGTCAACCAGGACCAAGAAATGGATGTCATGCGTGATCACTCATTTCTTTGATGTTGCCATCACTATGCTTGGATCCAATACAAGTCTGACAGTAAAGCGCTCAATTGACTAGCTAAGAACGCCTAGCAGTACCTTGACTTCAAGCTGCACCTTGCCATGGAGCTGTTAGACAGTGCTTCATTTGATGACAGCAGTGAAGACAGTGAAGAAGAGTATCGGCCACCAACCAAAATAAGGATCCCACAACCAGAGCCATCACTGCACAGACTAGGAGCCAGGCACATGCCAGAGATGATGGATATCAAACATGCAGAAAGATACAGGAATAAATGCTGCAGTGGCAAAACATAAATGAGGTGTAACAAATGCAAGATGTTTCTCTGCATTACTAAAAAAAAAACATGCTTCCAGGATTATCACCGCTAAAATACAAAGATGAAGAACAACTGAAGAGCTAGTTCTGTTACGGTTCACTTTTTGGCTCGTTTAGTCCTATGGTTCACTCCAGTCTATGAGTTATTGTCATTCCAAGTAACAAGCAACTGAGGACCAAGAATTATGATTTTGGGTTACTTTCATCAGCTGCGGTTCAGTTTTATTTTTTTTAAATTAAATTGTAATTAAACAGAAATCGTCCCGTTGACCTCTACAATGGACATGTTGTAAAATAAAAATAAACATGTAAAAAAAAAAAAAAAAAATGGTTAGGTGTTCCTTTTTGGCCCAAATAGACAGGAAATCATATGAAAGAAAAAAAATGGAAGATACTTTCTTTCTTTGGCTCTCAGCAGGATTATATGTATATAATGTTTATCTTTTAACTATCAAAATAACTAATACTACACTAGTAGGCAGAGGCAGAAATGTCAGGCATCTCAGTATTCTGTGGTGACTCATTGATTGTTTTCTATGATGATTTGAATGCAAAATACAAAGTGTGTGTATGTGTGTGGGTGAGTGAGTGTGTGGGGGAGGAGGTTGGGCAAACAAAGAGAAACGTGCTTTCGGTATCTACATTTTTCTCAGTGTCATCCATATTCCTGTTAGTTTGTCTGCTGGGTTCTGATCCGTTCTGTTTGTGTTTGTTTCAACTGTAACTGATGGGATGTTTCAGGGATCACATTTTTCAGAGTTTCTCATTTTTATATTATATAACTACCCTTGGGACGGTTTTTAATGTATTATTTTGGCATGTTGGGGAAACTGGGATGATGGTTTATACACTGCTGAGGTCCCCAAGGCAAGGCAAGGCAAGGCAAGGCAAGGCAAGGCAAGGCAAGTATGGAAAGCCGTTTGAGCATTTATTAGATATCTTTGATATCCAACTTTAAATCCATGTACTAGTACACACTTCATCCTCACTAGTAAGACAATTTGGCAGACTAGTATAACGTCTAGGGTGCACTAGTATAACGACTGTGTCTTACTTGTCACGTTTTTTCCACTACTAGTGCCACTTTTGGACTACTAGTATGCAATCAAACCTTACTAGTAAACTACTGTGCAGCACTAGTGACACTACTAGACCCAACTAGTAGGCATGTGTCACGCACTAGTAGCCTCCTGAACCCTACTAGTAGCGCAAAAATACCGACTAGTAGCACTAGTAAGGCATTTTGACCTCACTAAATGTACTGGTAAGAGACAAAATGTCCACTAGTAGAACTAGTGGGGTGGTTTTTTTCTTACTAGTACTACTAGTAACAACGAAGATGCTCACTAGTAGTACTAGTGAAAGCTAAAATATCCACTAGTGGTACTAGTGAGGATGTGTTTTACCTTACTAGTAAAACTAGTAAAAGCCAGACAGTCTACTAGTAGCACTAGTGAGACTTTTATCATATTAATAGTACTACAAGAAAAGGCCAACATGTCTACTAGTGCTACTAGTGAGGCATGTTTTACTCTACTAGTACTATTAGTAAGGGCCAAAATGTGTACTAGTAGCACTAGTAAGTGGCAAAATATCCACTAGTAGCGCAAGTAGGGGACTTTTACACCTTACTAGTAGTACTAGTGAGATCAAAAATGCTCACTAGTGTTACTAGTGGCAAGGTTTTGTTTTTTACCAGGGTAACTAGTAGAAGAAAGTTTGTCTCACTAGTGAGCTTCTAAACGTCACATGAAAAGGCTTTGGCTGTACTAGTGCGCATCTGCCCATCACTAGTTCTCAACTAGCTTACCACTAGTATGCAATTGCACACTACTAGTGCGTGACTACACACTACTAGTGCAACATTTCTGTAACATGTGAGACATTTCTGCACACTAGTAGGACAAATTTGATATACTAGTAGGACAGCTACGTCTTACTAGTGAGGCAAAACTTTGCACTAGTTGACATCTGTATGCTGCTAGTACTACTAATGCAGCACTAGATGTTAACTGGTAGAAATTTATGATGTCACTAGTAGCACTAGCGGTACAGAATTGTCAACTAGTGCACAGTTTTCCCTCACTAGTAAGATGTAGCTGTCCTACTAGTATGCCAAAGTTGTCCTACCAGTGTGCAGAAATGTCTCACATGTTAAAGGAATGTTGCACTAGTAGTGTGTGGTCACGCACTAGTAGTGTGTAATTGCATACTAGTGGTATACTAGTTGCGAACTAGTGATGCGCAGATGAGCACTAGTACAGCCAAAGCCTTTACATGTGACGTTCAGAAGCTCACGAGTGAGACAAACTTTCTTCTACCAGTCACACTAGTAAAAAGCAAAACCTTGCCACTAGTAACACTAGTGAGCATTTTTGATCTCACTAGTACTACTAGTAAGGTGTAAAAGTCCCCTACTTGTGCTACTAGTGGATATTTTTCCACTTACTAGTGCTACTAGTACACATTTTGGCCCTTACTAGTAGTACTAGTAGACATGTTGCCCTCTTCTAGTGGTACTAGTGAAATCAAAAAAGTCTCACTAGTGCTACTAGTACACTTTTTGGCTTTTACTAGTGGTACTAGTAAAACCATAATATTGTGTGTTACTGTCCACTAGTGTTGCTAGTGGACATTCTAGCCTTTACTAGTTAACATGTATGTTGCAACATGCAGCCACTAGTGTCACTAGTAGGACTAGTGGACTGCATGCAAATGAGGAAGGTGGGACATGGATTTTGATTGGTGGATGTTCAAACTGTGTGCTTAAAGCCTTAAAGTGGCCACGCTGGATACTAAAGTGTTTAACAGCAGTCATTCTAAAAGATGTGCCAATTTTTTTGTTAACTTAATCAGAACTATTTTATTCAGATAGACCCATAAAATAGCCCATGTGGCACCCTTGACATTTTAGTGGCTAAGATATGCACAGAATTACTAATGTAATAGTTTGTTTCATTTCCTCCATAGTCCCTTATTTCTTATTTTCTGGTTCATAACAGTATATTATTGTCATTTGTAGTGCTATGTTTTCAAGTTTTCTAAAGCTGTCAATGTGAGAAAATAAGACAGCTAATTGTTTCCAGCTTTATTAGTCATTTTTTGAATTAAGACAGCATGTACTGTTATGGCAACATGGCCTGACTGTATACAGTACCTGCTAATGTTAGCTTAGCAGCCACTATTGGCACTGGTGGACACTTAGTTGCCACTAGTGGGAATTTCGAGGCCACTAGTAACACTAGTGGCACTAAGCTTAGAAGCTACTAGTAGCACTAGTGGGCATGTAGAGGCCACTAGTAGCCACTTAGCGGCCACTATTAGCACTAGTAAGAATAAGCTTAGAAGCCACTAGTAGCACTAGTGGGTACTTAACGGCCACTAGTAGGCACACAGCGGCCCCTAGTAGCACTAAGCTTAGAAGCCACTTGTAGCACTAGTGGCCTCTAAGTGCCCACTAGTGCTACTAGTGGCCGCTAAGTGCCCACTAGTGCTACTAGTGGCCTTGAAAAGCCTACTAGTGCTACTGGTGACCGCTATGTGCCTACTAGTGCTACTAGTGGCCACTATGTGCCTACTAGTGCTACTAGTGGCCGCTATGTGCCTACTAGTTCTACTAGTGGCCGCTATGTGCCTACTAGTGGTACTAGTGGCCGTTAAGTGCCCACTAGTGCTACTAGTTGCTTCTAAGCTTAGTGCTACTAGTACTACTAGTGGCCGCTATGTGCCTACTAGTGGTACTAGTGGCCGTTAAGTTCCCACTAGTTCTACTAGTGGCCTCAAAATGCCCACTAGTGGTACTAGTGGCCGTTAAGTGCCCACTAGTGCTACTAGTGGCTTCTAAGCTTAGTGCTACTAGTGCTACTAGTGGCCGCTAAGTTCCTACTAGTGCTACTAGTGGCCGCTAAGTGCCTACTAGTGCTACTAGTGGCCTCTAAATGTCCACTAGGGCTACTAGGGGCCTCTATGTGCCCACTAGTGCTACTAGTGGCCTCTATGTGCCCACTAGTGCTACTAGTGGCCTCTAAATGCCCACTAGTGCTACTAGTTGCTTCTAAGCTTAGTGCTACTAGTGGCCGCTAAGTGGCTTCTAATGCTACTAGTGGCTTCTAAGCTTATTCTTACTAGTGCTAATAGTGGCCGCTAAGTGGCTACTAGTGGCCTCTACATGCCCACTAGTGCTACTAGTAGCTTCTAAGCTTAGTGCCACTAGTGTTACTAGTGGCCTCGAAATTCCCACTAGTGGCAACTAAGTGTCCACCAGTGCCAATAGTGGCTGCTAAGCTAACATTAGCAGGTACTGTATACAGTCAGGCCATGTTGCCATAACAGTACATGCTGTCTTAATTCAAAAAATGACTAATAAAGCTGGAAACAATTAGCTGTCTTATTTTCTCACATTGACAGCTTTAGAAAACTTGAAAACATAGCACTACAAATGACAATAATATACTGTTATGAACCAGAAAATAAAAAATAAGGGACTATGGAGGAAATGAAACAAACTATTACATTAGTAATTCTGTGCATATCTTAGCCACTAAAATGTCAAGGGTGCCACATGGGCTATTTTATGGGTCTATCTGAATAAAATAGTTCTGATTAAGTTAACAAAAAAATTGGCACATCTTTTAGAATGACTGCTGTTAAACACTTTAGTATCCTAGTAGCACTAGTGGGTACTTAACG
The DNA here is from genome assembly GCA_963556495.2 of Valencia hispanica. Classification (NCBI taxonomy): domain Eukaryota; kingdom Metazoa; phylum Chordata; class Actinopteri; order Cyprinodontiformes; family Valenciidae; genus Valencia; species Valencia hispanica. Next base: position 14,604,051 of record OY747714.1, on the reverse strand, counting down.
GCCACTAGTAGGCACACAGCGGCCCCTAGTAGCACTAAGCTTAGAAGCCACTAGTAGCACTAGTGGCCTCTAAGTGCCCACTAGTGCTACTAGTGGCCGCTAAGTGCCCACTAGTGCTACCAGTGGCCGCTAAGTGCCCACTAGTGCTACCAGTGGCCGCTAAGTGCCCACTAGTGCTACTAGTGGCCTTGAAAAGCCTACTAGTGCTACTAGTGACCGCTATGTGCCTACTAGTGCTACTAGTGGCCACTATGTTCCTACTAGTGCTACTAGTGGCCACTATGTGCCTACTAGTTCTACTAGTGGCCGCTATGTGCCTACTAGTGGTACTAGTGGCCGTTAAGTGCCCACTAGTGCTACTAGTGGCTTCTAAGCTTAGTGCTACTAGTACTACTGGTGGCCGCTATGTGCCTACTAGTGGTACTAGTGGCCTTAAAATGCCCACTAGTGGTACTAGTGGCCGTTAAGTGCCCACTAGTGCTACTAGTGGCTTCTAAGCTTAGTGCTACTAGTGCTACTAGTGGCCGCTATGTGCCTACTAGTTCTACTAGTGGCCTCAAAATGCCCACTAGTGGTACTAGTGGCCGTTAAGTGCCCACTAGTGCTACTAGTGGCTTCTAAGCTTAGTGCTACTAGTGCTACTAGTGGCCGCTATGTGCCTACTAGTTCTACTAGTGGCCTCAAAATGCCCACTAGTGGTACTAGTGGCCATTAAGTGCTACTAGTGGGCATTAACAGGCCACTAGTGGGCACCAAAATCAAATGACATCATGTTTCCAAAAGAGTATTTTAAGTGTTAAGGACAGTGAATAATTATGAAGCATAGGCATACACTTGAATCTGAATGTCAAATTCATTATATAATCAACAAACAACCATTATAGGTTATGTAAAAAGGTAAGACTACCAGTTACAATTAAAATTTTCTCTTTCCCAATCAGCACTAGCTGTTATTTACTGTCGCAGCTTAAACTTCCTCATGATAAGAAAGAGATGCCTATAATATAATCATTAATCATTTCCCTCTCAGACATATATTAGTATGACTTAATTCATTATGTATATAGTACATGTATAATAGTTATTTTTAATTATATTATTAATTTTCATTATTGTTATTGCCAACAACAGTGAAAGTTCATCAGTTTTTATAGGGTTACATTTTGGCTGAGTGCAATTCTTTCTGCAGAGCCAATAGCAAGAAGTTTCAGTGCATGCTGTCCACACCTCCTAATTAGAATTTTTATTGAATTAATTTGAGTAGTGCTACTAGTGGACAGTTGGACCCGTACTTGTACTACTAGTGGACGTTTTTGCCTTCACTAGTAGCACTCGTAAGATCCTAAATACCCCAACTAGTGCTTCTAGTGGTTGCTCTGCCCCTTACAAGTAGTACTAGTGATATCAAAAATGTCCACTTGTAGTACTAGTGGGATTCGTTTAAGCTTACTAGTACTACTAGTATCACCCAAAATGTCCACTAGAACTACTAGTGGAGATTTTGGCTTTCACTAGTACTACTAGTGTGCATCCTTGCTGTTACTAGTAGTACTAGTAAGGGAAAACACACCCCACTAGTACTACTAGTGTGCATTTTGTGTCTTACTAGTAGCACTAGTGAGGTCAAAAATGCCTTACTAGTGCTACTTGTGGGCATTTTTGGGCCACTAGTAGGGTCCAGGAGGCTACTAGTGCGTGACACGTGCCTACTAGTTGGGTCTAGTAGGGTCACTAGTGCTGCATAGTAGTTTACTAGTAAGGTTTGATTGCATACTAGTAGTCCAAAAGTGACACTAGTAGTGGAAAAAACGTGACAAGTAAGACACAGTCGTTATACTAGTGCACCCTAATCGTTATACTAGTGTGCCAAATTGTCTTACTAGTGAGGATGAAGTGTGTACTAGTACATGGATTTAAAGTTGGATATCAAAGATATCTAATAAATGCTCAAAAGGCTTTCCATAGGCAAGGCAAGGCAAGGCAAGGCAAGGCAAGGCAAGTTTATTTGTGTAGCACAATTCATGTTACAAGACAATTAAAAGTGCTTTACATAAATAATCAAAAGCATTACACCAGGGTGCAGAAAAAGCAAAAGTACAGGAATAAAAACCATGATTTTAAAATGAAAAAAAAATAAAATAAATCTTAAACGAATCTTAAAAGAAGCTGTGCAGATTTAAAACTTAGAATAAAAATCTAATCAAAAGCAGCTGAGAACAGATGGGTCGTTAACCTGGATTTAAATAAACTGAGTGTTTCAACTGATCTGAGGCTTTCTGGGAGTTTGTTCCAGACATTTGGAGCATAGAAGCTGAACGCAGCTTTTCCATGTCTGGTTCTGACTCTGGGAACTGATAAAAGAGCAGATCCAGATGACCTGAGGGGTCAAGTAGGTTCATACTGGGTCAGGAGATCACTGATGTATTTTGGTCCTAAACCATTCTGAGCTTTATAGACCAGCAGCAGAACTTTGAAGTCTATCCTCTGACAGACAGGCAGCCAGTGAAAAGACCTCAGAGCTGGACTGATGTGGTCCACTTTTTTGGTCTTAGTGAGAACTCGAGCAGCAGAGTTCTGGATGAGCTGCAGTTTCCTAATTGATTTTTTAGGTAGACCTGTAAAGACGCTGTTACAATAATCAAGCCGACTAAAGATGAATGCATGGACTAGTTTTTCCAGGTCCTGCTGAGACATCAGATATTTTATCCTTGAGATATTCTTAAGGTGATAGTAGGCTGATTTTGTGATTGCCTTAATGTGTTTTCCAAAGTTTAGGTCTGAGTCCATCACTATACCCAGATTTCTGACGTGGTTGGTGGTTTTTAGGTGTATGGACTGAAGCCCTGTGGTGACCTTCAATCTTTTCTCTTAAGCTCCAAAGACAATTACCTCTGTTTTGTTTTTGTTCAACTGCAGAAAATTGTGGCACATCCAGTCATTAATTTCCTCAATGCATTTGCCAAGAGCCTGTACAGGCCCTTGGTCTTCTGGTGAAATTGTAATATATATATATCTGTGTGTCATCTGCATAGCTATGGTAACTTATATTGTTGTTATTTATTACATGTGCCAGTGGGAGCATATAGATGTTAAACAGAAGAGGTCCCAGGATGGAACCCTGGGGAACCCCACATGTAATTCCCGTCTGCTCAGATGTAAAGTTACTGATTGACACAAAGTACTTCCTGTTCTCTAAGTACGTTTTGAACCAGTTTAGTACAGTGGCAGAGAGACCCACCCAGTTCTCCAGTTGTTTGAGTAAAATAATGTGGTCAACTGTATCAAATGCAGCTCTGAGATCCAGTAAAACTAACACTGACATTTTTCCACTGTCAGTATTCAAACGGATGTCATTGATGACTTTGGTCACAGCAGTCTTAGTGCTGTGGTGCTGTCTAAAACCTGACTGAAATACATCATAGCAATTGCTTTGTCTTAAGAAGTCATTTAGCTGATGAAAAACAGCCTTTTCAATGATCTTACTTAAAAATGGAAGATTGGAGATGGGCCTGTAGTTGTTCATTCGTGTCTTGTCCAGATTGTCTCTTTTAAGCAAGGGTTTAATTACAGCTGTTTTCGAAAACACCCAACATTAAAGATGAGTTTACAATCTGTAACAGATCTGACTCCAAGATCTTTGAGACCTTTTTGAAAAAGCCTGAGGGCAGGATGTCTAAGCAGCAAGAGGAGGAGTTCAGTTGACATAAGATGTCCTCCAAATCTTTTCTGTTTATGAGATAAAACTGTTTCATGGTGTTCAAACGGATTTTCCGTGGACACTGTACATAACCTGAACCTGCCGTTAATGAACCAACCGCTTGTCTAATATTTTGGATTTTGTCTGTGAAGAATTTGGCAAAGTCATTGCAGGCCTTAGTGGAATAGAGTTCAGGTGCTACTGACACAGGAGAGTTTGTTAGCCTGTCGACAACAGCAAATAATGTGCGAGCACTATGACTATTTCTGGTGATGATGTCAGAAAAATATGACTTCCTTGCATTCCTCAGTTGTAAGTTATAAGAGTGAAGTTTCTCTTTATAGATGTCATAATGAACCTGAAGTTTTGTTTTTCTCCATCTGCGCTCGGCTTTCCAACACTCCCTTTTTTCAATTCTCACCAGTGTGAAATTTCTCCATGGAGACTTTTTCCTCCCAGAGATAACCTTCACCTTTATGGGAGCAATAGTATCCATAACATTTAATATTTTAGCATTAAAGCTGTTGACAAGTTTATTGACTGAACCCCCTGAGAGGGCAGGTGTTGGACAGATGACCTGGTTAAAGATGTCACTAGTGTTTTCAGTTATACATCTTTTTGTGATAACCTCCGTTAAAACATTTATGTGAGCCGAAATTATACTCTCAAAGAAAACACAACAATGGTCAGACAAGCCCACATCACGCACATTAATCTTGGAAATGCCCAAACCCCTTGAGATCAGTAAGTCCAAAACATGACCCTTATTATGTGTGGGCTCTGTTATATGCTGAGTCAGGTCTTTAGACCCTTTGTTCTGGGGATTGTCAACATGGATGTTAAAATCACCAACAATAATTATACAGTCAAAATCAACACAGATTATAGACAGCAGTTCACTAAAATCATCATTAAAGTCAGCACAGTAATTTGGAGGCCAATAAATGTTAACAAACATGGCTGTAGATGAGGCCTTCAGCTGTACAGCAACATATTAAAATGAAGGGTAACTTCCAAGAGATAACTGCTTACACTGGAATGATTCATTAAATAAAATGAGAACTCCTCCACCTCTCCTGTTCTGTCTGGCCTGGTGGACAAAACTAAAGTTGGGAGGGGTTGATTCGATAAGAGAAACACTGCTATTCTTATCTAACCAAGTCTCGGTAAAAATCTTAAAATCAAGGCCATGCTCAGTGATGGGTAAAATCTTTTTGGTGTCCTAGAGTCACCTGTGTATAATGTTCTGCAATGTTCTTAATATTATCCTCTGCTTGCTCTATAATGATAAACATTCACACGGAAAGGAGTTTGGATCTTCAGCTGGACAGCTCCCATGAAACAGCTGCAGTTTGTTCGGTCTCTAAAACTTGTTTTGGGGCCGGACGGACTGATAAGGCGGGGGGGGGGGGGCAGCCTGGGAGCGAAGCACGGGCCCGCTTTGCTTCCCACGCGCCTCCTTTGTATGCTGCATAAATGAAGATGGAGCTGTCCAGCTGATGAGAGTCTGCCGTGGGATTTGTGCACGATCGCCCGGCCGTGTTAAGTTAACAGGTCTGACCGAGAGGAGATGACTGGCTCTCCACTCTCAAGTGTCAAAGGTGAGATGCTGTGATGAAAACTTGTTTAAAGGGAAGAGGAAACCTGTTGAGGAGTCTGAGACTGTCCCTGGTTGGGACAGTGATGCTGAGACTCATGTGGTTGCGCAGGAACTCCGGAAGGGAGGAGGGCGCCCCGAGTCCTGGAAAGCGGTCATTAAAGACGCTGACCCGGAGTCGGTCGCTGCCGCGCTGCGCAGAATACCGGTTGTCACAGCGAAGAAACCATTTGATGCTGTGCAGAGGAGATGTTGGATGTTGGCTGAGGCATGGAGACGTAAAGTTGAACATTCAGACCAACTAGGGAAGCGATGTTTAGAACAGGAAATAGAAGTTACGCAGGTGAAGGAAGACGTTGCTGTGTTAAAAGCTCATGTACAGATATTGACTGATAAAATGGAGCGATTAGCTGATGTGGCCTCTAAAGCTGTTGCTCACGTCTCTCATGTTAATAAAAAACAGCATAAGGACAAACCTGTTACAAAAAAACGTGTTCGTGCATTTGTGGAACGGATCGCTGACAATGGTGGTTGGGACCTGTCCAGCTGGGACGGGGATCTCGGGGATGATGATGATGGTGACCGAGATTATATCTGGGATCCCGATAACCCGGCTCCTGCCACCCCAGACCTGTGTCCAGTAGTGATGTGCGATACCACGGATTTCCTATCCGATCCGATACCAAGTAAAATGAAGGCGAGTATCGGCGATTCCGATCCGATACCTTTGCTCAAATATTACTGTTTGGGAAATTAAAGTAACAAGTAGTGTACTTAAAAGTGTCACTTCATACTGAATGCAAGACATATAACTGGTTCTTCTTGTTTATTGATGAAGAATTATCATACAAGAAAAGAGCCAACTTACATATTTATTGACAGCATCTGAGCATGTGTGTCTTAAAACGCCTACCTGAACATCTCAACATAAAACAATAAACATTTACACTTTTTGGTTTAGTGACATGTTAATCCGGTCCCCTTGAAGATTTTTAACCTTCCCTCAAAATTTTTCTCATTCACAGGTTTTTGTTTAGAAACAACAACATATTAACAGTTTTTCCTTTGAGTCTGCTCCTTTTTTTGCTCAAAACCTCGCCTGCCTTTGAAAAGATTCTCTCTGCAGGTACCGAAGAAGCAACGATTCCCAGATATCGCACTGCAAGTTTGCTCAGGGCTGGGAAGGTTTGTTCATGCGCTTGCCACCAAAGTAGTGGATCCTTATCTCGGGGGATCAGTTTTTCCTCTGAGTACCGCCGTACTTCAATGAGTACATCAGTGGAAGCTGACCGATGATGTTGGCTTGACAACACCTGTTGGTCAAAAGCGGTCCATATCCCTCCTTTGGTCGCAGCTGTACCAGATAGTGTAGGACCCTGATTAGACCCTGAGGTAGAAGGCACTGAGCTAGAGCTAGCAGTAGGCATTGAGCTTGGAGTTAAAGTGAAAGCTGACTCTCCTGTCTGACAAACTTCCTGCATTTCAGCGCAGAGGCGTTTTTTCATTACCTCAACATTGTCTTTGTCTCGAAATCCAAGATGTTTAAACCTAACATCTAGAAAGGTACTGGCAGCTAGACAGTGAATGCTCTCAATACCCCTGAATCTGCGCTGACACTGCTGTGCCAGCTGTGTGGCAAGTGGACTGCCCTGACGTTCACAAGCTGCCACTGACCTGTGAATGAGTGACACGATTGGAATCACTTTGGACACTGAAACATGTTTTGCAGCGGAAACATCCCGGGTTACTTCTTCAAATGGTTGGAGTGTGTCAACTGTTTGCTTTATGAAGGATAATTCTCCCACATTTAAGCACAGTGCATGTTTTCCTAAAAGGTAGAGGGCTGTAGTTACAGCTTCATTTTGTTCATAAAGCCTCTCTAGCATGTAAAATACAGAGTTCCAGCGGGTCTCTACTGACTGAATTAGCTTGTGTTCTGCTATTTTCATCTGTTTCTGAATATCCCTGAGCTTCTCTGTGGCCTTACTGCTGTGGTGAAAAAAGGAGACAATTGCCCTGCATTTTTCCAGGACCTTCACCATTTCTGGGACATTTTTGAGACTGTCCTTTACAACTAGATTTAGTGTATGTGCAAAACAAGGATGATGCTTCCATCCTGCCTTGTGTACTGCTGCAACCATATTTGCACCATTATCTGTCACAACTGCAACCACTTTCTCAGTTATGCCCCATTCTTCTGTGATCCGCCTAAGCTCTAAGCTGATATTATCAGCTGTATGCAGCCCATGGAACACATGGGTTTCCAAAACAAATTCCCTAATTTTCCAGTTTTCAATAACATGACATGTTACAGTCAAATATGCCTCTGTGGACACTGAAGTCCACATATCAGTGGTAAGTACGACACTATTAACATTTTGCAAAGATGACTTTACTTTGCCTTTACATTCCTCATACATGTTTACAATATGAGTCTCTGTGAGCTTTTTTCTTCCTGGGAGTTTGTACTTTGGATCAAGAGCTCTCACAAATCCCTGGAACCCTTGGTCCTCCACTATAGACAGCGGCTGGAGGTCTTTTACTATCATCTCTCCCAGGCGTTTTGTGAGTTCTGCTGCTCTTGGGGAATCATCTAAATAATATAGAATACAAAGGGCAAGTTAGAATAGAATATAAAATATTTTATTAGTCACACGGCAAGGAAATTATTTTGTCACAGCAGCAAAAACAAAGCAAATGTAAAGGCAGGACATAGAAAGAAAAAAACCTTTTTTTAACATGAGGAGAAAAAAGAAGACAGCATTTATACTGTGTAAAATTATTTAGCCTGTGCAAAAAATTATGTGTAAAGTTATTCAGAGTTATGCAAAGTTACAGATGGTACTGATGTAAACAACTGTTTGTTGGGAGCAGTTTAGAAATTAAATGATAAACTGCTTTGAATGCTTGATCTTACTTGATCTATGAAACCAAACTTTTAAAATAGGTTCCACAAAGTAGAAAGGAAATGGTACTTTCCATACAGTTTCAATTTTATAAAAAAAAAATTGCTGTAACTCAAATTGAAATGTCTGGTACAATACATAATCAGAGAAGTACCATAATTACTTCATATTTGTCAAAACCCATTTTGATTTTTTTTTTAAACCATCAGTCAAAACAAATGAGACGGAGAATAGTACAACTGAGAATTATTCTATTGATACAATATTATCTGTCTTCTTACCTATCAAATACTTGTCTTGGCAAACGTACTGTAAAGCCCAATGCAGGCTTGTAAATGTAATGTAATTTAAATGATCTACTCTGCAGATAACCTTACCTAACTAAATTTGATGTGCGATTATCTCAGGGACACATTTTACTCCAAGCTGAACTATTGTAGACATTTTTGTCATTTAATCATTTAATTATTTATTTAATAACCAAAATTCTAAAACGAATTTGTCTTAAGAATTCAGGGAACCGCCGTTGTTTTATCATTGTCACAAAAACTCAAGCCCCCAAAGTACAGCCACACCGGCACATTTTCTCCCTCTGTACCTGGATAGTGCCTGCCTGCACCAAAGGACTCTGAAAGCGATGTCTGTCTCGCCCTAGCAGCACCTGTGCCTCTCCTTTCCTCCTCGTCTGAACGCCTCGCAATGACGTCGTCATATTCTGTCTTGTGATTTATTTGTAGATGTTTGATTAGGTTTGTGGTATTACCACAATACCTCACTGTTTTCTTGCACGTGTCACAAATCGCATCTTTTGAGTTTATAGAGGTGAAGTAGCTCCACACATAACTTCGCTTGCGTTCAGCCATATTGAATCCGCCGGACTGACAGCGACAACATACCAGCGGACTGGATTAGCATGCTCTGCAGTTGTACAGTGCCATATTACGCACATGACTTGGCAGGCGGAAGAACAAGTAGTTCCGAAGTGGGCATTATTCAGATAAACTAGGGTAATTGTGGTTACTTTACTCTGTATTTCTATTTCCAATAAACTACATATTTGCTCCAAATGACTGAAATATCAATATTTTTATAAGAACATCGATTCTAGAACATACAAAGCTGGTATTGGAGGTATCGATATTTTAGTATCAATCCGCACATCACTAGCAATTAGAGCTAAACGGTCAGTGAATGACATACGTCCCCATGTCACACTAGACATTCATTGGAAAACTAAAAATGTGCAACGAGTCAGCGCCCTGGTGGACACTGGGGAAGAGGCCACATTAATTTTTGGTAACCCACATAAATTTAAAGGACCTTATGTGCATATATCCGGGCTGGGAGGCAACACAGTATTGGCTAAGCAGGCTAGAGTAGCCTTAAAAATTGGACAGTTGCCACTCCAGTCAAGGAGTGGATTATTGGAATGGATGTACTGTCAGGAATGACCTTATATCTTAACCAAGGTTGTTTCCAATTTGGGGACAGAAATGAAATACAGGCTAGCCCTGTTTTGATGGGGAAAGTGAAAATGGATCCCTTTCCTATTCCTTTGGCATCTAAAGTCATAAACATGAAACAGTACCGCATTCCTGGGGGACATGATGAGATCACCTCCACCATAGCAGATTATGCTGACAGTGGTGTGTTGAGAACATGTACTACACAGTGGAATAATCCTATATGGCCCGTATGCAAATCTGATGGGTCATGGAGAATGACAGTTGATTACCGGCAGTTGAATAAACACACCCCACCTTTGACCTCTGCTGTCCCTGATTCCATTTCTATAAATCAGTGGGGTGGGAGATTAATCCAGCTAAAGTGCAGGGACCTGCACAAACAGTAAAGTTCTTTGGGATCCAGTGGAACAAAGGAGAGAGAGAAATCTTACCTAAGGCCAGAGAGAAAATTATGGCCTTCTCTACACCACATGCTAAACAGGAAGTACAGAGGTTCATAGGTTTGTTTGGGTATTGGAGACAGCCTATACCACATTTGGGACAGATTTTGCAACCACTGTACAACGTGACACGAAAAAAGGAAGATTTTTATTGGGGTACAGAGCAGCAAAGATCATTTGAGCTGGCTAAAGAAGCCATACAGCAGGCATTGTCATTAGCTAAGGTGCAATCTGGTCCTGTAGAATTGCTGGTGTCGGATAAATATGACTATGCTAACTGGAGCTTGTGGCAGAAGCAGGGAAGGCAGAGGAGGCCTCTTGGGTTCTGGTCCCGGAAGCTCCCTGATGCTGGTCAGCGTTATACCCCATTTGAGAAACAGCTACTGGCGTGTTACTGGGCTCTGTTGGAAACAGAAGCACACACATTAGGTCATGACATCATCATGAGGCCTGCAATTCCCATTTTAAGCTGGGTTTTAAGTGATCCAACCACGCATAGGATTGGTACAGCACAGGAAGCCAGTGTGATTAAGTGGAAGTGGTACATTTCTGAAAGGGTGAAGACAGGAGCAAAAGGAGTGTCAGTGCTGCATGAACAGGTAGCTGATATTCCTGAGAAAGAGGAAATTGTTGTTGACATTGAACAGATGGCTGAATCCCCGGTGAAAGTAGGAAACCGTTGGGATGAGTTGACAGAGGAGCAACGAAAACATGCTTGGTTCACAGATGGCTCAGCTAAGTGGAAAGCGGGTCAGAGGAAGTGGAAGGCGGGTGCTTACAATCCTAAGCTAGAACAAGTGTTGGAACAAAGTGGGAATGGCAAAAGCAGTCAATGGGCGGAGCTGAAAGCGGTTCAAATGGTGCTAATGCAGGAGGGTGTAAACAGTGCTCATTTGTATACTGATTTTTGAAAAATGTTGTGATGTATTATGGTCTACCATTACAAATACAAACAGACAATGGTACCCATTTCACGGGGAATCTAATCAGAAAATGGTCACAAGACCATAATGTGGAATGGATTTATCATGTGCCATATCATCCGCAAGCTGCAGGCTTGATAGAACGTATGAATGGTATATTAAAGGCCACATTGAAGAAAGAAAGTCCTGATAATTCCCTTAATAAATGGAGAGAAAGATTGGACACAGTGGTGTTGAAAATTAACAACAGACCGATTGGACAGGGCGTGACACCAATAAATAGAATGGTGAACGTCAACAACGCCACTGAAATAACAAAACCCATCAAAATGTGGAAAATACACCCTAATGGAGAACTGCCAAGCAGAACTACACCTGGCTCTGTTGGGTTCGAGCTAAGGGTTCCAGAGGCAGTCACATTAATACCTGGACAGAGAACTGCAGTGGATCTGGGAATAGGTATACAATGTCCACCTAAAATGTATGGTCATGTCCATGCTAAAGCCGGACTGGCTTTGAAGGGGTTAAATCTCCACAGTGGCGTCATCGATAATGATTATCAGGGCACCATTAAAGTGCTGTGTGAAAACATGGGTGCCGTGCCACTAGTGTTACAGGGTGGGGATAAAATCGCCCAGTTAATCATTTCCCCTTATTATGATGGAACTATGGTGGAAATTGACACACCCAAACGGGTGGAAGGTCAACCACTAGTTGGACCGGACAGAATTGGAGCAAAAGTCTGGGTCAAACAACAAAATGGACCACCCAGGGCTGGGGAAATTATAGCCCAGGGTGATGACAGCATTGTCACAGTCATGTACCCGGGAGAAATGAGATGGGTGCATGTACCAGTAACCAAGTGTTACCTTAGGGAACACTAACATAGCTATGTGTTGAGTATGTTTGTTGTGTGCAGGTCAATAGATGAATGTGAGCCAACTCCTGGGTGTGATCGGTGATGGCCAATGAGAGGACATCTGCTGGCCCAAGGCGGCGTGGTGCCGTCTTATGGGGCACCGGAGGCCCTGCCGTCTGTGCTGTCCAGATGATGAGGACGTTCCTCTGCTGCCTCCTGATGTCATCATGGATCCACGAGGGCGAGGAACATCTGGGATACGAGCTGCAACCAGTGGATTGGATGGGATTAAAATGGAGGAATGGAACCGTGCGTAGAACACAGGAAGACTTCGCCTGTCAGGCTAACCAAGCCTGCGCCGTTGCAACCATCACTACATCTTCCAAAATGTGGTATTGTCCCAATTGTCCACTGGGCTGTCCTAAATGCCATAAAAACGCTGATATTCCTGTTGTGGAGCTGGGCCAGAATGTCACCATCACATCAGTGGTGTCCATGTGTGTGTTTAACATCTCAAGTTTTAAGTGTAAAGCAGGAGCCCAGAATGGAACTAACTGGACTATCCCGATGGTCCAACGTCAGTTGTGGATTTCAAATGGTTCTGTCATTTCTGGAAGGAGGTCGGTCCTATACAACATCATGGCTGTGGAACGTAAGGAAAAGATACACATTGCCCATGTAGTGCCTATATCTAACACATGTCATACTGTTGCAATGGGCACACAACAAACAGGTTCACTGGAGAGTGAACTTCCCTATCATCCCTAAGTGTACCAGGTTTAAACGAGCATGGTATGATACCCTGCTAGGTGGAACGGGAACCTAGTTGGGCGTGTCCAACATGGTTGATAGACAGATCACCGCTGGAAAACTAGCGTCTACTGGACAACATTCCCATGACACGTTGGCAAATGTTGCGTTCTGGATGCCAACCACCATATCCGGACAGGTACAAAACGTTGCACTATGGGAACATTATGACGCATGGAATGTTAAAATGTTCAATGCAATTGATGACGTGTTCTATAATGTGTCGCGATGGATGAACTGGACTGCATGTACGCTACAATCCTTACATGCCGCCATACAAAAGAATAACATGCAAAGAATACTAACCACTGCTAATTATCAAGCATGGAGGACTCAATGGAATATCACTAACCATGTGTGGTTATATTACATGCACAAAAAACAGTGTGTAATGATGCTGTATGTTATGGGACATGGACACAGTATATTGTGAATCAAAATCTCACCATGTGTCGTTTCCATGTTCTGCCAGTCATTGTTCATAATGCTTATTGGATCCTGAAAATGAGAGGAGAGTGGTTAGATCCACATACTAATCAAATTTATGATCTTACTGGATGTGACCAAACAGATGGGGGAAGTGTGTGCATGCTTAGACAGGGATATACCAATCCATGCCTGAAAGAGTCTGATGCATTGTGTGAGTGGGAGTATGAAATACCAAGAGACATGCTGTATCAGGTAGGGCCACATACCTTATGTATAGCAACGATAAGCTCTCATCCACAGTTGAAGACAGTGCCATTTTCTGGGTGCCTGAAGAATGTTAACATTTGGCAATGGGGGAACCATACGTTTAAGTTAATGAATTTCACACATGCTCTCGCGCTTACTAAGGTTCAATGGGATGTGCTTCATTCTCCTTTTGGAGTCTCTTTGGAACGGTTCAGAGGCGCACTGAGCCGGTCGAAAGAGCTAAAACATATAATCCAAGAGCATAATAACACAGTCACTAAATTAGTGGTTTCCACCCTTGTAACCCAGGGAAAGGTACTGAGTGCGGCAAAACTGGTAGAATCCTCAGCTGCCACCCATTGGTGGGATATCTTTTCAGGATATTCTCCACTCGCGAGGAAAGTCATGACACCACCCCTTCTGCTATTAATTTGTGTATTAATCTGTATCACGCTTATGAATGTATGCACTTGCTTTTATGTACGTCGGATTAGGAGGTCCTTGGCTAATAAAATTAATGCTACTATACTATGAGGAGGTTTGTACTAGAGTGGACATTATCTACATGCCTTAGGCCACTGATAACCGTTGTAGAATATCGACAGCTGACTGTGGTAACATTTGGGAATCATATTTACAGGGCTGGTACACTTATACAGAATCCACCAACCCGCCTGGTCACTGCAATATGGGTGTTTAATGGAGATAATCTGATATGGGTCAATGCACCTGGGTTAGATTCAGATAGATTTTGGTATGATGTCTAACACGGTGACTCGAGGCCAAGAGTGGAATGATGGGTAAAATCTTTTTGGTGTCCTCGAGTCACCTGTGTATAATGTTCTGCAATGTTCTTAATATTATTCTCTGCTTGCTGTATAATGATAAACATTCACACGGAAAGGAGTTTGGATCTTCAGCTGGACAGCTCCCATGAAACAGCTGCAGTTTGTTCGGTCTCTAAAACTTGTTTTGGGGCCGGACGGACTGATAAGGCGGGGGGGGGGGCAGCCTGGGAGCGAAGCACGGGCCCGCTTTGCTTCCCACGCGCCTCCGCTGTATGCTGCATAAATGAAGATGGAGCTGTCCAGCTGATGAGAGTCTGCCGTGGGATTTGTGCACGATTGCCCGGCCGCGTTAACAGGTCTCACCAAGAGGAGATGTCTGGCTCTCCACTCTCAAGTGTCAAAGGTGAGATGCTGTGATGAAAACTTAATGCCTGTTTGATGAAGCATTGCTTTGCTGCTGTTTGTGTGGGGAATAGAGAGGGACGTCGTATTCTAGCATAAATCAGTGTATTTGTTTGAAAAAGTATTGCTCTGCTTTTGCTGAACTGCATCTGTGTGGCGGAATAATAAAGATGACACATATTCTAGCACGATAAGCAGTCTGGTGTCCTTTCTTTCTTCCTTTTATATTGTGTGTGCCGATCCACTAAGATCCTGGGTAAAAATTTCACAAAACACTCAGTGATAAGATCCTTGATTAAAAATGTCTTCCCTACTATAGACCTGACATTTAATAAGGCCAGTATTATAGAGCCCCTTGTGTTTTGGGGCGGGCTGTGTACAGCGTATGTTGACTTTACTTAAAAACCTTTTAGAATGCAGTGCTCTGTGTTTTGACAGAACTACATTCCTTCTGTTACTTATAAGTACAGAAATGATCCAACCTTCTAATGAACAGGGTCCCAGCTTGTCCTGGGGAAAGTTCTGACTGCTGATATCCACGCAGCCTGGACCCTTAACACATCATACATAAGACTGTGGAGATTGTACATGCTTACGTGGTGGGATTGGAGGGGGCCGGGCTAGTTGCCCTACCTTTGATCGTCCTGGTGTGGGGTTTATAGGTAAAGAAAACAGATTGGTCTGGGGGGTAGATCTGAGCCCAATCTTGACCCGCTCCATCATATGCTCAGTGAATTTCAGATGGGTGGAGTGGGGGGAGGGGGGCAGTAGAGAAGACGGTGGGCTGTCAGGGGTTTGCGGGGGCGATGGAGGTCCGCTGTCCTGTTCTTTAGGGCTGTTGAGGGTTTTGGGGCAAATAAAGATCCTTCTTCCTGCTTCTGTTCGAAGCTTCCCATGAGTGAGGGCAGAAGAAGTTCCTCCCCCTCTACACTCAGCTTTGTTTGGTCTTCCTTTTGAGGTAGGTCTTTGTGTATCTCCTTTTTGGCTCCAAGCACAGAGGGATGACGCAGGAAGTAGAAAATATTTGAGGTAAACAGTCTTACACCTGACCTGTTCAAACTAAATCCATTTGCCTTAAAAAGATGTCTACGTTCCCAAAAATTCTGAAAGTTGTTAATAAATTTCAGTTTTTTGTCAGCACATGCAGATGAAATCCACTTATTTAATGCCAAAAGACGCCTAAATCTTTCTTGTCCTCCTCTGATGGGTGGTAAAGGTCCACTGATGAATACTGCTGCATCCAACGAGCTCACGGTGTTTAATAATCCAATGAAGTCCCGTTTTAGAACCTTCGATTGTTGCTTGGACACATCATTCGACTCTGTGTGGAGAACAATGTTTTTCACTGTTGGATATTTAGTCACAGTTTTCAGAATCCTCTTCTGCATGTCACTGACCATATCCTTTGGAAAGCAGAGGACTTTGGTGTTCTTTCCACACATCCACTGAATGTCCTTTACAGAGGAATCACCTACAATCAGAGTTTCAGGCTCAGTCTTTAGCTTTCTCTGTGGCCTTTCACTCTCTGACAGGTTATCAGTCCTCATCTCGCTGCCTTGGGGTGGATGGTCGTCAGATAAAGATCCAGCGTTCTCCAACAGTGGAGAAAATCTGTTCTGCAGCTTCACATTCGGTTGTTTTGAAAGTTTGTGGCTAACTTTCCCATTTCCAGCTGTTCTGTCCCGTGTCCTCTCATGTACGGGAGTAGAAGAAGCCCTCTCTCTTGTAGGGAGTGCAGGCCAGCCGGTCTCATCACAGATTTCCACTCGCTGTGTCCAGCCTGCACTGCGTCCTCCCGTTTCGCAGAGACATGATTTAGTTTTTGGCTTAACACCAAGACAGTTCCAGGGAGGATTATAACTCGGTGATTTAATGTAATGAGCAGAGGCTCCCTCTTTCTTGGTCGTGTTATCTCTGCCTCCTAGCTATGTGTTAGTTTGCTCATTTCCACTGTTTTGAAAGAGTGGTAAGGTTGCTTCATTTCCACACAATCCATTTACCTCCACATTAACTTCTATCCGTTGAACTTTCCTCTCCAGTGCTGTTATCTTTTGTAGAAGGTCCTGGTAGTCCATTATGGAGACGGAAGGCATCTTGTTGCTATACTTTAGCGTTAGCACCCTTACGAGCTATATCTAGCCTCAGCTGAATGCTAAGTACTTAGATGCTGTCGATCAGGCTTCAGCTGTGTGTAGCCCACACACACAGAGCGCTGAAGATAAAAGATCTATGAAATATTGCCGTTACTACTAAAAAAGGTGTTTCCATAAATTTATATGTATTCAAAAGTCCTGCAGGTCGGATCATAAGGGGGAAAAAATAAAAATAAGCAGAAAAATGCAAGCAGAAGGGAGAGCGATGTAGCAAAGCAGCCGATTGCAACGAAGCAGGAAGTAAGGAGCATCATGACCTGGACTACACCACCAACTTTGATGAGCAGAGATGGGTCCAGGGAACAGCCAAGAACTAGGGAAGGTGAAACCAAAGCTTTCTTAGCCTCTGAAACAAAGTGTGGCTAATATGTTGCAATGGTTAGGTATTGTCATACTTTGGCATGACAAAACATGGTGCCATCTACTGGCCAATGTTTAACATTGCATTTGCATGGAATAACACAGGTAAAGGTCTCATAAAAAACACTGTTTTGTTTAACAGTAAAGGTTCTATGTGCGTGTTGAAATTTTGACAGTTTTTTAATACAATTTATTGGTGTTTAATTTTCAACAAATCATAAAATACTGGATATGATAAAGCTATAGTTTTAAAAAGATTAACAGAAATACAACTATAAATTTAGTAAACATACTCATAAAGTAAGTTTCATTACTTAGAGCAGATTAAATTAAACTTGTCAGTATCATTCTGATTCTTCCACTCATGTTTTAATGTCTCCATCGCTCAAGACATGTCAAAGCTATCCATCTGTCCATCTGGGAGAAATTGTAGAGGCAGATGAAACAGGTGTCTTTATAATGTCCACTAAGTTACAAGTTTATACGTTTTCAACAAACTCTGGTCAGACGGCAAATCTACTGCTTTTAGAAGTTGGACAAACCTAAACTGAACTGCAGGTGTCATTTGAAAGAGTCTGCATAAGGCCCGTTTCTGCTAGACGAGTTCTAGTGGACGGTGGGTTGGTTGGGTGGTTAGGAGACTTGGACTGAGTCTTCCGTCTGTTGTGATATGATGTGTGATGTATGTATGATGATCTGTATGTTGTGTTTCTGTGGTACTTGCCCTAAGGAGAACGGATTTAATGTAGCTATTTATTGTGCCAATTACGGCATATTTACGTTAATGCTTACTGCAGATTTGTTGATGAATTTGCACTGTACAGAATCTAAATAAAATTCATCAATAAAATCTTTTAATTTGGTGGGGGGGGGGGGGGGGTTTAACAGTAGCCCAAGCAATATAAAAATATGTCCTAAATTGCAAGTTAGTTAGGTTCAACATGCAATATTTGCATGCTTAACTGAATATCTTTAGGCTACAAAATTCAAATGTTTGCTTGATCAAGTTATCTTACATTTGTTAAATTCTACCATTTGTTTTGTAGTTTCTGCCACTTTGTGGAATATTTTGATATGCTGGTTGGGATTGGTTCTTTATCATCCAGCCTTGTTTTCTTCTTTTGTAATAGCACTGTATGTTTACATAATGCACCAAAGAAAAAAAAATACTTTTTCATGTCCACAGTTTTATATTTAAATGTTTTTATTGAGTGAAAAGTGGAGCCGACGTCAAATTCCTTGTTTGTGCGCAGAAATTTGGCAACTACAACTACAGATCTTAGATAACAATAAGTGAACATTAAACACAATTGTACGGGGCTCAACTAAGATGGCCTGTGGGACAAAGAGTCATAAACCTTAGGTCTGTGCTAAGGTGGAGAGCAGCACATGCGAGGAGACAAAGGATCATAAAACGAAGACCAGCTAACGCAAGTCAGACCGAGTACGACTCTGCCGACTGGGTGATATGAGAGAGAGAGAGAGAGAGAGAGAGAGAGAGAAAGAGAGAGAGAGAGAGAAAGTGGGATCAGCTCAGGATAAAAAGAAACAGTTTCAGACACAGCAAATACAGCTCAAACTTATGCGTGCTAAATGAGCAGAGAAAAAACAAAGTTAACAATCAAAACTAACAGTAAAAACATACAACTAGAGGGTAGTGGAAGAGAAAAGTAGCAGAGGTAAGAAAAGTGGTCAGTCTGGCCTCCAAGAGTCTAAAGCCTAGTTTATACTTCATCTTTGGAGGTGCGGAGACACAGTGTCATTATCCATCGATCCAAGGGCTCTCCATTCCTCACGCAAGGACGAACAAAATAGAGCCCAGTTTTTTAAAGAGAAGTTTTCTGTGATTACTTGGTATGTGCGTACAATTATGGTTCACAGCGTTTGAACGTATACTTTTCGGAAGAGACTGGGTGTCTGGTATAATTGCTTCTCGAAGCTGGTGCCCCGAAATTTAAGAGATTAAACTAGAACTTCATCAATAATCATATTAATCTAAAATTTTTGATCATAATTATTGACAGTTATGTAAACCAGACCAAATTAGCTCACTTTGTGCCACAACAAGTGTACACCAGGATTCTGTTCTTAGCCTTTAGCTCAGCCTTCAACGCCATCAACGCAGACATTGTCCCCTGGGAGCTTACCCTGTTAACTATGCAAACCTCCACCCATCAGTGTTTCACCAGTTTAAACAGTTTCTTCCCCCAAGCTGTCACTAGAAATGTGTACATATTGTAATATTTTCATATTTTTTCAGATTGATCAGAAAGCTGCACTGCACTGTAATACGGATGTATTTAAATAATAATCCTATCAGCATGGCTATATAAAGTACATGTAAACTCAGGCACAGAAGCCTTCCTATTTTTTGTGGAAACTCACCACATACAAATATAGCTGATCTTTCCTGGGTATTTCATTTCCTTGTTTGTTTTTCCCCACAATCACTCACAGTCTCTCTTTGACTCCAGGAAACAGAAAATGGAAACCCTGCAGTTTCATGAAATATGATCAGCACTCGAATTTAGGCTTTTTGAGCACAGCAGACAAGATAGATGGTGCAAGTAAGCATTCAGATTCTAAATGCTTTCAAAGGTCAGTTTCTGAAATTAGTCCAGCTTTTTGTGCTGCATTTTGCTGCATCACATGAAGGCAACAAGAACGATGAAGCAGTTTTGACATGACATAAATATTAACATCTCTTTTAATGGTTACAGAAGCACAACCCAACAAAGACTGAATTTCCTAGTTTCTTATTCATAGCATTTCCAATAATATGTGTAACTGATATATAAAAATGAGTATTTGTAAAGAAGCACAAAAAGTTTGAGCATTCTTTAAAAGTTTGGTAGCAGAACAACTGGGCCACCTCTGGTAAACCAGATCTAAACCACTAAGGGGGAGTCATTCCTTGTGGTATGTGGGCTCTATGTAAATACATTGCGTGGGCCAAAGCAGAGCTAGACGAATATTTTATCTGGATACATAAAAATTGTTAACTATTTCTTATCAATTCTGAAACTCTGTATCTCATCAAACCAGTGGATACCATATTAGACCACTGTACAGACTTAATTTGTTGTTGGTGTTCGAAAGCAAAATACAAAATTATTTATCACAATTACTTGTTGTGATAAATACAACTTGAAATAACACTGGTATTTCCACAAAATACAAATGTTAAGTGACATCAATTCCAAGATCAAAGGACAGACTTCCACGTCATATTTATCTCAGGGTTATATAAAAGGTCTGATATCAATCTGACTCTCCTGGTTCCAGTGTAGAAAAATATTTAGAGGTGCCGTACCTTGAAAATCCAATCAAAACACATATAGGACATGTAAACAGGGTCTATGGACGTTTTTACTGAAAAAAAACATACATATTGTATGCAGACTATCACACAAATAAACTCCCACTAAAAGTATAGAACATATAATCTAGTTGATGTGATACTTTAAATTATTTTAAACCACACACTCACAAAATGAAAAGCTTCATAGTGAAAAAAACAGGGTACAAGCCCCCACAATGACAGCAGAACAAACCATGTCTTAATAGGCGTGGTTTGACATTTATTTCTTTGAACAGATGAAATTAAATTCCTCAAGATAATCTTTCTTCCTCCATTGATGTTTTTGTCTTGTTTCCATGGCTCCAGACATGTCACAGTCATCCATCGGTCCATCTGAGGCCCAGTTCTTATAGCCGACCACCTCATCACTGACCCAGAACCAGAAATCCAGAGTGCAGGTGTAGTGCAGTCCCATCCAGACATAATCAGTCGAGGCGTTCTTGGCTTTCTCCTGGACCCATCTCTGTTCATCCAGGTTGGTGATGGTGACCAGGTCATGGTAGTGATCTCTGCAGTAGTATAAGGCGTCCTCCCAGTTCATCTTCTCTTTGATCAGGATCACTTTATCTGTCGCAAGAGTTATTGGCACAAACAATTCAACATTCACTCCCCTTTATAGGTTATATTTCAGAAATTATGACCACTTACAAAATTTTATAAGACCAAAAATATTGACTCAGTCTCAAGAAATATTTTCAGGTTTTATGTTTTTTATATGCACATATAAATGAATATAATATGAGACAGAGTGCTCCAATTCTGTGGAATAACTTTTTAAAATACTTTTACATTTTTCTACATAGTTTCAATATTAATATAAACTTGGATTATTTGTTGATGAGAACTCACCATCATAACAGATGAAGGGTTTTCTGACACTACAGTCCTCATTCTTCCATCTGCCTTCATCACCAAACACAGTCATGGCGCATTGATCACTGTTGGGTTGTTGATTATTAAAATGTTCATTCCAGTGTCTGAAAGAGAAACTGCTTCCATCTGACCACCTCCATGTGTCTCTGAACAGACCAAAGTATGTTTCACTGCTTGTAGAGTTCATCACTTTCTCCAGTTCTCCATCCTGTAGCTGCTTCAGTCCACTGATCAGGTCTGTGTGATTCTCTCTGCAGTAACTCTGAGCTTCCTGCCAGGTCTTCTGTTCTCTAATCAAGTGGTATTTATGGGTTCTATTTGTTTCTGTGGAGTAAACAGATAAACTTGCATCACATTTGTTTTACATTATTATTGTGTTTGGGGAACTATTCAAAGCAAACCATCTAATGAGTTCTGTTTGAGTACACCAAAAACTCGCTCAAAGTAGATCAACATACTCACCATCATAGCAGAGAAAATATCGATTATGTTGGCAACCAGTGTCTACCCATTTTAGATTTTGATACAGAAACCCACAGTTTTCCTGGGGTGTATTTCCCTTATCTGTCGGTTCATTTGAGCTCCAGTTTGTCTCACTTTCATTAAACTCCACTCCAGGCAGAGACCAGTGCCATGTTCTGACACCATCTGTTTGATTATACAGACCAATCCAAGCTCCTTTAGTATGTTCTGCTGAGATGTTGAGGAGTCTCTTCATGTCTGTCATGTTAGTCACTGTGGCCAGGTCAGTGTGATTCTCTCTGCAGTACTGCTGAGCTTCACTCCAGGTTATTTCCTCATTAATGTAGTGATACTCATAGAGCTGACAGTCGATGAAACAACACTGACCTGTAAAAATATAAAGAGTTGCCATTTTTAGCACTATGCATTATCACAGTTATCACCATTAAGTATTGTTTCTGTTTGATAAAAAGAAGCAGGTCTAAGTATGTAATGTAACAGACGCTAGTAAGAATTACTTACCCATCAGAAAGAGCAGAATCAGACTCCGCTTCATCTTTGCTGTCAGATGAAATATTTCCCTTCAACAGTTTGTTTCTGTTGGATGAAAAACACATTTAAACATTTCAGATCAAGCTTTGAAAACCTGCAGCTCTCCCTCCACTGGACAGAGAAACAAGGCTGGGAGAGCAGAGGAGGTGGAGCCAGAGACTAAAAACACTCACTTCTAATTTTTACAATACATAAAGAGTATTAAACATAATGCATGAACTAAAACATGTATTCATTATTGAGCTCATTAACTAGGGTACACAGTCAGCTGAAATTTACATCACCTTTAATTTGATCCTCGATGAAAGGGATATGTTCTTTTTTGATGCTCTCTTGAAAACTGTGCTCAGTTAAATGTCGATGGTTACCAGCATGGGATCTCTGAACAGCACCTTCATTTCAATATGTCACAATTTGAATATTGAAATCCAACTGGCAATGTATTTCTTACGAAGCAGCTCATAAAATATGAAACAGAACAAACCATTAAAAAGAGACAGTTTATTTATATAGAGCCGATTCACAACAGATGTCATCTCAAGGCACTTTACAAGAAAGTCATTTCAATACAAACATTCCAATCAGTCTAAAGGTTTGGCTAGTTTTCTATGTAAGAAATCCCAGCAGGGGCTGCACAGTGGCGCAGTTGGTAGCACTGTCGCCTTGCTTCGAATCCCGGCCTGGGGTCTTCCTGCATGGAGTTTGCCTGTTCTCCCTGTGCATGCTTGGGTTCTCTCTGGGTACTCCGGCTTCCTCCCACAATCCAAAAACATGACTGTTAGGTGAATTAGTCTCTCTAAATTACCCTTAGGTATGTGTATGTGCGTGCATGGTTGTTAGTCCTGTACGTCTCTGTGTTGCCCTGCGATGGACTGACAACCTGTCCAGGATGTACCCCACCTCTCGCCCTGTGACTCCTGGAGATGGGCACCAGCCCCCACGCAACCCTGCATACAGAAAATGGATGGATGGATGGATGGATGGATGGATGGATGGATGGATGGATGGATGGATGGATGGATGGATGGATGAATGGATGGATGGAATCCCAGCAGATTGCATGGTGTAATTGAGTCCAATTAAAGTTTAATTAAAAAGTTTACAGCAACATTAGGACATCATCACAAGCTTTGAACATCTCATAAATGAGTGTTGATGTTTCTGGCAGCTCTGGAAGTAAAAGCTTCATTTAGCTTTGAATGTAATTTTGGACAAAGCTGCACACAGTTATATATCTCTGTCCCAGTTACAATTTGTCTTCGTACAAAGATTGTCAAATCAACAAAGTTCCTGCATACATGCAAATACATCTGATGTTTCCAGGGTGTCTCATTTTGTTAATTTGCAAGCACCCAGTGATGTTCACTATAGTGTCCTTTTGTTTGACTCCAGGAAGCAGAAAGTTGAGTGCACATGACGGTTGGTGTGAGTAAGCATACAAATATTAAAAGGTTGTTAACCTTAAACGGTAGTACTTGTCAAAAAGGCACAGTTATCGTTAGCTTGTAGATAAGGGGAACTGTAAATATCTAACATGAGCTGCTGCCTAATGTCACACATCCTAAGATGTTGCTTGAAAGAACAAGAAAATGACTGACAGGCTGCTGTCTGTGTGGGGACCATTATGTTACTACAGGTCACCATTTGTCAGGCTAGCTGTAAAAGTACTAAACTGCATGTTAATCCTTGTGAAGTTGGTCTGCTTCAGTCAGTTTGAGGGGAAAATCTCTGCCAAAACACTGACTGATCAAACACAAACAGCACAGTCAATGCAGTAACCCATGCACTGTATGCATCTTTCAATTCATTTAAGTTTATTCATCTGACACCAATTCTCAAAGCACTTTACAAGACAAACAGGTCCAAATTTATGTACAGAAGTTAATGGTAAAAATCAATCATATCACATAGTCAGGTTCACATTGCAGTGAATGTCGCCTATTTGCGGTTTAGCATTCGTGGATTTTTCTGTGGAACGTGACTCCAAGTCATTCGAGTAAAATGTACCTATTTGTGGATTTTATGTAGCATATATCTAAAATACTTGAAAGAAAATCCTGCTTTGGAATCTGGTATACCTTAATATAATGCCGCTTGACTCACTATTGGCTGGCATTCACAAACCAGCCAATCCAGGAGAGCCATTTCTTTCCTCCTGACGCTGATTGGTTGGAATCCCTAAGTGCGGAAATCAGGCAGATTGTAAATATAAGCCTCTGAGCTGGTGCTGAGACTGTGTTCACAAAGCGTATGAATGCATATTAAGGTATATATATATGGTGTGTAAACTATTAAAATAGGATGTTCTAAGCATTTTTAAAGAAGAACTGAAGTATTTCCTAACTTTAAACATTTGCGGGCGATGGGGGTCCCTGACCCCTGCGAATACCAGGGTTCCATATGGCCGGTTTGATCCTCTCCTCCAGATTTGAATGTGGTGACAATGGACGGTTGCTTGCATCAAGTTACTGACTTTTAGAAGACAGAGCAAACATAGCCTCACAGAATCTCGGTCCCAGAAGTACCCTCTGTGTCAAAGAAAAAGCACATCAAGTAAAAGGCAGCACTCTTTCTTTTATTGGATTCATCTATGACAGGTGTGCCCAACCAGTTAATCTCAGGAAGGTTTTAAGTCGATCATGGCAGTAGCGTCTTCAGTTTAAGATGTTATTAAACAACAACATGTGTTCAAACTTATGATCCAACAAAAAATTATAATCATGGACATTATTGTGTTTCTGCAAGGTGCTGCACACAGCGGTGTGTTTCGGTTTGGAAAGCAAAAAATATGGCGACCCACTCTCTGACACATCTTCAGTTGAAAAGGTGTTTAAATTGAGCTAATCAACCACCACTTGTGTTCACACAGCCACTCATCAGTAATCTCAAAATAAACCCCAGACCTGCAAACATAATGTTATAACAAACTGAATGCTCTGTTATGTGTTCTTTTTTGGTATTGATGTTCCTGATGAGCTTGAACGGCTTATCACGACAATGTGTAAATGGACTGAACTTATACTGTATAGTACTTTTCTAGTCATTCCGACCACACTTTAAGCACTTTACTTTGGAGCCACATTCACCCATTCACACTTTACACTGGATACTAGTACAGGTGGGTGATACTTAAGTGCTTCGCCTTTCGCCTTCGCTTTTCTAGTCATCCTTTTCACACTCAAAGCACTTTACTTTGGAGCCACAGTCACACTTTGCACTGGATACAACAGTAGTACAGGTGGGTGATACTTAAGTGCTTTGCCTAATGAGAGACATGTGACAGGAGGAAGCTGGTATCAAACCTAAAACTTCCTGATTGCAAGACGAGTCGACTACTCTATGTCTGTATATGGAACAGAGCAGACAGAAAGAAAAAGTAAAAATAAGAATACAAGTTGGTTTTGAGTTGTTTTTCACCTGTTTGGTATAGTTGTTCCTTGTGGCTCACTGCAGCCGCTCTCATTTCTGAGAGTTCAATAAACTGCAAAAACTGGCTTAACTGCCTCGATTGACTATTAGTTATGCATATTGTGACCGCCTACTCACGATGTGCGTAACAAATAGTCCTCAAACAGGACAAAATATATAACAAAGTATTTAACACACTATGGGTCCTACAGCGACAATCATGTAAAATTAAGTTTAGTTTAATTTTGTTTAGTTTAGCAAGAAATTGTGCTTTCACACAGGTGGTTTTAGATGAGTGCTACAAGGGGCGAGTGCCCCTTTAGAACGGGTCCTGGCCCCTGTTATGTCCTCTGTACTGAAAACATAATACTAAATCAGTTTCTTAATGTAGCAGGTGTGGCTGATTTTCATTGATCTGAGCTGACTCATTGATAGCCTGTAGGGGGTGTGGCATATAAGGAGGATTGTTTCTCTCCTCTCCGTCTGCTGTTTAGCACCACTTCCGGGTCGCTTCTCTCAACCTACCTGGTGTATTAGTCATGTCTGCCTGGACGGTATGTACAGATAACATACATCATATTTACTTTGAATGTTTTTCCGTGTTTGGAGAAAAATACATAGGAAAATCACTAAAAAGTACATCAATATTCTTACCATCGTAGCAGAGGAAATATTTGACATATTGACAACCAGTATCTATCCATTTGAGATCTTGATTCATATGTCCACGGTTCTCAGAGTTTGTATTTCCTTTATCAGTCGGTTCTCCATCTTTTCAGTTTGTCTCACTTTCGTTGTCCAGTGCCATGTTCTGGTACGATTGGTTGGATGATACAGACCAAACTAAGCTTCACTCATGTCTCCTGCTGAGATGTTGAGGAGTCTCTTCATGTCTGTCATGTTAGTCACTGTGGCCAGGTCAGTGTGATTCTCTCTGCAGTACTGCTGAGCTTCAGTCCAGTTCTTATTCTGTCTGATGTAGTGATACTCATAGAGCTGACAGTCGATGAAACAACTCTGACCTATGAATATGAAACATGTAGGTGTGTTTACTATGAAATAATGACTGCTCCACCAAGAATTAGAAAGAGTAATGCCGCGTTCACACCACACGCTTTGAAGGCATCAAAAAACGCTCACAAAGCGACTAGTTTGAAGTGTAAACATTTTTAAGCCTGAAGCTCGCAAAGTCTGCCACTTGCTGAGCAAAAAAAGAGAGCATGGGCGGGGCTTCCTCTGTTGCCGAATGTTTTAAACAATGGCGGATCATATCGAGAGAGTGACTTGGCTTTATTTGCTAAATAAAGCTAGACAACGTCAACGTCCGGTACATCGCCGCCGTTTGTGGATACACCCCATTGTTGAGAGGATTTCTGAGTTTGGAGAGCTTAACCATCTGCTCCAGGAGCTGCGTATGAATGAGGTTCGCTTTCAGCGCTACTTTAAATGTGTAGTGACGTCATGTAATCTTGACGTTCTAGGCGTTGACGTTTTGGGGTGTGTGAACGCGGCATAAGAGTAAAACACTTTGTTTTTCTTTTAGAGAATCAAAATAAAAAGTGTTTTCATTCCACTTTCTATGTAATAGAAATCAGGCAGATCTCCTTTAAGTCTGTACTGTAACAGAAACCAGTGAGTGTAGTTGTGCTTTAGATCAACTTACCCATCACAAAGAGCAGAATCAGACTCCACTGCATCTTTGCTGTCAGATTTTCCTCCCAGTTTGTCTCTGTTGGATGAATAACACATTCAAACACTTTACATTAAAGTTTGAAAACTTGCAGCTCTCCTTCCACTGGACAGAGAAAAACCATTGATAAACTTTTTATCACCCCTCAATAAAAAAAATTGATGTTTGATATAGAAATAAATATGTATATATCTAAAATAGATGGAAGCATAAGTATAGAGTGAAAGGAGACTTTCATTAAATACCTTTTTTCCTTATGTTGAATCAGGTGTTTTTTTTTCTTGCTCTGCTGAAAACTGTCCAGTTTTAAATGTTGATGCGTTTCAGATACAGATTTCTGAAAAGGAGTTAAATTTGAAAATGTTATTTTAATATTCAAACCAGGTGGATCCCGTTGTTTTTACTATAAAAACAATTTACAAATAAATGTAAGATGATGACCTAAAACTTAATCTACATTTTGAGATAACAAGGATGTCCTTGTGGCAGGAGGATGCATCAATGAAGTGTGAAGGTGGATGAAAGTTAGGCTTTGAATGGTCAGGTGATTGCAGGAAGACATGACAAAACAGGAAGTTAATATGGCAGAGGACGGTGGTAGAGGACAGAGAGAAAACCGGAGCATAGTTGGAATGAAAGCAAACAAAACATAAATCAATGAAAAATAATTTGAACAGGAAAACAAGCAGAGAGTTACTAAATGGAAAACCCAAATAGCAAACTAAATGAGGAAGACTTTCACACTAGTCCAGGAGGCAGACTCTGTAGGAGAAGCTTAAAAACACTTAATGGTGACATGATCACAAAGACTGAAAGAGATATACTGGAGAATTCATTGAAGATGATAGACCTTTATAAAGTAGAAGATTGTCAGGGGTGTGTGGAGTATGGACCCAAACGCAGACGCTGAGGAAGTGCAGGATGTTTATTTAAAGGTGGAGGTGATGATGATGGTGAAGACAGCAGGAACGGAGATACTGGACATCGGGCAGGAACATAGAGGCAGGAAGACGACACACCATGGAGGTTGAAGACAATATACAATAATGATCCAGCACTGAGTGGAGAGAAGTGATGGGTTTTAAAGGCAGGAGGTGAGTATGATCAGGTTTGAATGATTTGGGAGACACAGGTGAGGACAATGAGGAAGAGTGAATAGGGCAGCTTGACAGGACCCCCCCCCCCCCTTTAAAGGCGAATTCCAGATGCCGTATAGAGATGAGCAAGAAGGAAAAAAAAGAAGCACCCTTCCCAGGGTGGGTGGAGGGGGCCCACGGAAGGAGGACCCCGAATCTTTCTGGGTACGCCCCTGGAAGTCTGGCGGACGACCAGGTGAACGGCCCCTGAGGACCTGGAGGTTGGGCGGACAGCCCTTAGGTCCTCTGAGGGTCAGGCAGCGGCTGAGGAGCTTGGCTGGTCGGCGGAGACGAAGATGCCTGGCCGGTAGAGGTCGGCCGAGATGAAGAGAGTCTGGAGGCTCGGACGACAGCGGTCGGCGGTGAAGAGGAGCCAGCGACGGGTCCTCCCTGACCCTCCCCGGGAGCTCCGGGGACGGGTCCTCCCTGGGAGCTCCGGGGACGGGTCCTCCCTGACCCTCCCCGGGGACGGGTCCTCCCAGACCCTCCCCGGGAGCTCCGGGGACTCATGAGGAAATGTCGGTCGCTGGAGAGCTGCCGCTGTGACTGCTAAGAATACAGCAGTCATGATAACGGCAGGTTCTGGGACTGGAGCTGGAACGGGCTCACAGACTGGCTCTCTGGCTGACGCCGACTTCAGGACCGAGCTGGCTGAAGCCAGCGGACAGGTCAGAGGTGGAGCCGAAAAGCTGAGGGACTGGGAGGAGCCGATGCGCTGATCGCAGCAGGGAGGACCGGAGAAGAGCGGACAGCTCTGACTTCCTCCTCGGAAGTGGCCCCACCTCGGCGGTGTCGCCGTCTGCGGCGAGGTGCTGCATTTCCCCTGGGTCAGAGGTAGACCGTCTTGTCCCCATGAAAAAACTCAAACAGGTCCTCCTCCCTGATGTGAGTAGCCCCCGAAGAGCCAGCTGGAGGAGGGACAAAGACGGCGGGGGAGAGAACTGGCGGTGCGTGCAGCGCGGAGATGCAGCCGACGTTGGTGGTCCGTGTGGGAGCACCGGCCTGCTCCCCCCTCCCGGAAACTCCGGCTCGGCGGGACCGTCGTCTGCGGCCAGATGGTGGAGGCGGAGAGGGCGAACCGGTGATCTGGTCCAACGCCTCCTGGCGAATCCTCTCCGCCTCGCGCCACAGATCGGCGAGATCCCGGGCAGAGAAGACACTCTGGAAGTGAGGGAGCACTCCGAGGATCTCCTCAGCTCTGGAGAACCGCACAGGAAGGTGAGGAGAGGCAGCGAGTTTGGCCAGGTTGGCCCAGACGTCCTGGCACAGGGCGGCGATCTCCCGGGCGAGTGCTGGGTCCATGTTCAGGGCCGGATCATTCTGTCAGGGGTGTGTGGAGTATGGACCCAAACGCAGACGCTGAGGAAGTGCAGGATGTTTATTTAAAAGTGGAGGTGGTGATGATGATGATGATGATGGTGAAGACAGCAGGAACGGAGATACTGGACATCGGGCAGGAACATAGAGGCAGGAAGACGACACACCATGGAGGTTGAAGACAATATACAATAATGATCCAGCACTGAGTGAAGAGAAGTGATGGGTTTTAAAGGCAGGAGGTGAGTAGGATAGGTGTGAATGATTTGGAGACACAGGTGAGGACAATGAGGGGGAGTGAATAGGGCAGCGTGACAAAGATAGATCAAAAAAGTGACAGATTTAGCAATAACATCGAGTAGAATTGTTGGACTTCTGAAGAGGAAAAAATAACTTTACCTGGAAGTAATCATTATCCAACATTTATAAAACTAGTGGTTTTATAAACTTAAAAAAAATATTACTTAGATTACCTGAATGCCAATTTAACAAAGCAAACTGGAAAATGTTCCAACTGTCAGTTGTAGATGTTGATGAATAACTGGAGGAAATGTTAAGCAAACACTGGAAACTAACTAAATAGTAACATTACTAATCATGTAGGGCAGCAGATAAAACAATTCCTACAAAGTAGAAATAAGAAAAATGTTCCCTGATGGATTTATAGTTTAAGATAGATAGATAGATAGATAGATAGATAGATAGATAGATAGATAGATAGATAGATAGATAGATAGATAGATAGATAGATAGATAGATAGATAGATAGATAGATAGATAGATAGATAGATAGATAGATAGATAGATAGATAGATAGATAGATAGATAGATGATTGAACAGAACTCTTAACTCAAACAATCTTATAAAATAAACCTCTTACCTTTCCTCAATACGACTTTGTTTACCGTATGTGGGTCAGGACCGTGAGCTCAAACTCCGAAGAGTTATGATGCAGCTTTGGTAAATCAGCCTTTATGAACTAAAGGGCTGCTTAGGTGCTTTTGGTCTATACTGAGAAATGAACGTATATGACGTGTTGTCAGAGCAGCTGGGAATCGGAAAATCTCTGTTACACAAATGCAAATCATGAAGGTCAAATAGATTCCTCTGCTCTGCACCAGGGAGTTATTGTTTACCAATGCAAAACTTGAAGATGAGCGAACAGGTTGAAAAGTTCATCATCAATATTGTTATGAAATTTTGAACAATATTGTGGAGTTATCATTTATCTTAAATAAAGATGAGATGATGCCTTCGATGGTCAAAGAGTATATTTAATTTGTCTTCTTAATTAACAAAGAGATCAGAATACACAGAACATTGCACGACACCCTAAACACCCTACATAAAAAAATATTACTTAGATTTGCTCAGTGCCAATTTAACAAAGCAAACTGGAAAATGTTTCAGCTGTAGATGAATAATTGGCATAGGATGGACGGGTATGGAAAATGGATGGATGAATAATTGGAGGAAATGTTAAGCAGACACTGGAATTTATTTTATTTTTTTTAAGGTTTTTGGGCCTGAGTGGCCTTTATTGACAGTGGACAGAGCTTTTGAAGGGGGAGAGAGATGGGGGAAGACATGCGGCAAAGGTCACCCAGGACAGGACTCGAACCGGGGACGACCATGTCGAGGACCAGGCGCACATGGGGTGCCCGCTCCAACGACTACGCCACACGACACCCCAGCAGACACTGGAATTTAACTGAAAAGTAACACTAATAATTCTGTAGGGCAGCAGATAAAACCATTCCTACAAAGTAGAAATAAGAAAAATATTCACTAATGGACAGTGTTGGGAAATAGCTCTGATGGCGAGCATCTAATACTAATCACGGGCGTGATTCTTATTCATAGTGGGCGCGCAGCTCCGATCGCGGGTGTTCATATTAACTGGCGGGCCCATGAATGCAGCACAGGTAACCGAAAACACGCCCCCTTCACCCATTCCTTCACCTCTCTGTACGCCCTCCCATTGGCCCTCCCTGAAAAACTGCGCTCCCTCTCTGTTTAAAGAGGAGTTATTTGACAGTCGGGGGCGGTAACTTTTCTGATTTATTTCGTTGGATGGATTTTTCATTTCGTATCCGCTCCGCGAAGAAGAGGGAAGACGAACCGTGGACAGTAGAAGAAGAAGGAGGTCAAGACGGTATGGGAACATTGAAATTCACTTTATTAGGTAAAACTGCATGTTTTACGTTAACATTCGAATACGTTAGCACTTAGAATGCATCATAATACATACTGAAAGGGCATGAACCTATGTTAGCATGTGGCTAATATATGTTAAGTACATTCTAGTCTTTGCTTTTAGTGCAGTGTCGTTCAACTCTGGTCCTCGTGACCTCCTGCCCTGCATGTTTTTGGTTTTCCATAATTTAACATGTCTCACTTACATTAAAGGCTTATTAGCTGGCTTGGAATATAATATAATAATCTTTTAATTGTCCCGCAAGGGGAAATTTGGTCGTAACAGCAGCAACAAAAAAAGAAAAAAAACAACAAAAAAAACGCATACAAACAGAATAGAAATACAATTTATACAGAAGAAAAATAATTACATCATTAATAGTAGATACAAAAACAGAGTAGGTACAGTTATTACGGTTAAGTACAGATAAAGTGCACACTTCAACCCAGGTTGTAGCGTGCAAACAGAGCAAGATATTGAACAATGTTTTAATAATTATAATGTTTAGAAAAGTACAGATTGTGCATTGTACTGTGCATGAAAAAGTAAATCTAACGTCCAATAAGTTATAGTCTGGGAAAAATAATGTGCAAGTTATAGCAGTAGTGGTGGTGTTGCTTGAAAATAACTTAACATGCCGTTGATTTACTTATCAGGTATGCTAGAGTTGGAAACATCCAAAACATGCAGGACTGTTGGTCGCAATGACTGAAATTAAACACTGTTCTAGGGTAAGATGAATCTTTGTTCAACCTCTTTATTTATATATATATATATATATATATATATATATATATATATATATATATATATATATATATATACATACAAACGTATGTGCATCGCCATAAATATATAATTTTTTTTTACTAAGAATTTGAAATCTGTAATGATTTTTAGCTGTCAAAATCCTCACATTAACAGTATGTCTGTGAGAATAGGTTTCCTATCAAATTTGGATACTGATCATAACCATTTTTGTTCAGTGTCATTTCATACAGTTGAGGACACCAGTTAACGGTTGATCCTGTGAGATGTCAAAGCAAGTAAGTCATTCCGAAGAAGTCTTCATTAATCTTTTTACTAACTTTATTTACTGTTTATCTATTTTGAAATTAAGTTTGCTGATATGACTTAAGCTTGTCTGCATTTATCTAAATATTATTTTATTTTCAACAGGATACTCTCAGACAACAAATGATTTCCAGGCTAATCAGAAAATTAGAGTTAGGCCTTTCAAGTCAACCTCTGGACACAGACTTTCTACTCTTTACTCTTAGGCAAGAGCTGTATGTCTGGGAAGCACTGTCGAGGCATGTAAATGTACACTCAGACATTGTACAAGCCTTACAAGAGTTCCTTAGACTGGTGATGGACCACAATGACCATGCAAACCTTAGACTTACAACAGTTGAAACTGTAACTGGAGCAAGGGGCCGCCCCATGTATGTAGTAGAGAAAGAGAGACTGGTTGGGCTTCTTGAAATAAATTTGCCAGTGAATACTATTGGGAAATTACTGGGGATTTCAGCTAGAACAGTTCATCGAAGGATGGCACAATTTGGCCTTTCAGTTAGACAGACTTACACCAACCTCACAGATCAAGAGCTGGATAATGCTGTACGGCATGTACACGAAGAAATTCCAACGGCAGGCTATCAGATGGTGAAAGGAAGGCTGAGATCAATGGGTATCAATGTCCAGTGGAGAAGACTTGCCGCATCAATGCATCGTGTGGATGCACTTGGAATTCTTTCAAGACTGACTGGACTTGGCTACATTGTGAGGAGAACTTATTATGTCAGAGGACCCCTTTCCTTGTGGCATGTGGATACTAACCATAAGTTGATAAGGTAAGTATGATAGTATGAAAAAATTTTTATGGTACTGCTATGAATTATAGGTATTTTGGCCTGAAATTAATTCATTGCTTTATTATGTCACTAGGTACAACATTGTGCTTTTTGGTGCAGTTGATGGTTACTCCAGGAAGGTAAGATCGAACATAGCTATTCACTTGCCCCGGTTTGAGACACTTTAATATTATATATTATTTGCAGGTGATTTGTTTAGAGGCTGCATCAAACAACCATGCATCAACAGCTTTTGCTGCATTCAAAAAAGCAACAGAGATACATGGCATACCCTCAAGGCAAGTATATACAATTATCCTATGTACAACCAAGATTTGGTCTACACATTGCGTATGTGTTTTGTTCTCTTTCAGAAAATATTCACTTCTGACCCATTTGAATATGGCGATGCACATACGTTTGGATGTTCAAAGCTGTTTATTGCATTTTGGACAGACTGATTTGAACAAACATTGTCATCTGTGTGAAATACAGGGTGAGAGGTGACCAAGGAGCAGAGTATGTGGACATAGCCAGATATATGTTCACCATCCGTGGAACTGATCGGGGGAGCTTTATCTCAGGAAAAAGTGTCAGGAAATATAAATAAAATTTGTCTTAATGTATTTGCACAGTGACTAATAATAGTTGCATTAATTGGAAAAGTATAGATACATGACAACTTTTACGACAAAAATTCCTTATTGGTGTCTTTGCTTGACGAGCCTTTTTGTATTTTTAGAATCGAGCGTTTGTGGCATGATGCAAGGACATGTGTAACATCAAAGTATTACAACGAACTCCACCTACTAGAAATGGATCATCTACTTGATGTAGCTTCCTGTGGTAAGACTCATTTTCATGCATTAAGTGGTGCAAGATAAAAATTATCTACTTGACCGTTTCAGAGCTTGTGAAGATGGGAGCTTTAGCTGTTGAAATGTTAAAATATCTCTTTGATGAGCTCATGATACAGATTTATGGATTAATGGTTAATCCCATCCATTATCTCTACAGTCTACTATGCAGGATTGCAGGTGCCTATCTCAGGTGGACTATGGGTGAGAGGCGGGGTACCCCCTGGACAGGTCACCTTTCCACTGCATGGCGACAAAAAAAGACAAGACAAACAACCATGTACTACACACCTTAGGACGATTTAGAGACAAATTAACCTGTCAGTTTTTTTATTGTGGGAGGAACCCAGAGTACCTGGAGGGAACCCACACATGCAGAGGGAGAGCATACAAATTCCATGCAGAAATACCCCAGGCCTTCTTGCTGCAGGCAACAATGCTAGAAACTCCACTACTAAGCAGCCCTAATAGTGATTTGGGTTTGCTTTTATTTTGAAACAAAATCCTGGGAAAACCGAAAAACAATTCTTAATTTGCGGTTTTGCTTGGTGTAAACCTCCTGCTTTACAGAAGATCTGTTTGCAGTCCACCTGACCTTCCTTCCCAGACTTCAGAATGACCTGGATGCTTTTGTGGAGGGTTGGAACCACCATCCACTTAGCACAGAATGAAACAGAACCCCTGAGCAGCTATGGCAAACTGGAATTATGGAACAACCAATCAACCAGCTGGAAAATCTTTAGGTTTTCTATCAAGCTTAAAATGTTGATACTGTGTTGAAAAAGAGTTAAAAGTAAAGTAACACTCTTGGCCTGCCTACAGGATATTCAGGAGCCTGACATTGACTGCGAAGTTGCAGCTGATTTTGGAGAAGATGTGGATGGCGCTGTGGTGGTCCCTCAATTTGAATGCCCAATCACTGAAGAACAGCTGGTGGAGTGTCAGAATCTTATCGAATACAACAGAGATTTGGACAATAAGGAGCTTGTACCTCATGTTGTGTGAATATCTGGCTACTTTAGGTGTGTAAATGATTCAAATAATTACATGACCAACTTTAACATAAGCAATCAAATTTTATATTACAGTTGGTTCTGTGCAGTTACTTGAAATGCTGTGTAATCAAACCTTAAAAAGCAGTTACTGTGTCAAACACCCTCTTGTCCAGTCAGTTATGTGCTAAAGGACTTTGTTTGACCCAAACATTTGTAAATAATTGTAAAATCTAGGTACAACTTCATATGAAACACCAATAAACATGGAGGGCAATTCTTTGAAGAATGTATTCACATAAAATTAAACATTTCCAGTTAAACACTTCCAATATTTTCTGAGAAGTTTTTTTGTCCTGCTTTAGAAATTTTGCAACAAATCTTGAACAGGCTTCAGCCTAAAAACAAACCAGAGCTTGAGTTCTTTGGAAGTCAGTACCTGCAAAATTCATAGCCAAACTCTATTGCAGTGCTCATGTTCTTTTCAAAGTCACTGTATGATCTAAAGTGACGTGTAGGAAATGTGATGCTAACCGCACGGGCATTGACAATAGGGTAACATACAGTATGTTCTCCATGATGGGAGTTGCAGTCATGCTCAAAATTTACATTAATTTTGAACATTCTTTTTTGAGCCTCTATTAGTGGAACATGAGCATGACCTGTGCCCCACTGAAAGAAATTCTGTAGTGAAAGGTGTTTGCTTCTCTTGAAAGCCGTTTGTGGTGTACCAGCCGATTTTTCTCCACCTGTAGCGTAGTTTTCCTCATGGTCATCTAGTCAGTCATAGACAAAAATGAGTCAGGTTTTAAAAACATTGTTCATACCAGTAAAAAGCTATCAAAAAAAGTTCCTTGTGAACACCCAAGTTAAGAGCTGTTCCATGAAGCAAGCTTAAAAAAATATATAATTGAGGCTTATTTGAAATAGACTTGCTTTAATTAGCTAAACATAACACTCTATTGGTTCCATCCAAAATAAAAGGCAGCTTGAATGCTAAGTGATAAGTCTGTCCCAGACTGAGGAAGCAGTATTCATGCAAGCCTAAGAGCATCACAAATAAAAAACAATAGGGGGGAAAACCAACTGTAAAAAAAGTTTGAATTATTCAAAATAAAGTTAACTGTCGAATACATACTTAGTAATAATACTGGTGTTCTGCTGTAGGTGGTGGTGCTGCACGCATGGTTTTGGGGGTGTCAAACTCCAGTCCTTGATGGCCGGTGTCCTGCAACCTTTAGACTCCTTTCTGGACAAACAAAACTTAATCCCATACTTAAATTGCCTCCTGATTATATCGGGTCCTGTTGATGACCCAATTCGTTGAGCTATGTTGAACCTGAGACGTGTAAAAGTTGTAGGACAATGGCCCTCGAGGACTGGTGATTGACACCCCTGAAGCGCTTCTAACTGTAAACTTCTAAATTCATGTTAAATCATATTACCTCATTGAGTAGGGCAAGATAATCCGGAGTCCAGTGAGAATTATTCAAACCAGAACACCACATGACAGAAAATAGCTGACAAGTTAAATGTGCTAGAACATGATTTAAGAAAGGATGTAAAATTATTGAAATAACAGTTTAAAGCCTTCAAATTGTAAATTCATTAATACACACTCTTTCCTTGTAGTTGCAAGATACTTCAAGGCTATTGTAATTTGTGCTGTGTTGGATTTTTTTTTTCTCATTCTAAATCCAATTGATTTGTACGTCGAAATATCAATTTAATCTCAAACAATTGTTCATTCTTTTTAAAACTAAGAGTAGTAGGGAAAAATTCAGACAGGCTTTTTAAGCTTAAGTCTCATAGGGTTCACACATTTAAACAGAATAGAATGTTTATTTTAAGGGTCCATCTTTGACTAAAAGTATTTGAAATTATTATTAGTGCTCTGTGTTGGGAGCAAGGAAAGATCAAATGCAGTCATGTTCTTCAAAATGGTATAAGTAAAATGTAATTAGAACTACATTTAAAAAGATAAAACCAATATTGCATAATTTAGCCACCATATGTAAACTGCTGCTGCTGCAACCGCTGTAATAACTTGATATTAGGGTGGGTTTGGTGAAGGAGAGAACAGCAGCAGAATACCAGCCCCACAGAATGATAGGCTGTGTGCCAGTGGTGGTGGTAATGCACCGCATAGTTTGCCAAACAAGAAAAAAAGACATCCAGTGTGACGTCACATGGTTTGTTCAATCATATTCATCAAGCTAAAATCAGCCTCACAGCTAGTCTGCCACAGGGCAGGCTTGTTCAACAGCATGTGTTTCCGTGGTGACTAAATGGTGCTTTAGGTTAGCCTCACTTGTGGAACTGAATTTTTTTTTTTTATTAAGCCAGGATTATCAAAGTAAGCCTGGGTTTTGAGAGTAGCTTGCTTCGTTGAACATTCCATTGTTATACCCAAAGAAACTAGCCAGAGCTGAAAGGTTCCCCTGACTTTCCCTCTAAATGCAGGTATTGTTACCTACCACCGTCTTCTAGACTCTGAAGAAAGTCTTGGAGAAAATTGAGAACCTTTACTTCCTGCTGACGTCTGACAGATCCTTCCTCAGAAAGGTTTGGAGAAAGAGCCCCAACTATGAAGTCTGCATCCACCTGCAACATGAAAATACAACTTTATTAAACATTCTACAATTTTACTTAATTTCAAATACATTAAGCAAATTGGATTATAATTTTGCTATAGCATAGCCGTGTCTATAACCAACTTAATGCATCTATGATAAAAACAATAACACTGAAATGAAAGAAAAACAAGCAGCAGGTTTGCTCACGCATTTTATGTGGCCAGGGACAAAAAGTTCCAGACACAGCTGCTCATGGAGTGCCAAAAGCTCAATAAACCCATACAATCTGAACCCCTCACGTAGCTGGTTCAGAATCGGGATCAACCTCACCACTGAATGCAGACCAATGGCCCTAGTAGTAAGAGAGAAAAAATGTGATTTATTCACAGTACAACTAATGATATTGTGGAATAAGTAACTTTGATCGTGAACATACTTTGTGATGGCATTTTTCTTTTCAACAGTTATTGGTCCTTGGTAACCACAAGCTATAATGGCATATGACAGTTCCATTAACTTTTCTTCATCTGCATTTTGCACCTAAAAGTGTAAATTAATCATTAATACTGAATTACAACAAAAATTTGATACGGTAAAATGTAAGATTAGGAATAAATCTGGTCACAAAAAGTTAAAAACTCAATTACAGATGATTAAATATACACAATTTTATTGCACATAGTATGCCTGAGTCACGCCCATCTACTTTGAGTCTGAGTCCCTGGCCGTCCAAAAATATCAATGAGAGTCTATGGAGCAAGAAATTTAATTTTCTGATCCTGTTTGAAAGAGAGGGTCACGTAGGATTTTATGAAGAAAAAAACGTAAAACAATTTACCCTGGACCTTTATTTACAAATGTTTACAAAAAAATAAATCCCAAATTACAGGACAGATACAGTCAAAATTCTGATAATTATTTAGATTCAAGTCCGACATTTATGTTATTCAGGGCTTGAGGCAAAGTGGACTAAAAAATAAATAAAACATCACTCCACTGACTTACATTCATTTTCTTTCCCAGTCAGGGGAACCATGGGAAAACTGAAAGGGGTGGAAGCTCCCCATTACCGGCTAGTATGGAATCCAGCACTAAACATTAAAGGGGAAGTTCTTCTTTTTTCAACCTGAACCTTCTTTTTTATCATGTATTATGTCCATTTACTCACCCAGACAAGTTTGGAGCCACTTGGAGTCCTTTAAGAGAAGTTTATATCCAGTCACTATCAGCGTATATCTATATAATGGGAGTCAATCAGGGCAGGAGATTCGCTACATATAATAAGGCATCATCTGCCCCAAAACTCCTTCATTTAACAGTGTTTTGTTATTTATTGATAAAACTACTCCCCTTTGAGTTGAGAACATCTCGGAAGTGATTATTTAGGGGAATATCACTAAGTATTCATAGCAAAACATCGTTAAATGAAGAGTTTTTGGGGCAGATAATGCCTTATTACAGGAGACGAACTCCTGCCCTGATTTGACTCCCATTATATGGATATATGCTGATCGTGACTAAATATAAACTTCTTCCAAAGAACTCCAAGTGGCTCCAAACTTGTCAGGGTGACTAAATGAACGTAAAATTTGGTAAAAGTAAGGTTCAGATTGGAAAAAAGAAGAACTTCCCCTTTAGCCCATCTTTTCCAGTGCTGTTCAGCTTTAGAGCTGGGCCCTCATTTATCAAGTATTCGTAGAAACTATCCAATATATTAAATCCTATGAATGAAATTTTGATTTTTTTTTTGTATGAAGTCAAAAGTCAGATTTATGATATGTGTGGTGGCTACTCCTATGCATCTTCCTCTGCAATAATCTGTTAATAAATCCCACATCTGCGTACCCAGTTGCTCGTGCCCGTTCACAGTCATTTGCACACAGAAACGCCCTAAATTAAACATTTGGTAACACCACCTCTTCTGACACATGAAATCCTTGCGATGTTCCTAAAAATAACGGCCAAGAAAGCAAAGGAATATCAATGACACCGAGATTGAGGAGAAGCACAAGTGGGGAAAAAAAAAATATTCACACGTTTAAATTGTTATAGTTAATACAAATTCATTTCAACAGTGAAGGTTTTTTGCCCTCTATTATCAGTGGTTTCTCTGCTTCATCTACCCCCAGCACACAGCTGTTATATTTCTGTGGCAGACATAAAGAAATGTGTCAAAGAACTGTTTCATTTGTTTTTTGTTACTTCTGTGGAAATTCTTAACTTCTTTGAACACATTAAATAAGTTCAGTTAGTCCTGAACATAGCTGTTTGGTTTTATAATCTCAGGGGGAACCAGTAAAATTAATAACTCCAACTGGTAGAAAGTGACAGAGTTAAGGTGATCGTGACAGTGGAGACGTTCCTGTTGGAAATAAAGAAAAGAAAATATTCGATATCAAACTGAATATGAAAAACGTCCCCCAGCACACACCTGGACCAGATCTACTGGGGGTGCTCTCATCATCATAGTTGATACTTGTGTGGCCATGCGCAATAGGAGACACAGCTTTGGCTGCCATCAGTGTGTGATGAAAAAGCGATAACCTGCTTCAACGATAAGA
Organism: Valencia hispanica; assembly: GCA_963556495.2. Lineage (NCBI taxonomy): Eukaryota > Metazoa > Chordata > Actinopteri > Cyprinodontiformes > Valenciidae > Valencia > Valencia hispanica. Next base: position 14,563,139 of record OY747714.1, on the reverse strand, counting down.
AGGACCATCTAGCGATAAACTGCTGAGAGAAATATTCAGTCAATTTAAAACTGTTTCAGTGTTGCAGTTTCTTCGTTCTAACACTAGATGCTATGCGTACGAACGAACGATCAGAACTGTACTTATATTTAGGAACACATCTACACACAACTACAAATTGATAAATACCACGCAATGTGTAGAATTGTTCCTACACAGGAAATACGCACGGAACTTAGCACTCCATTGACTCACACTTTCTTTGTGGGGGGCAGAAGGGGATCCATGGACGGGAAGTAGAAGGACCTGACTTAGGCTCCCCATATTATAAAGGAAAGGCTGAGGAGTGTATTCATATAGCTATGTAATAAATATATATATGAAAATAAAACATTTATAAGGTCAACTGTGATAAGAAGTTTGCATGGTGTGACAAATTTCTTTTTTTATAACTTCACGTAATTGAATTCAAATATTGTTAATACAGTAAAAGCAATAGTTCATAACTCACCATATCATCATCATCATCATCATCATCATCATCATCATCATCATCATCATCATCATCATCATCATCATCATCCACAGTTAGATCTGTAACATCTGCCGGTGTTGTCTGTTAAGAATGAAAAGGGCATAATGAAACAGAAAAGGCATAAGTATGTGGTTGTTATGATACAACACCTCCCACTATAAAAATGTGTCATATCATTCATTGTACAACCGATAAACTAATGAGGGTAGCAAACCTCTGAAAATCAATAATGCTGTTAAGATCACTTTTATTTATGAACTCTTGTCAACTTACTGTTGGTTCCACATGATCATTGCCATTTTGTCCAAATAGATCATTTGTTCATTTTAGTTTGAAATATATGTAAGGCTCTTGTTTTCTTTGCATAGATAGATTCTTGGGAAGAAAGGTTGTTTTGAATATTTTATTGGCCCTTTTATCGTTTTTTGCAATCAATAACAGAAAGCATAATATTTTCAGTATGTATTGACCACTCACAGTTTTGAGGACATAACTAAACTTGAATCTTCACCTCACTATATTGAATGTGATTACTTCCATAAATATCATAGGTGTTGTATTGGAAATGGCTCTACTAAAGCAGCTCAAGCTAAATGCAATTTGAAAGGAAACCATTTATTTGGGTGAGGGAGGGGGTATCCTTCATCTAGTTCAGAGGTAAAAGGTTTCATTTCTGTACAGCACTTTGGTCGGTTGTAATGCCTTGTTTTAAGCAATTTAAAAATAAAATTGGTATGGTGAGATTTTTTGGCCATGTATGACCAGGAGGTCGCCTATTGGCCGAGCCAGTACACACAATAGAATCTTTCAACTGGCCAAGGAACATATTATATTCTGAGAGAGAAAGTAGTGGCTGAAGGAGAAAGGTCTGGAATTTTCTGCTAAAAATGCTTAACCTGTGAACCAAAGGGGATGTGTGAATTGAAAGTAAGACATATAGCAGCAATTTCAAATAATGCATGTTCAAGAAAAAAAAAAAAAGGGTACACATTTTGATCAGACAGCCATACCTCATTGTCCTTATAGATGTTACACTTTTTGACATGGAGTGCAAGGAGCTGCAGTGGCACATGGTTTTGGCATGACACACACCGTGCTTTAGGCATGGCCTCAAATTCTGGCGCAGTCATTGGCAGGGGAGTGATATCCAGTGTGTGCTGGATGGGCATAATGTACAAACACGTCTTCCCCAGGGTCTTTATTATGCTGCTCCCAGTGTATCCTTCATCCTCAGGTGGTAGGAGGGTGAGTTTCCTTTGACCTGATCCTCCTGTTTCCATTTTCATTAAAAACAATCTTCAGTTGTTTGTTTGAAAGACATTTGTCAAACACTGGTGCATCAGTAACAACCAAAACGATCTAAATTTATACACATTTGAAAAAGAAAAGTTTTACCCATAGCCTTGTACAGCATCCATGCCCCCTCCAGCTGATTCATTTTTGGGAACACTTCACAGAGAATGCTTGTGATCTGTGAATCCCAATATTACGAGCAAAGATTAAATAATAATAAAAAAATAATCTAAACCAAATTGCTGCTTTAGCAGTTTATCAGGTATCACACCTCCTTGTGGCTAACATCCTCAGGAATGTTCACTGTTCTTCTTCCCACCCCCGCCTGTAGAAGCATGAGCTCCTCAGTGAGTTTGGGAGTTTTCTCAGAGGCACTCTGCAAAAGAAAGAACTGGACAGGGGTCACTTTGGTGCTGGGCCTTTTTTTAGTCCAGCTCAACTGTGATCTTGAGTTGGTCCTGTCTTTAAAGAGTCCAGGGAAACTCCTGAAAGAAAGTGTGAAGAAAACAATGAGATGTGTCATTTGTAGATCTAAAAATGCTCAACCAAAATGATAGCAAAGGTACGGACAAACAAAAACATTTAGTTTCAGTGAAAGACAACTACCTCTGAATGGATAATAAATGGCCCAATCATTTAAAGCACAACATTTAATACAAATTTACTCAACAGTCATGACTAACAATATCCAAACCTGGCCATGCTTTGCTGTACCGTGTTCCCTGAAGGTCCCTGAATAGTGTTGAGAAGGTATTTTCACTCTAATTTAAAGCCTATTTTAAAGGAACAGACACACATTTAATTTACGACCCTGGGCTCTCTCTGAGCTCTCATTTTACCTTCGCGCTTGCTCGTTCATTTCTGTAAAAAGGAGCAATAAGAACAACAAACAACAATTATATATTTTAACAGTGAGACGTCGTTCACTGGAATCAGTTCTAGTAACTGAGTACAGCTTTATCTCAGCATAAGGTTTTTATTTGAAACAAGTTAAAAAGAAACTCCACCCACATAGATCTTCATTCACAGAATGGTCACAGCTTCTTCACAAAAGGCACACAGGATGTGCCACATTCCTCTTGATTGTTCACGGTTTCTAAGTGTTTCCACATGCACTACAAAATTAAACCCTCATACAACATTAACAGAATTTATATCTCTTCATGTCCCTCTCTTGATCTCTTATTTTTAAGAGATCACCATATATAAGGAAAAATGTCAGGCAAAGAATCATATCAATTTTGAGTCCGTCTTCTCTGGAACTTTTCGGATCAGTAGTCAAGTCATCTTGTTCTGGCCGGGAATTGTGTCCAGCTCGCTCTTCTATGACCTAAGGTGAGAGGTTGCCAGCACATCACCTATATGTAGCTAAAATGTATCTTTTCAGTAGCCCTGAGTTTGAAAACTCTAAGGACTGCACGCAGACCAGAGGATCGTTCAGCCCCTTTTGGCAGGGGTCTCAGCTTCTTTTCCTTCAAACCCTGCTGCCCCAGCTGGGCAGCTCTGTGCTCCAAGCCGCCCTGCCACCTGATGGTGCAGGTGTGCTGAAGTTGGAAACCTCTCAGCAGAGGGTTCAAATAGGTCATGTGGTCTGCTCCTTGCTGTTCTTCTCCCGGTCTGGCTTGCTGCTCCTGGATGTCCTCTCAGGTTCGTCCTGACTCCTCAGTGGGAGTGCATTGGCTCCAGCCTATTTCTTTTGTATGATTACCTGAGAGATTGTGGTTTGGTTGGCTGCTGGTCTCTCACCTGGTCAACAAAGCCTAAAAGAAGAGCTTGCAACTAATTTGCTTTTTCCTGTTTGCTTTATCCATAATTGTATCTGTTTTGAGATTCATTTCTTATGCATTTGTCCTTTTTTTTTTAATCAAATCCCTCACTCACCTCATAGTCTTAAGTAGTGCCGCACTGATCGGCCGCACTAACACAAAATCAAATTATTATCCTGACTGCTTACAAACTAGGTCATAACATGACCTTACCCACCTCGGTCCATGGGAAAAAAGATAATAGAACCTTATTTCTATCACTCCATAATTTGTTTTCAGGGGGCATATCGGAGCCCAGATGGGACCATGAGGGGCTGAAATATCACACCTCCTCCTTCTGCTGTGTCGGATCTCCTCTGCAAATACAAGAAAAGAATGCTCTTTAAGTCTCAACAGAAGCACATCCACCGTTCTCATTTTGAGGGTAATTGTGTCAGAGCCAAAATCTGCAGAGAATCAGCAGGTCGTCCATAGAAAAGTTCCCATCACATTCACGATATGGAGCACATACTATATATTTTTCCCATGTACCCAGGTTGGTATGAAAATGTGGTCAGATTTTTATCATTTTCAAAACAAATAAATCTTTGGTCAGGTCTTAAGTGTACTGGTCCAGCTTTAACTATTTAGATTAATCCCATGTCGTCCCAGTCTCCAATTTACCCTTAATTTTTTTCATGGAAGTATATACATTTTTACCCATATAACTTCCTGTTCGTTCATGTACTGCGCTCTCAGAATTTGTCCAAATCCTGGAGAGGAGTATAACATCTGGAAACAGATCATTAAGATTAGTGAAAGCTTCTACATATCTGGGTAAATGTCCTACAGAATATGGCATCTGAGAACAAACAAAACAGTTAATGTTTTATTTATTTGCTAGATATCTTGCATATTGTCACTATACACTAGATTCAAATGGGTTTCTGTGTGTCCTTCTCTGAGTGAACCAAGAAAATAAATCAGCATTCTCATGTGCTATATGTCATTTTTCTGAGTCCTAACGTTCCTATTGAAATAACACCACCAAAAAACTGTAAAAATGAAAGTACTAGATAGCAGAAAAAACAGAAAAACCTTCATCGTCACTATCTCTCCCTTCAAACAGTCTCTATAGAAAAGTGGCTCTCCTGGTTCTCTTCACTGAGGTTGAGACAAGTGGACCATATTGTATCCACCTCCCTTTGGAATCAGTCTTTAACCCCACTTTTCTTAGACTGCTTTCCCTATATCTAGTAATGGTCACTGCTTTTTATAATGGATTAAGTGTATCCAACTCAGTCTCTACAGCCATTGGTGTGCTCAAAAATACCTGGAATGGCCCCTTCCACCTGGGTGATGCCCAATTTTCTGTTTACAGCTTTTAATCAGGATCCAGTCACCCACTTTCAGCTCACTTCTTCCTGTAGGAATATAGGATCATCTGGCATATGATTAGTTTGCATTTATAACTCATGTACTTATCAGTATTTTGATCATGAAAACTCCCAGATCTTAATCAAATTGTTTGTGAGTAAATCAATCTAAGGAATTCTATATCTCACCCATAGATTATTTCAAATAGAATGAGGCCAATATTCAAATTTGGTATTATATGCATTTATAATTTACCAAATCAAGACTATCCAATTTTGTCCCGTTTCTTCCATCGCTTTTTTTTTTTTCAATTTGCAACATTTTATCATAAAGTCATAAATCAGTTTGTAATTGTTCCTCTTATTTTAATATACCAAACTGTAGGAAGGATAAGGTCTCATCAAATTTGTTCAATTACTTGGTGTTATATTCATATATAACTTTATCATAACCAAACAGTATCTCCAATTCTGTTTAGTCTTATCCTTGGCCTTTCTTAATCTGCTTTTAGAATCCAATTGTCTCTTAAAAATGATCTCTAATCTTTGTCCTATTTTATCAATTATTTCATTCACAAAATGTGTTCCCGTTACCACTATAGATCATTTGTGGATATCAAATCTAGGCATTATTTCTCTAAACAACATTTCTGCAACAGTTAGTGTATCTAAATGTTTCACTGTTAACATTACAAATCCATCAGGAGAAATTATCTTTTCTTACTAAATAGAGCTTCTTCAATACAGCCTTCGTTTGCTCAAAGCTGTTTCTTAATTTTTATATGAGAAGCTTTCCTTTTTTTCCATGTCTGACACAATTCTTGTCCATGAACCAATCAGTTTGATAATTGAATTATCCATAAGAAATGCTTTAATTAGTTCGCCACTAGAGGTCGCCATACCCCTGTTCCCCATTGTTGGCCAAATGCCAAAAACATGTAAAGTTCAATTTGAATCTTCTGTTAGCAATAATATGATTATTTATCTTCATCTGATTACAAACTTCACTTAAAACTTTAATTTTTCTTTTTCCAAGTAAAACAATTCTTTGGTAGCTTTCCCGTTTCAAGAGTTTTATGAAAATCTAAAATTTGGATTATTAATTTATCCCCTACAGAGAATATGCCCAACTTCAAGTGAAATAAGAAATCTCTTCCTAACAAATTAGAAAATAATCTCTAGATTTTATGATTATCACAACAGGTTTTTCCTGTAGCAAAATGTATTATTTTTATTTCGTTTTTCTAACAACTCAATCTCATTTTTAGTGGAAAACAAAATTCCTATTTTTTTTTTCTTTTCCATCTGGCTTCATAACTTCCTACCATTTTGTCAATGAGATAATCAGCAACTGATATTTCCATAACAAAACATCACATCTCTATTCCTTGCTCTCTGCTTATCTGCTCCTTCATAAAGATTCTACAAATTAGCTTATTATTATGATTATATGTGAAAGAGTCTGTTGCTAGATGCCCAAAAACATGGTACCATTCTCAACTGATATTGGGGCGAGGGCCGGCATCCTCTCCCAATCTCAGGTGTAGGTCCAGACATCTTTCTTGCTTAATCAGACCCTTAATTTTGTCCCATTAGCAACAACTCCATTGAGTGTAAATATCGAAGTGCGCTTAAACTCAGTGTACTACGGTAACTAAAGTTGAATTTTGGAGTGCGTTACTACGTTCCTTACTACGGAAATCCCGTAACGAACATTTCTTCTCTTTTTTGCAGTCTCTAACCCAGCGCATTACAAGATTCTTTCCTTTCAACATGTATCTTATCTGTCATTAAAATGTTAGAAGCAAACATCTGAGACTGCCGCTTGTTACAAATAATAAATTCACGTAGCCACCCAGCTGCTACCCCACAGGTCCTGTAGACATCCACCTGTATTTCAAAATAAAATCACTCTGCTCATAATCCGTCACTTTTAAACCATTTCTTTTATACTATATGAGAGATCTCACAGACATCCCATGAATATCATTAAAAATATTAGCTAAGTTTTTTAAAATTATTATTATAGAGTAAATCAAAAAAATTATGGACAACCCTGAGCATCCTCTTCATGAGACAGTCACACAACAACAGAGCGTCTTCAGTCGGAGGCTTCTTCAGTTTCGCTGCAATACAGACCGCTACAGGAACCCTTCCTGCCCACAGCCGTCATCATCTACAACAACTCCTTAAAGAATTGATTATATGAGCTATACCAACACTTAATTTCCCTCCGGGATCAATAAAGTATTTTTGAATTGAATTGAATTGAATTAAAAGTTGCCGCTGCACTCAAGAAATCCCAACCTTTTGTATTGAGCTGCACACAGCTAAAACATCCCCCTCATTATCAGCTAGCGGCGGAGGTGTGTGTTCCTTCTCTTCCACCTTCCGGCAGTTGGATAACCTTTAACAATTTTGAAACGCATGATCAATTTGGTTTCAAACAAGTCTTTCTCAGGAAGTCCATTTTATCGGTTTCTGTCACAACCCATCACAGTTGGTTTGTTCATTAAGAGAAAAACTAACGACCCATTGTTGAGGGACAGAGGGGGGGGTCGCTTGTTTATTATCAGAACAGCCCTTCCTTGAGGGGAAGGGGGGAAGGTGGTCGGTTGTTTAAGATAATTCATTTAGATCACAGTAAAGTTGACCTTACTCTTCATAGGATTTTTTTAAATATGGAAGTGAGTTTTCTCTTTTATTTTATTTTTATTTCGGCTGAACTTTAGGAGAAAACAAAGTTTAAAACGTTTTTTATCCTCCCGGGTGCTAAAAAAACACATCTGCTTCACGCATTAACCCCTCCTTTTTCCCCTCTTCAAGAAGAATTCCTTTGAGACGCCAAATGTCTAATTCTTCAATTTTGATCTTTTTAGTTTTATTTTAGATCGCAACTACCAAGAAGTGCGGGAAATTACTCAGTCAATCGTCGTTTCAAATTCATAATCTTTATTTTAAAGAAATGTATTGTCTTTTCTCTTACATTAATTTTGCATCTCCTTTAAAATCTTCTTTGCTATTTTTTCCCCATATTTCGATAAGTTACATTTTGCTGTTTTTATTTTTCATTTTTAAATATTCATCCTTCTCACGTTAATTAAGTAAATTCAGCTTTTATTTCTCTGTTATCTGATCTATTTATCTTATCGCAGTGTTATTTACTCAATCTTCAAACCATGAGACTCCGTTCAGCCTACAGCTGTTTTACCATAGAAATCTCGTTTCATTCACACACACACACAGTCACACAACCAGTTTATCACACATTAATATAATTATGTATTTATTATCATGCTTTTTCATTACTAGTATTATTATTTAGATATTATTTATCATTAGGCCTATTTCTAATTGAGATCCCAGACCTCTGCGCGCTTTGGAGTCCAACTCCTTTATATTCATTTATATTCACGCAAAGATCCCTGATCTTTATTTGCAAAACACAAACTCGTATTAAAAAGGTCCCGGACCTAGGTATTTTTTCTCTTTTATTTTTTATTCTTTCACGCATCAAATTTTTACTCACTGGCTGTTGTCTCTGTGAAGGAAGACCCCATCCAACTGTTGCTCCGGGAGAAACCCCGGATCCGCCGGCCTCTTTTTTTTCTTTTACCTAACGGTGGGGTGGAGGACTTTGATACTGGTTCCGAACCAGGTTATGCACGGACTCTCAGCAGCCTGCGGTTCCTCCTGGAGATCCAGTCCGATCTAAGATTCCTGGTCAAAGGAACAAGAAATGCCAGGGTTGAAATCGCTCTCTGATCTCTGAGTTTTCTTTTTTTGACATTCTGTGGTTTCTCAATCCACGAGCTGATCCCACTCAGCCTTCCTCGTGTCCAACACGCAGGCTTTCAGTAAGAAGTGTCCTAGCTTACCTTAGGGCCGGCCACACCCTGAGTAAACCGACCCGGTCGGCGTCTATTTAACTCAGCAGAAACAGATAAACATCTACTGGAGAACAACAGACAGAACATACTTTTAGATTAGTCAAGTTTGCGCCTCGTGTGTCAGCGCTTACCAAATAACTTCAGGCCTGGGTCACTTCCATCCTCCGATCTCCAGTATCTGTTAATCACAACGATTTCCAAACTCACGTTTTCCTTTGCTTCTTCCAGAAATCACGTCGGGGTCACCATATTGTTGAGAAGGTATTTTCCCTCTAATTTAAAGCCTATTTTAAAGGAACAGACACACATTTAATTTATGACCCTGGGCTCTCTCTGAGCTCTCATTTCACCTTCCCGCGTGCTCGTTCATTTCTGTAAAAAGGAGCAATAAGAACAACAAACAACAATTATATATTTTAACAGTGAGACGTCGTTCACTGGACTCAGTTCTAGTAACTGAGTACAGCTTTATCTCAGCATAAGGTTTTTATTTGAAACAAGTTAAAAAGAAACTCTTCCCACATAGATCTTCCTTCACAGAATGGTCACAGCTTCTTCACAAAAGGCACACAGGATGTGCCACATTCCTCTTGATTGTTCACGGTTTCTAAGTGTTTCCACATGCACTACAAAATTAAACCCTCATACAACATTAACAGAATTTATATCTCTTCAATAGGTACTCGCAAAGACCCCTGAGGTGGTGGTGGTCTCTGTGATGTCTCCTACCTGGGGTCACTAGCTGTCTTTAGTGTAGACTGTCCCTCAACTTTATAAATAATGCATTGAAAATTACATCAATTCAACACTAAAGTCTCACGGTTAAACAAACTGGTGACACTGTTCAGTGAGAGGATAAGTACAGTCATGATTTAATTAGCCAAACTATTGCTCCTAATATATACTTGAGCCTGGATTTTCAAGGGTTCTTCGAAGCATGGTTATTAAAGTCATTGCAGCAGTCCGTAATTCACTCTGAAGGAAATCATAGAAATTAATGAATGAACTTGCAGAAAATAATTAAATCCAAGTTTTTTTTAAATTTCTTTAAAAATCCTAACCTCTTTCGGGTCTGTCATTCTTGGAATTTGGATTACATATCTGAGGGTAGACAAGAACAAAAAATAAGGATAAATCAAATTCAAAAAAATTATCTAAATAAATATAGACATCAAAAACAAAAAGCACAGAAATTGTCCCAACAGGGGAACCTACTTAACTGTCAAGCCATATTTTTTGCAGGCTACAGAATTGAACTACAGAATCCTCAACAAAACGTGCACTATGTAGATGTAGTATATTAGCTCAAGGGGGGAAAAATAAAATTTGTGAAAAGTACAACATTCCACCATTATTTAATTTCGTATCACTTAATTTATTCATGATCTGCACATAACTGTGAAAAAAAAAAATGAAGTAAAGAGGAAGAACGGTGACTAACCACTAGAAGACTACAATAATGCGTTTCCACAGTAGGAGCTTCAGGGTAATTAGAGCGGAATGCCCGGATACCCGCGTCTCTCCACTATGTTGGGCTAGGCAAACAGTGTTGTTTCTGAGGCCATTTCAGGAATCAACAGAGTACCTGAATGGGGTATTACTCGGAAATAGCCCAATCGAAGCAGATCAAGCAGAAACGCAGCATACTTACCCCATCATAAAAATACCTGGTCAAAATTACCCTGATGCACCGCAGAACCACGCGTCGGGTTAACATATATTAGCCACATGCTAACATAGGTTCATGCCCTTTCAGTATGTATTATGATGCATTCTAAGTGCTAACGGATTCGAATGTTAACGTAAAACGTGCAGTTTTACCTAATAAAGTGAATTTCACAGAAGAAACATATGTTTTAACACCAAATTTTCTTTATGTTCCCTTACCGTCTTGACCTCCTTCTTCTTCTACTGTCTGTGGTTCGTCTTGCCTCTTCTTCGCGGAGCAGATACGAAATGAAAAATCCATCCAATGAAATCAATGAGAAAAGTTACCGCCCCCGACTGTCAAATAACTCATCTTTAAACAGAGAGGGAGCGCAGTTTTTCAGGGAGGGCGTACAGAGAGGTGAAGGAATGGGTGAAGGGGGTGTGTTTTCTGTTACCTGTGCTGCATTCATGGGCCCGCCAGTTAATATGAACACCTGCAATCGGAGCTGCGCGCCCTCTACGAATAAGAAATACGCCTGTGATTAGTATTAGATGCTCGCCATCAGAGCTATGTACTCTCCCACTGTTTTTGTCAGAAATGTAACGCCATAAAAAACCCACACTGCACATCACTATAAAAACAGCATTTTAATGCTGAAAGTTGCTGGTGGCTGCATCATGGTTTGGTGACGCTTTGCTTCAAGCATTGACAGGGAAGCTAATCAGAGTGGATGGGAAGATGCATGGAGTTAAGTCTGGAGCAAATGTTCACCTTGTACAGGTCAACGACCCCAAACATACAGCCAGAGCTACAATTGAATGGTTTATATCAAAATGTTTCAATTCAGTTCGTTAAAATGGAACAGTCAAAGTCCAAACCCAAATCCAGTTGAGAATCTGGGGCAAGAGTTTAAAATTTATGTCCATATTTAATCTGACTGAGCTGGAGCTATTGTTCCCAAGAAGAATGGGCAAAAGTTTCAGTCTTTAGATTAAAAAAGCTAGTAGAGACTTACTCTAAAATACACAATCATGGTTAAAGAGCAACTCTCTTCCATACCAGAGTATTACTCCACCCACATTTCTTGTTTGAAAAATGCAGCGAAAGGAAATGTTGCCTGGCGGACCGAGGGATCGTCTATGACTGACATTGCTTGCTATTCCAACGGAGGCGAGGCCGAGTCTTGACTGCTTTTAAGCCCACAGCAGGAGTGCAGCTGACATCACATGTACCGACGAACGTCCTGTAGCACAGCAGAGCAAATAGCGATGGCAGATTCAAATTTAAATATAGTGCAGATTTTTAATCTGAAGAGGGTGACACAAAGTTTTAGGCAGAAAATGTATATTTTAAATAAGATGCAATAAAATGCCCCCCCCCCCCCAAAAAAAAGGCTACACATGTAGTCAGCACTTTTAAACACTGATTAATACAGTTTATCAGCAAAGAAAATTTGATTTTGAGGTGAGTTGGTCTTTAAGAATGGGTTATGTATGTATGTTGGACCCAATTCCAACCAAATTATTTAAAGAAGTGTTCTTTTTGGTTCCTGGCCCCATTTTGGATATGATGAATCTATCCTTAGTAAACGGATACGTACCACAGGAATTTAAAATAGCTGTAATTAAACCTATACTCAAGAAACCTTCCCTTGATCAAGATGACTTAGTGAATTACAGACCTATATCTAACCTTCCTTTCTTATCCAAAGTCCTTGAGAAAATTGTTGCTAATCAAGTCTGTGAGCATTTAAACAATAACGAGCTGTTTGAAGAGTTTCAGTCAGGTTTTAGAGCTCATCATAGCACTGAAACAGCACTAGTGAAGGTTACTAATGATATTCTCATGGCCTCAGATAATGGACTTGTGTCGGTTTTGGTTTTGTTAGATCTCAGTGCTGCTTTTGACACAGTCGATCATAATATTATCTTAGAAAGGCTTGAACATGTTACAGGGATCAAAGGAACAGCACTAGGCTGGTTTAAATCATATTTGTCTGATAGATTCCAGTTTGTTCATCTAAATGATAAATCTTCTTCACTCTCAAGAGTTACTTGTGGAGTTCCACAGGGTTCTGTGGTTGGACCAATTCTGTTCACCATATATATGCTCCCAATTGGTAGAATCATTAGACAGCATGGGATAAATTTCCACAGCTATGCAGATGATACACAACTATATTTATCCATAAATCCTGATGAACCCAGTCAGTTAGGTAGATTACAGGCATGTCTGGAAGACATAAAAACATGGATGACCCTAAACTTTTTGCTTTTAAATTCTGACAAAACAGAAGTTGCTGTCTTTGGACCAGAAGTTCTTAAACAGAAACTGATTAGTCAATCACTTCATCTGGATGGCATTAAATTGGCCCCCAGTAATAACGTAAAGAACCTCTGCGTTATTTTTGACCGAGACTTGACATTTAAATCCCATATTAAACAGGTTTCTAGGATTTCTTTCTTTCACCTCCGGAATATTGCTAAAATTAGAAACATCCTGTCTAGGAGTGATGCTGAGAAACTAGTCCATGCATTTGTTACCTCAAGGCTGGACTACTGTAATTCTTTACTATCAGGTAGTCCACAAAATGCCATTAAAAGCCTTCAGTTGATCCAAAATGCAGCAGCAAGAGTTTTGATGAATATTAAAAAGAGAGATCACATTTCTCCTGTTTTCTTCCCTTCATTGGCTCCCTGTTAAATCCAGAATAGAATTTAAGATCCTTCTTCTTACATACAAAGCCCTTAATAATCAAGCTCCATCATACATCAGAGATCTAATTGTTCCATATGTTCCTAAAAGAGCACTTCGCTCTCAGACTGCAGGTTTACTTGTAATTCCTAGGATTTCTAAAAGTAGAATGGGAGGCAGATCTTTTAGTTATCAGGCTCCTCTCCTGTGGAACCAGCTCCCAGCTTTAGTCCGTGAGGCAGACACTCTGTTTACTTTTAAGGCCAGGCTTAAAACTTTCCTTTTTGATAAAGCTTATAGTTAGAGTGGCTAAGGTCATCCTGAGCTATCTCTGTAGTTATGCTGCTATAGGCTTAGACTGCTGGAGGACAGACTTACCAATTTTCTTCACTCTGCAACTTCCTTTTCTCCTACTACTCTCCAGTTGTATTACAGTACATTCTGTTATTTCGACTGTTAACTTTGTTTTCTCTCAGTTTTTTTCTCTCCATAGAAGATATACCTGGTCTGGTATCCTGCTTGGCTGCAATGCCCTGTTGGACGGGGGGCATCGACTGGGATGATCCTCCCAGTAACTGAACATCCACTGTGTCCTGTTATCAACTTTTTACTTTCTGTAACATAGAAAGTTCTCTTATATCAGATCTTCTGTTCCTTCTGTGTCTCTGCTCTGTCTTCTCAAACCCCCAGACGGTCGTGGCAGATGGCCGCTCCTACTGAGCCTGGTTCTGTTGGAGGTTTCTTCCTGTTAAAGGGGAGTTTTTCCTCTCCACCGTCGCTACATGCTTGCTCAGTATGAGGGATTGCTGAAGGATTGCTGTGGTTGGAAAGTCTGCATCAACGGGGCCCAACCTCACGCCAATGACTGACGCAATCTGCTGGGATTCCTTAAATAGGAAACTTTTTAACTGATTGGAATGTTTGTATAAATGTATTGAAATGACTTCTTGTTAAGTGCCTTGAGATGACATCTGTTGTGAATTGGCGCTATATAAATAAACTGAATTGAAATAAACTAAACTGAATTATGTTTCACAGTAACTTCAACAACAAATTACTCACTTAACCAAAACATGAAAAAGAGATAGATGACAAAGTAACATAGCAGAAAAACACATTTTATGTTTAATTAAGTCAAAAACATTGAAAAGGAATATCCTTTTAACTGAAGGGCCAGTAAAAAACTGAAAATCACATTGACAAATAAAACAAAAAGTTTTAAAACTGTCCAATTTTTTCAGTAGTTTAACCAAATCTTTTCTTAAACATTCTGACACATCACCCAAGCATAAAAGGGTTTTCCTTTCTTTTCCAATGACCAACTAAACAATTGTTTTCTTGTTGTCCTTCCTCATCTCTGTTTCTGGCACCGTCTGATAGAAATCATACTGACAGGTGAACAGGTGGTTTCATAATGTCCAGTGACTTCAGTTTTAAAGAACAAATTCTGATCAAGGTACAAACATCTGAACTTGTGTCATATGGAAGATTCTGAAAACCAAAAACACTTTAATTTATCATTTAGTATGGTTACATATTTTATATTATTAAAAATAGAAGCAAAAAGGCTTTATCAGCCAAGGCAATTTTATTTGTATCGCACACGTTCAACAACAAGGTAATTCAAGGTGCTTTACAAGGTTTACAAGGTGTAAAAACAGCAATAAAGCATTAAGCACACACAAAACATGATGGGTTTTTAGTCATGATTTTAAAGAACTCAGTGTTTCAGCAGCTTTGCAGTTGTCTGGAAGTTTGTTCCAAATTAGAGTGTCAGGTTTGCCGATTAAAGGACCCAAGGCGGAGATAACCAATAAGATCCACACTGTTTTCCTTTAACCTAACAGTTCCTAAAACGCACTTGTGGAAAGCATAATAACATGCCCTGCCCCTACCACAGCGAGTAGCGCTCACTGGGGCAGCCTCACTTCTGTCAGTGTGACCCAGGGCAGCTGTGGCTACCAGGGCAGCTGTGTAGCTTGCCATCACCAGTGTGTGAATGTGTGCATGAATGGATGAATGACTGAATGTAGTGTGAAGCACTTTGGGGTCCTCAGGGACTAAACACTGTGCTGTACACGTAAAGAATTGTGCAGCAGCACAAAGTGCATAGAGCAATGTTCTGTCATTTGTAAAATGACAACAAAATAATTAAGCCGAATCCTTGTTTTTGAAAAACACGTGTACATATGAGGTAACTAAAGAATGAAACTCAAGGACAATATAAAGCGCTACAAGTACAGGCCATTTACCATTTCTTTAACGGGTTAAAAGAATAGTGTGGTTCACTGTATCAAAGGCAGCACTTAGATCAAGTAAAAACAGCACCTTCTGTGCATCATAGTTTAATCTAAAATCATTTAAAATCTTCAAAAGGGCCGTCTCTGTGCTGTGGTTCACCCTAAAACCAGACTGAAATTTCTCCTGGACATTGTGTATATAAATAAAATCATTAAACTGAATAAAACAAGCTTTTCTAAAATTATTAGATTTTGATAATATATCGGCCGAAAATTATTAAAATCATATAATCATTTAATTTAAATTGCTCTTCTTCAGCAGAGGCCTCACTACCTATAAAGGCAGCAGGAAAGACCCCCGTCTAAAGGGAGCAATTCATCAAGGTTAAAATCTCATCTCTGAAAGATCCATAAAATTGCTTAAAGAACAAGGTGGGAATCGGGTCCAAAACACATGTGGTGGGCCTCACTGAGGAGAAAACTTGATCAAGAGTCCCAGCTTCTACCAGGACAAAACTGTCCAGTGTTTTCTCTGGTAAAGACACACGCTCCGATTTGTCTAAAACCATGTTACTTTGAGAATAAAAAATATAACATCTGATGGTGTCTACCTTCCCTCTGAAGTGGTCTGCGAACTCCTCACAAAGAGTGTTTAAAGGGGATTTCTGAAATGCATCAGTGGCACGGATAAAAATGTTGTCGATGGTGGAAAAATTATTTTTAAATTATTTTTATGATCAGAGATGAGTTTGTAAAAGTATGCATTTCTTGAATTTCTTACTGTGTTATATGATTTGGTTCTGTGTATATTTGATGGTTTATTCTAATTTTATTTTTCATCCATTTTCTCTCTGCCACCCTGCAATTCCATTTTTGTTTTCTAAGGTTTTCATTTCTCCACGGGGATGCAAGTTTTGAGTGTGAACTTAGAGCAAGCAGGTCAAGATCAGACTGAAGCCTACTGTTAAATTCATTGACAATAAAATCACAGGGGGGAGGTAAAGCAATGGGAGCTGTTTTTCCAAAAACTTTAAGAAAACCTACAGCCACTTCAGGGGTTAGATGGCGCTTCCTGACAGTTCTCACAGAGGTCTCCTGCTGGATACAACTGGTGACGTTAAAAAAGACACAAGAGTGGTCAGAGACAGCCAAGTCAACAACAGAGGACACACTGGTGGACAGGCCATACGTGATGACCAGGTCCAGGGTGTGTCCTCTGTTGTGAGTCGGCTGTGTGACATGTTGAGTAAAATTCATATAGTTCGGAATATTTAAAAAAAATCTGTAGATAAAGGATCTAAAAACTTTTCCACATGTATATTAAAATCACCAGCTAAAGTAATCTTTTCATAAGAGTTGTGCAGAATTGATAAAAACTCTGAAAATTCTTGAATAAATGGCATGCTCTTTTTGGGGGCCTATAAACTGTGATGCATAAAACCTGAGGAGTACTAAAAACATTTGCAGTCTATTCAAACGTGGTAAAATTAGCAAATAAACAGGTTCGGCAGAAAAAGTTGACAAACTTATAAAAGCATTACCGCCTCCCCTTTTGCTACTCCTCGCGTAAAAAGTGAAGTTAATGTTTGGTGGGGAGGCCTCTTTAAGAACAACAGGGGCATCTGAAGTCAGCCACGTTTCCGGTAAAAATAAGCAATCAAGAGTATGGTCTAAACTCAGATCCTTGATGATAAAAGTTTTGTTCAGCAGAGAGCGAACATATTAAAATAGCCAAATTGATAGTGACTGGAAATGGAGTGACTGTATAATTGAGCAGAAGTGGGACTTTTGGTAACTGTTTGAGATCATTTGGGTTGCATTTGTTAGGTTTATGATTTTGATTTTCAGTCCGCTCTGATTCTGAGGGTTGAAAGGGCTTGGGCACCTGGGGCCGGTGTGGTAAATGGGGGGTGTGCATGGCTAACTAATTGCCAGCATGTGGGTGCCGTGTCCGTTGAGATGAAGCCCATCTGCCCCAAACCAGTGGCTCCTTCCCCAGAAAATGTTAAAATTGTCTATGAAGACAACCCCAAAGTCAAGGTCAAATGTATTTCTAAATGTATTTCCCCAAGCGCTGAACAAGACAGAAAAGATAAGCAGTGATACACCAATCAATAAAAGGAGGCAAAATAGTTGGAATAAAATGTAAAATTACAAACACAGTGATAGATAAAACAAGACAAGTTAAGAAGACAATCACAAATAGATAAGAATAAAAACTAATAAGATTCTTCAGTCAACCTGCATTAAACTCCAAAGTATCAAAGAAAAAGCAAACACACTGCACATTTTTAAACGGGTATATTAGCTAGGTATATATACAGTAATTGCCATATACTACACTGAATTATTTTATATCTTGCAAAAAAATGCATAAAATCTAAGATATAAAAACAAACCATGAAGCTTCAAAAGAAACATGCAGCAAAACAGCACAATAAAAACAGAATAAACCACGTATAAAAACCAGTAGTGTGGGACTCAATTCTTACAGCAGATGAAATTAAACTTCTCAAGACAATTTTTCTTCCTCCATTGATGTTTTTGTCTTGTCTCCATGGCTCCAGACATGTCACAGTCATCAGTCGGTCCATCTGAGGCCCAGTTCTGATAGCTGACTAACCTGTCACTGACCCAGAACCACAAATCCAGAGTGCAGGTGTAGCGCAGTCCCATCCAGACATAATCAGTCGAGGCGTTCTTGAATTTCTCCTGGACCCATCTCTGTTCCTCCAGGTTGGTGATGGTGACCAGGTCATGGTAGTGATCTCTGCAGTAGTATAAGGCGTCCTCCCAGTTCATCTTCTCTTTGATCAGCATCACTTTATCTGTTACAGGAGTTTTCATCCAAAACAAATTAACATTCACATCTTTTTCATGCTGCTCTTTAAAAAAAACCATGGCTAGAAACTACATTTTGTAAAAACAAAAATGTATCTTTAGTCTCACCAAAAATAGTTTTAAAAAGAATTTATGTTTTTTATATGCATTTATGGAGGGATATGATATAGGAGAGATAATACTCCAAATCTTTGAAATGAGTTATGAAATATTTACAAAATATATATAGAAACCAAAGTTAAATACTTTCACCAGCCTTTGTCAACTCAAGGGCTGTACCATGAATGTCCCATTTTTTTCTTGCTCTGCTGAAACCTGCCCTGTTTCAAATGATGTGTTTCAGATACAGCTCTCTGAAAAGGAGTTAAATTTGAACATGATATAATTTGAATAACAAACAATAGTTTGTTTAAGTTGGATAAGGAACACATTTAAACACTTCATATCAAGGTTGGAAAACTTGCATCTCTCCCTCCACTGGACAGAGAAACAATGCTGGGAGTGCAGAGGAGCTGAAGCTAGATGGGAAACAGTAGATAAAAAGTACTAGAGTCCTACTTAACATAATATTAAAACAAGTATTTGTTATCAAGTTCATAAGTTTGTTAGGTTACATGAAACTAACATCAGCTTTGTTTTTATCCTCGATGAATGGGATGTTTTCTTCTTGATGCTCTCTTGGAAACTGTCCTCAGTCAAATGTTAATGTTAACCCCTACAGATATCTGAACAGCAGCTTTATTTGAATGTGTCACAATTTGAATATTTAAATCATGTGAAGAATGTATTTCTTATGAAACGGCTATTAAAATATGTAGGGAAACGAAACATCATGAGACAGACCAATCTGTGCTCAGGAAATAATTCCATTGAATCTATTTATGCACCTACCTGGAAAAACTGTGACAGCATTTACTCAGCATTGCGTGGTAGCACTACTGGGGTTATCATTTCCAAAACACCCAGGAAGGAAAAGCATGTAGGACAAATCCAGGAAATCACCTTGTATGGATTTTTAAAGAATTTATTTGTATAATGGTGCAGAAAATAGGTATTTTGTCAATAACAAAAGTTCACCTCAATACTTTATAATATAGCATTGGTTGGTAATGACAGAGGTCAAATGTCTTCACCAGGTTTGCACACTGTAGCTGGTATTTTGTCCCAATCTTCCATGCAGATCTTCTCTAGAGCTGTGATGTTTAGGGGCTGTCATGGACTTTCAACTCCCTCCACAGATTCTCTATTGGATGGAGGTCTAGAGACTGGCTAGGCCACTACCGTGGTCCCAGCTCTAATTAGGTCATTGACCAGTTCCCCCCGTGTTGTTCTGGGCTATTTCTTCACCGTTTTCGATATCACAGGTACCACACGAGGTGAGATCTTGCATGGAGCCCCAGGTTGAGGGAGCTTGTCAGTGACCTTGTGTTATTCCATTTTCCAATAATTGCTCCAACAGTTGATTTCTTCTCCCCAGGTTGCTTGTCTATTGTAGATTGGCTCATCCCAGTCTTGTGTCAGTGTACAATCTTTTCTCTGGGGTCCTTGAACAGCTCTCCGGTCTTGACCATGGTGGAGGTTGGAGTCTGACTGTTTGAAGGTGTGGACAGGTAGGTGTCTTTTACACAGATAACAAGTTAAAACAGGTGCCATTAACACAGGTAACGAGAGGAGCATAGAATGGCTTATTAAAGAGGTAACAGGTCTGTGAGGACCAGAATTCTTGCTTGGTTGTAAATGCTAAATACTTATTTTCTGTACCATTATGCAATTAAATTCTTTAAAAATCATACAATGTGATTTTCTGGATTGTTTTCATATTCCGTCTCTCACAGTTGAAGTGTACCTATGATGAAAATTACCAACATCTCTCTTTTTAAGTGGGACAAATTGCACAATCTGTTGTTGCCAAATACTTTTTTGTCCCACTGTAATTACTGTAGTGCCCTGACCAGTAATTTGCTTGCCCACATGTAAGCTGTTGTTTCCTTAATTTAATAAGGTCAACTGTGCATAAGGTAGAATCTGCCTCTGACACCTCGAGGCAACTAGACCAACCAAACAGTTTGCTGCCAGCACAGGAAACTTAAACATAAAGAAGGTACCCCTGTCAGCAGTTTTGGGGTTTTGCACCTCAACGAGCACCTCATTCCTCTCTAAGAGCAGGAAAATATTCTTGTGCTGTAACGTCTCCCTCTAAGGTCGGTTTAGCTGCCAACTCCACACTCCACACTGCTCATGCAAATAAGTACATAAAGCGTCATAAAACTAATTCAAGATGCAAATGAGAGATAAATATGGTCTATTTTTATTCGGTGCTGGTGTGACGCTTCTTCCAAAGTTGCCCTGGGTGACTGCCCATGCTGCGTATTTCATTACCCGCAGCTTCTGGTCAGGTGAGGAAAAAAAAAAGTTACATCTTGGCCTTGATCTAAAAGACTACATTTGTTGAAAAACCCACACTGCACATCATTATACACACAGCATTTTAATGCTGAAAGTTGCGGTTGGCTGCATCATGGTTTGGTGAC
This sequence comes from Valencia hispanica, assembly GCA_963556495.2. NCBI lineage: Eukaryota > Metazoa > Chordata > Actinopteri > Cyprinodontiformes > Valenciidae > Valencia > Valencia hispanica. The sequence goes on along the minus strand of OY747714.1, from coordinate 14,542,364 downwards.
GCTTTGTTTCAGCACTGACAGGGAAGCTAATCAGAGTGGATGGGAAGATGCATGGAGCTAAGTCTGGAGCAAACGTTCACCTTGTACAGGTCAACGACCCCAAACATACAGCCAGAGCTACAATTGAATGGTTTATATTAATTTACATTAATTTAGGATAAAGTAAAAACAGCAATAAAGCATTAAGCACACACAAAACATATGATACATGAAAACATTACTCAAATGCAGCTCTAAAGAGATGGGTTTTTAGTCATGATTTAAACGAACTCAGTGTTTCAGCAGCTTTGCAGTTGTCTGGAAGTTTGTTCCAAATTAGAGGAGCATAGAAACTGAAAGCTGGTTCTCCATGTTTGGTTCTTAATCTAGGATGTAGAAATAGAAGCAAAAAATACTTTATTAGCTTCAAATATGATTTTGGAAAAAAAGCACAGTGAAATATCTCAGTTACGATTTGTCTCTATATAAAGACTCTTACCTAAAATCCCCACCTAATAGCACTTTAATAACCATTGAATGAAAAATGTTTGTTGTTTATTGAGTAGTGTACAAGCAATAGTAGGCTCCAGAAACCTTCAACATGTGTGGAAACTCCCCGATTGCAAGCAAATACAGCACATCTTTACTGTATGTCTCATTTTGTTTATTTCCAAACACCCAGTGATGTTTACTAAAGTGTACTTTTGTTTGACCCTAGAAAGCAGTAAATACTCAGGGGACATTTTTCTTTTTTCTACTTTGTAGGAACACTTGTAAATCACACCGGACATGATGGGTGGGATGAGTAAGCATTCAAATATTAAAAGGCTGTGTTGAAACAGGCACAGTGATGAGCTTGTAGGTGAGGGAACATGTGAAAATCAAGAAGATGAACTGCTGCTCCATCCAGGATACATCAAGATGTTTATTGAAATAACTAGAAAACGACTAACAGGTTGCCTTCTGTGTATTGACAATTAGGTTATAACAGTTCGTTGTTGTTAGCCAGGCAAGCTTATTTGATGTGTACTAAACTATATGCTAAGCTTTGTGACATTGGCCTGTCAATGCGGGTTAAAAATCATTTTTGCGGATACTGACAAAAACCTACCAGCCAGTTTGGCAGGTGATGCATGATGCAATCATGCAATTCATGTCAGATACGCTCTGGGTCGTTTGTCCCCATCCGTCCTACATTTCCCATGAACCCTACACTACCGTGATCTGTATACTACTGGTGACGTTTTAGATTCCTATTGGCTGCAGCGCGCACCCACGCTTCGGTCTCCAGTGCAATCAGGTCCAATCAATGATGAGAGCGCGAAAACAGAAACGCCCAAAACAAAAGCAAGAAATATCGGATGAAGAGCAAATACAAAGAAAAATCAGAGCTACGTTAGGTAAAATGAAGCGGTGGTTAGGACAGACGTCTGGAGGAGGTGAGAAAAGGAAGGAAGCAGAAGATGAACATGCTGACAGAGCACGCGAAAATAAGAGAAGAAAGTTTAACATTAAATGGCAGACAGGTCGTGATTGGCTTGTGTTTGATAATGAAAATGCCGTCATGTTTTGTAAAATCTGCCGGGTGTACACCAAAGAAAAAAACAAAACTAATAGTTTCGTGATGGAGACTAATAACTTTAAAACTGAGGCAGTAAAGGACCACAAGAGAGCTCGAAGTCACCAGGAGAGCCTTCAAATGAAGATCGCTAAGGCAGTTCCAGTTGAAGAGAGTATTGCTGGCAGAAGCCTTACTTCACTGAAGACTTTGGAGTTGGAGATGATGCAGCTTCTTTTTAGAATTGCCCATGCCATCGCAAAAAAGGGAAGGCCTTTCACCGACATATTTACATGTTTCAGAATCTGCATTTAAAATTATACAGAGTGACGTACATGCTTATACTGACACAGAGGAAATGTTACGTTTGATTTAAAAAAAAAAGATAAAAAAAAAGGACACCGTAAATGTACTCTCTAGGTGCCAACTTTCGCTTTATTTACATGATAATTAATTTAGGGTGGACAGGAAGAAAGGCTTGAAGATAGGAGAGACATAGGACCCAGCCCCCGGGCCACCACCAACCGGTCCGCGTTTCTAACAGATTTTCCCCGCTCAGCGACACACCCGCTGAGAAGCCGGCCCTGGTAATTGGCAGCTCCATAGTCAGAAACGTGGCATTAGAGACACCATTGACCATAGTCAAATGCTTGCCAGGGGCCAGAACGGGCGACATCAAATCCAACCTGAAACTGCTGGCTAAAGATAAGCGTAAATACAGTAAGATTGTTATTCACGCTGGCGGTAATGACACCCGGTTACGCCAATCGGAGGTCACTAAAATTAGTGTTGCTTCGGTGTGTAAGTTTGCCAAAACAATGTCAGACTCGGTAATCTTTTCTGGTCCCCTGCCTGATCGGACCAGTGACGACATGTTTAGCCGCATGCTGTCATTCCATCAATGGTTGTCTAGGTGGTGTCCTGCAAACGATGTGGGCTACATTGATAACTGGAGAACTTTTTGGGGAAAACCTGGTCTGATCCGGAGAGACGGCATCCATCCCACTTTGGATGGAGCAGCTCTTCTTTCTAGGAATATGGCCGAATTTATTAATCCTCCAAAACACTGACAACCCAGGGTCCAGACCAGGAAGCAGAGTCGTAGTTTAACCCACCTCTCTGCTGCTTCTGTACTGTTACCCACCCATTACCCTATAGAAACAGTGTCTTGCCCACGGCCAAAATTAAATGGATTAAAAGTTAAGCCAACAAAAGCAAATTATGGAAATCTCATAAAAATAAATACAACTTTGACTGAAAATAAATCTATTAAATGTGGTTTATTAAACATAACATCTCTCTCCTCAAAGACTTTGTTAGTAAATGACTTGATTTGTGATAATCACATTGATTTCCTTTGTCTCACAGAAACCTGGTTGCAGCAGGAGGATTATGTCAGTATAAATGAGTCAACTCCTTCCAGTCATTTAAATTTTCACATTCCTAGAAATACTGGGCGAGGAGGAGGAGTTGCAGCCATTTTCCGTTCTGATTTACTAATTAGTCCCAGACCAATTGATAGCTACAGTTCTTTTGAGCATCTAACCCTTAATTTTCCTCATCCAAGTTGCAAAACATTAAGACCATTTTTGTTTGTGGTTTTGTATCGTCCACCAGGCCCTTACTCTCAATTCTTGGATCAGATCTCACATTTTTTATCTGATATAGTATTAAATACTGATAGGGTTATTATAGTGGGGGACTTCAATATTCATGTGGATACTGAAAGTGATAGCCTAAATGCAGCCTTTAATGCTATTTTAGACTCAATTGGCTTTACTCAAAAAGTACAGGGATCGACCCACTCAGGTAAACACACTTTGGACCTTGTACTGACATACGGTATTGAGTGTGAGGAAATAACAGTCCACCCACATAACCCGGTCCTGTCTGACCACTTCTTGATAACTTTTGAATTTACTTTAACTGACCATCTTAAATCTGAAAGAAAATTTCATTATAGTAGAACTTTATCAGACAATGCTGTAACAATTTTTAAAGAATCTGTACCATTCTTACTTTCCTCAGTGTCTCAGAGTAACACAGTGGATGGCAGCAATTCTATATCTAACCCATCAGAAATTGATGGTCTGGTTCACAGCGTTACGTCCTCATTGCGTTTGGCATTAGATAGTGTAGCCCCATTAAAAAAGAAAGTGGCTAGCCATAGGAGGCTGACTCCTTGGTTTAACGCAGAGTTGCGTACTTTAAAGCAGAATACTAGGAAGTTGGAGAGAAAATGGCGCTTTACACATCTAGAGGATTCCTATTTAACCTGGAATAACAGTCTACTGCTGTATAAAAAGACCCTTCGACAAGCTAGAACAGCATATTTTTCATCATTAATAGAGGCGAATAAAAACAATCCTAGGTTTCTTTTTAGTACAGTTGCCAAACTTACACAGAGTCATAGCTCTGTTGAGCAAACTATTCCCCCGGCTCTTAGCAGTGATGATTTTATGAGATTCTTCATAAATAAAATAAATTTTATTAAAAATAAAATCATTGGCACCCTCCCAAACATGATTACTTCTTCCTCAGTAAATGAGTCAGTATCGGAAACAACTGTAGAACCTCAGTATTGCTTAGGCTGTTTTGATTCAGTCGAGCTTTCAGAATTATCAAAAATATTAGCCTCATCTAAATCTTCAACTTGTATTTTGGACCCAATCTCAACCAAATTATTTAAAGAAGTGTTCCATTTGGTTCCTGGCCCCATTTTGGATATGATGAATCTATCCTTAGTAAACGGATACGTACCACAGGAATTTAAAATAGCTGTAATTAAACCTTTACTCAAGAAACCTTCCCTTGATCAAGATGACTTAGTGAATTACAGACCTATATCTAACCTTCCTTTCTTATCCAAAGTCCTTGAGAAAATAGTTGCTAATCAAGTCTGTGAACATCTAAACAGTAACGAGCTGTTTGAAGAGTTTCAGTCAGGTTTTAGAGCTCATCATAGCACTTAAGATCCTTCTTCTTACATACAAAGCCCTTAATAATCAAGCTCCATCATACATCAGAGATCTAATTGTTCCATATGTTCCTAAAAGAGCACTTCGCTCTCAGACTGCAGGTTTACTTGTAGTTCCTAGGATCTCTAAAAGTAGAATGGGAGGCAGATCTTTTAGTTATCAGGCTCCTCTCCTGTGGAACCAGCTCCCAGCTTTAGTCCGTGAGGCAGACACTCTGTTTACTTTTAAGGCCAGGCTTAAAACTTTCCTTTTTGATAAAGCTTATAGTTAGAGTGGCTTAGGTCATCCTGAGCTATCTCTGTAGTTATGCTGCTATAGGCTTAGACTGCTGGAGGACAGACTTACCAATTTTCTTCACTCTGCAACTTCCTTTTCTCCTACGACTCTCCAGTTGTATTACAGTACATTCTGTTATTTCGACTGTTAACTTTGTTTTCTCTCAGTGTTTTTCTCCTCATCGAAGATACACCTGGTCTGGTATCCTGCTTGGCTGCAATGCCCTGTTGGACGGGGGTCATCGACTGGGATGATCCTCTCAGTAACTGAACATCCACTGTGTCCTGTTATCAACTTTTTACTTTCTGTAACATAGAAAGTTCTCTTATATCGGATCTTCTGTTCCTTCTGTGTTCTGCTCTGTCTTCTCAAACCCCCAGACGGTCGTGGCAGATGGCCGCTCCTACTGAGCCTGGTTCTGTTGGAGGTTTCTTCCTGTTAAAGGGGAGTTTTTCCTCTCCACTGTCGCTACATGCTTGCTCAGTATGAGGGATTGCTGAAGGATTGCTGTGGTTGGAAATCTGCCCAACCTCACGCCAATGACTGACGCAATCTGCTGGGATTCCTTAAATAGGAAACTTTTTAACTGATTGGAATGTTTGTATAATTGTACTGAAATGACTTCTTGTTAAGTGCCTTGAGATGACATCTGTTGTGAATTGGCGCTATATAAATAAACTGAATTGAATTGAATTGAATATTCAAATGACCACAAAGCAAAAGAGTTCATACACTACATAGCTGAGGATGAGAGGAGAAAGATGAAGGAAAGATTATCAGATGGCAAGTTCATGTCAGTCATTTCAGATGGATCCCTGGATAGTGCAGTGATGGAAGAAGAAATGGTTTATGTCAGGAGTGCTAGTGAGGCGAAAGTTAAAGTTGATTTTGTTGGGGTTAAAGCTGTCTCAAAGCCAGATGCTGCAAATATAGCTGAAGCTGTGTGCAGTACAATGGACAGTGATGTCAGCACTGATTGGAAGAACAAGCTGGTTGCCTTCACCACAGATGGAGCATCTGTAATGACAGGGGTAAACAATGGTGTAATTACAAAACTGCGAGGAGACCGATCAAATGTGCTTTGCATCCACTGCATGGCCCATAAGCTTGAACTCGCCTTTTCTGACGGAATAAGGAAGAATGTGATGGTTAGGAAAGTTGAGGACCCGTTGAGTGGACTCTACCCCTTATATTATAAGAGTGGCGTAAACAGGGCCAGCCTAAAGGAACACATCAGGGAGCTCCACATGAAGGCTTTGATGCCAACCAGAATAGGTGGAACCCATTGGCTACCACATCTCTTCAATGGACCTTTCTCAGGGGATATGCTGGCATTGTCCACCACTTAGAGGAGAAGGTATGTTAATTTACAGCCTACTAAAACTAGTAGTGTAGATAGATCAAATGTTCTCTAAATCTGATACTCTGCATGAGTTTTAAATGTTGTCTGTGATAATGTAGTTGTTTTGTTTGTAGTCCCAGGATACCACAAACACCAATGCTGTGCTGAGGGCAAAGACCAAGGGGTTCCTCAACATAGCCAAGGATGGTGGAGTGCTCAGGTTTTGCTGCCTTCTCCATGACACCATCTATCAACTGAGCAACCTTTCTAAGTCACTGCAGAGGTCTGTGTCAACCCTGGCTGAAGCTCAGAGCTGTCTGTCTTCCACCAAGGCTGTCATAGAAAAGTACAAGTCAAGGTATGTATCCTATCATGTATTCTTTGATTTTAGGTTGTGTTGGTGTGTTTTCCAATAAATAGATACATGGATGGATGGATGTAAAGACACTATTCTATCTGCACAACTGTAGACCTGGGCCTGAGCTGAGATCAGTGCTGGACGAGGTGTCTCTGTCACCTCATAGGTGACACACCTATGAGGTGACACAGAGGTGAAGCTTTCTGATTCCGGCCAGGATGACAAGGCAAAGAACGAGCTGATCGATTCTCCGTGCCAATGCATTACTGTGAGATTTAGTGATGTGAACAGTGGTGTCCTGCATGCTATGCGACTGACCAATTTCCAGTGCTGGCCAGAGGCAGACACGAGTTGCGGTTAGTAATGGACAAATCTTGCCAATGCATTTTATGATTTAAGACAGCTTCTGAACTTTGTAGCAATGTTTTCCCTTGTTCTCAGACTTTGGTGATGACGAGAAAAACAAGCTCACTAGTCACTTCCGACCTCTTCTGCTGTCTGCTGGAGTGGATGTAGACTTGATCCCTGATCAACGGACAATTCTCAAGGCTGAACTGTACACAGCGGGATTTTGTCAAGGTGCTTGGAAAATGATGTTAGAGAAAAAAAACTTCACATTGATGTGCCTAAACAGTAAAAATTTTAAACAAGTGCTTAGATAAACCTAAATGTCTAATAGTGCAAGATTTTCATTTGTTAAAAGCGGAATACAAATCTGATGACATCTTTTAAAACTACATCATGTTGGATTTTAAAATGATTGTGTGCAAGAGTATAATGTCGTCTGACCCTGCTACAGGAACCCTTGAGAAAACCTGGCCTACTGTGAACAGAATGCTGCGCCATAGGTGTCCTGACGTCCTTCACCTGTTTGATGCTCTCCTCACCATCCCTGCAAGTACAGCTGACTGTGAACGAGGTTTCAGTGTCATGAGGCAGGTAAAGAGTGACTGGCGTTCACGCCTGAAAGGTGAGACCCTCTCTGACCTCCAGAAAACCCAGTTGTGCTCACCTGACATCAAAGAGTTTGATCCAACCAAAGCCACTGACATCTGGCATGATGACAGTTTGCGGAGACGCAGGCCTGAGTTTGTGCGCAAATACGCAACAAAAGAAACTGAGGGAAACTCAGATTCAGAAAAAGAAATGAGTTCAGAGAGCTCTGGGGATATTTGATTCAGAGGGAAGAGATACAGTAAAAAAAGAAATCAATGTTTTCACATTCTGTGTATACTTTGTATTGTACTTTCTGTGCGTTTTTCATGAAAGCAGTGTTGATAAAATTATCAAATTTTCATTCAGCGGCATTCATAATCTCCTATTTTCACCCCAGAAAAATTTGGCTATTGGAAATTCTGAATGGCTGGTAACTTCAGAAATTTACTAGTCACTTTGGCTGGTGATCAAAAAAGTTAATTTCGAACCCTGGTTAGAATGTCAAAATCCAGACCTAAATCCATTTTTTAAAATCTGTGGCTGGACTTGACTATTTGGCAAGGGATTAGTACAAATTTTACCATCTAGTTTAAAAGAAAGTATCCCCTTATTAGGGGACAATTTGAGATAAAGATGGATTTTTATGAAACACCTTAAACATGCTGCCTCTTTGTGTAACATCATGCAGAAAATGTACAAAATTAGTCACTTAATTTAAGCAGAAGAGAATTCTGAATCTCCAGTAATCAGCTTCATGCTTGTGTGCCATGTCCAGGTGCCTGAACCAGTTTCTTTTTTTAAATTAATTTATTTTTTTAAACGTGTCCTGTTTGGCAGTGTGGAGCTCAGAATTGGTGTCTGAGTACCAAGTAGAAGCCCAACAGATTTACTTTCACAAGCGGAGCAGTACAGCTTTTGCTATAGCACTCCACTTGATTTATGTGTGAAAAATATTTATTATGAATTGTTGGGGTTTTTATTTCCTGATGTTATGGACACGGAGAGGGAAAATTAAGGAGAAGAAAGAAGGAAGATGAAGAAGAGAGGTAGGAAACAAAATGTCATGAGAGAGGGTGAGTTGAAAATACAAGAGAGGAATGGGGAACAAAGAAAACACAGGAAAACATTGAAGTCTGCCTCCATACCCACAGGACGGCAGAGAGAGGGGGAAAAACAAAACACGAAAAACCAGTTTCTAACATCTTCAAGAGATTTAATATCTGTAACGTCTGATAGTGTTGTCTGGAACAGGGAGCAGAATAATCTCCATCCAGAATAAAGGCTGTGATGACAGACCTGCTGTGAATATAAAATATAAAATAAATCAGCAGCTGCGTCGTAAATGGTTAATGGCCTGCATTTGTATAGCACTTTCTCAGTCAGAGGACACAAAGCGCTTTACACTACATTCAGTCATTCACCCATTCACACGCTGATGGTGGCAAGCTACTACATTGTAGCCACAGCTACCCTGGGGCACACTGACAGAGGTGAGGCTGCCGGACACAGGCGCCACCGGGCCCTCTGACTACCACCAGCAGGCTACAGGGTTAAGTGTCTTGCCCAAGGACACAACGGCCGAAACGAACAGAGCGGGGACTCAAACCAGCAACCCACCGATTACGGGACGAATTCCTACCACCTGAGCCACAGTCACCCCGCGTCATGCGTAATGACGCAGTGCGAATAGCAGCTGTGTGCCACCTGCCACACAGCAGAGGGGAATAACTACAAAGGGGGCGCAACAAAACACAGCTGCAGGAACAAATAGCAGCTGAAGTCACAACTGTGACTGATAACTAAATATCATCTCACCTTGTGTCTGCCTGCCTGCAGGAAGGAGTGAGTGAAAAACAACAAGAATCATTCTGTCAGAACACTGAGAACAGAATGAGTCATGGAGAAAGTGGAAATGTCTGGCAGATAGAAACTAATAAATGAACACGGGGATGATCTGGAAGCTGGGGTGCAGATGTCATCCCCCGTCATCCCTCCATCCAGAGCTGTGGAGGATGAAATCCCTCTGGTAGAGTGAGCTCTGAGATTCTGAGGAGGATCGAGCCTACAGTGTACAGTGTAAGAGGCTGTCCTGCAGAGTTTTCTCTGTAATGCACGAACAGACGCTGGGAGCAGCTCAGTGCGGACGTGCGCGCCACATAAGACGAGAGCGCGGGCACGGGACAGAGAAGATGAGACGTGGTTACCTCAGTGAAGCTGTCCCCCCACCAACTTGAAAAGTAAAGGCAAATAGGCGGATCGGTTAGTGCTTGGTTTGTGCAGATTTGTGCAGGTAAAATTATTGTTTGTGCTGCTTTGGTTTTGGAGATATTAAACTTTATTTTAGAAGTCATTCAAAGGTCACCATCCCCCCCAGACAGCTCCAAAACGGATCAAAATAAACTACTTTTTTAGTGTTTCGTTTGTGCAGATTTGTGAAGGCAAAATAAACGTTTGTGCTGCTTTGGTTTTTGAGATATTACAAGATTAATTTTCGGGCTGATGACGTCACCATCCCCCCAGACAGCTCCAAAACGGACCAAAATAATCTACTTTTTTAGTGCTTCGTTTGTGCAGATTTGTGCAGGTAAAATTAAAGTTTGTGCTGCTTTGGTTTTTGAGATATTACAAGATTAATTTTCGGGCTGATGACGTCACCATCCACCCAGACAGCTCCAAAACGGACCAAAATAGTCTACTTTTTTAGTGCTTCGTTTGTGCAGATTTGTGCAGGTAGGCTCTCCTACCTTCTCTGCAGGGGCGTGGCTGATTGGCGACAGGTGCAGCTCGTTCAGGCTCATCTCTCCAGCTTTAAAAGAGGAATGAAGGCTGCAAGCTGACGCCAGATTGTTCTCGCTTCCAGCGTGGTAAGGACGGCCAACTTTGCTCTAGAGAAGTTTACCTTCCAAGACCTCTGTGCGCTTATGCCTCCTGATTTCCTCACATATCCTGATCCAGACTCCCTTGTCCTCCGAAGTTGGTTTCCTTCTCTGATCTCCGTTCCATCGGCGATACTTCCTGGAAACAACTTACCTTCCCTCTGGATTCCCTCCTGGTCAGCCTCTGCCTCGTTACCTCCGCTGGTCTGCCTTTCCCATCCGCCTGTCCGTCTGCCCGCTCCACCTGCAAACACACACAGCCTTGCACAACGTCAGCTTCCACCAACCTCCGCTACTGGATCCTACTTGCCTTCCCCAAAGACCAGACGCCTCAGTCATTTTTCCTCCGCCTGCCATCGTGGACCAATTTCCTGGCGTTCCTCAGAGACTTTCACATTCCCCATTTGTTAAATAAATATTTCTTACCATATCCAAACTGCTTTCTTGTGTTCTGATTTTGCTGCTGCCTTTTGTCTTTTCATAAAACCCTGCAAACATGAAAGGATGTAGTTTATTATTGTCAGGGATGTGTGTGGAGTGTGAACCAAAACGCAGATGCTGAGGAAATGCAGGATGTTTATTAAAGGTGGAGGTGGTGATGATGATGATGAAGAGGAAGAGGACGACGGCAGGAACGGAGAGACCAGACACCGGGCAGGAACGAGACAGCATGGAAGGCACACGAGACATCAATAGTATGATCCGGGACTGAGTGGAGAGAAGTGATGTGTCTTAAAGGCAGCAGGTGAGTAGGATCAGGTGTGGTTGATTGGACAGTTGCAGACAATGAGGAGTCAATAGGGCAGCGTGACAATTATTGATGACTGCCAGTGTGTAAGTGCCATGAACTGCACTTCTTGCCACTTTCTGGCTACTGTTATTGGGCATTAAAAAAACCGAGTGATAACAATGTAACTAATAGTATTAAACAAGCAGCAGCATCATGTGTGTGGTTTAGTATATAAAAAACTCCTGCTATGAGCTTTGTTGTACAAGTGAGTTGAATGCTGTTTGTTGACACTGTACTCTCCCTTTTTGTCCTGTTTACCAAGATTATACATTGCTTATCTACTAAGAGCAAGTGTCAAACATGCTCTAGTGATCACCCCTCCCATTTCTGAACTGGTACACCACTTCCAAAATGACATCACGTTGGTCAAAGAGGCGCAAAATTAGGTCAAGTCTTAAGGCCACAGAGTCTGACATACTGCAGACGTCTGAGGAGAGGTTTAGTTGTTCAAATATGGAAGGAGACATGGCCAGAATAGAAGATAGCCGAGTGTAGTGGTAGACTCAGATGTGTCAGCCTCTAGCCCTTCAGATCCAGAGGTACTCCCGATGTGTGAAGAGGAACTACCCATTATGGAGGAAAATGAGCCAAAAGCCACACTTACTGAGACCCATGTGTCAATAGACACCGTTCATGAATTTGCATCAGATTCAGATGATTCTGAAGAGACCCCATCCCTTTAGTATTTGTTGACTAATCTGAGGTTTTGGGCTTCCACATTTTCAGTGTCACTAGTCGCACTTACTGCACTTTTGAGTATTTTGCATGTGTTTTACCCAAAATTGCCCAAAGATGCTCGGACAGTTCTCAAGACGCAAGGTGAAATGCCAACTAGGAAGATGGAAGGCGGGGAATATCACCACTTTGTGTTAGCCACAGGGCTAATCTCAAGACTAAAATCTTTGACCCTGCCTGTTAACACTGTGTGGATGCAGTTCAGTGTAGATGGACTGCCATTGTTTAAGAGCAGTAGACTACAGTTCGGGCCAATTCTTGCAACAGTTAATGTGGATTACACCAGATCGCCATTTCTTGTTGGCCTCTTTTGCGGTAATTGTAAGCCAAAAAGTTTGTTTGAGTTTTTGGGGCCATTCATCGCAGACCTGAAGGATATTTTAGAGAAAGGTATCTGGAACAATGAGCAGCAGATATTGGTTAAAGTGAGTTTGTTTGTGTGTGATGCACCTGTCCGAGCATTTCTAAAAAACAAAGGATAACAACGGTTATTCTGGCTGTGATAAATGCATTCAAGTTTGTGAATGGCAAGGCAAAATAGTCTTTCCAGAAGTTAATGCAAAACTGAGAACTGATGAAGACTTTAACTCGATGGCTGATGAGGACCACCACTTGAATCAAACACTGTCTCCCCTAGCTTCTGTGGTGAAAATGGTTACCATGTTTCCTGCAGACTACATGCACTTGTGTTGTCTTGGAGTAACCAGGAAGCTACTGAATATTTGGATGAGAGGCAAGTCACTGACAACTAGGTTGGGTAGCCACACTATAAGAGAAATCTCTGATAAACTTAACCAACTGAGCCCCTACACCCCAGCTGAGTTCAGTCGCAAACCCAGGGCCCTCTCAGAGATTGATAGGTGGAAGGCAACTGAACTGCGGTACTTTATGCTGTATGCTGGCCCTGTAGTTGTTAACAACACCATTCCTGTAGAGATGTATAACAACTTTCTTTTGTTTTCTGTGGCTTTGCACCTCCTTTTAACACCAGGAACTGAAGAGAATATGATAGACTGTGCTAATGATTTGCTTATTTCATTTGTCAAACACTTTGGGCAGCTGTATGGGAAAGGTGAAATTACATATAATGTCCATCGGTTGACACACCTGGCAGCAGACTACAAGTTAGTTGGTCTCCTAGACAACATTGCTGGCTTTCCTTATGAAAATTACTTAGGTCACTTGAAGAGCATGTTACGTAAGCCTCACTTGCCTTTGCAGCAAATTGTGAAGAGGCTTTCAGAGATACCCACAGAGACATTAGACCCAAACCAGAAGAGCCCCAAGTACATGCACCCTCACTGTGACGGTCCAGACGTCCCTCACTTAGGCCATGGGGATCAGTACCGTAAAGTTGTCACTAAAGAGTATACCTTAACAACTAAGTTTGGGAACAATGGCATACAAATACTCGATGACATCGGAATTATTGAAAACATTGTCAGGGTAGCTCATGAGACTTTTATAATATACAAAACGTTTACAAAGAAGGACTCTTATTACAAGTATCCTTTTCCATCCTCCACAATTGGGCTGTATAAAGTATCAGGGCTGAGTAAGACCATCAGTGTGGTGAAGTTAGAGTTTATTAATTAAAAAGACATACTTTACCCTGACAAAACAGAGTTTATCGCCATTCCCATAATTCATTCCAAGTAAATATCCCAGCTGTCAAAAAATGTTTAAAAATCAGTTCATTAGAAGTTAATAGTTAAATAGTTACTATTAAATAGTTAAGTAAAAAATTGATATCAGTTCATGTCAAATCAGTTCATATCACATTCATAACAGTTATTACACTACTCAGTTTGTCCGTGTCCTTATTTACAGTCTTCACAAACAACGCCTCTCTAAAAGAACAAAAATGAACCAGTGGTGCATAATCCAGTTCAGCAATGGGGATACTGAAATTGCACCTCATACATGGGTGCATGAGGACAAGGTCTTCTGGCCTCCATATCCTTCAAAAGACACTACCAAGGTCCGGGCAGCCATCAGGAGGAGGGATGAGCCGTGTGATGGGTGGCAAATGTTTCAACCAATCAGAGTTCTCATAAGTCGTGGTGGGTATTTTCAAATATTTTGGTATATTATATGTATGTGATGTATGATGTATATATATGTTGATGTTATAAACATTTACCTGTATCTAACAGTACATCTATTGTAGACACATACGAGGAAGCAGGGGGGAGTCTGGAGAGGTACCTGAAACAACAATGTGACACAACTGACATGGAGTCAGATGCAGAAAAAAACAAACACTGGAAGATTTAGGCTTCGGTTCTGAACTGGGCTGAAAAAAAAAAGGATGAGAAGAAGCAGAAGAGGGCTTTCAAAGACAAAGCTCTGCAAATGCATTTACGGTAAGTCATTAGTGCTACAATTCTTCCTTTGTTAGGTTGTCACCGGGTAGCATGCACTGTCTCAGACAACACGTCCTCATCCTGTTTTAGTTAGGTGTTTAGGGCTACAATTAAATTCTTTCCACTCTGGATTGTAGCCTACTTGACCTCACATCAATGTGCAAATTTTCACAGAAAAGCAGACCGTTCGCACAGGAGCATGTATGTTACTCAAACTGGCTTATCTGACTTTGGAGATCAGTCTAAGTTAACTGTGTTCTGCCTTGCTTAATTAGCTTCTCTTGCCAAGCTTAACGATTAACTCCTGTGGGCGAGTTTACCAGGGCACATGCCCAGCAGGAAAATATGTGCGTTAAATGTGTGTGGCCAATTACGCCACCCCTTTGGGAAAATATGTTCCCTTTCGCCATGTCACCAAGCATAACATGTCCCTGACATAATCTGCTTGATATCATATCGCCTATAGCTATTTAGTTCAGTGGTGCTAGCCTTGCTCTTAACATTTAGCCATGTGAGTAGGCTATAAAAGCGATGCTAAAATAGTACAAGACAGTTTTCTTTAACTCTAATGTAAATTTCTGCTTACAATTTCATGTTTCCAGATGTAAACTCTATTCAGATCTTTTAGTCTGCCGCATCGATGACTGTCGAACTGCAACTGTGTGACCAAAGTCTGAAAGCAGAATTGACTCATTATCCAATTAGCACAAACTTTCGCATAGCAATTATATCCTCACCAATTTGTGAACGAGAAAGAAGTTGGGGTTGGTGGGAGTGAAGAGTAGATGTGGAGTAGTGTCTTGCCAGTTTTTGAGCCTGTACTTCCGAAGAGAGTGTCAGGGTGAAAGGCAGACAACACAGTGTGCCATCTTGTCTAAGTTTAGTCTAAAGAGCAACTAAAAGAAGCTAATAATACTGCTGAACTTAAAGTGCAACTCACCCCAAAATCAACTTTTTCTGCTGATAAACTGTGTAAATGAGTGTCTAATAGTGCTGTCCACATGTCTAGTCATTCTTTTTGGTAATTTAGTACATTTTAGTAAAATTATTTATTTTGTACCAAAAAGTCGTTAGTGGAGCACCCTCTTCAGGTTAAAACTTTACACTGCACTTGAATTTGAATCGGGCTTTGCTACCGGCTCAGCTTGGATTTCTGACGCCAGCATTCTGCTGTTGTTGAGTATACAACAAGCTCAGTCTCGGCCTCACCTCCATAGCAACTAGGCAACTCACAAGCTATCAGCTCGAAACCATATGGCTCAGGACTGCTGACCTTCTCCACAGAACCTTCCTCCCTTTCCTCTATTCCCTCTGAAGGAAGTGGAGAGAAATATTAAACCTCATAATTGAGCCCCTCTGAGGCAATGGAGCTTGCGTCGCTATTGCTCTCCATCTTTCTAGCTGTCTGTGTCCCGCTGCAGAAGCGCTGGAGAAGCACCACAGGCAGTGAACATATGTCAATCACAGTGCAGACCACTCCCAGCCCTCCCTCTCCTGTACCGCAAGGCAACGCCTCATTTTGACGCATTTTTCAAACAGAAAATGTGGCAGGATATATAGACTCAGGTAGGGGGTGAGTTACTCTTTAATGCAAATTAGCTGCTAGAGCTCAGCTGTAAGTAAAATATGAATGGGCACTGCGTTTTGCTCTCATGAGCAACATGATCAAACACATATTGTGTGCTTGATGAGCAACAAGCATTTACAGGTTCTTTTACTCTTGGTGTGAGCGCATCTGTCCAGTTTGACCTGGACTTATCCAGTTTTCGACACCTCTGTCTGAGCCAAGACATTCACTGTCCTTTTTAAGCGTTTGTCTCTTGACAGTACCTTCAGAGCCGGCTTAGACAAAAACAAAGGCCTACAGTGATAAAATATATGTATGCCTATATGGGAAACCCAATTTTTAGTCTAAAACTCATAAACATAAATATAATTGAGTAGAGGCAATGCATGTGTAATGGCAAACATGCAACCTTGGTTTGCTTCCAATGTCCTACAGGCTGTTTTTCTGCTGAATAGTAATTTCATTTATTTATTTTCCATCAACCGAACAAATGTTCTAGTTACATTTAAGAAATCTTCCTAGCCCCCCTTCAGACATCCAAAAGAACTTTCTTGTACCCAACAGATAGGCCTAATGTTTTCAAAACCAGAAATTGTTACCTGGGAACCAGCGCAGATGCACGCATGATACAGCTGAAGTCACAATGGAGGGGGCGGGGTGAAACATGAAGGGACAGCCAGCTGTCACATCAGTGATCAAATCTGTTAGTTAGTAAAACTGGCATCAAGTTCAGGCCAAGAAAAATAAACCCACTGGAATCGAATTAACACCAGAGATAGCCTTAATTAGGCTAACATTCCACAAAAAATGGATAGGCTAAAATATCCTTATAATAGCATGACACACTACAGTTGTTCAAAGTATGGGATTTTTATTGACCAAAAGTGTGTTTTATGTGTTTCAGATGTGCTCTCCCAGCAGGCTGGCACTACCATGAACGATTTTGCCTTTGTTCAGGCGGTACAAAAATGGCTCCGCTATCCACCAGAACAAGCAGGAGGAGTTGGGCGTGGTGGAAGCGATTATGTAAATGAAATTTAAATGAACTGTTTTTATTAATTTATTTAATTTATTAAATATTTTAATTTAAAAGCATGTTTTCTGGTTGTACTAAAATAAAAATTGACTTCTGAATCTGGATATTGTTTTATATGTCTGGTATTATTAATTGACATATAAGTGAAAACACATTGATCTTTAGTTATGTTGCAATTTCAATGTTGTTTCAATGTTCAAGTTAATTGAAATACAATTGTAATTCCATTGCTCTATAGTTAATAAATCAACATTGTTTCAATATTAATTTTGGGTGCAAACTGATGTTAAATCAACATTGAACTCTGACGTTGATTCAATGATTTAACGTTGACAATGCAATGTGGATTCTACATTGTTTCAATGCCTGTCTGCTATCTGGGTAGCCTATGGCGCCGTGGTAGACGCGGCTCTTGGCTTTCATACTGGATCGTGCGCACCACATTCTGCGGGAGGCCGAGTGCTCCCATTCAGTGGTCGACCCAGAGAGGCTGACCTATCTCTAGGTAGCTCCTGATCGCCCCTCACGTCTGGAGGAGCGCACCCTCTCTCCACGGCAGCTGCCACGGGCGGCCCGATAACAGCTGCTGCAGATTCGGGAAGCACGGTGCGCCTTTGCGCTCCGGGACTGAGGATTATGAACAGCTAATTGCTCCCTGAATCGATCCAGGAGCCGCGGGATTAGGGGAACTGGAGGGAAAGCATAAAGGAGCGCTTTTGGCCACGGGAAGCGAACAGATCCACTTCTGCTCTGCCGAATCTGCTCCAGATCTGAGAGATCAGCTCGGTATGGAAGCTCCAGTCTCCGTGACTTGGACCTCCCCTGGACATGATGTCCGCCCCTCTGTTCAGGACCCCGGGGATGTACGGCCACAGCTCTCCCACCGCCTGGGACAGACACGTCCCTCCCCATCCCGACAAGGAGGCGTCTGTGAACACCGAGATGTGTGACGTAGGTCTGCTGAGAGGAACCCCCTCTGACAATTAGGGGGTTTCCCCATTGGGTCAGATCGGCTACCACTGAAAAGGGGACAGTGATCATGCGCCTCTTCTGGCGCACAGGATCCACTCACAGCCGAGTGAACTGTGGCGTCTCTGCATTAGCGCTCGGTGGTCCCACCAGATGTCGCTGTTGAGCTCTATGAACAGGATGGTTCTTTACAGAGTAATAGTACAGGTCCTTCTCAAAAAATTAGCAAATTGTGATAAAGTTCATTCTTTTCCATAATGTAATGATAAAAATTAAACTTTCACATATTTTAGATTCATTGCACACCAACTGAAATATTTCAGGTCTTTTATTGTTTTAAAACTGATGATTTTGGCATACAGCTCATGAAAACCCAAAATTCCTATCTCAAAAAATTAGCATATTTCATCCGACCAATATAAGAAAAGTGTTTTTACTATAAAAAAAGTCAACCTTCAAATAATTATGTTCAGTTATGCACTCAATACTTGGTCGGGAATCCTTTTGCAGAAATGACTGCTTCAATGCGGCGTGGCATGGAGGCAATCAGCCTTTGGCACTGCTGAGGTGTTATGGAGGCCCAGGATGCTTCGATAGCGGCCTTAAGCTCATCCAGAGTGTTGGGTCTTGCGTCTCTCAACTTCCTCTTCACAATATCCCACAGATTCTCTATGGGGTTTAGGTCAGGAGAGTTGGCAGGCCAACTGAGCACAGTAATACCATGGTCAGTAAACCATTTACCAGTGGTTTTGGCACTGTGAGCAGGGGCCAGGTCGTGCTGAAAAATGAAATCTTCATCTCCATAAAGCTTTTCAGCAGATGGAAGCATGAAGTGCTCCAAAATCTCCTGATAGCTAGCTGCATTGACCCTGCCCTTGATAAAACACAGTGGACCAACACCAGCAGCTGACATGGCGCCCCAGAATCACTGACTGTGGGTATTTGACACTGGACTTCAGGCATTTCGGCATTTCCTTCTCCCCAGTCTTCCTCCAGACTCTGGCACCTTGATTTCCGAATGACATGCAAAATTTGCTTTCATCCGAAAAAAGTACTTTGGACCACTGAGCAACAGTCCAGTGCTGCTTCTCTGTAGCCCAGGTCAGGCGCTTCTGCCGCTGTTTCTGGTTCAAAAGTGGCTTGTAGCCCATTTCCTGCACACGCCTGTGCACGGTGGCTCTGGATGTTTCTACTCCAGACTCAGTCCACTGCTTCCGCAGGTCCCCCAAGGTCTGGAAGCGGTCCTTCTCCACAATCTTCCTCAGGGTCCGGTCACCTCTTCTCGTTGTGCAGCGTTTTCTGCCACACTTTTTCCTTCCCACAGACTTCCCACTGAGGTGCCTTGATACAGCACTCTGGGAAAAGCCTATTCGTTCAGAAATTTCTTTCTGTGTCTTACCCTCTTGCTTGAGGGTGTCAATGATGGCCTTCTGGGCAGCAGTCAGGTCGGCAGTCTTACCCACGATTGCGGTTTTGAGTAATGAACCAGGCTGGGAGTTTTTAAAAGCCTCATGAATCTTTTGCAGGTGTTTAGAGTTAATTAGTTGATTCAGATGATTAGGTTAATAGCTCGTTTAGAGAACCTTTTCATGATATGCTAATTTTTTGAGATAGGAATTTTGGGTTTTCATGAGCTGTATGCCAAAATCATCAGTTTTAAAACAATAAAAGGCCTGAAATATTTCAGTTGGTGTGCAATGAATCTAAAATATGTGAAAGTTTAATTTTTATCATTACATTATGGAAAAGAATGAACTTTATCACAATATGCTAATTTTTTGAGAAGGACCTATATATACAGACTTATTCTGTTACCAAAACGATTCTGTTATAAACATTTGTGTATAACCATCTCAATCTTTGCCAGAATACTGACAGATTCAGTAGGCTAAATCCTCTTGAAACAGCGATTTGGGGCCGGCTCCTTGACGTTTTTGCTTAAATGAGGAAAATCTAAAATCAGATTAAACATTTGGGACCTCACCAGCCTGTGGATTTTAACATTGTTCAAGGACTCTAAGATATGATTATAGATTTAAAGGGGATTATTTGAAAGATTATACGTGTATTGAAAAGTTTTCCCAGATGAAACATCTGCATTTTATTCAAGGATAACAACATTGGTCAGTGACCCTTTATCTGTAATTTTATGTAGGCTATAAAAAAAGTTTCATCCTTCAATTACATTTACATAAAATGGCATTTGTAGTATGTAGATGTGTGCTATTTTATGTGGTTCATTTAATATTTAATCAATATTAAATTAATCACATAAAATAGCAATCAATGTTATTGATCAAAGTCAAAATGTATGCATCACATATGAATTAGTTGCTGCTATTAGGTGTTGAGTTGCTGTGGTCCAGCTAACTTATGCCAGAGACACCACTGTGAGTGAACCATCTTTGAAGGCGTCTACTGCAACAGTGTCTTCACAAGTCTGCACAAAACGTCAATTAGACAGCTGCAGCTTATCCAGAACGCTGCTGCTTGTGTCCACACCAGAACCAGTAAAGCAGAGCACATCACCCCAGCTCTAAAGTCCTTACACTGGCTCCCTGTAGTATAGAGAACAGACTTCAAAATACTTTTACTAGTTTATAAATCATTGAATGGCTTAGCACAAAAGTAGAAAGCAAGATCTGAAGATTTGCTGTTACTATACCAACCCACCAGTCTAATTCCAGTCTACTCAACATCCCTAGAGTTAGAACCAAACATAGAGAAGCAGCTTTCAGTTTCTATGCTCCTCTAATCTGGAACAAACTTCCAGAAAACTGCAAAGCTGCTGAAACACTGAGTTCTTTTAAATCACAACTACAAACATTTCTGTTTAGAGCTGCCTTTCAGTCATGTTTTCATGCATCATGTTTTGTTTATGCTTCTTGCTGTTTTTACATTATATGCTTTGTAATGCCTTGAAGTAGCTTTGTTAGCTTCTTGCTTTATTGCTGTTTTTACTTTATATGCTTTGTCTGTGTTTTACTGCTGTTTTTATATCACCTCTTAATCATGTAAAGCACATTGAATCACCATGTTGTTGAAAGTGTGCTATACAAATAAGATTGCCTTGCCTTGCCTCATGTGGAGTAAACCCAGCTGAACAACCACGTGAGCCGCCTTAAAGGGCGAAGCCTATACGAAATAGAAGTTCATTGTTCCTTAACTCTCAGATGAAATCTTCAGAGGAGGAGGAGGAGGAATATGTGTTTTTTTCCTTTTTCTAGATGTTCTAAGGATCTTAATGAAAAACTGAAGTGAAGGGAGAAAACTTGGGTTTTAGGTTAAGATGTTATCATATCAGAGGTCAAGAAAACCTTCTATAAGCTGTGTCAAAGACCGGACAGTTTTAAATGAGCCACAGGAAAAAGGAATTAGAAAAATGAGGGTTTTATTCACTAGTGATGTTACGATGTGTGCCGAGGCTACGAAGCGTGTGTCGAGCAGTTGAGGGGGTGTTTTCACAAAACGCGCATCGAGGCCTGCTTCATTTAGGGGAGGAGCCGAAAACGATGACGTCAGAAGCCCCGCTGCCCGGCTGTACCACGTGACTGCTTCGGAAAGTGGTTCAGAGTTTGCGGAGTGGTTTGACAGCAATATAAATCCCCCCAGGCTCCATTCAAAATGTGGGTTTGTGTAGGAGAGTTGCAGTCAGTTTGGAGTTTGGATAGGAGAGTTTGGTTAGCGTTTATATAGGTAGGAGATAGTTTTGAGAGTATAGAGACAGATAGTTTGAAGATTTAGGAGAGAAAGATAAGATTTAGCCTAAATCTTATTTCCTCACTGTCCTAAAAGTTAGGACAGTGAGGAGAGAGAGATAAGTAAGAGGATGGAGCCAGCTAGGAAGAGGAGGATTTCCCCTGTGGGAGCCAAATATTAGCAGGCTGGAAACCCCCACTGGAGTATTGGGAAAAGCAAAAATTGTAGTACCCCAATTTATATAGTCTAGCACTTGTGTTTTTGTGTTAGCCGGCATCTTCTGTGCCTTGTGAAAGACTGTTTTCGATGGCTGGTGAGGTGATGTCAAGAAAAAGGAATCGCTTAAAACCTAAAACTGTTGAGAAACTGCTGTTTTTGAATAAAAACGAATCTCCCATGTTCTGTACATTATTTCCCAAGTTACACAATCATTTTCAGTGCCCTCTTCCTAGTTCCAAAAGCATTTTCACTTTCCTCTGTTTGCTTAAGCCCATGCCTTTTGCCTCAAGTGACAGAAAAACGTTATTACACAACTTGCCATAACATATGATACTACCATTTTGGGATAATTTACAGACAGAATACATTCAAAAATATCTTTATTATTCACATTTGTAATATTTTATGTAGAGATATATTTTTGGAACTCAGTCATTCCCAAGAACCATATCAGACTTACAACTTTAATGCATCACACATTAAGTGGCTAAGAGCTACAGCTGCCTGTGATCATGAGACTTCTGTTGGCACCCCTGAGTAAGCAAATAAGAACGTATCAGGACCCACTGCAGTTTGCTTTTCGCTGTGGAGTTGGAGTTGAAGATGCCACCATCCACCTACTTCAACCAACCCACTATCATATGGACAAAGCAGGCAGCACTGTGAGGTTAATGTTCTTTGATTTCTCCAGTGCATTTAACATAATTCAGCCTGATTTGCTTTGTCAGAAACTCCTGAAGACACAGGTGGAGCCCTCCACAATTGTCTTGATCAATGACTACCTGACAAACAGACCACAATTTGTGAGACTGAAGAATTGTGTGTCAAACCAGGTGGTCAGCAGCACAGGAGCACCACAGGGGACCATACTCTCACCTTTCATTTTCACTCTGTACACATCAGACTTCCAGTACAAATCAGAGACCTCTCATCTGCAGAAATACTCAGATGACTCTGCAATTGTCGGGTGTATCAGAGATGGACAAGAAGCTGAATACAGAGAGCTGGTTGACCGCTTTGTGACATGGTGTGGAAACAATCGTCTCACCTTGAATGTGAACAAAACAAAGGAGATGATTGTAGATTTCAGAAGAAACAGGGATAAGTCAAACACTGTTTCCATCATGGGAGAAGAAGTGGAGGTGGTTGAGGAGTATAAATACCTCGGAGTTCACCTCGACAACAGACTGGACTGGAGGCACAACAGTGAAACCGTCTACAAGAAGGGACAGAGCAGACTGTACTTCTTGAGGAAGCTTAGGTCCTTCAAGGTTTGCAGCAAGATGCTGCAGATATTCTACAAGTCTGTTGTGGAGAGTGTAATCTCTTCAGCCCTCATCTGTTGGGGTAATAGCATCAGAGCCAGGGATTTAAAAAGGCTCAACAACCTGATGAAGAAGGCTGGTTCTGTTCTTGGGACAACTGTGGAACATCTGGAGATGATGATGCAAAGAAGGATTCTTCACAAAATCAAAAAAAAATATGGACAAACCTGAGCATCCTCTTCATGAGACAGTCATACAACAACAGAGCGTCTTCAGTCGGAGGCTTCTTCAGTTTCGCTGCAATACAGACCGCTACAGGAAATCCTTCCTGCCCACAGCCATCATCATCTACAACAACTCCTTAAAGAATTAATTATATGAGCTATACCAACACTTAATTTCCCTCTGGGATCAATGAAGTATTTTAAAATTTGAATGAATATATATATATATATATATATATATATATATATATATATATATATATATATATATATATATATATATATATATATATATATATATATATATATATATATATATATATATGCCATTTCCAAAAAATGAGAATGCCATGGAAAAGTTTGTTTATTTCCATAAGTCCATTCAAAATGTTAAACTTCCATAGATTGTAGATTCAGGGCCCCCAACGATTTGAAGTATTTAGTTGTTTATTTGTACATAATTTGGGCTTCCAGCTAATAAAACCCACGAAAATAGGAATTAAAAAAATTTGAATACGGTGAAGAAATCAGCCCAAATTGTACAGGGGATGAATGTTTTAAACTGAGTGTCACACACTACTCATCTTCTAAACTCAAAGCACCTGCACAGGTT
Source organism: Valencia hispanica (assembly GCA_963556495.2). Taxonomy (NCBI): domain Eukaryota; kingdom Metazoa; phylum Chordata; class Actinopteri; order Cyprinodontiformes; family Valenciidae; genus Valencia; species Valencia hispanica. The sequence goes on along the minus strand of OY747714.1, from coordinate 14,518,578 downwards.
TTCCAAGTTGTGATTTTTTTTAATAGGAAGACATTAATTACGAGATGGGGGCGCTGTTTCCCTTCATGTGAAAGATAGTCGCTGCAAATACAGTACAGTCAGTAACAGGAGTAAATGTTGACACCTTTACAGCTATTAAAACATATATTATTATTACCTTAGCATACCTTTAGCATATTACATTTTTATTTTTATTCAAGTGTTTGTCTGTTTGTTCTCGTATGTCTGCACAAAGTACTAATGTTGTAAACCCGCCCAACATCTGGCAATAAACCCTTTCTGATTCTGATTCTTTCTTGTTTCAGAGTATGAAGTAAATCATCTCTTAATTTAAAGCTATTGGAAACACAGTTGTGGTTGCTGGACCAAAACACAGATCTCCCACCAGCAGGAGTGCTGATCACACAACACTTAGCTTCAACAGAAGATGGGGAATGGTGATTGGCCAAACTCAAACCAAACCAGCCACCACTCTGAACTTCTTCCTCTTTTGCTTATGAGCCAAGTCAGGTCACATTGGGAGAGAACAGCGTGCAAACTCCGTCCTTTGCTGGCCAGGGAGGACTCGAGTTTCTGGAGAAAGATCATTGGATCCGAAAGAATTCTACTGTCTACCGATTGATAAGGTGAACTGTATTCGGCTGATGAAATGAGTCTTGAATAACTTGTTGGAAAGTGCAGAAAGAATCTTTTGAATTACAGATTCCACAGAGAGAGAGAGAGAATCACCTGGAGCTGAACAAGCCTAGAGCTCCTGAAGACTGCGAAGCGTGAAACGAGAGTGGTCTGTGGGGGAACGACGTTCCGAGCTAATGGCGGCTAGCAGCCGCATCCGAAGCCTCACTGTTACCGCCCCACGCAGCTACTGCTAACTGACCAGCTAGAACAGCTGGTTTCTCTGCTTCAATGCCATCAATCTTCAACTGAGATCTAAGAATCATTCGAAGTAAGGTCGTGTCTGGGCAGAGGTTAATTAGCTTAGGAAAACAATCTAAAGGTTTGTTTTTGTGTATTTCACTGTGTTTTTGCTGCATTTGTAAGATTTAATTCTTCAGATCGCTTGGATATAAACAGGCCGGTCGGCCTTTGGTTTGAACTGTGTTTTTAAAGGTCTATGACCAACTGATAGTCGTTTTTAAATCATGCAACATGAGTTACTCCGCCTGACCGGAGTTTATCTTATTCTTTGGTGCTAAGCTAAAACACAAGTTGCAATGAGCTACATTAGGCTCAGTTTTATTTGATCAGTGTGGCCTGCTTTTGCAAACCGCCAGCTCTTCATAAACAATAAAGATAGCTACCTACGGTATTCAAAATACAGATCGGCTTTAAAATTAATAGTTTAAACATCGAAAACTAATCATATAAGTCGTTTTTGAAATTGCTTTCTTAGTATGTAAAAATATTAAATTAGATCAATCACTGCGGTGACCGATCCATAAAATAGAATCACTACTCCAAAGGGTTATTGATATCCAATTCAGCAAATGGTTTAATGAAACATTACTTCCTCCTAAGAATGTTTTCTTTCTTCACTTCTGCTTTGCATTGTGAACTATTGGTTTGAACACAAACCATAAAGGTGCTAATTAGTCCCAAACTAATCACAATTGGATTGAAACTAACTAGCTTCACTTCCAAAACTCTTCAATACAAGCCTTGGTCTTTAAGCATAAATGGTCATATTCTGAACTGTGACCTCACAATCAATTTATTGGTTATTGTTTCTAATTCTTTGCATACATGTCCATTTTATGGTTTTTCTTTTGGTAGTTTTAGTATTCATTCTTCTTTTACTTAGTTTAGTTGGGTGTTACTAGCTTAGTGAGTTTGTTGATTAAAGCATTTTAACTGAAGGTTGAATTATTTTTGTAATAAACTTGTATTTTGGAAAGTCGTTTGTCATTGTTCCACATACATGTGTAATAACTTGCTGTTCAAAGAACGACAAGAACTTATTCCTTCATCTATTGTTTAATAATCTCAGCCTTATCTGGCAGGTAATCATAAACACTGAGACTTAACTATATGGATATTAATTAGTCCTGGATCCTAGGTGGTGCCCCAAACCTGGTAATTTTTACATAAAAATATTAATCTCCATTATTCATAGCAAAAACCTACCTATCTGTCACAACAAAGGAAAAAAAAGGTCTGCAGCAGTTTCTTCTGAAGTGATGAACACGTCTGGATAAAGATAATGGAATTTCAGCTATATGCTAACCAGAGTGTGTGATTCAGTGGCAGCTCTGAAATACTATTTATGTTTGCTCATGCATTATGTTTAAACAATGCAGCAGCATATTTAAACTATAGTGGTCTACTAATGATCGGATCAGCCATGATGAAAGTTACTAAAGAATTTTAGACCTGAATGTTAATGTTTCAAATAAAAAATGTCATTCACAAAAAGAAACCAGGAAAACAAAATAGTCTCTGTATGATGAAGTTCAGCAAAAGTGATAATTTAAAAAAAGTGTTTTTAAAGGAGTCATTTTAATTGTTAGATACTGTATATTTATTGCAAATCCAAAAATAGAGTTGTTTTCAGACAAACATGTAAAATTGTCAATACACGTGACTCAAACACAGCACAAAAGTTAATTTGAACATGAAATACATGCAGCAAGGTCCCCTTCATTTAAAGTATTGGCTCATGTTGTATTCTACTTTTTTGAGGCTATTTTTTATTATGCAGTACATATGTTTTAATTATATCTTTTTTAAGCTTTAGAAGTAATAGGCCTGTTTATATTATTCAGGGTAGTAAAACATGACTCTTTTACCAGTATTTTATAGGGTTTAAGGTTTTAAGTAAACAAACTCTTGAGTAAAGATATGAACTGAAAGCAGGGAGGATCAGTTATAACTCTAGTTCCTGGTACGGTCAGGAGACCTGGAGAAAATAAATGACCTGTCAAGATGTAGAAGGAGGAGAGAGGAGTCATGTGATATGTTCTTTGTTCTTCTGAAATAAAAATGGTACACCCTTGTAGAGAAGCGAGTCAGATCTGTTCTGGCTCCCATCTGCAGGTGCGTCCTTTCTGAAACAGATATCTGTTGTTGTGTGTGTTGTTTTACTCTTTGTCTCTCAGTTCTGGGTCTTATTTTGAAACAGTTCCCGCTGGGGTTTTGGAGTTCGGCGCCCCCACCTCTCTGAGTAAAAAAAGTGAGTTCCAGAGCACATTATGATAAGAAGCCGACAAAATGGTGGAGAATGTGGGCATTTGATTTGGTTTTAAGTTTTCTCAGGGCTGGGAGAGATTGAGTGTGAGTAATGAGTGTGGCATAACTGATTGATACATGTGTTTGTGGCAATTATAGTGATTTTGTGTTTTTTCTTTGAGTTCAACAGAGAATCGGAGAGCGACTGGATTGATCCTTACTAATCAACACCCGGGTGGTTTTGTATCAATCTGGAAAAGCGCTAACACCAAATTAATAGGTATTGATCGATTTAAACGTTCTCCATTTAATGTTGACGTGTTGTTCTTTCGGTTGAGGGCCGACCGAAGTGCGGACCAGGGCTTGAGAGTTGGCCGCTCGCATCCGATGGGACGCTGTCGGAATCCTCCAGGGCTGGCAAGCGGAAGGGACGGCAGCAGGGCCTGGGTGCTCTCTGTTGTCTAGACGGATTCCCTTGGAGAGGCCGGCATATCTTCCAAACGCACGTTTGAGCCACGTGAATTGGATTGTGTTTAAAGGTCCGGCTTTAGGTGGCTCCGGTAGAGGTTAGTGTTTGATGAAATTGTAAAAATTGTTGTTCTTTCTTTCTTTCTAGTGTGAATGTGTGTGTGATTGGAGAAAGTGGAGGTTACGGAAGGAAAGGCTACCATGTAGCTTTTTGCATACCGGCCTCATATAAACTTCTCATTTAGGGGAACTAACCGACTGAATCTAAAACCATAATTCCTCTGCGAATCTTAAACGCCTAGACAATGCCCGCGCTTCTTGTATAGACAATAAGCGTAGAAGCTTGACATTGTAGAGGAATAAGGGAATATCATTTTCAGTCAGCTAAAGTACCACCATAAGTTAGCTTACGGCTAACATACAGTTTGGATGAGTTTCGCCTGGAAATAAAGGCGTTCAACCTTGTGCAACTACGTAAACACGTCTAAAGCATTGTCTAACACATATATATAGGACTGTTATTATGGATAACTGGTAGTAAACTCTTTAGAATACAACACTCATTAAAATCAAACTGAATACAGTAGCACAACCTATTTGGAAAAAAGAAGAATATATTTCAGTTAATAGAACAGATGAAATTAAACTCTTCTGTGCCATTTTTTTGGAACCAGTTATGTTTTCCTCTCGCTTCCATTGCTCCACACATGTGACAGTTGTCCGTCTGTCCATCCAAGGTCTTGTTCCTGTAACTGACCGTCTCTGGACAGACCCAGGTCCACACATTGTGAAGGCAGTTGTAGCGCAGTCCCATCCAGATATAATCAGAAACGGCATTCTTGGTTTTCTCCTGAACCCATCTCTGCTCATCAAGGCTGTTGATGGTGATTAGGTCATGGTGGTGTTTTCTGCAGTAGGATAAGGCATCTTCCCAGGTTTTATTTTCTTTGATCAGGATCACTTTATCTGGTAAAATAAAAAATAAACAAAGGGAGCATCACACAAGCAGTTTAATTTTTTTAGAATTAAATACAGACCAAAAATATATTTTTCATAACAAAATCTAGAGATTAATATACACGAGTACAATGTTCTGCTATGACCACTGAATTTTTCTTACCCTTTGTGACAGTACAACCACAAAACTCAGTGTATTTTATGTCACAGGGCAAAAACAATTAGAGCAATACAGTCCAGTGGAGGGAAAATGTCACGTGATTGTCAAAACATTTTGCAAATCAAAATCTAGAATGATCAATGCATTTGAATACAGTGTTGTGTTAGAGGATTCATAACGCTTCAACTTTCTTACATTTGACCCCAACTCTTAACCCTCTTGTTTGTTTGTTTGTTTGGGATTGTCTTTTGACCATGTGGGTATTTCTTGTTGCTACAGAAAAACAAAAAACAGCCTGGGTTAGCAGATAGAGAGACCTGCTTCCCTATTAAATGTCTCATTTTATTAGTTAGGCAGGTTTTTCTTATTAATATTTCAACAAACTATCTGGGGCCTTGTCAAGGCCCCAATGAAGGCCACAAGCCAAAATGTGTTGCTTTGTTAATAAAGTAATGCGTAAATGTTAGTGGATTCTAAGAACTAATTTCATTTCCTTCATCATGCCATTATGTAGCATCTATTCAAATGAGTCCTGTTGTATTTGCTAATATAATCTGCATTTCCTAAGGTTGAATTTCCAATAAAATAAATGATAAACTTTATAAAAAAAATCAAAGTGCATGAATACCTCTGCAAGGCACAGCTCATACAAATATGAGGTACAATCTGAATTCCTAAATCCAAGGCGAAATATTCCTGTTTATGTTTTAGGTCGTTTCTAGGTTGGTGCTGAGATGTTGTCTTAGTTCTTTAAGGAAAACTCACCATCATAGCAGACGGAGGGTTTTCTGACCGCACAGTTCTCATTCTTCCATCTGCCTTCATCATCGAACACAAGCATGGCACATTGACCACTGTTGTATTGGTTCATGTCAAATGTCAGATTCCAGTGTCTGAAAGAAAAACTGCTTCCATCTTACCACCTCCAGGTGTCTCTGAATGCGCCAAAGTATGTCTTATAACGTTTAGATTTGAACACATTGTTCAGTTGTTCCTCCTGTACCATGTTTAGTCCACTGGCCAGGTCTGTGTGATTCTCTCTGCAGTAGCTCTGGGCTTCCAGCCACGTCTTCTGTTCCTCAATTAAATGGAGGTTCTCTGATGTCTGACTTTCTGTGAGGTAAACATACATTTTTTGTAAATTCTAATAATTTACTCTTTCCTTTTAACTCATTCCAAATTATTTTTTAACTAGTTGAGCCATTTTAGTCCATGCAGGATGGCGCTTCTGCTGGTGTTTTGCATGCCCTGTCATGGCAACACACATCGCTCAAAACACCCGCATGTTTGAAGGTTGAAATAACATAGTCGAGACAACTTTAAAATATATTCGTAATATTAATATGTTTCTTATTCAAGTATTTCCCAGAAAGTGTTGTTTTTTGGCAGATTAATTTTTATCAAGGGTTGTTTTGACACCGTTTAGCTCCGTTTTAGTACAACGTTGTAAAGTTACAATGTCTCAAGAAGATATTCTCTGCTCCTTTGTTTGCAACCATGCATCTCATTCTCCACTTTTTCTACCAACAGCATAATAGTTTAACCGTTGTGTAACTGTTGATGGTAAAGTGCACAATTTGGTGTTTGGTAGAAGACTAAAAATAAACAATACATAAATTGAACAATATTATGGAGGTAAAGAAAGTCACATTTTTGAGTAATCTTGTGAATGATGCCAAGATCAGAAAGCTTTTCCTTTTAAATCCCCTTTAAGTTCTTATATTATTGCAGTATATTATCAATAAAGTACAAGAATAACTCCACCCTGGTTGTTTGTTTATGTACCCCTTTTCAGAAGCTCAAAATAGACCTGCAATTATTTAATTCTCACTACATTACTCCATCTCTATTAATCATAAAATAAATAACACAGGTATGAAAGTCACACCAGCAGCCCAAAGAACATGCGTGGTTATGTGGAGAATGACATATAACCCATGACTGTCTAATTCTTTGAGAGAGCAGGACATACATTTTTTGTCAAGGCAAATTCTGAGCCTACCAAGATTTCCAAGTCCAAGTAAAACAGTTTCGGGCCAATTCTACAAAATACTAAGGATGAGTATGTATACTTCTGACTTTGATGAAAGTAAAAAAAAAAAAAGTTACAATTCTCTCTCTTTTATTTGACATTTCACAAAACACAAAAATATGTTCATGTTTTTTGAGCTAAAAAAAACAACAAAAGTTAACCCTGATTTGGGGTTTGACCTGAGAAAAAAAAAAGAAGTGTTTTTTTAAGTGTATGTAAATATCTGGTTTCAACTGTGTATGTACTCACCATCATAGCAGAGAAAATACACTAGTTCATTACAGCGAAAGTCTCCCCATTTAAAATTGGTCCCTATGAAGCCACAGTTCTCAGCTCCCGATTCAGTTGCCTCTCCTGATGCCCAGTTGTTCTCATCAAACTCCACTCCAGGCAGAGACCAGTGCCATTTCCTTGTGCCATTCGTTTGGTCGTGCAGCCCAATCCAAGCATCACTCATTGACGAGTTACTGAGGAGTCTCTTCATGTCTTTCATGTTATTCACCGTTGCCAGATCAGTGTGATTCTTCCTGCAATACTGCTGAGCTTCAGCCCAGGTCTTATTTTCTTGAATGTAGTGATACTCATAGAGCTGACAAACCATCAAACAGCACTGACCTAAACACATAAAGCAGTGTTCGCTGAAGCCTGACACAGGGGCCGAATAGTTACCACTGACTCTGTGCATTTTGAATTAAAAAAGTTCAAATGTCCTGATCCAGTGGTGTTTAGCAGTGCAATGTAAGCTTTATTTTTGTTTCGCTAAAAATGTCTAACAGAGCATTTATGCAGAGCTGCTTACCCGTCATAAACAGTAGAAACAGATTTCCCCTCATAGTTGCCAGATCACGTTTTCAGCTGTTTTCCTTGGAATAATTTTCTCTGTTGGAAACCATACATAATTATAGAATATGTTTTAAAACCACTTCAAAAAAGACAACTCGTTTTTTTTTTTTATGTTGGATAAACCACAAATATTGTCTAAAAAGTAGAGAAACTTGTTGTTAAGCTTAATATAAATGAGCTATGTTTTAATTGACCATCAAAAACCATATTCCATTGTATTATTACCAATATATAATATTAAACATTATGAATTGAAAGAAAAAAAAACCCAACAAATATATTGTTACAGATTTCCAGCCAGCATGCACATGCATATTTGCTAATAAAACAGTGTTTAAGAATTGGGAGAGCAATACTTACATCTGGTTTTCTTGCGTCGTAATGTTCTGTTGGAAACAGGTTTCAACAACCTGTTAAATTCTGTCTTTGCAGGATCAGGAAGGACATTTGAATATTCAAACAAATGACATGTCACATACAGCTGAAACCAGATATCTACATATATAGTATAAAAAGATGCATTACTCTTGTCGTCACTGCAAGAGATTAAATATGGTTAAACATTTTCTGCTTCGGGTCAATTAGGATTAACGAAGAAATGCTATAAAGCCCAATGGCAGTGAGGACTAAAGTTCTCTTGAGCCGCTCTCCTTTAGTGCGTGGGCTTTTTACCATGTTCGATATCTCACAAAAGTGAGCCTTATGGTATCTCAGTGTTATGTTAGTTTCCATAGAGTGGAGACAAACATACATCACGTGTCGTTTTAGTTGACATAAAATCATTATTGTTGGAAGAGAAGATGGACTGCAGCAAAAAAGAAGACAGAAAACATTTTGAATGTGATATCAAAAATTAAGAGCAGCCAACGAGCTGAACTGCATTTAGTTTCTTTTTCCTCACCGAATGGCGTCTTTTCTCTTGATCGTGCGATGACTAACCGTCCACAGTCAAATGTTGATATTTCTGAACACATGCAGGTCTTTGAACAGCTGCTAAATTTGAATGTTTCATGTATAGTTAAATAAGGCATGTCAGTGTTTATTACTAAGACAAACATTTGCTAGAGGAAAATAAAATCAAAACTAAAAACCGTATTTTTGAACATGCCTGAGAAAGCTGTAACCAAACTACCACAGGGCATCCAACTGTACACCGGGTGTATTATCTCGGAGTCTGTCAAGTCTTTCCCCACTTGAGAGGGACAAACATCCACCCAGAGTTTGAAACTGGATTCCACTCAGTCACCACAACAATGCTTTACTTCTTGCTTTTATGTTTATTTTTCAGCATGTCAGGTCAGGTGAAAAACCTTCAAACAAGCAAACGGTTTTAAATGAGCTTTTAAGTATTTCATATAATTAATTTATCACTTAATACTTATTTTAGATAGCACTAATCTTAGACACCATGACTTTATTTACCATTATTTGTTAGTAAAAATACAAAATCCAATCACAATTTACTGAAATATCTATCCAAATATCAATAATTCATCTACCATCTTATACCACTTAAACCAGAAATGAATACATACATCTTGGAAGCAGATTCGTAACAGAATGCAGTATTGAACTAACCACCACAATCAATCATTTTGATAATATTAATTCTATTCCTAACTAGTGTAACCATCTCACAATTTTGCTAATAACCAGTGATGTCACGATGTGTGCCGAGGCTACGGAGCGTGTGTCGAGCAGTGGAGGGGGCGTTTCCACAAAGCGCTTATCGAGGCCTGCTTCATTTAGGGGAGGAGCTGAAAACGATGACGTCTGAAGCCCCCGCTGCACCACGTGACCGCTTCAGGAAGTGGTTCAGAGTTTGCGGAGTGGTTTGACAGCAACATAAATCCCCTCAGGCTCCATTCAAAATGTGGGTTTGTGTAGGACAGTTGCAGTCAGTTTGGAGTTTGGATAGGAGAGTTTGGTTAGCGTTTACATGGCTTGGAGAGTATAGAGACAGATAGTTTGAAGATTTCGGAGAGTGAGGAGAGAAAGATAAGATTTAGGTAGGATGACCTGTTTTCCACGGACATGTCCACTTTTCACCTGCTGTCCAGGGCGTCCGGGGGGGATTTCATAGATTGATGAAAATGTCCTGGTTTTCACTGTTTTTAAGGGGACTAACAAGCATACTTAAAGTGACTGGTGCGATGCATGAAATACGACACATTTCCTCTCTTTTGTGGATGGTTCTGAACCGTTTCATAGATGTAAGACATAAGGCTGTGATGCGCTGCACCACTTTGCCCTTGGCCGTGCTGCGCGCATGGCGTTGCAACTGTTTACAAGATATTAAAGCGCAAGTGTAGTAGATCTATTAGGTCCACATGGAAACGAAATCTATAATAATAATTCACCTATGAACTGACTGAGGAGGATGAAGATAAAATCTAAAAAAAATGGAGCAGGCATTATTGCGTTTTTGAGACTGCTGCTTTTAAATTTTATTATTACATTGAAAAGAAAATACCTGTTTTCTCAGAATGTTATTTCAGATTTTTGTTAAATTTTTGTCCAGTAAAGCAAACTATTACTGTTTCTGGTACATTTTCTAATTCGGAAGAGTAATTATTTATATTATTTATTAATTTCTAGAGATTTTAAAGCTATTTTGCACTTGTGAAAGCCTATCGGAAGTTTGTTATTAAACTTTTCATTCTAATCATATGGAGAATGCATGCTTTAAATATGTTAAAATCAAAAGTCTGGTCACAGTCATGACAGTGTTTCAGGACTGTGCCAAGTGTCCTCGATTTTTTAGAAATCAAAATATGGTCACCCTAATTTAGGAGAGTGAGGAGAGAGAGATAAGTGAGAGGATGGAGCCAGCTAGGAAGAAGAAGATTTCCCCTGTTTGGGAGCCAAATATTAGCAGACTGGAAACCCCCACTGGAGTATTGGGATAAGCAAAAATGACTGTACCCCAATTTATATAGTCTAGCACTTGTGTTTTTGTGTACGCCGGCATCTTCTGTGCCTTGTGAAAGACTGTTTTCGATGGCTGGTGAGGTGATGTCAAGAAAAAGAAATCGGTTAAAACCTAAAACTGTTGAGAAACTGCTGTTTTGGAATAAAAATGAATCTCCCATGTTCTGTACATCATTGCCCAAGTTACACAATCATTTTCAGTGCCCTCTTCCTAGTTCCACAAACATTTTCACTTTCCCCTGCCTGCTTAAGCCCATGCCTTTTGCTTCATGTGACAGAAAAAACATTATTACACAACCTGCCATAACATAAGATACTACCGTTTTGGGATAATTTATAGACAGAATACATTAATAAATATTTTTATTATTCACATTTGTAATATTTTATGCAGAGAAAATTTTTTTTTTGGAACTCAATCATTCGCAAGAACCATAGCAGAGTTACAACTTTAATGCATCACACATTTAGTGGCTAAGAGCTACAGCTGCCTGTGATTATGTATCTGGCCAGTAGGGGGGTTTGTGTTCACATGAAGCGCCGTGAGATTAAACCTTTCTTGAACCAATTGGCTCAAGTGGTTCAATGCCTCGTGGGGCTTCATCTCACCATCACTACTAATGACCACAAACAATGTAATGTTAAACCAAGCAAATAGATCAATCAGCGCCTCAATTGTTTCAGCCACGCCTAGACAAACAGTCAGGTCAACATTTCCCCATGTCCAATTGATGCAAAGTCCACACACAACCAGCAATATAAAATCATTCTGTCTTACCGGCTGTCTCTCTGGTGTTTGTAGATGTTTTCATTTTAGTCCTGCACAGACTTACTCATAGTGATTGACTCAAACCGCCATGTTTTCTGTTCAAGCTGCCTGCCACTCAGAGAGTGGTGCATCACCTTTATTGTCACTGTGCAACCAGTTGGCTGAAGATGGTTCCTACCCTGTGAGATCCAAGTTTGACTTGACAGAGTCTGTATTTGACTTGAAAAACAATACCATGCTATTTTACAAACTTCTGAGTAATTAATTAAAACCTAAAAGTAATTTTGGTCTTATTTTGTGTTGTGTAGCATTTGCTGACTCAACAAAAGTTAAACTAAGTACTCTGTGTTATCTGTTTTGTAACTGGAGCAAGACTTTAGCGCTGCCTTCTTGTTATTCTGCTCCATTTTGTTTGTTGATCCAGCAGCCATTTTTTTGTTTTAGGTTTAAATCAACGTTACTGTTCATTACATCTTTTAACATCCAGTGATGTTTTGTTCACTTTTAGGTCAATAGAATTTTTTTTATTATCTTTTTCTTCCTGATGTATTTTGGCCATCCAACAATAACTATTTCATATCATCATAGCATCAAGGGCTCAAGGTCTCAAGGAAATCGTCTTTTCTTCACACCCTCATTTCTTGCCGGTGGATGAATTGAGCGATCTCTTAATTTTGTGAGTGAAAATAGAGTGTCAAAGCTATTTATCACACAAAATGTCTGTAGTGGCTGAGTCTGTATACTCAAACCCTCTTCTTTTAAAGTGCCTTCATCTCATATTCCATGACTTTCTTACTCTTTCCTTGAAAAGACATGGGACCTAATTTATCAATATTCCAAATTAAGAGCGCAAAAATGCCTGTGCCACAAACACATTTTTTTCATGTTTGAATCATGTTTGGCGTTCATTCGTCTTTTAACTCATGATGCATTTCATTTACCTCGGAAGACAAAATTTGGAGCTGGGTTTGACATCACACCTGAGTAAACAGCGCTCCAGTAAACATAGTCAGATGAGTTTGATTCCAATATGGCGATGCCCGGGTAGCTGTTGTTGGTAACGCCTCTTACCAACATCGTTTTAAGCTGTACTTTCCATATGTACCACTTTTTCTTTTCAGTTTAGAGTTGCAGGCTCTACATGTAACATTTGTTTTAGAATCACTCTTACTAGTGTATCTTGTAAAATAAACATGTTTCCACCACAGCTACTGTTGTTGGAGCGGCCATCTTGAAACTGGAAGTCAGCGCAAGAAAAAATGCAAGAGTGCAAAGTCTGACTTGGAGAGGGCGTTCCAGTTGATTTTTTCGACTCAGAAGTTAGAATTTATTGTTCTGACTACAAATGAAACTCACTATTATAGTCTTAGTTTCTCCTCATTGTTCAATTAATAACATTATTGCGTTTGTTTAATCTAATTCTGAGGTCTTTGGATCTTCCAACATCTCCAGTAGTAACTGTCATGTTCTGAGATGTAAGTCTTAGTCTTCTCTCCTTTTATGTGTATCCTACCAGGTGTTTGGGCTGCGGTATTCCACACCCCTGAGTGTAATCTTCTCATAACTGTAGGACGTCTCCATGTTGCCTGATGGTTCAGATGTTGTTGGTATACCAACGCGGTAAGGCCTATTGGGGTGTGTCCATTTATTATTTGATAATAAAGTTAAATTCCATGACTTATTGTGTAGTTTGGGAATGTCAAAGCATTTGATTGTAATACTGCAGAGCAATGGTGAGTCCAGGCTGGCAGCCTGTTGTGGATCTTTAACCCCAAACATCCTTCAGTAAAGTTGGTACAGAAAGGCTTACATTTAAAACTCTAGCCAAATCTGAATCTACAACTTATTTGCTCAAGTAGAGTGACCATATTTAGTAGATACCAGATTTGTATACTATACCAAAGGATATAATCTTTCTCTCCTCGCTCTCTGAATTGATGTCAGACCAACTTTTTCCTGTTTTAGGTCAGTATTACATGTCTTTTTTTTTATTAAATCCAATGGTGGATAGTGAAGATTAGATTGCGTGAGACTGTATTTTTTGGTTGATCCTTTTGACACAAATCTTATCCAAGAGATAAACATGTTTATGTCCAAATGATGCATATTAAGTCAAGGACAAACACAAGACCTTGTTCCTGAAGCCTTTTTACTCAATTTAACTGAAATGAGTCTTGTGCAGACATGGGGTCTGTCAGAGAGGAAGAAACGATAACTCTAACAGTAACATATAAACCCAGATAGCAGCTACCTGTCGACAGAGCAAGCACCATGCTAACTGTTTGCCAACAATTATGTTACCGATCCGTGACGCGCGGTGAGGGTCATGACTGTTGAAGCACTGACTCCTGTGAAATCAAAGCAATTGAACCCAAATTAGAAGCTTCTATTTCAGTTTTTACCTTAATTGGAATATTTTTTTGTTTTAACAACTTTTTGTTATGCTTTTTTCAATTCCATGCTATTTAACAATATGATAACAAGAAAATTTATAATATTCAATACCCTATAAAACAATTTTTTGGCTGATCTTTTTTTTTTAAATATACAATTGAAAATCATGTATGATCTTACCTTTATTTGTATATGAAGTGCAAGCACCTGTCCTGCTCCACAAACATCTCCATCTCTTTCATGTAAAAATCATCTTTGTTTGCCATCATTTTTAAAAAATAAGGAGGAGAGTTGTCCTGGATTGGTTCTATTCCAATTTATCCATATTTTATTGTTTTTCCGACTGTTTTCAGTCATTTTAATACATAGGAGAAGAGCATTTGTTTCCTATTGTGCCTATGGGGCCCATCACTGCACCCTATCAGTGTGGTTCGGTGTTTTCTGCCTCACCTTGCACATTTAAGGCCCATCAGAAAGACTAAATATTTCACACACATTCATGAAATATATTATAAAGACTGTGCGAACCTCAGCATGTGTAGAACATGTGTAATTCAAATCAATTCACTTCCGTTTATTTATATAGCGCCAATTCACAACAGATGTCATCTCAAGGCACTTAACAAGAAGTTATTTCAATACATTTATACAAACATTCCAATCAGTTAAAAGTTTCCTATTTAAGGAATCCCAGCAGATTGCGTCAGTCATTGGCGTGAGGTTGGGCAGATTTCCAACCACAGCAATCCTTCAGCAATCCCTCATACTGAGCAAGCATGTAGCGACGGTGGAGAGGAAAAACTCCCCTTTAACAGGAAGAAACCTCCAACAGAACCAGGCTCAGTAGGAGCGGCCATCTGCCACGACCGTCTGGGGGTTTGAGAAGACAGAGCAGATGTAATCAAACATCTATATTGGCAATATATAGAGAGACAGAAATGAGCATGCGCCAACCTGCTTCATTCGCTGTGTGTGACACAGCGCCACCAGAGGTGAGGCACAGCACAGCACTGCCTTATGTACTGGCAGCCTGTCCAGAGCGAACCCCGCCTCTCGCCCCGTGACTGTTGGAGATAGGCATCAGCTCCCCACAACCCTGCAGAGGATGGACTGGTATTGATAATGAATGGAGGGAAATTAAGTGATTTTGACCGTAGAAAATGTTGAAATATTAGAAAAACAAATGAATAGAACAGATAAGCTGAAACATCCATTTTCTATCATCATTTCTAGTGCTGATTTTACTCGTCATTTTGACAGGTGAGGCCTGCCTCGCCTCTCACTGTTTACCATCTCCGCAAGTTTGGACACAACTGTACACAACAGCACTGAAGACAGAGGCATTTAGCTCCTCCCCTAGTCATGACACATGACAACCTGATTAACAGGTTTGTGCTGACTCGAGTGTGTTAAATAAGGTGAACATCTAAAAGATACAGGGCAGTGTGCCTTGAAGACCAGGGTTGGGAAACATTACACTATGTTACTTCCAAGCTCTCGTCTGGATTTTGGTCCATCTTCAAATTCACAAAACATTACCGCTAGTGAAGATATTTACCAAATCTTTGTCTACACTTTCAAAAGAAATAACAAAACAAAAAAAATGGTGGATCACATTCATGTTTACAAACATATTGGTTGCACAACTTGATCCTGAAAATATACATCCATAAAGGGCATGAACACCTCTGAATAGTATTGGCTTTTCTACGGTTTTGTTTAACAGTGAAGTGACACTTTAAAGCATTTTCTCTTTTTTTGAACAGTACTGAATTGTCTTCTAGTTATGGGTTTAGCTCTAGTTATTACAATGAAAACATGGTCATACAATAATTGATTCTCAAACAAAGGTGGTCTCTGTATCAAAAGCGGCATCAGATCTCAAGTATGTCTCAGTATTTTTATACACATTAAGTTTGAATTTTTGTGTATTTTTACAAGTCTACAAGTTTACACTTAATAGAAGTCAAGACGACTCACTCTTAAGGAAATTGACACGTTTTCATGCCAGTAAATTCTTGTTGACCATGGCTTACAGGTGATTTGTAATATTATCTCCTTTCATAAAACATTTTTGCTTGGAAAGATTTCTGTTAAACTACTTGAGATGATCAATCAAGGTGGTCATTTTTTTTTTTTTGCCATAAACAGCCAGAAATCCAAAAGATGTATGATCAGTCTATGCAGAAGAATTTTGGTCTATGATGTCTCCTATCTTCTTCTTCACTAATCGTTTCAGTTATTGCCATCTGGTAGAAGATTTTAACTTCTGTTAGCACACAGAAAAAGTGCTATAAGAAATCTGTAACTTTTTGAAACAAAAGAAAATACAACAACAATGTTTAACTCTCCACAAACTGAAGAAGCAATGCTTTTTTCCATACTGCATTTAGATGTAGCCTGCAACTGGGGTAGCAGCATCAGACCCAGGGACTTCAAAAGGCTAAACAACCTGCTAAAAAAGGCTTGTTGTGTTCTGGGGACTGCTGTGAAACATCTGGAGATGATGATGCAAAGAAGGATACTTCATAAAATCCAAAACAACGGACAACCCTGAGCATCCTCTTAATGAGACTATCCTACAACAACAGAGTGCCTTCCGTTAAAGTCTTCTTCAGTTTCGCTGCAACACAGACTGCTACAGGAAAACCTTCCTGCCTACAGCCATCATCATCTACAACTACTCCTTAACGAATTAATTGTATGAGCTACAACAGTACTCCACTTGATATTAATGTGTGAGAAATCGTTATTATGAATTGCTGTGGGTTTTATTTTCTGATGTTATGGACACGGAGATGGAAAATAAAGGGGAAGAAAGAAAAAAGATGAGGAAGAGAGGTAGGAAACAAAAAGTCAAAGCTGGCGATGATTCCAGGAGAGCAGACGCAAGCCAGCGTGGAAGAAACTGGAAGACAGAGGATTTAGGTCGTCAAAAGAACTACGAGAAAGAAACTTGGAGGATGTTAATTAACAGTTCTCTATAGCAGGGGTTCCCAAACCCCAGGCCTCGGACTGGTAGCAGCCCGTGGGTCATCTGGTACCAGGCCGCGGGTCACAGTGAAAGAATAAATAACTTCCAGTATTTCCGTTTTATTTATTATGAGTGTGACCGCTATTTTATTTTGAAAAATGACACGTCACGAGGCTTGCATTGGTTGCGTGATAGTTACAGCTGAAATGAATCCCACAAGCTAGCAGGATGGATAGAAAACAAACGTCTCTCGACCGTTTCTTTGGCAAGGGGAAAAAAGCCCAAGGCTCTCACTGATTCAGCGTTGTGGTGAACTCAATTTTTCATGCACTTTGTATTTGTTTTTGTGGTAAATCTTGAATTATTAAAGGTACGTTTAAATGTTACCATGGCGACCAGAGAGTGTAAGCTGAGTGTATGTTACTCGTGTTATGTTGTCTACTTGATGCTAGGAGGACAGTGTTAATAAAGCTGCAAATACAGATTGGATCTACGTCTATTGTTATAATTTTAAAAATACCCCATTTGTATACCGTCCGTTATCATTTATCCACCACACCTTAAAGGCCGGTCCGTGAAAATATTGTCTGATATTAAACCGGTCCGTGGCAAAAAAAAAAGGTTGGGGACCACTGCTCTGAAGGAATGAAGCAAGCTATAGGTGGCCGGATTACTACACAACAGATTTGAACCATCTGGCGTCTGCTCAAGGTAACCGCTCCTCTTTTAAGTTGCATCCTTGATTGGTCTTAACTGGGAACAGCTGGCACAGCATCTGTCTGTCACACCTTGAAAGGGAAAGGTAAGGAGATACACTGATCTGCTGACACCCATACAGAACCCAACAGTGTGTATATTTACATGTAAAATTTTGGGCACATGTACTTGCTACATATGCAAACCTATTTATTTTTGGCTCCGTCTTCTTGCTGGATGCTGAAGAGAAATTCAATTTCCATTTCATGTATGTAAGAGGAACAATAAAGTGCCTTATTTGATATTATCACTGGAAACCTAATTCAAAATAAGACCAGCATGAATTAATTTTTCAAAGGTTTATAGATTAGCAGTAACATACTTTGTATGTGGCAGGTGCAGTAAAATTTCTATTGGAACTACATGATATTTTCTAATATGACTGAGATGACCTATTTATAATAGTGCAGCAGCTAAAAGTCATAAATACATGGTAATCAGTTATGCTACATTAGCTGCATAAGGAGGAAATTTTTAAAGCCAATCTGCGAAGAAATTAGGTTCTGATGGATTGAAGCAATGTTTATAATTTATAGTTCACCAGTCTGCAGGAGTTTGGTTCCACCCAAACATTCATCTGGACTGTTATTTTTCAGATTTTGCTGAATCATGAAAACTATGATCTGCTCTGTCTGTGTTTAGCATCAATAGACAGTAATTTACTGATCAGTTCATGTTCATGTTTCCTTTGTGTGGCAGCTTTAGATTTTTGTAGTACAATGCACACTGAGGGTATACATCTACATGCCTGAAGTCCATAAAATGTCAGTGCCAAATGTTTAAATAAAATATTTAAAGAAGCTAGAGGCATTTTTATTTCTTGCTTCTTCTTGGAGTTTCTAAATATGTCAGTGAAAAATACTTCCAAAAATTCTAAAGAGGATCAGAAATTCATTGTTCTCTCATGAGTTCTTCTTAGTCCAGAAACTTAAACTGTGTATTGCAATAAAAAGGGACACCGTACCACCTGTAATCAATTCATTAAACAACAAAGAAACCAAAAATTCCACAAACAGAATAACACAATGCTTCTTGAATCTAAACCACTTTAGATAAAAAGTCTTCCTTAAATCTATACTTATGATTTAGGTCGACATTCGTTCTTGGAAAAAAATACAAATTGACTAAACATTCAGAGCAATAACTGCAAGGATTTTTTATTTCACCAATGTCAGTACAGTTTATAATTTATAACTTTTATTTTTCTTTGTAAAGCTCCCAGGCAAAAACCCCCGAAAAAGAAAATCAAACCACGTTGAGAAAATAAAATCATGTTACTAAATATGCAACTTAGTTTTAAGCTTTAGAACAAAGGAAATTAAATTGATCTCTATCACTTTTTTGGAACAACCTATGCTGTCCTCCAGCCTCTATGGCTCCAGACGTGTCACAGTCTTTCATACCCTCTTTTGAGGCCTGGTTCTGGTAGGTGACCATCTCCTTACAGACCCAGAACCACATGTCACTGAAACAGAAGTAGTGCAGTCCTATCCAGACAAAAGGAGTTGAGGCATTTTTGACTTTCTCCATGACCCATCTATGCTCATCCAGGTTGGTGATGGTGGCCAGGTCATCCTGATGTGCTCTGCAGTAGTTTAAAGCATCCTCCCAGGTTTTATTTTCTTTGATCAGGATCACTTTATCTGTCATGGTGGGGAAGGGCAAAAATAAATAATTGGTTAAAGCACTTATGTATGTCCAGTAACAACCGCAAACTTTATTTTAGGTGGAGAACATTGCATGTTTGGTTCCAGCAAAACATTTTCAAGCTACATGGACGGCTATGAATTGGAATATAAATTTGTAGCTGGTGGGTGGCTGGATGAAAGGATGGATGGATGGATGGATGGATGGATGGATGGATGGATGGATGGATGGATGAAAGGATGGATGGATGGATGAAAGGATGGATGGATAGATGGATGGATGGATGGATGGATGAAAGGATGGATGGATGGATGGATGGATGGATGGATGGATGAAAGGATGGATGAATGGAAAGATGGATGGATGAAAGGATGGATGGATGGATGGATGGATGAAAGGATGGATGGATGGATGGATGGATGGATGAAAGGATGGATGGATGGATGAAAGGATGGATGGATAGATGGATGGATTGATGGATGGATGAAAGGATGGATGGATGGATGGATGGATGGATGGATGGATGAAAGGATGGATGGATGGATGGATGGATGATATATGAATGAAAGGATGGATGGATGGATGAAAGGATGGATGGATGGATGAAAGGATGGATGGATGGATGAAAGGATGGATGGATGGATAGATGGATGGATGGATGGATGGATGGATGAAAGGATGGATGGATGGATGAATGAAAGGATGGATGGATGGATGGATGGATGGATGAAAGGATGGATGGATGGATGGATGGATGGATGAAAGGATGGATGGATGGATGAAAGAATGGATGAAAGGATGGATGGATGGATGGCTGGATGAAAGGATGGATGGATGGATGGATGAAAGGATGGATGGATGGATGAAAGGATGGATGGATAGATGGATGGATGGATGGATGGATGAAAGGATGGATGGATGGATGGATGGATGAAAGGATGGATGAATGGAAAGATGGATGGATGAAAGGATGGATGGATGGATGAAAGGATGGATGGATGGATGGATGGATGAAAGGATGGATGGATGGATGAAAGGATGGATGGATGGATGGATGGATGGATGGATGGATGGATGGATGGATGAAAGGATGGATGGATGGATGGATGGATGGATGGATGAAAGGATGGATGGATGGATGGATGAAAGGATGGATGGATGGATGGATGAAAGGATGGATGGATGGATGGATGAAAGGATGGATGGATGGATGGATGGATGGATGGATGGATGGATGGATGGATGGATGGATGGATGGATGGATGGATGGATGGATGGATGGATGGATGGATGGATGGATGGATGGATGAAAGGATGGATGGATGGATGGATGGATGAAAGGATGGATGGATGGATGGATGGATGGAATTTGTCCATCATAAATGAATTATTTCTTTCCAGATACATTAACCACTCAAAGGTTAATAGGAAGCATGGATTTTTTTTCTACATGCTTTTGATCCAAACATTAATGTTTAATCTTTGTTTATCGGAGCATCTCACCATCATAACAGATGAAGGGTTTTCTGACAGTACAGTTCTCATTCTGCCATCTGCCTTCATCATCAAACCCGATCACGGCGCATTGATCACTGTTGGGTTGTTGATTTTTGAACTGTAGATTCCAGTGTCTGAAAGATAAACTGCTTCCATCTGACCACCTCCAGGTGTCTCTGAACAGACCAAAGTATGGATCGCTGCTTGTAGAGTTCATCACATTCTCCAGTTCTTCATCCTGTAGCTGCTTCAGTCCACTGATCAGGTCTGTGTGTTTCTCTCTGCAGTAACTCTGAGCTTCCTGCCAGGTCTTCTGCTCTCTAATCAAGTGGTATTTATGGGTTCTATTAGTTTCTGTGGAGTAAACAGATAAACCCACATTTCATTTGCTTTACGGAGAACATACAAAACATCTAAACAGTATTGTTTAATCAGATAAAAAGCTACTGAAAGGTATTTCAGGATTCTCACCATCATAGCAAATGAAACATCTTGGATGTTGGCAATCAGTATCTGCCCATTTGAGATTTTTATACAGAATCCCACAGTTCTCAAATCCTGTAGCATTTGGGTTTCCTGAGCTCCAGTTTGTCTCAATTACATTGAACTCCACTCCAGGCAGAGACCAGTACCATATTCTTTTGACATATGTTGGATCATACAGACCAATCCAAGCTTCTCTCATATTTTCCTGTGAGTTATTGATGAGTCTTTCCATTTCTCTCATGTTAGACACTGTGGCCAGGTCAATGTGTTTTTCTCTGCAGTACTGCTGAGCTTCAGTCCAGGTTTTTTCCTCTCTAATGAATTTATACTCATAGAGCTGACAGCTAATGAAGCAGGACTGGCCTATAGACATGAGTCATAAAGTTAAAATGATTACACAAATATTAGAATGTTTCACAACATCTGATATTAGGTGCTATGAAATTAAATGTGTGGTGAAGTAACAGAAACCAGAGAGTGCAGCTGTTCTTTGGACCATCTTACCCATCAGAAAGAGCAGAATCAGACTCCACTGCATCTTTGATCAGATCAAATATTTTCATCCAACAGTTTGTCTCTGTTGGATGAAGAGCACATTTAAACACTTATCAATATATCAATATATATCAATATCAAGGTTTGAGCTGAAGAACTGAAGCCAAGACATCAAACAGTGCAGACAGGAAACACAGCCCTTAAATAAATATTCCTCAATATGACATTTTCTGACCTAATATGGAGTTCTAGAATTAAGAACCAAGTCTGGACAAACAGCTGAAACTCACCACCGCTTCCGTGTTGAATAATTAAGTTGGTTGCTTTATCTTGATGATGTGCCGAGAGCTGTCCTTGGTGAAATGATGTGTTTCTAACACAGGTCCTTGAATACCAGCTACCTTTGAAACTTCATTTGAATAGTCAAAACAGGGTAGGGGCCATGGTTCTTTTGAAGACTATTTATGAACCATGCACAGGACAGGGAAATGAAAGTAAGATGAATTGACCTATATATGTTGAGATAAGAATTTAAATTAATCTATTAAAATACATGAAAAAAACTGACTGTCTTTGTTTAGCTTGAATGTTATTGATGATATTGCTCTACCCATGTGATGGATAAATAAAGCTTGCCCTGAATCCTTCAGTCATTTAAAGACTCTAGTCTTAATCCTGTGGGGATGAGCTGCTGCTGAGATCTCGCGAGAGCTATGCGTAAGTAATATGGCGGTAAACTGGTAAAACAAACAAACTCGGGTAAAAACAAACCGTAACATTTGAGCCAAATTTAGCAAACGTTTAATAATAATAACCATTATTTTGTATTTCTCCATAAACAAACTGGACGAGGAAACCTTGCACAGCCTGGAAAGCTACTTGGACGAGTGCTTTGACAACATTGTTATGGGCAAGCCACAGAAATCCACCTCTGCTGTGCCGACAAGCACACCATCACAAAAACGCACTCGTTCTGAGGCCAGCACCTCCACCATCTCTCCAGAGAAAAGGTACAGCGATGTCCTGGACTCAATAGATAAGAAGCTAACCAGCCTAGGGGCCCGTCTGGGCCTGGTTGAGGTTCTCCATAAAGAATTTCCAGCTCTAAGGAAATCCCTGGAGTTCAGCCAACAACAGGTAGCATCGCTCGCTGCAGAAAACCAAACGCTTAGGGAGAGTGTAAAGAAACTCACCGAGGGGATGACGCAGCTGTCCGGAGAAAGTAAGAGGATGAAAGAAACTATCTTGGATTTACAGGCCAGGGGAATGCGGGACAATCTTGTTTTTTCCGGGATCGGAGGTAAGAAGCCCAACAACAGCCGGCCGCGACCAATTGTTGCTAAATTCGAACATTACAAGCAAAAAGAGCAGGTCAGAGGCCAGGGCAGAGAGCTGCGGGGAACGAATTATAGCGTTAACGATCAATATCCGAAGGAGATCCTGGATAGAAGGCGCGTTTTGTTCCCAATCAGGAAGAAATCTATAGATATAGTCAAACAGTACATGAGTGATTATGGACTTTGTGATGCATGGCGATCTCTTCACCCCAATGACAAAAAATATACTTTCTTCTCAAATGTCCACCATTCATATTCTCGACTGGATTATTTGTTAGTCAGGAGCTCACTGTTGACTGACATTTCAGACACTGAGATACACCCTATAGCTGTTAGCGATCATGCTCCTGTTTCTCTAACTTTAGTAAATAAAACAGAAACACCTCAAAGCAAAAATTGGAGATTTAATATATCCTTACTTAAGGATAAAGAATTTATTAAATATTTCAAAAAAAGAGTGGGCCTCATATTTGGAATACAACGACCTCACTGATATGTCGCCATCCATTCTTTGGGAGGCAGGAAAAGCTGTGATTAGAGGTAAAATAATCTCATTCTCATCAAATAAAAAGAAAATGGAAAAAAACGTATTCTGGAATTAGAAGAAACTATTAATTCATTAGAAGCTTCTCTAGATGAGGAGAGACTAGGCAAAATCCGTAAAGCAAAGCTAGAATTAAATCAAATTATTAATAAACAGACCCAGTTCTTAATTCAAAGACTTAGGATAGAAAACTTTGAACAAGGTAATAAATCAGGTAGATTTTTGGCTAACCAGCTTAAAATTAATAAAGAAAAAGCAACTATATCTGCTATTAAAGATCAGACCGGGAATACAGTATATGATCCTGGAAGAATAAACAACACATTTAAAGAATTTTACAAGGCTTTATACTCAGCAGAGATAAATCCATCGGATCATGAAATTGAACAATTTTTTGATAACATAACACTACCTAAAACTATCTGAAAGTCAAGTGATGGCCCTGGATTCACCACTAACAGCGGCTGAACTCCAGGAGGCCCTCCAAGGCATGCCCAATAAAAGGGCTCCAGGCCCAGATGGATTTCCAGCAGAGTTCTATAAAGAATTCTGGAATATTCTGGCACCAACATTCCACAGAATGCTGCAGGAAACCAAGGAAAATGGCAGACTCCCACCAAATATGAATTCTGCCTACAGTAGTTTTCTACTAAAATCAAGTAAAGACCCTTTGTTTCCTACCAGTTATCGTCCCATATCCCTTATTAATGTTGATCTTAAAATAATCTGCAAAGCCCTCGCAAAAAGGATAGAGAAAGTAACCCCTCTTATAATACATCCTTATCAAACTGGTTTTATTAAAGGGAGACATTCATCCACAAATTCACGTAGATTAATAGATTTAATAGATTTTTCTTACTGTAAAAACATTAAAACTAATATATTATCTTTAGATGCAGAAAAAGCATTTGATAGCGTTAACTGGAAATTCCCTTTTGTAACCTTACATAAATTTGGCTTTGGAAATTATTTTATAAACTGGTTGAAAATATTATACAGTTCACCAACAGCATGTATCAGGACAAATAACCAAACATCATCTAGGTTTTATCTTCAGAGAGGTACCAAGCAGGGATGTCCTCTCTCTCCCTCCCTGTTCACTATTCTTATTGAACCACTAGCTGCAGCAATCAGGCAAACTCACAATATTAAAGGCATAAAATGCAATAACATAGAACATAAAATCAGTCTTTATGCAGATGATGTATTAGTTTTTCTCCAGCATTCACAAACCTCTTTCTCTCAGGTAATCGGGTTGATAAACTCTTACTCAAATGTTTCAGATTATTCTATAAATTGGTTAAAATCTACAGTTCTTCCAATCAATTGTTCTTTCCAGAATCCAACTAATACACAACTGCAGTCAGGGAATATTACCTATTTAGGTATCAATGTCTCACCAAGACTGGCAGATTTAATAACGCTAAACTACATCCCACTTTTAAAAAAAGTGCAAGATGATCTTGCTAGATGAAAATCCCTACCCATATCACTTATGGGAAGGGTTGCTTCAATAAAAATGATGGTTTTGCCCAGAATCAACTACTTATTCTCAATGATGCCAAGTAAACCATCACTAGACTGGTTTAGATCTCTGGACTCCTCTATCTCTAAATTTCTTTGGAAAGATAAACCCCCACGTATCAGCTTAAAAACACTGCAGAAGACCAAAGAAATAGGAGGTCTAGATCTACCAATCTTCCATCATTATTTCTTAGCCAACAGGCTCCAATACAGCTCAAGATGGTTAAAACATAGCTACCTAGACGAGTCCTGGATAGACGTAGAACAGACACTATGTAATAAGATAAAACTTTCAGACCTACCATTTATTAGCTCAAATATAAAACAATATGAATGCTTTAAAAGCATAAATTTCAGTTCCTCTCTGACAGCATGGTGGGAGTTTCTAAAAATGACAGAGTCCACAATAATCCCATGCAGACGTACACCCATCTGGAATAACCCCCGACATCTTGCAAAAAAAAATGTATGATACGTTTCGCAGTCTGGAGGTGCAATGGAATTGAATACCTGGAACATATATTTGAAGGAACAGACTTTATCCCATTTAATACATTAATTACACAATATGGAATTGATAAAAACAAATTCTTAGAATATCACAAATTTAAATCTATCATTAAAGGTAAATTTAGGCTCAATACATCTGAATTTCAAATTCCAGCAAGAGTTTTAGATTTTCTTAATCTCAACCCCCCCAAATTGTTGTCTAAAATATACAAAACTTTATCTACATTAGATGAATCAATAGCCATCCCTATTTCAAAATGGGAGGTGGAAATTATTAGCCAGGTTTGACCAAAACGTCTGGTCTCAGATATGTTTAAGAACCTTTAAAATAACAAAAAATCCTCATTTGCAATTAATACAATACAAAATCCTTCATAGAGTGCACTATACAGGTCAACGGGTGTTTAGGATGGGTTTTACATCGTCTAATACCTGCTTACAATGCACAAGCAATATACCAGATACTTATGTTCATGCGCTTTGGTTCTGTCCACCTGTTAAGAAATTTTGGTGCCAGATATGTGAGGACTTATCAAAGTGTCTGAAATGTAACATCCCACCATCTCCCTCAATTTGCCTGTTAGGAAATTTAAATGATGTCACCATGGACACAAAGTCAGTTCTAATGGTTCACATTGCCTTATGCATCGCTAAGAAAACTATCCTCCTGAACTGGAAAAATAAAAAAGCTCTTAATATTAATCAGTATAGAAATCTCTTGTTGGACCATATTGGTCTTGAGACGGCCTCTGGCTCCATATCTGATCAATCTCTCTGGGCTCCTTTGATCGGCTCCATCACCTAGTGGGGGTGGGGGGCACTTGGTTTTGTCGTTTGGGACACTGTTGCTGATGTGGGGGTTTTGGGGTTGGAGGCGTCTGGGGGGGACCCCAGGGGGTGGGATCACTGGGCGGATGGGGCGCTGGACGTCGTGGCCGGCCTGGGGTTGGGCTTTGGGTGGTAACTCCTGATGGCTGCATACGGTGCCTTGGGGGGGTTGCACTGGCGGACATGGGTTACTGGCCTGGTGGCCGTGCTGGGCCTGGGTAGGGTCTGGGGTGGGCCTGGGGATTTGGGGCTCGGGGGCGCCGCGCCCCCTAGCTGTGGTCCTGGCTGGGGGTCGGCCGGCGTGGGGTCTCTGTTGGCTGTGGGGGTTGGGGCCGGCCGGCGGCCGGCATGTGCAGCCGCCTCTCTCTTTTTCTCTGGGCCGATTGTCATCGCCGGTCCCTGTATGGTGTCTCGCCTTGTTTGCTGGTTGGGTTGCCTGGCTGCTGGTCGCGGCGGCTGGGCGGCGTTTCTGGGCCGGATCAGTCCTTTTTTGCACTGGACTTGGCTCCTGGGTCTTGGTCTTTGTGCGGGGTGCTGGGGTTGGGCATTTGGCCGGGTTCGGTCGGACTTGCGGGTGGACCGGCCGGGTGGTGGGCGTGCAGGGCAGGTGGGTGGGGCGCCGGGTTTGGTCTCCTGCCGGGCCGTTGAGCAACAGGGGTCGCTCCACAAGGAATGAGGCTGGTGGATGTCGGCCTGGTGGGTCAGCCACCCGGCTCATCGGTTTGCTCCTTGTCTGGGCGGGTACGTCACGTGGTTCGGGCTACGGGGGCCTCCGGTGTGCTGGTGGCACTGGGGGCCTCCTTTGCTGGCGGGGAGACTCAACCTGGGTGTCTAGTGTCTTTTGTGTTTTGAGAGTAGAGCGAATGTCAGGGTGGGTTTTTAGTTCCCCTTCTGGGTTGGGGCTTTGTGGTGCTGTGGCCGTGGGCCCCGGGTCGAACGTGCCATGGTCTCCCTCCCCTGGTGGATCCCGGTGAACAGCGGTGCCTATTGGGTTCAGTGGGGGAGCTGGCTCTCTGGGAAGACATTTTGTCTCCCAGTCCTTCCCTCCCCATCCCTGGACACCTCTGTCCACCCGCTCCATCACTTTACCACTCATATAGGGTCTTGGGGCATGGGCACATCACTGGGGTGCGAGGAGGGGTTTCCCTCCTCGCACAGGCGGTCTGGTCGGGGTCCTGGGCTGTCGGGCTGCTTTGCCACTGTGGGGCCCTTGGCGGTCTGCTTGTCTCCATTCTAGAAGGTAAGGGGTCCATCTCCCGGGTCCGGGGGCTGGTGGCTCTACTGGGGCATCGGTACCTGGACCTGGGAGCATAAAGTGTGTATGGGGTGTGAGGTGATTTCGTCATTTTTTTGGGTGTCTTGGTGAGTCAGTGAGAATGTATGGGTTTAAGAGGGAGGGAACGTATGACTGTGTCTGTATGTCTTTGTCTACCTGTCAGGTTGGATCTTGGTCTGCCCCCTCGCCTGGCGCACCTCAGGCCTTACACTTAATGGGGGGCCTATTTCCCCTCCGTCACTCCCCGGCGGTGACGGGGGCCCCTGCCTGCCGGTGCATCGGTGGTCAATCCGGTTCGGACCTGGTGCGTGCCTGGCCGGGCCTGGGGGGGCCGGTGTGTCGGTCGGCCGATGCGCTGGGACGATATCTTCCTTTGGTTGGTTGGGATTGTTGGGTGGTGCCTGCCCGGTGGCTCGGTGGGATGCGGATCCGGCGTCTCTGCTCGTTTGATCACCTGTTCTGTGCGCACCGTGCGTGGCCGGTTCATTGGCGGGTTGGACCGGCCCTGGCCCTCGTTGGATGCCTGGTCTCGGCGCCCTGTGTTGCTTGGGATCAGGACCCGGGAGCTGGTACAACTTGGTGTCCAGATGCTGGCTGAGACCGGCCTGGGGATGCTGTCCGTCCCCTGCGGCTATTGGTGGGGTGCTGGGATGTTGGCGGTGGGGATTGGCCTAGGGCGGAGGTGGCGCGTGGCGGCCGGTGGCCGGCCGCGGCCCCTGCAGTGCCGGGGGCCCCTCGTCGGCCGGTCCCTTGTCGGGTCCCTGCTGGGGGGTGGGGTGCCCCTAGGCCCCGGCTCTCCCAGTTCATTGACCGGCCAGCCCTGGCGTGGCCGGTTGCCGGCGGGGCCCGTGGGCTCGTCACTGCTGCCCCCCGGGCCCCTGCATAGTGCCCGCTGGATGTTCCCCTGGGGTTCTCCTTTGCTCCACTCTTGGGGGATGCGGCCTGGGGCTCTGGGGGTCCTTTGGACGTCTTTGCTCCGATCTCCTTCATGTCTGCATCGATTCCTGGGAGACGGATTGATGCCTGCTCACACCAGCTATCGAACATTCTTATGGAGAGACCTTATATGCTCCAGCATGCTCACACACACACATAGATGTGGGGTCTCTGGTGTTTAAGGATATATTCTTGGGCTGAGGTTATGATTACTAGAGCTTGATTAATCGGTACCATGAGTTTTTCTGTGACATTGTTGTATTTTTATATCTATTTTTGTGTGATGTGGTTGTGTAATTCTTAGTTCACAATGTTTGTTTTGTTTTGTCGATGTTCCTTTTTCGTGTTATGTTTTGTTTTTCCCCCTCTCTCTGCCGTCCTGTGGGTATGGAGGCAGACTTCAATGTCTTCCTGTGTTTTCATTGTTCCCCTTCCTCTCTTGTATTTTCAATTCACCCTCTCTCTTGACTTTTCGTTTCCTACCTCTCTTCTTCATCTTCCTTCTTTCTTCTCCTTTATTTTTCCGTCTCCGTGTCCATAACATCAGGAAATAAAAACCCCAACAATTCATAATAAAGATTTTTCACACATATATCAAGTGGAGGACTATAGCAAAAGCTGTACTGCTCCGCTTGTGAAAGTAAATCTGTTGGGCTTCTACTTGGTACTCAGACACCGATTCTGAGCTCCACACTGCCAAACAGGACACCTTTAAAAAATAAAAAATAAATAAAAAAAAAATTTGAAAATTCAAACAGTAGACGGACATTGCTTGTGACAAAAGTTACCCTTATTTTGCTGAAGTTTTGCTTTTTTGTAAAGGTCAAGGTAAAATTGATCTCTGTAGCACATTTTACAGCAACTCAAGCTGGCCCAAAGTACTGTACACTAATCAAGCACTAAGCACTAATACAGACAATCAATAGAAGGAGGTAAACAACTACAATTTAAATTTAAAAACAAAATCAGTGATGGATAAAACAAAATAAGTTAAAGGGGCTACATACAATTTTCTGAAATTTAAACTTGTGACTGACACCTGTCACATCTGCAGACAGCGTGGGAAAATCCGACCCAACAGAAAATAGAACAAATTGGATACAGGCTTATAGGTGCATCCACTGTGAGCTGACAAGGTGTCAGTATGCTCATCAGGAGATGTTTGAGTCATAAATGGTCAAATAAAAAGGCTATTGTTACGTTTATTTTGGGGAAAAAGTTGCATATAGCCCCTTTAAGAAAACAATTAATCACAAAATATGAATAGATAAGAATGCATTTTTTAAGATGCTCAAGTCAACATGCATTAAAAGACAGATCAAATAGTTGTGTCTTAAGTTGTGATTTAAGTGCTCCGAATTATGTGTTGTTCTTATATGTAAGGGTAGACTGTTCCACAAACAAGAACCAGCCATCTTAAAAAGCTCTGTCACCCCAGGTCTTTAATCAAGTAGGAATTATTGAAAGAGAAGGACAGCTGGACCTCATGTTTCTGACAGGAGCATAAACATATACAGAAATATAAGACGGAGCTAAGCCATGAAAGGATTTAAAAACAAAAAGTAAAATTTTTAAATGGATCCTGTAACAAACAGGAAGCCAATAGAGATAGAGGCCAGTAGCAGAGTTATGTGGTGGCAGTTCCTGGTGCCAGTCAGCAAGTGCGCTGAGGCATTCTGGACCAATTGAAGGAGATTCCAGGGGGACTGGTCCAGGCCAAGGTAGAGGGAGTTGCAGTAATTGCCACACTTTGATGTTTCAGATTATCAAAAAAATACAACTTTAGTAACCAACAAAGCAACCCAGCACGTATGTTTAATGGGGCATTTTCCCCTCTAGACAGACAGATGAAACAAGTAACTATTTATAGTAAAATGATTAAAAATTAAAAGTGAGGGAAATCAATTAATTGCAGAAGAGCAGAACAGTGGAAACATGATTATGTAGATAAATGAGAAAACACTTGAGATTTATGGTAATTATAAAGTGCTATTTGGGTTTAACTGCATCGCCCAAGGGCACATCAACATGTGGCAAGGTGAAGCTAGAAGATATTTATTCCTTAAAGAGCAACAAAATATTAAAATTTAATTAGATAATATAAAAGTAACTAAAGCCTATATAATGACTGGAGTATAAGAGATAAGACATAACACATTGATATGTTAGATAACACTACAAAACCAAAGACAACATCAAGCTCTTTGTGAAAACTTCAGCAGAGTTGAAGATTTTTTTGCTTATTCCAAACAACATTTAATAAGAACCACACAAAAACCAAACCTAAAAAATGAAAAAGGAGAAGAGAGTAGATTTGACTGTTTAGAACAGATGAAATTGAACTCCTGATTGTCGTTCCTTTTCCTCCACAGATGTTCTCCTCCTGTCTCCATGGCTCCAGACATGTCACAGTCATCCATCAGCGTTTACAACAACTTCTTGAAGAATTGATGAGGTACAACACCTAATTTCCCTCTGGGAGCAAAAAGGTTTTTTGGAATTTGAATTGAAATCAAAACTAAAGACAACATCAAGCTCTCTTTGAAAAGATCAGAGCAGTTAAAGATTTTTTTTTTCCAGTTGGAAGGTAAATTTATTCCAACCAACATCTAATTTCATTTAAAAAGAAAAAGCAGAGCAGAGTAGATTTTACTGTTTAGAACAGATAAAATTGAACTCCTTATTGTCGTTCCTTTTCCTCCAGAGATGTTCTCCTCCTGTCTCCATGGCTCCAGACATGTCACAGTCATCCATCGGTCCATCTGAGGCCCAGTTCTTATAGCCGACCACCTCATCACTGACCCAGAACCAGAAATCCAGAGTGCAGGTGTAGCGCAGTCCCATCCAGACATAATCAGTCGAGGCGTTCTTGGCTTTCTCCTGGACCCATCTCTGTTCATCCAGGTTGGTGATGGTGACCAGGTCATGGTAGTGATCTCTGCAGTAGTATAAGGCGTCCTCCCAGTTCATCTTCTCTTTGATCAGGATCACTTTATCTAAACAAAGAAACAATAAGCAGACTTAAATCAGTGCAACAGTAGCTTCAGTCATTTCATTACCCAAAAACTGGGCAGCAAAAACTTACAATTTAAAAGGTTTAAAATGTTCCTTTCACATTCTTTTGAAATATTTTGTATAACACAGAAATACTTTCAAAACACAATTAATGTAAAACATAAACATCTGACTTGTCTGTCTTTCTAGTTCATCAGTTACATTTGAAGATATGATATAATTGAAGCAACAACTCACCATCATGACAAACTGTAAAACTGTGTGTTTAAAATACATCATTATCTCCTGTTCTAAGAAAATACTGGAATATTTATTCTGCAGCCTAATTTGGCTGAACTGAGCTAATTCTGTTCTTATCTGAGTAAAACTCTAACCTTTGACCAGTGGATGTTTGAAGGCCGTTTTTAATAAGTCAACATTTCTTAAAAATAAGAAACTTTTCTTCAAACATGGCACCTTTCTTCGATTTTTTTGATCAAACCTTGCTGCGTTAATTAATGACTTCTAGTGAACACAGATCACATATTCAATTCAATTCAATTCAGTTTATTTATATAGCGCCAATTCACAACAGATGTCATCTCAAGGCACTTAAGAAGTCATTTCAATACAATTATACAAACATTCCAATCAGTTAAAAAGTTTCCTATTTAAGGAATCCCAGCAGATTGCGTCAGTCATTGGCGTGAGGTTGGGCAGATTTCCAACCACAGCAATCCTTCAGCAATCCCTCATACTGAGCAAGCATGTAGCGACAGTGGAGAGGAAAAACTCCCCTTTAACAGGAAGAAACCTCCAACAGAACCAGGCTCAGTAGGAGCGGCCATCTGCCACGACCGTCTGGGGGTTTGAGAAGACAGAGCAGAACACAGAAGGAACAGAAGATCCGATATAAGAGAACTTTCTATGTTACAGAAAGTAAAAAGTTGATAACAGGACACAGTGGATGTTCAGTTACTGAGAGGATCATCCCAGTCGATGACCCCCGTCCAACAGGGCATTGCAGCCAAGCAGGATACCAGACCAGGTGTATCTTCGATGGGGAGAAAAACACTGAGAGAAAACAAAGTTAACAGTCGAAATAACAGAATGTACTGTAATACAACTGGAGAGTCGTAGGAGAAAAGGAAGTAGCAGAGTGAAGAAAATTGGTAAGTCTGTCCTCCAGCAGTCTAAGCCTATAGCAGCATAACTACAGAGATAGCTCAGGATGACCTAAGCCACTCTAACTATAAGCTTTATCAAAAAGGAAAGTTTTAAGCCTGGCCTTAAAAGTAAACAGAGTGTCTGCCTCACGGACTAAAGCTGGGAGCTGGTTCCACAGGAGAGGAGCCTGATAACTAAAAGATCTGCCTCCCATTCTACTTTTAGAGATCCTAGGAACTACAAGTAAACCTGCAGTCTGAGAGCGAAGTGCTCTTTTAGGAACATATGGAACAATTAGATCTCTGATGTATGATGGAGCTTGATTATTAAGGGCTTTGTATGTAAGAAGAAGGATCTTAAATTCTATTCTGGATTTAACAGGGAGCCAATGAAGGGAAGCTAAAACAGGAGAAATGTGATCTCTCTTTTTAATATTCATCAGAACTCTTGCTGCCGCATTTTGGATCAACTGAAGGCTTTTAATGGCATTTTGTGGACTTCCTGATAGTAAAGAATTACAGTAGTCCAGCCTTGAGGTAACAAATGCATGGACTAGTTTTTCAGCATCACTCCTGGACAGGATGTTTCTAATTTTAGCAATATTCCGGAGGTGAAAGAAAGAAATCCTAGAAACCTGTTTAATATGGGATTTAAATGTCAAGTCTTGGTCAAAAACAACGCCGAGGTTCTTTACGTTATTACTGGGGGACAATTTAATGCCATCCAGATGAAGTGATTGACTAATCAATTTCTGTTTAAGAACTTCTGGTCCAAAGACAGCAACTTCTGTCTTGTCAGAATTTAAAAGCAAAAAGTTTAGGGTCATCCATGCTTTTATGTCTTCCAGACATGCCTGTAATCTACCTAACTGACTGGGTTAATCAGGATTTATGGATAAATATAGTTGTGTATCATCGGCATAGCTGTGGAAATTTATCCCATGCTGTCTAATGATTCTACCAATTGGAAGCATATATATGGTGAAAAGAATTGGTCCAAGGACAGAACCCTGTGGAACTCCACAAGTAACCCTTGAGAGTGAAGATGATTTATCATTTAGATGAACAAACTGGAATCTATCAGACAAATATGATTTAAACCAGCCTAGTGCTGTTCCTTTGATCCCTGCAACATGTTCAAGCCTTTCTAAGAGAATATTATGATCGACTGTGTCAAAAGCAGCACTGAGATCTAACAAAACCAGAACAGACACCAGTCCATTATCTGAGGCCATGAGAATATCATTAGTAACCTTCACCAGTGCTGTTTCAGTGCTATGATGAGCTCTAAAACCTGACTGAAACTCTTCAAACAGCTCGTTACTGTTTAGATGTTCACAGACTTGATTAGCAACTATTTTCTCAAGGACTTTGGATAAGAAAGGAAGGTTAGATATAGGTCTGTAATTCACTAAGTCATCTTGATCAAGGGAAGGTTTCTTGAGTAAAGGTTTAATTACAGCTATTTTAAATTCCTGTGGTACGTATCCGTTTACTAAGGATAGATTCATCATATCCAAAATGGGGCCAGGAACCAAATGGAACACTTCTTTAAATAATTTGGTTGAGATTGGGTCCAAAATACAAGTTGAAGATTTAGATGAGGCTAATATTTTTGATAATTCTGAAAGCTCGACTGAATCAAAACAGCCTAAGCAATACTGAGGTTCTACAGTTCTTTCCGATACTGACTCATTTACTGAGGAAGAAGTAATCATGTTTGGGAGGGTGCCAATGATTTTATTTTTAATAAAATTTATTTTATTTATGAAGAATCTCATAAAATCATCACTGCTAAGAGCCGGGGGAATAGTTTGCTCAACAGAGCTATGACTCTGTGTAAGTTTGGCAACTGTACTAAAAAGAAACCTAGGATTGTTTTTATTCGCCTCTATTAATGATGAAAAATATGCTGTTCTAGCTTGTCGAAGGGTCTTTTTATACAGCAGTAGACTGTTATTCCAGGTTAAATAGGAATCCTCTAGGTGTGTAGAGCGCCATTTTCTCTCCAACTTCCTAGTATTCTGCTTTAAAGTACGCAACTCTGTGTTAAACCAAGGAGTCAGCCTCCTATGGCTAGCCACTTTCTTTTTTAAAGGGGCTACACTATTTAATGCCAAACGCAATGAGGACGTAACGCTGTGAACCAGACCATCAATTTCTGAAGGGTTAGAGATAGAATTGCTGCCATCCACTGTGTTACTCTGAGACACTGAGGAAAGTAAGAATGGTACAGATTCTTTAAAAATTGTTACAGCATTGTCTGATAAAGTTCTACTATAATGAAATTTTCTTTCAGATTTAAGATGGTCAGTTAAAGTAAATTCAAAAGTTATCAAGAAGTGGTCAGACAGGACCGGGTTATGTGGGTGGACTGTTATTTCCTCACACTCAATACCGTATGTCAGTACAAGGTCCAAAGTGTGTTTACCTGAGTGGGTCGATCCCTGTACTTTTTGAGTAAAGCCAATTGAGTCTAAAATAGCATTAAAGGCTGCATTTAGGCTATCACTTTCAGTATCCACATGAATATTGAAGTCCCCCACTATAATAACCCTATCAGTATTTAATACTATATCAGATAAAAAATGTGAGATCTGATCCAAGAATTGA
Source organism: Valencia hispanica (assembly GCA_963556495.2). Lineage (NCBI taxonomy): Eukaryota > Metazoa > Chordata > Actinopteri > Cyprinodontiformes > Valenciidae > Valencia > Valencia hispanica. The sequence continues at coordinate 14,483,276 of OY747714.1, read as the reverse complement.
GAGTAAGGGCCTGGTGGACGATACAAAACCACAAACAAAAATGGTCTTAATGTTTTGCAACTTGGATGAGGAAAATTAAGGGTTAGATGCTCAAAAGAACTGTAGCTATCAATTGGTCTGGGACTAATTAGTAAATCAGAACGGAAAATGGCTGCAACTCCTCCTCCTCGCCCAGTATTTCTAGGAATGTGAAAATTTAAATGACTGGAAGGAGTTGACTCATTTATACTGACATAATCCTCCTGCTGCAACCAGGTTTCTGTGAGACAAAGGAAATCAATGTGATTATCACAAATCAAGTCATTTACTAACAAAGTCTTTGAGGAGAGAGATCTTATGTTTAATAAACCACATTTAATAGATTTATTTTTCTGTTCAGTCAAAGTTGTATTTATTTTTATGAGACTTCCATAATTTGCTTTTGTTGGCTTAACTTTTAATCCATTTAATTTTGGCCGTGGGCAAGACACTGTTTCTATAGGGTAATGGGTAGGTAACAGTACAGAAGCAGCAGAGAGGTGGGTTAAACTACGACTCTGCTTCCTGGTCTGGACCCTGGGTTGTCAGTGTTTTGGAGGATTAATAAATTCGGCCATATTCCTAGAAAGAAGAGCTGCTCCATCCAAAGTGGGATGGATGGATATGAGCATGTCTGTTAGGATTTGAATGTTCAAACGGGAGGAAGGACGTGATACTTACGAAGGTGATAATTCCTGTTACCAGTTATACAATAACTAAAAGAAAATAAGGACTGTGAGGTAAAACAACTTATATATGAAGTAAAACATCTGAATTGTTTTGACAGCAGACTAAAATGTAAAGATATAAGCTTTCAAGGGTGAAATAATACCGTATATTCAGCTGAGGACACAGCTGCAGGATTGCCTCAGTTATTTACTTCATCTGCAGATATTTGCTTAAAGTAAAACTGTGTGTTTAAAATACATCATTATCTCCTGTTCTAAGAAAATACTGGAATATTTATTCTGCAGCCTAATTTGGCTGAACTGAGCTCATTCTGTTCTTATCTGAGTAAAACTCTAACCTTTGACCAGTGGATGTTTGAAGGCCGTTTTTAATAAGTCAACACTTCTTAAAAATAAGAAACTTTCATTCTAATTTTGATAAAACTGATCATATAAATATCTGCATGAATCAGGATCTCTTTAGGTATGTCTTTGTCCTCAGTGCAAATATTTTTGCTTTTATTTTGAAACCAGATTTCAGTTTAAACATCACCATGGCATGCTTTCAATTAAATTCAATTAAATTCAAAAATACTTTCTTGATCAATTCCCCGCCTGCCGTGAATTGTGTGACTTTACAGTGTTGTTATCATCCATGCAACAGTGAATATTGATGTAGTGGAACTTGTTGTAACTAAGCCACTGTCAATCCGTTTGACAATCTCTGTCTCAGGATGAAATTCAAACACCATGCTTGTTGTTTTATGAGGTTATATCGGATCATTTCCACCTGATTCAGATCATTTAAGAATCACGTGATCGGGCCCAATTTTTAATCACATGATCGGATCGGGACATCCCTAAATACAGCAGCTCTGAGGAAGCCTCCGACTGAAGACGCTCTGTTGTTGTAGGGTAATCTCATGAAGAAGATGCTCAGAGTTCTCCATAATTTTCTGGATTTTATGAAGAATCCTTCTTTGCATCATCATCTCCAAAGATTCCACAGTCATCCCCAGAACAGAACCAGGCTTCTTAATCAGGCTGTTGAACCTTCTTACTGTAAGTCCCTGGTTCTGATGCTGCTACCCCAACAGATGGGATGGTGCTCCCAGTGGCTGAACATCCACTGTGTCCTGTTATAAACTTTTTACTTTCTGTAACATAGAAAGTTCTCTTATATCAGATCTTCTGTTCCTTCTCTGTTTCTGCTCTGTCTTCTCAAACCCCCAGACGGTCGTGGCAGATGGCCGCTCCTACTGAGCCTGGTTCTTTTGGAGGTTTCTTCCTGTTAAAGGGGAGTTTTTCCTCTCCACCGTCGCTACATGCTTGCTCAGTATGAGGGATTGCTGAAGGATTGCTGAAGGATTGCTGTGGTTGGAAAGTCTGCCCAACCTCACGCCAATGACTGACGCAATCTGCTGGGATTCCTTAAATAGGAAACTTTTCAAATCAAATCAAACTTCCTTTTATACAACAATTGCTGTTCAAAGTGATTTACAGAATTAAAAAGACACCACAAAGAACACATATCCATCCCTCTCCCACATAATTAAAAGCATGATCACAGTTATACCCCCCTCCCCCAGACCCAACCTTCATGCATGCACACACTTAAGAGACGCAAAAAAAGGACATTGGGCTGAGTACAGATGAGCCAGGTAAGGAAATGCCATCAAAGGAGCCTACACCGGCAGCAGCACATCAACTGCAGAAGCCAAGGCACTGACCCAGGGCCCCGAGAGGAGGCAATGCAAGGAAACATGAACTTTCTCTGAGGCCCTGAGGTCCTCTGGCAGCCTGTTCCAAAGGTAAGGGCCATAATAATGGAAAGATGCATCACCGTGAGTGTGTGTCCTGACTTTAGGGATAACAAGGAGAATAAAATCATTGAGCTGAATTAAAGCAAGCTTTTCTAAAAATTTAGCTTAAAACAGTAAGTTAGAGACGGGTCGACAGATATTAAAATCATTGAAATCTAAATTGCTTTTCTTCAACAGGGGCCTCACCACCGCTCTTTTAAAGGCAGCAGGAAAGACCGCCATCTGAAGGGAACAATTCATCAAGGTTAAAATCTCCGCGCCAACAGTTCCACCCACAACACAGAGGTGAATTGCTAATGAGCTAATGCCGCTCTTCCGAAGCTATGTCCTGGAAAATGGTTCAGGTTTTGTGATTTTGGCTAAAAACAAAATAATTCTTTAAAGACCACTGAGAACACTTTAAAATAGCTCAAAAGATAGGAGTGGTTCTTTAAAAACAGGTGGGAAATAGGTTTAAAAGACATGTGGTTCTTTATCAAGAATCTCAGCTTCTACACTGAAGCTGTAACCTATGGGTTCAATTAAATGACAAGATTGAGAGAAATGTCCGAAAAATCTAAGTAGGACAACTGTTTCTGGTGAATTCAAGAAGAGTAAATATTGAACTTGAACAAAAAGTTGCCAAGTGTCATCATGTTACGAGCAATTTTCAGCAAATGAGCAGCAAAATAATCCCCAAAATACATGTAGCATTTGGAAAATAAGAGCAGAAATTCTTCCTTACCTTTGTTTTTTTCCGTGCTGAAAAGAGTAATCCACCGTGATATGATCGTATTTCCAAATTGGAGGAGGCTCAAACTTGTCTGTCATGCGCATTGTGAACTTTCCCCATGCAAACATTGGCTTTGTACCATCTGCTTCAAAGTTCTGATGTCAGCGTGATTCTATAGGATCTTATGTTTCAAACCATGTGTCAATCATCGAAATCGGCCAATAGAAACTGGAGTTACAGGTCAGCGTAATTCTAATAAACATATATTGTTTTAACAATAGCTTGCATTTATATAGAGCTTTTCAAGACCCTCAAAGTGCTTTACAACTCCATTACTCATTCACTCTCACATTCACACACACACACACACACTGGTGGAAGCAAGCTATGATTATAGCCACACCTGCCCTGGGGCAGACTGACATCAGCCCCTCTGGCCAACACCAGTAGGCAGGTGTCTTGCACAAGGACACAACAACACGAAGCAGGTGGAAGCAGGAATTGAACCCACAATTTCTGGGTCACAGGCCGACAACTCTACCACTGAGCTACAGCTGCCCCCCAGTGTGGGGGCGCGCCCCGCTGCAGAGCAGGTGAGCGTCAGAGAGTGTACGATTCAGTTTCGATTGTTTTGTTTCCGTTCAAACAATGGCACGGCAAGAGAAGGGAATAATCGCCAGGGCACCGACGAAGCCCTGGCGATTATTTGGAATGATAGTTAATCAGAGGTTTGTGTTAAGGACTCGTCGTCAGAAGAGGAGGACCTAATTTTACCGGAACAAGAGAGGTATGTCTCAACTAGCGAGAGGTGGGGCACTTTGCATTGTTTTTCTGCCAGACATTTAATGTAGATGTTTTTTGTTCTAATTGTGTACTTAGATGTTTGTATAAATACAATGTTTGTAACTTTTCTTTCTTCTCATTTTTGTGTGTGTATATATATATATATATATATATATATATATTGTAACCTTCACACAAAAGGCTGAGAGGATTAGCTCTGGAGTTTAAAATAAGTCATTCACCAGGCTGAACTTCACTGGAGCAAAACTGTCCGTCCGTCCTCCTTCTTCTCCCACTGTGGCTTCTCTGATTACTCTTATGTGATTCCTAATTGGCCCAACAGCCTGCAGCTGAGGCTGCCTGTCAGAGGGGAATGCTGCACACCTGTGTTAGAGCTGTCCTTGGTTCTGAACACCACTGTTCCACCCAGACCTTGTGCCCTCTGATGGGGCTCTCCATGGTACTGCAGGTGACTGTGCTGCATTATGATGGACCGTTTCCTTCTGGCCACCACTATATATATATATATATATATATATATATATATATATATATATATATATATATATATATATATATATATTTATTTATCTATGTATATGTATGTGTATATATATATATATTTATCTATGTATATGTATGTGTATATATATATATATTTATCTATGTATATGTATGTGTATATATATATATATTTATCTATGTATATGTATGTGTATATATATATATATATATTTATCTATCTATGTATGTGTATATATATATATATGTATATATATTTATCTATGTATATGTATGTGTATATATATATATGTATATATATTTATCTATGTATATGTATGTGTATATATGTATATATATATGTGTGTATATATATATGTGTATATATATATGTGTCTATATATATATGTATATATATATATGTGTATATATATATATATATATATATATATATATATATATATATATATATATATATATATATATACGTATATATATATGTATATGTGTATATATATATTTAGAGACATATATATTTGTAAATTTATGTGTAGTTATATGTACATAGATGTGTGTGAAAATATATTTGTGGATTGTATTTGTAGTTTCTAATTCTTTTTGCTGTCACAATTATTATTTAGTGATGATGAGGAGAATCAGGGACCAAGGCATTCATCCTTTGCTGACCCATCAACGCTTCACCATGCCCGAGTGAAGCAGATTGCTGTAACGTCATACATAGACGTACAGCTGCCTGAAAGGTATTTTATTTTCTGTTTATATATATATATATATATATATATATATATATATATATATATATATATATATATGCATGTATGTGTGCATGTGTATAGGTGTCTGTGTCTATATATGTGTGTATGCATATATGTATAATATTTCTAATAATTTTTCTTGTTTTGGTGAGGATGAAGACTGTATACTTTGTCGGCTTCGTATCATAATATGCTCTGCAACTCACTTTTTTACTCAGAGAGGTGGGGGCGCCAAACTCCAAAACCCCGGCGGGAACTGTTTCAAAATAAGACCCAGAACTGAGAGACAGAGAGTAAACACAACACACACAACAACAGATATCTGTTTCACAAAGGACGCACCTGCAGATGGGAGCCAGAAAAGATCTGACTCGCTTCTCTACCAGGGTGTACCATTTTTATTACAGAAGAACAAAGAACATATCACATGACTCCTCTCTCCTCCTTCTACATCTTGACAGGTCATTTATTTTCTCCTGACCGTACCAGGAACTAGAGTTATAACCGATCCTCCCTGCTTTCAGTTCATATCTTTACTCAAGAGTTTGTTTACTTAAAACCTTAAACCCTATAAAATACTGGTAAAAGAGTCATGTTTTACTACCCTGAATAATATAAACAGGCCTATTACGTCTAAACGCTTATTAAGAAATATATTTAAAACATATGTACTGCATAATAAAAATAGCCTCAAAAAAGTAGAATACAACAACTTCCAAGGGCTTCAACTTCTGCACAACGTTCCCAATAAGGCAAAAATTGGCAAACGGCTGTCCAAAGAGGTCTGCTGACACTCCAGTGGGTGAAGATGCGTGGTGCCACAGACATGAGGACAGAAGTCCTGAGTCTTTTAGGTTCATGCCCATGGGGGCCATTTACATTTGACCAAACAGCAGCATGGTCTCCCCTCTCTCTCTCTTCTACCTCTTCTTCAGTTCATCTGTTGTTTGGACAATTATTGACAATACCAATGCTAATGCTGCAAAAAGGAAAGAGGCTGGCAGAAATTTCATTTAGGGTGTATTAAGACCTGCACTGTTTGATCCACTTTAAAATGACCAGGGTTTGTTTCGAATGCTGGTCCGGACCTTTTATGCAGGTGTGAATACACACAAACAAATCCTGGTGCAGATCAGAGAACCGGACCGAGACCGACTTTTTTAGGTGGTCCCGGTCCGCTGCCTCATCGCCGTAACTGGCCGCTTGCTTTTAGCAGCACCAGAACTTTCTGCACAAAGTTCCAAAACAAAGACTTTTCTAAGAGTTTGAATTGATTGCATAATTTATTAATGTGGGTCAGACCCGCTGTGTTTGACCCTATAAAGTAAGTGTAAATCCGTATGTCTTAATCAAAATGATTATAGGTAATAATGCTTGAATAATAAGGTTTATATAAGCCTAAAAATACTTCATTAAGACTGGTGAGCAGGGGTGTATCTAGGAAGTTTTTTAAAGAGGGCTAAATGGGGGCCAGTGATGATCTTGGGGTGTCACACTAAAATAAAAGCAGGGCTGTAATATAAAGGGGGCGGGGCTTGGACTGAGTGACAGACATTAGAATCACAACATGGGAGTTTAAAGATTGATGTAAATATAATTATTTAACATCCATAAATAATTCTAACTAATTAAAGATGTTTCTCTGTCTTATCATTCATTAGACTATTATCTACACAAGAAGCGATAATGTAGGCATCTTCATAAATACAGAATAGAAGGAGCTGCTTCAGAAAGCAGGGCAGGATTAAAATCAATGACTGATTTAACATTTCGATTGATGATTGTCTGGGAGGAAACAAATCAGAGTATACTACTAGAATAAATTAGACTACACCACTGATTAAACAGCAACAGTTACTTTTGTTCTGAGTGCAAAGACCAATGTCTTGACTGGAACTGAGCTGCCTTGGTGGAGGACTGCGCTTTCCGAGTGCTTTTCTAGTTTAAACTATATAATTGAGCCAATGTTCCACCAAAAATGACACTTGAATGCTAATCATGTTGCAAAGGTCAGTTCCTTTTATGATTACCTTTTGATAACATCCATTAAGATAAAAATAAATCTGATGTTATACTTGGTTTACAGGCGACCTAGACAGGACAGAGAATGATGAAAAGATCAGCAGACACAGAGGTCCACCATGTAACCTGACACAGAACTAACTTTTGTGCTTGTCAGGGAAAGAAAAAAAGTTAAATAATTGTTACCTTTGGACTAATTTTATCATCCTGTTTTACCTATTATTAATACTGATTTTAGAGATCTTCTTTACATTGTCACGTATAATTTTGGAAATAAATAAATTTTGAAGTACATATCGCTGTATTTGGCTTTAAACAAGGTGCCATAATGCTCAAGAAAGCTTTAATAAAAAGCCTTTTTACTGCGTAGGTTTCCTCAGATTCCTCTAAGAGGGTCTGGGCTCAGCCCCCAATGTTTCCAGGTCCAGGAAACGCCCCTGGTTGTGTGATTAAATTATCACACAAGTGCTACTTGTCACATTGGCGTTCTAATTTTCTGCCCGACTGTTGTTATGATAATTACGTGCACTGTTAACTCCAACAAGTTCAGTGAACAGTTTCCACAAGTGCACCTATGAATGTAAGCAACAGAAATACCCGGCTTTATCAAAACCAACACAACAAAACACAGGCAATTTGGTTTTTATTTACCAATTAGTGACATCCTGCAAATGTCTTCGGGGTCTTTTCGGTACTTTGTGCACTTCAACTTCACTGTCGGACTCCGGGTCGAGATGGTAAAGCTCCACACTACACTCCCCCATCATTATTGTTTACAAAGTTTTGGGGGCGTGCCTGTTGCCCATGCTGCTTCGCTGCTACCAGGCCGGGGCTCAAGGCTACGTCATGAAATGGGCAGCACTCACAGGGGGGGGAGGCGGGATTTTAGTGAAACCGAGCGTGTTACTTCCAGGTCGAATAATAACTCCAGCATATTATATTTCATGAAAAATGAATACTATATAATGCCAACGGTAACATTTTATCATATATATGCCTATCCCAGACGGGTAAACCTGTGAAATAGCATGATATAGGTAGGACCTTTAAATCTGCATCATATATTGTTCCAGCTACATCCTTGACTGGACAGATATTTATCAGCTTCTGCTGCCAGAATCCTTTAATGAAAGCATCCCAGGAGTGTTCCTTCTCTTTAACCAGACTCTGTTGCCATCTGTTGATCAAATCTTATTTCTTAGATTTAAAGGAATCTTTTAATTTTTACCAACACATTTCTGCTTTCTAGAATTCAAATTAACATTTTGGAGTGACTCAGCCAGTCACGACTTCCGGCTCACAGAGGATCTGTTAAAAGATTAGGGCGTTAATAATAATGCGATATTTGGGAATTGTTTTCATTAAAAGTAAATCAAAATGGAAACAAAATTCTTTCAATCAAACTTTATTTGTAGCACACTTTTGCTACAGTGTGTTACAAAGTGATTCACATATGTTAAAAACAGAAAAACAGGCCTTTACCACTTAAACATGCACAATAAAATAATAAAAATAATCATACCATTTAACCAGACAATAATAGAGTATAAGAGATAATCCATAACACACTACAAAACCGAAGACAACATCAAGCTCTCTGTGAAAAGTTCAGAGCAGTTAAAATAAATTAAAAGTAAAGATTTTCTTTCTCTCAGTAGGAAGGTAAACGTACTCCAACCAACATTTAATAAGAACCACAAATCTAAAAGTGAAACAGCAGAGCACAGTAGGTGTTACTTTTTAGAACAGATAAAATTGAACACTTCGCTGTCATTTCTTTTCCTCCAGAGATGTTCTCCTCCTGTCTCCATGGCTCCAGACATGTCGCAGTCATCCATCGGTCCATCTGAGGCCCAGTTCTTATAGCCGACCACCTCATCACTGACCCAGAACCAGAAATCCAGAGTGCAGGTGTAGCGCAGTCCCATCCAGACATAATCAGTCGAGGCGTTCTTGGCTTTCTCCTGGACCCATCTCTGTTCATCCAGGTTGGTGATGGTGACCAGGTCATGGTGGTGATCTCTGCAGTAGTATAAGGCGTCCTCCCAGTTCATCTTCTCTTTGATCAGGATCACTTTATCTGCATCAAGAAACAATGAACAGACTGAATCAGTCTTCACAGCAGCAGGCCTTCAAAAAACATAAAATGTGTCTTTAACTCAGTTCATTAAATTGCAAACTGCTTTCAGAATGAATATGAAGCTAGAAGGTTACACATTTGTTCATGTGAAATCAATTTTGTATTGAATTTCCAAGCATTGACATAACATATTACACTGATAGATCATTAATATTTTGAAAATGCATTAAACCTTGTAAAAAGTTAACATCAGAATCCTTAATTTCTTTCTAGAACTTCAGTTACATTTTAATTAACTGTATTATAGAAACAGATCTTTAACAAAAACTCACCATCATAACAGATGAAGGGTTTTTTCTCATCACAGTCCTCATTCTTCCATCTGCCTTCATCACCAAACACAGTCATGGCGCATTGATCACTGTTGGGTTGTTGATTATTAAAATGTTCATTCCAGTGTCTGAAAGAGAAAGTGCTTCCATCTGACCACCTCCATGTGTCTCTGAACAGACCAATATGTATGTATCTGTTATTTTCCACAGAGGTCATCCACTTTCTCCAGTTCTCCATCCTGTAGCTGCTTCATTCCACTGATCAGGTCTGTGTGTTTCTCTCTGCAGTAACTCTGAGCTTTCTGCCAGGTCTTCTCCTCTCTAATCAAGTGGTATTTATGGGTTGTATTTGTTTCTTTGGAGTAAACAAATAAATATACATTAATTTTACTTTAAATGCTTTCTTTTTCCATCTAACCCGTGCACACTAACATTTTTGTAAAATAAGTTATTCAAACAATTTTATTAGACAATGAATGGAGTTTATATTCTGTGTTTTCTTAACACTCACCATCATAGCAAAGGAAAGCTCTTTCATTATCACATTTAGTATCTAGCCATTCTGGATTTTGATCCAGAAAACCACAGTTCTCAGGTTCTGTAATGCTTTTATCAGAAGGTTCTCCTGACTTCCAGTTTGTGTCACTTTCCTTGAACTCCACTCCAGGCAGAGACCAGTGCCATGTTCTGATAAATTCTGGTTTACTGAACAGACCGATCCAAGCTTCTTCCCTGTTTCCTGTTGACTTACTGAGGAGTCTCTCCATGTCTGTCATGTTAGTCACTGTGACCAGGTCAGTGTGTTTCTCTCTGCAGTACTGCTGAGCTTCAGTCCAGGTCTTCTTCTCTCTAATGTAGTGATACTCATAGAGCTGACAGTTGATGAAACAACACTGACCTATCAACATAAACCATGTCAATAAATTAGGAGGATTTCATCAGAGCAAAAAAAAAAAAAGATCAGTCTTTCAATATAATTCAACTGTGCTATAGATCAACTTACCCGTAAGTATGAGCAGAATCAGACTCCACTGCATCTTTGCTGTCCGATGAATTATTTCGCTCCAATTTTTTAGATTTTATAAGTAAAATGTGTAATGTATCAAACAGCTAGAGAGTTGTAACTTACATCTGATTATTTTTCTTCCCCTTCTTGTTTCCCCTAACACTGTTCTCACTAGAATTATGGTTTGTCCTTCGTGGCAACTAAAGCTCTACCAAGACAACTCTGTTCTAGAGTTGACATATTAACTTGTCATAATTTGGATATTCAAACAACAGGTGGGGGCAGGGACTTGCGGGGGAATTTTGCCTTGAAAGAAATCATTTTTAATCCATGCAGAGGAGGGCAAGTTTATCATGGGGAAAACCAAGCTCTATGTATATGATCTAGCCGAACATATGGGATTTTTATGGGAGGCCATTTGTAAAGTTACACAGTCAAATTTTACAGCAATGATTGTGGTTATTCAGCCTGTCATAAGAGAAAAAAATTGGGTTTCATTTTTCAAACACATGTTTTCACCTTGTAATTCATGTATTTCTAAATGTTACATTTTCTAACTAAATATTTAGTAAGTAAACTAAAAATTAAATTTAAAGTTAAGTATTTATTTTACAAACTAAAAATTAATTTTCAAAATCAAATATTTTTGTAAAATAAATATTTAACTTTAAATTAAATATTTGTGTCTGAAAGAAAAACTGCTTCCATCCGACCACCTCCAGGTGTCTCGGAACAAACCAAATGTTACGTATATATGCCAGTCTACAGAGTCCATTATATTCTCCAGTTCTTCATCCTGTAGCTGCTTCATTCCACTGATCAGGTCTGTGTGATTCTCTCTGCAGTAACTCTGAGCTTCCTGCCAGGTCTTCTCCTCTTTAATCAACTGATTGAAGAAGAACTGTTCATATTGGCCACCATTATCTGCCCATTTGAGATCATTACACAAAACACGCACAGTCCTCAGGGGTTGTTTTATAGTTATCATTTGGTTCTCCTGATTTGTCTCACTTTCAATGAATTCCACTCCAGGCAGAGACCAGTTCCATGTTGTGTTTATATCCATTGAATCCAACAGACCAATCCAAGGTTCACTCATATCTCCTGTTTGGTTACTGAGGAGTCTCTCCATCTCTGTCATGTTGGTCACTGTGACCAGCTCACTGTGTTTCTCTCTGCAGTACTGCTGAGCTTCTTTGAACAATTTAAATCAGTTGAATTTGTCCCAAACATTGGTGTTTGGTTCTATCAGCTCAGGGGTAACCAATTTTTAAAAAAAGAACAGTGTCTGGGAGAAAGTGACAGAGGCAGTAAATGCGGTTGGGACAGTGGAGAGGTTCCTGTTGGAAATAAAAGGAAAAATGGTTCAGTATCAAATTGAATAAAAGAAAAACGTCCCTCAGCACACAGCTGGGCCAGCTCTTCTACTGGAGGTGCGCAGAAGAGATCACCACATTCGACACGGGTGTGGCCATGCGTAACTGGAGACACTGCTTCAGCTGGCATAAAAAAAGGATTAAAAAAACCAAAAAGCACACCATGCAAAGAGCACACTCTTTCATGAAGCACCACAACCCCCCCCAGATTGCGATGAACAGAATCTCCATGCATGATCAGCCCCAAAATGTTATCATTTCTTCTTTGGCACATTTCTAACTTTTCCTGAAAGTTTGATCCAAATCTGTCGGTAACCTTTTGAGTTATTTTGCTAAAAGACAGACTGATGAGATAAATATTTCATCAAAGTAAAACTGTTTCAGTGTTGCAGTTCCCCCGTTCTACCTCTAGATGCTGTGAGTACGCGTGGTCAGAGCTGATCATATTTAGGAACATTTCTACGCACAAGTACAAGATGGTAAATACCACACTATGCGTAGAATTGTTCCCACGCACAAAATAAGCTAAGATCTGTCCGCGAGTACAGTTGATGAATGAGGGCCCTGGACGTTTTCTCTCTGATGTACTGGTTACTCAGAGCGGACAGGTTATAAAGCAACACAGACCTGCAAAGATAAAACATGTAAATTCTCACCAGTCATAACATCTCAACTAGTATAAAAAAAGTTATTAGGAAAGTTTATTCTTATGTTCTTAAAAAAAATCTGGCAGCTCAATTATGAATACATCTGAATATGTCACAGAGCAGTGAATGTTGGTTTAGATCAACTTGCCCATCAGAAAGAGCAGAATCAGACTCCGCTGCATCTTTGCTGTCAGATGAATTATTCCCCTCCACCAGTTTGTCTCTGTTGGATGAAGAACACATTTAAAGACTTGAGATCAAGGTCTGAAAACCTGCAGCTCTCCCTCCACTGGACAGAGAAGCAATGCTGGGAGAGCAGAGGAGCTGGAGCCAGACAGGAAACAGAACAGATAGAAAGAATCGTATGTTTTCTTAACAAAGTGCTGACATGATTGGAGATATAATATATATTGTAAATATAAATAAGGTTCAAATGATAGTTTTATGCAACTTACAACTGTTTCCTTTTTTCCTCAGTGAATGGGATGCTCTCTCCTTGATGCTCTGCTGAAAACTGACCCAGGTATAAACTGTTGTCTTAGTTTCCCAGATCTCTGAACAGCTGCTGAATTTGACCATTTCCTAATGGTAATAAATAAAACAGGGAGACATGTTTCACAAGAGAGCCTTTAATATGCTCCTCTAGGGTCCATAGGATTACATGTGGTGTGCCCCAGGGTTCAATTTTAGGCCCAGTGCTTTTTAACCTTTATATGCTCCCTCTTGGCAGCGTCATCAGGAGACATGGAGTTAACTTCCACAGTTATGCTGATGATACACAGTTATACATCTCCATGTCTCCCGATGACACACGGCCAATGGATGCACTTTTTAACTGCATTTTAGACATTAAATCCTGGATGGCAGAAAACTTTCTCCAGCTCAACCAGGACAAAACTGAAGTTTTAGTCATCGGTCCTGAGGCTCAGAGAGAGAAACTTTTACCAAAACTACAATCACTGTCTTTTAATCTCTCTTTACAAGTGAAGAACCTGGGCGTGATTTTTGACTCTGAGCTGACTTTTATTCCTCACATAAAAAATATCACTAAAATAGGTTTTTATCAACTAAAGAACATCGCCAGAGTCCGCCCCATTCTGTCTCGGGCCAATACGGAGACACTGATGCATGCTTTTATCTCCAGTAGAATTGATTACTGTAATGCCCTGCTTTCTGGTCTTCCCAAAAAGAGTATATCAGGTTTACAACTACTACAAAATTCAGCAGCACGTGTCCTGACGAAGACCAGGAGGCGGGAGCACATTACACCGGTCTTAAAATCATTGCATTGGCTCCCCGTACATTTCAGGATCGACTTTAAGGTTCTTTTAATGGTTTTTAAGTGTCTTAATGGTCTTGGGCCTTCTTATCTCTCTGAACTGCTTTTACCATATAAACCTTCGCGGTCTCTGCGCTCCTCTGGCAGCCGTCTCCTTGTCACCCCAAAAGTCAGGACACACAAGCATGGCGAGGCGTCTTTCCAGTTTTATGGCCCTCACCTCTGGAACAGGCTGCCAGAGAACCTCAGGGCTGCAGAGAATATTCATGTTTTTAAGAGCAGGCTCAAGACTCACCTTTTTAGCTTAGCTTTTAACTGATTATTATTTATCACTGTTTGTTTAATTGCTTTGGATGTTTTATATGATTATATTTTTTATCAGTTTTACTTTTCAATCTTAGCACATTAATTTACCGTTTCTTTTTATACTTTAATTTATCTTAATCCCCGTTCCAGTGTTTCCTCTGTGGGAGCCCTCTGCCCCGGGAGCGGTGGTCGGCTGTAGCTGCCTGGGTGCTCTCCAGGTGGAGCTTGGGTGGAGGTGGGGGTCTTGGCCTTGCCTCCACTGGGTGCCCTGTGTCGGTGCCTCGGCTGCTGCTGTTAATCTACTGCTGCCGGGGCATATGGCTCCTCTGATGGCGTTTCCTTGCATGGTTCATCTGCACTCGGCCCAATGTCCTTTTTTACCTTTTCTTTTAACTGTGTGTGTGCATGGGAGACGGGTTGGGGGGAGGGGGGTATAACTGTGACCATGCTTTTAAATCTGTGGGGGAGGGAAGGGAAGGTGGTTTTATGTGGGGTCATTTTAATCTGTAAAGCACTTTGTGATGCAACTTCTTGTATGAAAAGCGCTTCATAAATAAAGTTTGATTTGATTTGATTTGATAATAAACCACGAAAAGGAAGGACAAATATTATGAAGAACCAACCTCTGTAGCCGAAGAACAACATTTATTAACAGGAAAACTGTGACAGCCTTTGTTTAGCATCAAGTTAGTGATGAGGATCCAGTGGGACACATGGTGTAAATCTCACTGCTGGTTATGGGTTACACCTTATGGTACTTTTTGGCCTTTCCAATAGAGTGTGTTCCAGACAGCTAATAGAAAAGTACTGATCAAAGTCAGAGCGTTACAATCTAGTTCTGCTAGGTGTCAGAGGAGGTAACATAAAAGATTGTGTTAAGGTGGTAAGAATTGGTGTTAAAAAGTTTCTCATGAAAAACCTCGGGAAAATCATAACAGGAGGTGCTACTCGAACCTATAAACGATCAAAACCAAGCCAATTTTTTAGTTTATTTTTTTGAATAAAGAGGCCAAGTCTGACCACTGAAAAGAAAATAACTTTTTTAAATGACTGAACTAAACTGACCACCATAAAAATCAGCTGAGAAGCTGAGCCTTTTATAGGCGCAGGTGTGTCCCATCAGCTGCTGATTGGTCCGGTAACCCACAGCCGGACCAATAGGATTCCAGAGGAGGTGCTGGACAAAAGTTCCCAGGCACTTAAATTTGCATGAGGAAAATTTTCCCCATTCCTTCCAAGGCCAGGATCCCATAACAGAGAGCAAAGCAGCTATAGTCTGAAAGAGGCTCATTTTCAGCAGATTTGAATTGAATGTCAGGAGATTCAAAATAGGAAATCCAGGGAAAACTTCTTCACTACATTTTTTATCCCGTTTTTCAAAAACCAATTCTGCTTCATGTGTTTTTGTCGTTGTTCCTTCATTTGTTAATTTACACTGTTAGTTTTCCTCACTGTTAGATTGATACAATTTATTTGTTTGATAAAGGAAATTCGGAGGAGTTCTTTGGGTCCTCCACCAACACCTCCACAGAACAACAATAACCTGCTTCTAAAAGATGATTGTATTTATGATACATCTTTGATAATGTGTATTTATTCATTTAAAAAGCACTTAGTCATGTATACTATACAGATGAAGAGTATTTTTATATGTTTTGTGATAAAAAGCATACAGACAAAAATACAAACAGGAAACAAAAAGATTTAGGGCAAATAAAAACAAAAAACTCTTTGATCCAAAGCAGGAAGTTGTTTTCTGCCCTTATGATGTTGACAGATGTTGGTGCAAAGGTTGAGATGCTAGAAATCCTTGTCATTTAATATTCTACTTTCTGCTTTATTGTATACAATGCATTGTATAAGGATTTTTACCTCAGAATTTGTATCCAGGCTCATATTTTGTTGATGTATTTCTTGTTTTCCTGTATGTCAGAATCCATGGAATACATCAACAAAATATCCATTTCCAACATGACTGGTGTATTCAACACTTGCTTTGCTCACCAGGTTGATATTAAAGGCCAACAAATTCTACAGAGCATCTGAAACTCATCGTCTTCTTAACAGTTCTTGTTAGTCTGATAGCTTTAACTCTGTATTGCATAAGAAAGGGGACACCATGCTGCAGATATTCAGTTTATTGAACAACAAAGAAACAAATCAGCCCCCAAAATAAAATATATATCTGTGATGTAAACCACTTCAAAAATGGGCATATGCATGTATATTTTAACCTACATTTGCTCTCACAAAATATATCTGTTCAAATGAGTTTAGAAAATACAAACTAAACATTCGGAGCATCAACTTTGGTTCCTCTAGTAGGCAGATTTTTCCCCCACTGTATGAATATAGTTTCTACTTCAAAATTATATTTCAAAACTTCACACAGCCAAACAACTAAATAGTGACTTCAGGAAAAATAAAAGCATGTTACCAGAGAGCAGACTGAGTTTTAATTCTTAGAACAAATGAAGTTTAATTTCTCTGTATCATTTCGTTGAAACCATCTATGTTCTCCTCCTGTCTCCATGGCTCCAGATATTTTACAGTCATCCAGCCATCCTTCTGAGGCCCGGCTCTTGTAGCGGACCATCTCCTTACAGACCCAGAACCAGAAATCCAGAGTGCAGGTGTAGCGCAGTCCCATCCAGACATAATCAGTCGAGGCGTTCTTGACTTTCTCCTGGACCCATCTCTGTTCATCCAGGTTGGTGATGGTGACCAGGTCATGGTAGTGATCTCTGCAGTAGTATAAGGCGTCCTCCCAGTTCATCTTCTCTTTGATCAGGATCACTTTATCTGTTACAGAAGCAAACACAGATCATCTTTCACATCTTTCTTCACTTAGGCTTTTTAAATCCAGATATGAATAGCAAATATTTCATAGATATATTTTCTTTCACATTCCAATGTTTTCTGCATGAAATGTATAAATATGACTTGATGACAGAAATACTTCCAAATAAATACACAAAGCATGTATGGACTCATTATTAAACTTTACATAAATGTAAATTGTGTCCCTTAAGAGCAACTCACCATCATAACAGATGAAGGGTCTTCTGATAGAACAGTCCTCCTTTTTCCATCTGCCTTCATTCTCAAACTCCATCAGGGCACAGTGAACCCAGTCGTGTTCCTGATTCCAGTGTCTGAAAGAGAAACTGCTTCCATCTGACCACCTCCATGTGTCTCTGAACAGACCAAAGTAGGATTGACTGCTTGTAGAGTCCATCACTTTCTCTAGTTCTCCATCCTGTAGCTGCTTCATTCCACTGATCAGGTCTGTGTGATTCTCTCTGCAGTAACTCTGAGCTTTCTGCCAGGTCTTCTTCTCTTTAATCAAGTGGTATTTATGGGTTGTATTAGTTTCTGTGGAGTAAGCAGATAAACTCATATGACATTTATTTTAAATAGTTTCTTGTTAATGAACCTTTTAACAAGTACACTTTCATTACTATATAAAAAAACTATACAACAGTTAATTATTATTCTCACCATTATAACAGACAAAATATCTTGGATTATTGCAGCCTGTATCTCCCCATTGAAGATCTTCAAACAGAAACCCACAGTTTTCAGTTGTGTTGTTTCCTCCATCATTTGGTTCTTTTGACTCCCAGTTGGTCTCACTCTCATTAAACTCCACTCCAAGCAGAGACCAGTGCCATGTTCTCTCAAATTCTGGTTTTCTATACAGACCAATCCAGGCTGGTTTGTTGCTCCCTGTTGAGTTTCTGAGTCTCTCCATGTCTGTCATGTTAGTCACTGTGACCAGGTCAGTGTGTTTCTCTCTGCAGTACTGCTGAGCTTCAGTCCAGGTCTTATTCTCATTAATGTAGTGATACTCATAGAGCTGACAGCTGATGAAACAACACTGACCTATGAAGATCAAACATATTTAGAAAGTAGGAGGATTTCATCAGCACACAACATGGGCTATTATTAGTAACAACAACAACAAAAAGATCATAACTGTTTTCAATTAGGTTTCTGTGATTAAAATAAAATATAACCGTCTTTCTATATAATCTAATTGTACTTTAGATCAACTTACCCATCAGAAAGAGCAGAATCAGACTCCACTGCATCTTTGCTGTCAGATTAATGATTTTCCTTCAACAGTTTGTCTCTGTTGGATGAAGAACACATATAAACACTTCAGATCAAGGTTTGAAAACCTGCAGCTCTCCCTCCACTGGACAGAGAAACAATGCTGGGAGAGCAGAGGAGCTGGAGCCAGACAGGAAACAGAGCAGATAGAAAGAAATCGCAAAGCTTTTTCTTAACTAAAAGTGCTGCAATGATATGACAAATAAAACTCAAAGTATTAAAGAGGTTAAAATGACCGTTTTATGAAACTTACGTGTGTTTTCTTTTATTCCTCAGTGAATATGATGCTCTCTCCTTGATGCTCTGCTGAAAACTGTCCCAGGTAAACTGTTGGTGTATAAGTTTCCCAGATCTCTGAACAGCAGCTGAATTTGACCATTTCATTATTTAAATATTCAAAACAGGATGTAAATATGTTTCACAAGAAATATTTTTATAAATCATGAAGAGGATGGAATAATATTAAGATGAGCCAACCTCTGTAGCCTGGAAAATTTAAATTACAGGAAAACAGTGGCAGCATTTGTTCAGCATCGCGTGCTACTGGTGAGGATCCAGTGGGACACATGGTGTATAATCTCACTGCCTGTTATAGTTTATACCTTATGGTACTTATTTGCCTTCATAATAAAGCGTGCTACAGACAGCAAACAGAACAAAATGATGACAGTGTGGGAAAAGCAGCAATAGTCTGAAAGCTCCTCTTTATTCAGTAGCTTTGAATTTAATGTCAGGAGATTCTGACAAGAAATCCAGGGAAACCTTCCTTGATAAAGTTTTGATCCAGTTTTTATGTAACAAGGTTTTTTTCCTGTTTTATTAAGTATTTTTTGTTTCTTTATCTGTGGATTTACACTGTTAGTTTCTCCTCACTGTTAGACTGATACAACCATTTGTTAAATGTCATTCTGAGTTGTTTGGCTTCTCCACCAACATCCACACAGAACAGCAGTAAACCAGCATCTAAAAGATGATAGGACTGATTTACGATACAGCTTTGCAAAAAAAAGCCTTTGTGCATTTAACGAGTGCTTAGGATTCTATAGAGACGAAGAGTCAGGAAGCAAAAGGATTCAAAAGGAGTCCGTCCCATTCTCTCTCAGGCCAATACGGAGACACTGATGCATGCTTTTATCACCAGCAGAATTGAGCACTGGAACGCCCTGCTTTCTGGTCTTCCCAAAAAGAGTATCTCAGGTTTACAGCATTTAGAAAATTCAGCAGCACGTGTCCTGACGAAGACCAGGAGGCGGGAACAAATTACACAGGTCTTAAAATCACTGCATTTGCTCCCCGTAGGTTTTAGGATCGATTTTTTAAGGTTCTTTTAATGGTTTTTAAAATCTTAATGGTCTTGGGTCTTTTATCTTTCAGAACTGCTTTTACCATGTGAACCTTCGCGGTCTCTGCGCTCCTCTGGCAGCCGTCTCCTTGTCATTCCTAAAGTCAGGACACACACTCATGGTGAGGCATCTGTCCAGTTTTATGGCCCTCACCTCTGGAACAGGCTGCCGGAGGATCTCAGGACCGCAGAGAACGTTCATGTTTTTAACAGCAGACTCAAGACTTGATTCATTATTTAATAAGATTTGCTTAATTGCTCTGCATGTTGTACAATGTACATTTTATCAATGTTTTACACTAAATAATTCTACATTTGATCAGTGTTAAAATTTTATCTGTTTTACTATTTACTCTCATATTTATCTACTCTTGATTTTAATATTTTAACGTGTTATTTTAATCGTTCCTTCCAGTGTTTCCTCTGTGGGAGCCCTCTGCCTCGGGAGCGGTGGGTCGGCTGTGGCTGCCTGGGTGCTCTCCGGGTGGAGCTTGGGTGGAGGTGGGGGACTCAGCCTTCTCTCCACTGGGCTCCCTGGGCCGGTGCCTTGGCTGTTGCAGTCGATCTGCTGCTGATGATGCAGATGGCTCCCCTGGTGACCTTACCTTACCAGGTTCATCTGTTCTCTGTTCAATGTCCTTGTTTACTGTTGCTTTTAAGTGTGTGCGTGCATGGGAGATGGGTTGGGAGGAGGGGTATAACTGTCATCATGTTTTTATTCTGGGGGGGTTATGTGGGGTCATTTTAATCTGTAAAGCACTTTGAGATGCTTTTTTGTATGAAAAGCACTTTATAAATAAAGTTTGATTTGATTTAAAATAAATCATTTTGATCCCAATCAGGAAGTTGTTTTCTCCCCCTATAAAATTGGCAGATGCTGTTACACCACCACCAGGCAAGATCTCACCTAGTGGGGTATCAGTGATGATAAGAAAGGTGAGGAATCAGCCCAGAACTACACAGGGGAGATGCTAGAAAAGGTTCTCTCATCTAAATCCTCAACAAACCTTGTCATTTCATATTCTACTTTCTACTTTATTGTATTAGTTTTATTCCATAAGCATTTTTACCCATGAATCAACACAACATGAACATGTTTCCATCCATTAACCTGAAACATGAGCGGTGTATCCAGGGCCTGCTTTTGCTCACCACAATATTGAAGGCCAACAAATTCTAAAGAGCAACTTAAACTGATTGTCTTCTCATGAGTAATTGGTATTTCAAGGATTTAAACTATGCATTGCATTAAAAAGGGGACGCCATTCTGCTTATATTGATTTTATTGAACCACAAAGAAACAAATTCCACAAGGCAAGGCAAGGCAAGGCAATTGTATTTGTATAGCACACTTTCAACAGCAGGGCAATTCAAGGTGCTTTACATGATTTGGTGATTTAAAAAACAAAAAAAACAATGGAAATTCAAAGTAAAAGAAACACACATTACACATGATACACAACAAAGCAAGAGAAAGATCAAAAAAAAAAAAAAAGCAAGAGAGCATGAACACATTTCATACATATGACATCAAGCATTTACTGGAAGGCAATTCTAAACAGATGAGTTCTTAGTCTCGATTTAAAGCAGTTCAGAGTTTCAGCAGCTCTACACTCGTCAGGAAGTCTGTTCCAGATAAGGGGAGCATAGAAACTGAAAGCTGCTTCTCCATGTTTAGTTCTGAGCACAAACCAAAGACATCTCTTTAATCTAAACCACTTTACCCAAGATAAATATAGTTTCTACATTTTTTTAAGTTACAGCAATCACTTAATTCCAGCTATTCTTGAAATACAGTATCATCATTAGAATAGTCAAACCAGGGTGGGGACGTATTACTTATAAAAAAATATTTGAGTCATGCAAAGGAAGCAGAAATTACTTTTTTTTAGCTTAATTTGCATGTTACTGACGAGGATTGAGCAGTTGCTTAAATGTTAAGATGTGCAAGAGAACTTGTGAACCAACAAGGATCCAAAACATTTGTTTTCAAATGTTTGCCGTCCCCAAGAGATCGATGATCTACACTGGGATCCTCACTGTATGTTTAAACTTTCACGTTATTTTCTTCTTCTACTCATGGTCTGACCTTTTGTTTTCTTTGTTGTATGTGAAGATAAATGACAAAAAGGGATCTCTGTCATGAACTTCTTCCAAACAAGTAACAATGACTGCTGAACTGTCTTAAATGCAGCACTGTGTTGTTTTCAGATTCTGGTTCTGGTTCTGGTACAGACAGGACGTGTCCACGCAGATTATGATTCATCACAGCAATGATCACTTGGTGCAGACACGCAGACATTTTCAGTGTGACACACAGAGAACAAGTAACTTAATCAATCTAAAAACGATTCCCATGAGAACATCTGGACATCATCTCAGACCTGGACACCGTATTCAATACATCTTGTTATCAAGGAGCTAACAGTGTGTTGGAGAGCTATGGAGTCTTTGGAGTGCATATGTGACCACGACGGGTAAGCTGTTGATGTTAGTGACATAAAATGTCAACCAATATGTTATGTTTATTATTTGGTCAGTTTCTAGTTTGCAGCTACTGTAACTATGTTATTCAAGCGTTGCCACCATTACTTTGTTCAGAGTAACACAAGAAATGTGTATTTACAGGTCTGCCACTTGTAGAAATAAATAGATTAGTTTGGTAAATACGTGTAATGCTTATGAAATATTAAACATGACATGACCAAACTTCATGTTTTGATTGTAGTAAAACTTCAAACAGTGAGAAAAGTCAGGAACAATGTTATGTTTTCACTGAGTACTCTACATTTTGATGTGTTATCAGATGAGATAGCGGGACCTCTGTTTACCAGATGGACATTTATAAGTAATGAGGAGCTATTATGAACCTAAACTCAGCTCCAAGCACTCAAGAGTTTTGAGGTCAGAGGAGCGCTGGGTACATTGAAGAACCTGGGGTTGAAGGAAATTTAACTCAAAGGAGAAAAGATTATGACAGAAGTTAATATTTGATATTCATAAGAGGGCCATGTCAAACATGTCATATGTAACAACTCAAAGTACATTGATTCTATTGTATTTATCACCAACCACTACATGATCTTTTACTTATCATTTAGTTTTCTAGATAAGATATCTTTTAAAGAAGACATCTTCAGAGCTTTGAATTCTGCCCTTTTATTGACTTGAGGACAATGCAATAGATGAAGAGAAGTATGTGACATTTCCAAATTTATATTACTCAAACAAAACAAAAAAATCCTACAACAGCATTCCACCATGGTGATATTTTCCATCCAGAAGGATCTTCTGACCACTTATTTTCTGCTTCTGAAGGTAAACATACCATCGAGCAATCGATCAGTCTGACCCCAATGCTTAAAGTTGCTGTGTAGAACTGTTTTGAATAAGAATTTTTTTTTTTTTTTAAGATAACTATTTGTCCTGGTTCGCCTTATATTGTTAAAGAATTGATTTAAAAGTACTCATTCATGTAGACATCAAAAACATGGAATAGAATTTATTAGAATAGAATTTATTGCTACTGTTTTTAAAAAATATAATGTTTTAGGGAAAGACTATTACCAGTTTATCTATAATCAGAGAGTTTTTCAAGTTACACTAGGGGAAATCTCCCATCCTCTCTTTGGATATCTGAATGACCAGAGGAAACTCAGTGGAGCTTCCTTATTGTGGTTTTATGAAAGAAACATTTCTTCACAATCATTGGTTTAAACAGAGACAGTTCTGGATCACCTATTGATGTCCAACATTTAAATAGATCACATGATCCTCTCTTAAAACCATGTAGGCTGTGTTCTGTAGAACAACCACTAGGTGATGCTAAAACACCAACATCTGTGATCTACATGTCGCCATTACTGTTTCAAAACTATACTGCAGTTTATTTCAAGAGGCAATACAACACCTCATTCGTAAAGGTCAGTTTGAAATAAACTCAGCAAAAAAAGAAACGTCCTCTGACTTTCAACAGTTTTTACTTTCAGTAAACTTAATGTGTGTAAATATTTGTATGAACACTAAAAGAGTCAACACCAAAAGACATAAACTAAAAATGTTTCACAGACATGTGACTAACAGAAATAGAATAATGTGTCCTTGAATGAAGGGAGGCTCAAAATCAAAAGTACCAGTCAGTATCTGGTGTGGCCACCAGCTGCTTGAAGTACTGCAGTGCATCTCCTCCTCATGGACTGGACCAGATTAGTCAGTTCTTGCTGTGAGATGTTACCTCACTCTTCCACCAAGGCACTTGCAAGTTCCTGGACATTTCTGGGGGGAATGGCCCTAGCCCCCACCCTGTGATCCAACAGGTCCCAGACGTGCTCAATGGGATTGAGATCCGGGCTCTTCGCTGGCCATGGCAGAACACTGACATTGCTGTCATGCAGAAACTCACGCACAGAACCAGCAGTATGGCTGGTGGCATTGTCCTGTTGGAGGATCTGGTCTGGATGAGCATGCATAAAGGGTACCACATGAGGGAGGAGGATGTCTTCCCTGTACTGCGAGGCATTGAGATTGCCTGCAATGACAACAAGCTCAGTCCGATGGTGATGTGATATACCGCCCCAGACCATGACGGACCCCCACCTCCAAATCAATCCCGCTCCAGGGTACAGGCCTCGGTGTAACGCTCATTTCTTAGACGATAAACACGAATCCGTCCATCACCCCTGGGGAGACAAAACCGTGACTCATCAGTGACTCCTGTCTGGTCCAGCGAAGGTGGGTTTGTGCCCATAGGTGGCGTTGTTGCTGGTGATGTCTGGTAAGGACCTGCCTTACAACAGGCCTACAAGCCCTCAGTCCAGCCTCTCTCAGCCTATTGCGGACAGTCTGAGCACTGATGGAGGGATTGTGTGTTCCTGGTGTGACTCTGGCAGTTGTTGTGGCCATCATGTACCTGTCACGCAGGTGTGATATTCAGATGTACTGATCCTGTGCAGGTGTTGTTACACGTGGTCTTCCACTGCGAGGATGATCAGCTGTCCTTCCTGTCTCCCTGTAGCGCTGTCTTAGGCGTCTCACATGGCAATTTATTGCCCTAGCCACATCAGCAGTCCTCATGCCTCCCTGCAGGATGCCTAATGCACGTTCACGCAGATAAGCAGGGACCCTGGGCATCTGTCTTTGGGTGTTTTTCACAGTTGGTAGACAAGTCTCTTTAGTGTCCTGCATTTTTGGAACTGTGACCTTAAATGCCTACTGTCTGTAAGCTGTTAAGGTCTTAACGACCATTCCACAGGTGCATGTTAATTAATTGATTGTGGTTAATTGAACATGCATGGAAAACATTGTTTAAACCCTTTACAATGAAGATCTGTAAAGTTATTTGGATTTTTACAACATTTTTGTTGAAATACACAGTCCTGAAAAAGGGACGTTTCTTTTTTTGCTGAGTTTATAAGCATAACTTATATTAATTCACAACAGTGATGATGAGCTGCTATCTTGAACTAACTTAAAGTTTCCTCAATTTATCTGAACCTAATTTTTTTAAAGTGATAGATTAAATTATTTTGGTAGGTAAAACTCATCATACTCCTGAAAGTAGTAACATGGTTTAATTTACAGTGGCTGAAGTATTCCTCAATCAAATCCACGCAAATATTATATTGCTAATATTGCTGTTTACTTATAATTTAGTTTAACTTTTGCATCTACTTAGTATAAAATCTAACTGGATAGAGACAAAAAAATAAAAGAAATTCATGGTTTGATGGTTTATTCAATAACTGTAAAATCATTACTGCCTTTGATAACGTATTATAAAATTCATATAATTTAGGCATAATTTAAAGACCAAAATACAGAAAAGATAAAGAGCATTTTCATTGGTGAAACAGAAAATAGTTGTTGAATAACAAATGATATTAAAACCCCAAAATATACTGGCCCATAAAAGAGTAACTGCATGTTCGGCAGTTGGTTGTGAATATCTATTTTATACTGTATGAGTCAAAATGAAGGATATACATAAATTCATTTTTCCACAATCTAAACATGTTTGAAGAATTTTAAATGTAACTTGGAGTAAAAAAAAAGATTCAAAAGGCAAAGACTGAGCTTCAGTTTTTAAAACAAATGAAATTAAACTCCTTGCTGTCACTTTTCTTCCTCCACATATGTTCTCCTCTTGTCTCCATGGCTCCAGACATGTCACAGTCATCCATCGGTCCATCTGAGGCCCAGTTCTTATAGCCGACCACCTCATCACTGACCCAGAACCAGAAATCCAGAGTGCAGGTGTACTGCAGTCCCATCCAGACATAATCAGTCGAGGCGTTCTTGGCTTTCTCCTGGACCCATCTCTGTTCATCCAGGTTGGTGATGGTGACCAGGTCATGGTGGTGATCTCTGCAGTAGTATAAGGCGTCCTCCCAGTTCATCTTCTCTTTGATCAGCATCACTTTATCTGTTACAGAAGCAAACACAGATCATCTTTCACATCTTTGATCAGTTAGGCTTATTAAATCCACACATGAATAGCTATGATTTGATAGATATGTATTTATATATCTATGAAATAAATATAAAATAGCTTTCAAATTAAATACACAAAACATGTATTGACACGTTATTAAACCTTCCATTAGTGTAGATTATTTCCGTTAAGAGCAACTCACCATCATAACAGATGAAGGGTCTCGTAAGAGAACAGTTTTCCTTTTTCCATCCGCCTTCATTCTCAAACTCCATCAGGGCACAGTGAACCCAGTTGTGTTTCTGATTCCAGTGTCTGAAAGAGAAACTGCTTCCATCTGACCACCTCCATCTGTCTCTGAACAGACCAAAGTATGATTGACTGCTTGTAGAGTTAATCACATTCTTCAGTTCTCCATCCTGTAGCTGCTTCAGTCCACTGATCAGGTCTGTGTGATTCTCTCTGCAGTAACTCTGAGCTTTCTTCTAGGTCCTCCTCTTTTTAATCAAGTGGTATTTGTGGGCTCTATTAGTTTCTGTGGAGTAAACAGATAAACTCATATGGAATTTATTTTACATATTTTCTTGTTAATTAACCATTTAACAAGTACACTTTCATTATATACTATATATATAAAAAACTACAGTTAAGTGAATTATTGTTCTCACTATTATAACAGACAAAATATTTTAGAATATTGCAGCGTGTATTTTCCCACTGAAGATTTTTAAACAGAAACTCACAGTTTTCAGGTCTGTTGTTTCCTCCATCATTTGGTTCTCCTGACTCCCATTTGGTCTTACTTTCATTAAACTCCACTCCAAGCAGAGACCAGTGCCATGTTCTTTCAAAATTCTGGTTTGCTATACAGACCAATCCAGGCGGGTTGGTTGCTCCCTGCTGAGTTTCTGAGTCTCTTCATGTCTGTCATGTTAGTCACTGTGACCAGGTCAGTGTGTTTCTCACTGCAGTACTGCTGAGCTTCAGTCCAGTTCTTATTCTTGTTAATGTAGTGAAACTCATAGAGCTGACAGTTGATGAAACAAAACTGACCTAAATACATAAAACATGCTGCTGTACACAATAATAAATTATAAGATCTCTACAATTACAGGTCCTTTTTGGTCCAAAACCGCAATCATGGGTAAGACTGTCGACCTGTAAGACTGTCGACACGCTGAACCCTTCGGAGGGAAAGGAGGCAGACCTACCTCTTTCCCCTCAGCCAGCTCCTGTAGCAGAGACCAGCACTGATCCATCTAGCCTAGAAGTGGCTGTTGTGGCAGCAGTTCTGCTGGCAGCCACAGTAGCAGCCTTTCAGCCTTCGGCTGAGACTGCTCCTGGTTTTGGGGCTGCAGACTGGTTTCCTGAGCCCGAGTTCCAGTCTTCCGAGTGTGTTCCAGAGCTCCAGTTTTCGAAAAACCCAAAATTCCTATCTAAAAAAATTAGCATATTTCATCCGACCAATACAAGAAAAGTGTTTTTGATATAAAAAAAGTCAACCTTCAAATAATTATGTTCAGTTATGCACTCAATACTTGGTCGGGAATCCTTTTGCTTCAATGCGGCGTGGCATGGAGGCAATCAGCCTGTGGCACTGCTGAGGTGTTATGGAGGCCCAGGATGCTTCGATAGCGGCCTCATCCAGAGTGTTGGGTCTTGCGTCTCTCATCTTCCTCTCCACCATATCCCACAGATACTCTATGGGGTTCAGGTCAGGAGAGTTGGCAGGCCAATTGAGCACAGTAATACCATGGTCAGTTAACTATTTACCAGTGGTTTTGGCACTGTGAGCAGGTCCCAGGTCGTGCTGAAAAATGAAATCTTCATCTCCATAAAGCTTTTCAGCAGATGGAAGCATGAAGTGCTCCAAAATCTCCTGATAGCTAGCTGCATTGACCTTGCCCTTGATAAAACACAGTGGACCAACACCAGCAGCTGACATGGCACCCCAGACCATCACTGACTGTGGGTACTTGACACTGGACTTCTGGCATTTTGGCATTTCCTTCTCCCCAGTCTTCCTCCAGACTCTGGCACCTTGATTTCCGAATGACATGCAAAATTTGCTTTCATCCGAAAAAAGTACTTTGGACCACTGAGCAACAGTCCAGTGCTGCTTCTCTGTAGCCCAGGTCAGGCGCTTCTGCCGCTGTTTCTGGTTCAAAAGTGGCTTGTAGCCCATTTCCTGCACACGCCTGTGCACGGTGGCTCTGGATGTTTCTACTCCAGACTCAGTCCACTGCTTCCGCAGGTCCCCCAAGGTCTGGAATCGGTCCTTCTCCACAATCTTCTTCAGGGTCCGGTCACCTCTTCTCGTTGTGCAGCGTTTTCTGCCACACTTTTTCCTTCCCACAGACTTCCCACTGAGGTGCCTTGATACAGCACTCTGGGAACAGCCTATTCGTTCAGAAATTTCTTTCTGTGTCTTACCCTCTTGCTTGAGGGTGTCAATGATGGCCTTCTGGGCACCAGTCAGGTCTGCAGTCTTACCAATGATTGCGGTTTTGAGTAATGAACCAGGCTGGGAGTTTTTAAAAGCCTCAGGAATCTTTTGCAGGTGTTTAGAGTTAATTAGTTGATTCAGATGATTAGGTTAATAGCTCGTTTAGAGAACCTTTTCATGATATGCTAATTTTTTGAGATAGGAATTTTGGGTTTTCATGAGCTGTATGCCAAAATCATCAGTTTTAAAACAATTAAAGACCTGAAATATTTCAGTTGGTGTGCAATGAATCTAAAATATATGAAAGTTTAATTTTTAGCATTACATTATGGAAAAGAATGAACTTTATCACAATATGCTAATTTTTTGAGAGGGACCTGTATATAATGTGATTAAGAAAAACATTTCTGATTTTCGTTTTGTTAAATCAGGCAGATCTATTCTGAACCCATCTTAATCTGTATTTTAGATCCACTTACGCATCAGAAAGAGCAGAATCAGACTTCACTGCATCTTTGCTGTCAGATGAATGATATTCCTCCAACAGTTTGTCTCTGTTGAATGAAGAACACATTTAAACTCTTCAGATCAAGGTCTGAAAACCTGCAGCTCTCCCTCCACTGGACAGAGAAACAATGCGGGGAGAGCAGAGGAGCTGGAGCCAGACGGGAAACAGAGCAGAAAGAAAACACTCAATTCAGCCTTTTCTTTACACATAAAGAAAAAATCTGACAAGTTATCCATGAAACAACATGATATTGGAAATAAAACCTATAATTTATAAGGATTAATATCTAAGCAGAGACACAGAGTTGTAACTTCTATCTGATTCCGTTTTTCTCCTCCTTGTTTTGCCTAAAACTGTTCTTAGTAGATTTATGTTCTCCGTTGCAGCAACCAGAGCTCTGCTAACACAGCTCTGTGAGAGAATTGAAATATCAACATGTCACAATTTGAATATGCAAACCAGGGGGAGAAGTAACATGCTTTTATGAAAAATATGTTTTATTTCAGACATACTGGTTATTTTTATAAAAACACTCACCATCATAGCAGATGGAGGGTTTTCTGACAGAACAGTCCTCATTCTTCCATCTGACTTCTTCATCAAACCCAATCATGGCACATTGACCACTGTTGGTTTGCTGATTGTTAAACAATATATGTCAGTCTCTGAAAGAAAAACTGCTTCCATTTGACCACCTCCAAGTGTCTGTGAACAGACCTAACTGTATGTATGAATACCAGTCTACAGAGTGTATTATACTATTTAGTTCTCCACCCTGTAACTGCTTCAGTCCATTGACCAGGTCAGTGTGTTTCTCTCTGCAGTACTGCTGAGCTTCAGTCCAGTTCTTCTCCTCCTTAATGAAGTGACACTCATAGAGCTGACAGTTTGGCGGTGGGGGCTGTCCCGGGGTGGCGGCGGCGTTTGTCGTCCATCAGCCGGCTGCAGGAGTGGGGTCCTGGACCGGGCCCACTCTTGCGCAGCTGGTTGCCGGCGGAGCCCATCGGCTTGTCCCTGCGGCCTCCCGGGGCCCTGCATTGTAGTTGCTGGATGTTCCCCTGGGGCTTCCCTCTGTTTCTCTCTTTGGGGGTGCGGTCGGCCCTGCGCTGTTCCGCCTGGCGCTCCTAGGCTCTGGGGCCC
Organism: Valencia hispanica; assembly: GCA_963556495.2. Taxonomy (NCBI): domain Eukaryota; kingdom Metazoa; phylum Chordata; class Actinopteri; order Cyprinodontiformes; family Valenciidae; genus Valencia; species Valencia hispanica. Next base: position 14,452,965 of record OY747714.1, on the reverse strand, counting down.
TCTGGACGTTCGTGTTCCTGACCTCATTCATGCCTGCATCGATTCCTGTAGGGCTGATTGACAACTCCTCACACCAGCTATCAAACAGTCGTATGGGGAAACCTTATATGCACCAGCATGCTCACACACACACACACACACACACACAGACACAGACAGACAGACAGACAGATGTGGGGACATCGGTGTGTACAGATATATTCTTGGGCTGAGGTTATCATCAATAGATCTTGAATAATTGGTGTCAAGTGTCATGTTTCCGTGAAAGAAGGACCCAAATGCAGAGCGTTGGCTTGAGCTCCTTCTGCTCATCTTTAATAAAGTTCAAAACTTAAGCTCGAGACAACACGGGACGAGGACAAGACCTGGGTTACACGACAACTGACAAACTCTGAAGACAGACCAGCGGAGACATGAGGGCACAGGGGAACCTATATGCACAGGGATGTGATCGGGGAAACTCAAAACAGCTGGGGGTAATCAGGACACAGAGACAGACAGGGACAAAAGGTCACACCGTGACATCAAGAGCTTTTAAGGGACATTGTTGTTGTATTTATATACCCATTTTTGTGTGTTGCGGATGTGTAGTTCTTTGTTCATATGATTTGGTCTGTTTTGTCAATGTTGCTCCATTTTTGGTTGTTTTTTTCCACCTCTCTGCCGTCTTGCAGATGTGGAGGACTGGGTTGTTTTTCTTGTGTTCTTTTTGTTCCCCTTCCTCTCTCGTATCGTCAACTCACACTCCTACCTCTCCTGCCTCTCTTCTTCATCTTCTTTCTTTCTTCTCTCTTTTTTCCGTTTCCGTGTCCATAACTTCAGGTAATTAAACCCAAAGCAATCTCTAATAAAGATTTTTCACACATATATATCATGTGGACTACTATAGCAAAAGCTGTAATGCTGTGCTTGAGAAAATAAATCTGTTGGGCTTGTACTTGGTACTCAGACACCAAGTGTGCCAAACTGCCAGACAGGACACGTAAAAAAAAAGACTTCCTCATGGCAAATCAGATCATGATCTTGTTTTTCTCTGCTTTGCGTATAAAATCATTGTTCAAAGGCAGCCTGTAATAAAAAATGTTCTGTGAGAAGGTTGTCACTGGATGTTGATACTTTATGTAACTTTATGTATAATGCGCTTTTCATACAAACATTGCAGCTCAAAGTGCTTTACAGATTAAAATGACCCCACATAAACCACATTCCCATCCCTCCTCCACAGATTTAAAAGCATGATCATAGTTATACCCCCCTTCCCCCAACCCAAATCACATGCGCACACACACTCAAGAGCAACAATAAAAGGACATTCGGCCAAGCACAGATGAGCCAGGTAAGGTGAGGAAACACCATCAAGGGAACCCTCTGCACCGGCAGCAGCAGATCAACTGCAGCAGCCAAGGCACTGACACAGGGTGCCCAGAGGAGGCAAGGCCAAGACCCCCACCTCCACCCAAGCTCCACCTGGAGAGCACCCAGGCTGCCACAGCCGACCACAGCTCCCGAGACAGAGGGCTCCCACAGAGGAAACACTGGAAGGAAATTTAAAATAACAGGTTAGAATATAAAAATAAACAGTGTATGACTGATACGTTTAAGTAGTAAAACACGTATACAGTTTAATCAAGTAAAACATACAGAGCAATTAAACAGACAATAATGAATAGTAATCAGTTAAAAGCTAGGCTAAAAGGTGAGTCTTGAGCCTGCTCTTAAAACCATGAACGTTCTCTGCAGCCCTGGGGTCCTCCGGCAGCCTGTTCCAGAGGTGAGGGCCTTTGTACACAAAATACACCTCGCCGTGAGTGTGTGTCCTGATTTTAGGGATGACAAGGAGACGGCTGCCAGAGGAGCGCAGAGTCTGCGAAGGTTCATAAGGTAAAAGCTGTTCAGAGAGATCATACTGTGTGTGTACTTTCAACTTTTAGTGGAGCAAGCAGGTCGAGAGTGGATTGAAGCCTACTGTTAAAGCAGCATGGGGCAGAATGAAGAAACAAAGCTCACGTGCGACGCGGCCGGCGCTGCAAGTAACTGCAGCCAGCCGCACGGGAGCGCGCATAAACGCTTCACAAAAAAAACATACCTCTTCACAGTGACATACTTCTTTTTCTTAGTGCCACTTTTTAGTGGGCTGTGAGTTGTCCTTGGTCGTTTCCCAGTTGCAGAAGAATCCTTTCTCAATCAATGGAGGTCTGCAACCATTTTTCTTCCTCTTTTAAAGTTGTCGAGAATGCGCAAGCTGTGTCAATTGACGTCACACCCGTAGGACAGCGCGGGAAATTCGGGGCCCAAACTGCAGAACATTTTGCAGCACACAGCCAGTTTAAGAAAATGGAACGATACGTGGGTGGGCTTTTTCTTTTTGATTTATAACGCTTCATCACCCAACAGCATTAAAAAACTGGACATGGATGTTTACTTTATTTACAAATCCTGCCCCATGTTCCTTTGAAATCATTGACAATAAAATCACACGGGGCAGCTAAAGCAATAGTTGGTGTCTTTTCAAAAACTTCAAGAAAACCTGCAGCCACTTCAGGGATTAGGTGATGCTTCCTGACAGTTCTCACAGAGGTCTCCCACTGGATAAAACTGGTGATGTTCAAATAAACAGTAGTGGTCAGAGACAGCCAGGTAGCAGGCACTGTGCCTGCCACATTAACCTCTTAAGCCCCAGGGTCTCTCAAGGGTCTCTCCAAGCTCCTAGCTCGAATAGGACATGCCCAACATTAATTTAGTTTTTCTCTGCAAAAACAAACTCTGTGTAAACAATCTTGGTATCAAAATGAAGCCAATGCTTGTGAGGTTTAATCAGAGGTGTAAATATTACAGCCTATGTTACTGTGCCAAAGCAATTGTAGCTTGAACATAGACAAATTACAAGATTCTTTTTTCATGCCTAATTTTTTTTCTCATGTCACAGTATATAAACCATTCAAAATATGCTCCAGTAGAATATAAACTGCAGATAATCATAAACAAACGTGTAGATTAATTGTACCAAGATTCATGTTGATGAAGTGAAGTGGAGCAAAGTTACAGAGGTTTTAGTGAAAAAATAGCTACTTTTTTTGCAGTTTGGCACAGTTCGGCACAATTTGGCACAAACAGTGAAAGTTTCAATTTCTCAATTCCTGATCTACTGATTGCATTCAAGTTCAATTATATGCCTGAAAACAAAGTGTTTTTTTTTTTTTTTTACGTGTCCTGTTTGGCAGTGTGGAGCTCAGAATTGGTGTATGAGTATCAAGTAGAAGCCCAACAGATTTACTTTCACAAGCGGAGCACTACAGCTTTTGCTATAGTACTCCACTTGATATATGTGTGAAAAATCTTTATTATGAATTGTGGGGGTTTTTATTTCCTGATGTTATGGACACGGAGACGGAAAATTAAGGAGAAGAAAGAAGGAAGATGAAGAAGAGAGGTAGGAAACAAAAAGTCAAGAGAGAGGGTGAGTTGAAAATACAAGAGAGGAAGGGGAACAAAGAAAACACAGGAAGACATTGAAGTCTGCCTCCATACCCACAGGACGGCAGAGAGAGGGGGAAAAACAAAACAAAACACGAAAAAGGAACATCGACAAAACCAACCAAACATTGTGAACTAAGAATAACACAACCACATCACACAAAAATAGATATAAAAATACAACAACAATGTCACAGAAAAACTCATGGTACCGATTAATCAAGCTCTAGTAATGATAACCTCAGCCCAAGAATATTTCCTTAAACACCAGAGACCCCACATCTATGTGTGTGTGTTAGCATGCTGGTGCATATAAGGTTTCTCCATAAGAGTGTTCGATAGTTGGTGTGAGCAGACATCAATCCGTCTTCCAGGAATCGATGCAGACATGAAGGAGATCGGAGCAAAGACGTCCAAAGGACCGCCAGAGCCCCAGGCAGACCCGGGCAGGGCCAACCGCATCCCCAAGAGAGGAGCAAAGGAGAACCCCAGGGGAACATCCAGCGGCCACTATGCAGGGGCCCGGGGGGCAGCAGTGACGAGCCCACGGGCCCCGCCGGCAACCGGCCGCGCCGGGGCGGGCTGGTCAACGGACCAGGGGAGCCGGGGCCCAGGGGAGCCGGGGCCCAGGGGCACCCCACACCCCAGCAGGGACCCGACAAGGGACCGGCCGACGAGGGGCCCCCTGCACTGCAGGGGCCGCGGCCGGCCACCGGCCGCCACGCGCCGCCTCCACCCTAGGCCAATCCCCACCGCCAACATCCCAGCGCCCCACCGATAGCCGCAGGGGACGGACAGCATCTCCAGGCCGGGCTCAGCCAGCATCTGGACACCAAGTTGTACCAGCTCCCGGGTCCTGATCCCGCGCAACGCAGGGCGACGAGACCAGGCATCCAACGAGGACCAGGGCCGGTCCAACCCGCCAATGAACCGGCCACGCACGGTGCGCACAGAACCGGTGATCAAACGAGCAGAGACGCCGGAACCGCATCCCGCCGAGCCACCAAGCAGGCACCACCCAACAATCCCAAACCTGGCACCTCTAAAAGAGGTGCCCCAACCAACCAAAGGAAGATATCGAAACAAAGTGTTTTTTATATTTTTTGGTAAAATATCCAACATATTTATCACCCAATTTAAATAACACTATAACACAGAGTTACCCCTCCTTTCCACCGGACGCGTAAGCAGCACGTTACAGGAGGACCACGTCATACGCAGCTGATAGCCACCACTGTAGTCAATAGAACCCTTTCCACCAGAGGCGAAAGCAGCACGAGTCTGTCGCGTCTGAGGAGCGACATGTCGAAGCACTTTTCTAAATATACGCTGCAGTCCTATTTTCTACGCAGTACGCCTCTGAAACACGTAAATTTCTACATTTTGGATAGGGGAAGACAGGAAATATAACGGCTCGGCACCGAAAATTTTCAAAATAGAAGAAACATGCTGCTTTGCGGTTGCTTTACTTAAAAAAAAGGCACTACCTGCGCGGCCTGGTGAGAAGTCAGTACCTTGCGGGAGGGTCTCATTTGTGTGTCATCACACAAATGAGCGATTTTGGAAATTTCCTGACATAACACAAACTTATTGCCGAATATAAAACAGACGTAACATTAAACACCAACCTTTTGGAGCGATGTTGTTGTCTTTTCCTGGTTATTATTGTCATAGACGTTTATATATGTCTATGGTTGTTGTGTTTACTGACGAAACCACGCGTGATTTTGCTAATCTCGCGTGATTTCGTGCTCTCTGTGACAGCTGCTTCCCTGCTGCTATGCACCTCATACGCACCCGGTGGAAAGGGCCAAGCAGCAGAATACGAAAGTGAAACGTGCTGCTGCTGTAATGTGCCGCTTACGCGTCCGGTGGAAAGGAGGGGTTAGGCTTGACTCCAACTGAAGAACATTTATTCAAATTCCAAATACAACAAAATTGTGAAATATACATATGAAATGGATAACAAAACTGTTCACAACCCCCTCCTCTTATCAATGCAAATGTTATATGGATGGTAATGTGCTTTGCATGCAGTAACAATATGATGGTAGAGTGGCCTGATTTTGAACAGACGACTGTAATCAGGAGTGTTTTTTGTTTCTTTCATTGTCCTCATTCACAAAGCTGAGGTGCAATGACCACAAGATTGCCTCAAACTGGTTTCTCTGCATAGTGTTACGGGATAATTTAAAATTATATGGTCACTCACCCAGCAGTCAGCCACAACTTATGTGTATATAATGATGGATAGGAAAACATATAAGTCTGTTACAGTGAGGGGAGTCCAAAGGAACTTTCTGCCAGCCTCTTTCCTTTTTGTAGCATTGGTATTGTCAATAATTGTCCAAATTACAGATGAGCTGAAGAAGAGCTGGAAGAGAGAGAGAGGGGAGACCATGCTGCTGCTTGGTCAAATGTAGGGCCTGGTGGCCTCGTGGGCATGAACCTAAAAGACTCAGGAGTGCTGTCCTCCTCATGTCTGTGGCATCTTCACCCACTGGAGTATCAGCAGACCTCTTTGGACAGCTGTTGCCTTGGCTTAGTTGAAAGCCTTGGAGGTATTTAGTCTTCTACCTCACTAAAACAAGATAACAGAAAATTTGAGAAATTATAAATATATGCATACACATCTACATATAAATGTCTACACACACACACACACACACACACACACACACACACACACACACACACACGCACGCACGCACGCACACACACACACACACACACACACACACACACACACACACACATACATACATACATACATACATACATACATACATACATACATACATACATATATATATATACCTTTCAGGCAGCTGTGTCTCTCTGTATGACGTTCCAGCAGTCTGCTTGAGCATGGTGAAGTGTTGATGAGTAAGCTAAGGATGAATGCCGAGGTGACTAAAAGAATATTATGACAGAAAAAGATACAGAAAAAATATACAGAAACTACAAATACAACCCAAAAATATTATTACACACATCTCTGTACTCTGTATATATATATATATATATATATATATATATATATATATATGTATATATATATATATATATATATATACACAGAGGCACAAAAAGATGTGAACAAAATAGTTACTGCCTATATTCAAACATCTAAGAAAACACACACAAAAAAACATCTATATAAAATGGCTGACAGAGCTATTAGCATTAGCTAGTTGGGACATACCTCTCTTCCTGGTTAAATCAGGTTTTCCTCTTCTGATGACGAGTCCTCAACACAAACCTCTGATGAACTATCAATCCAAATAATCGCCAGGGCTTCGTCAGTGATGATTCTCTTCTTTTAAAGCGCCATTTTCTGAACGCAAACAAAACAATCGTAGCTGAATCGTCACCTGCTCACCTGATCACTTGCGTGTAACTGCGTCACAGTGCTCGCCCCTGAGCTAAAAAAATATCTGTTTTTAGAATTACGCAGACCTGTAACTCCAGTTTCTATTGGCCGATTTGGATGACTGACATATGGTTAGAATCGTAAGATCCTATGGAATCAAGCTGACATCAGAACTTTGAAGCAGATTGGACAAAGCAAATGTTTACATGGGGAAAGTTCACAGTGCGCATGTCAAGATTGTGCTTCCTCAAATCAAATGTAAAAAATAATGGCAAAGGATTAAATTTTTTTCACTTTTCTTTTCTAAATACACACTGGATATTTGAGTTATTCTGGAAATACAGTCATATCACGGTGGATTATTCTTTTCAGCACGGAAAAAACAAATGTAAGAAAAAATTTGTGCTCTAGTTTTTCAAATGCTGTACCTATTTTTGGGCTTATTTTGCTGCTCATTTGCTGAAATTTGCATGTAACGTGATGAAACTTGCAGCTTTAGAATCTGTGAGATGCTGGCTTTCATGGAAGGCAAAGTTTGCTCGGTTCTGTTCGGCAGGGTGACCGACAGGTTCGGTTGAATGTGTTCATGTAAAAATCGCAAAATAGCACAACTTTTCCTTTAATTGCTTGTTATTTTTTCTGGTTTTGGAGTTCACAGAAAATATTTATATGAGTCTTTAGCTAAGATTCTGAGGTTTATAATGATAGGACATGCTTAGCAATCAGTGACCACGGGTCAACTAAATTCGGACATTTCCCCGCCCTTCCCCGCCCTTCCCCCACAGTGAGTCCCCAAAGTCCCCCCCAAAGTCCCTGGATCCAAAATACATGTACAGTCTGCGGATTCTGGATCAGGTAACTGTATCCAGCTGATGGAATAAGTCCCGAATCTGACTTGTTCAAAACATTGCAGACGCAATCTTTGAATTACAGATTCAACCTAAGAGAGAGACAGCCTCTCTTTGCTGACACCATGGCGCTCTGCTGCCCTGTTTTGGGCCTCCATTTTCCACAAATGAACTAAACAGACTTTTGGAGGGTGGGAAGCCATTTTCCCCAGATGGATTGAGCAGACCACATTTACCAACATTCATAGCGGTAACCCCAACACACTACTATTGGTCAACGATGACATCAAGGCCAAAGGGCTATAAGAAGGTGGTGGTGGCCATTTCAAATAGTTCTGAGCAGAAACTTCTGCTATAGAGAGGACGTCTCCCCGGTGAAGATTCTCTTTTGTTCTGACCCGCTGGACCAGGGAGAACTCTCATTTCTGCTAATCTTGCGTCTGGGCAGATAAATAGGGAAAATTTAGTTCTTAAACATGACTGGTGTATTCAACAGTTGCTTTGCTCACCAGGTTAATATTAAAGGCCAACAAATTCTACAGAGCATTCGAAACTTGTCTTTTTAACAGTTCTTGTTAGTCTGATAGCTTTAATGCTGTATTGCATAAAAAAGGGGACACCATGCTGCATATATTCAGTTTATTGAACAACAAAGAAACAAATCAGTCCCCAAAATGAAATATATATCTGTGATGTAAACCACTTCAAAAATGGGCATATGCATGTATATTTTAACCTACATTTGCTCTCACAAAATATATCTGTTCAAATGAGTTTAGAAAATACAAACTAAACATTCGGAGCAGTAACTTTGGTACCTCTAGTAGGCAGATTTTTTTTCCCCACTGTATGAATATAGTTTCTACTTCTAAATTATATTTCAAAACTTCACACAGCCAAACAACTAAATAGTGACTTCAGGAAAAATAAAAGCATGTTACCAGAGAGCAGACTGAGTTTTAATTCTTAGAACAAATGAAGTTTAATTTCTCTGTATCATTTCGTTGAAACCATCTATGTTCTCCTCCTGTCGCCATGGCTCCAGATATTTTACAGTCATCCATCCATCCTTCTGAGGCCCGGCTCTTATAGCTGACCATCTCCTTACAGACCCAGAACCAGAAATCCAGAGTGCAGGTGTAGCGCAGTCCCATCCAGACATAATCAGTCGAGGCGTTCTTGGCTTTCTCCTGGACCCATCTCTGTTCATCCAGGTTGGTGATGGTGACCAGGTCATGATGGTGATCTCTGCAGTAGTATAAGGCGTCCTCCCAGTTCATCTTCTCTTTGATCAGGATCACTTTATCTATATTAAGAAACAATGCACAGACTCAATCAGTGCAACAGCAGCTTTATTCATATCATGTAGAAACAAAAGAAACTACTTTTAAATGTCCAAAATGTTTGATACACATATCTAAATGTTTTCTTTTGCATCAAAAGTAAAACTGCAAATGTAAGAGTTTCTCTAGATAGAGTTTGTATTTGACGAAAGTAAAATGCAAACAATGTAAAGCATCCGACTTTATTTTTCTTTATAGAACATGAGTTGCATTTAACACCTTGACATGAATACAACAGAGAAAACTCACCATCATAACAGATAAAGGGTTTGCTCACAGCACAGGAGTCATTCTTCCATCTGCCTTCATCACCAAACACAGTCATGGCACATCGACCACTGTTCTATTGCTGATGGTCAAAGTCTTTATGCCAGTGTCTGAAAGAAAAACTGCTTCCATCTGACCACCTCCAGATGTCTCTGAACAGACCAAAATGTATGTATGTATTCCAGTCTACAGAGTCCATTATTTTCTCCAGTTCTCCGTCCTGTAGCTGCTTCATTCCACTGATCAGGTCTGTGTGTTTCTCTCTGCAGTAACTCTGAGCTTCCTGCCAGGTCTTCTGCTCTCTAATCAAGTGGTATTTATGGGTTGTATTAGTTTCTGTGGAGTAAACAGACAAATGTGAATATCAGTTGGGGGTTTTTAAGATGAACATTAATGGGCGCGACATACGGGAGGGGGTGTCGCTCCTTTTCAATTCATTTCCCATGGAGCAAGCGCGACGAGGCGACAATTAGCTTAATATGTAAACAAAAAAGCAGCATCTTGGGAACTTGTTGGCTCTAGTGTGAACTTACCTGGTAAGTTTTCTCATGCATTTTTCAGTTTTTTCGCTTCCTCTATACTAGCAGTAGCATTTGCTAACCTGGTTTGGTTAGTATGCCGAATATAATAAACAGTATTGACTATAGTAATGAGCGTGTGATCATTTAACCCCCTATAGGGTACACAAGTACAAAGTACAACTGTGTTTGTTTTATACGTAAAGAAAACATGAAATAAACCATGCACAGGAGTTAACCACGTTTTGTTATCAATGTTTAGCATATAATAGAAACTTCTGGTAAATATAATGCGGGGTCATCTATACTATTTGATCTTGCCATGGCACCTCACCAGCTGGTGAATTGAAGTAGTGACAGAATGTTTCTCTGATTGAAGCTGCCTCTTTGCTTGAGTTGTTTGTGCCAGTTTTTGTGATGGGTTCCAAACCTCTCATGTTGTCAGTAGGTGGGGATAACTGTGGAGGTATCCCTCTCCCTATTTCTCCATTTTGCCAAATGTAGTTCTGAAGAACGCATGTTGCCTTCACAATGGAATTTGCCTTTTTGAGACAGATACCCAGAACACGCCAGTACATGCGCCACTGTGTAGAAAGGATGCCAAAATCATTTTCTACTATTCGTCTGGCACGAGAAAGGCGGTAGTTGAAGCACCTCTGTTTTCTCTATAGCTTTCTGTCTGGATAGGGCGTCATTTAATGAAAGCTTAATCTGCCACAAGCACATGTGGCATTGGCTTCTGGTTCTCTGCGCCTTGTAGTGGTGTGTCTTCTGGTATACCCAGCCTCCCTGCCCTTATACATTTCCTTAGGGGAGACTCAGATAGAATCCCCCATCACTTTTTCTCCCATATCCTCATATCCTCCCACATCAGTTATCCTAAACATGTAGTGAGCATCAACTACAGCTAAAAGGACCATTGAATGGGGGCATTTGTAGTTAAAATATTTGGATCCAGAGGATGGAGGAGCCTGCAGCACCTAGTGCACCTATACAGTTAGGGAAATTCCATCTGGTTTGAAAACCCTCCGCAATGGCTTTCCAATCTTCTGTTGTTGGCTCCGGCATGTAGTCAGGTTGCAGCACATCGCAAATGGCCTGAGAGACTTCATCCACAATCTTCCAGTTGTTGAGTTTCCCACACAGTAGTTGAACCCAATAGTGGCAAAGGAGTCTCCTGTTGCAAGGAACCTGAAGGAAAAAATAAATTAATACATAATATTTGGGTATAGGTAATAATAGTAAAATAGTAAATGCTTATTGACTCAAATTAAAATGATCTTCTTGTCTAATGTTCATATTATACATCTATTGTGTGTGTACGGCAATGATATATTTACATTTTGTTTTTTTTTACAGGTGAGGAGGTCAAGAAGACATACTTTTATGAGAACATACAAGGCACTTAGAAATAAAAAGAGTGGCTCAGCGGGTGGTGATCAGAGGGTATGGAGATACTTTAACGTCATGTCCTTCCTTGAACCCTTTCCGAAAGAGTGGGACACCAGCGACAACTTGACTGCTGATGAGTCACAGGATGAGGAGGAAGAGGATGAGGTGGTTCTGACATTAAACCTGGTGCCTGAGGATGAATCTGGGGGATTTGCTGATCTTACTCACACAGTACCCAGTAATGCCACAAGTGATTCTAGCAGTGTTGACCAACAAAACTAGCAAACACCCCAAACATCTAGTTAAAAGACAAACCCAGGGAAACGGCGAAGGTTTGACCAGACCAGCTGTGAAGAGTCCATCCTCAGTGGGGTGCATAACATCCAAGCACAAATCAAACAGTCTACTGAAGATGAAGATGAGCTCTATCTTCAAAGCCTTCTGCCCATTTTTCGGCAACTTGTGGGTGCCCAAAAATCTCAGGCTAAAATGCAGATTATGAGAGTGCTCCATAGATTAAAGTTTGGAGAAGAGTGATCGCCTTTGTTCAGGATTTTTTTATTTTTGTTTGTAGTTCTCACAAATATTGCAAATTTTTGCACAGTGGATTTACTGACTATTATTGTTTACTGCAGACTGGAGTTATTTATTTTGTACTTTTTTTGGTAAAAAACAAAAATGCATTCCTTGCACATTGTTCACTTATTTACATATTTATAAATAGTGCCTTCATGGTTCGAGTGCAAAAAAACCAAATTGACTACATCTGCTGCTTATTATTAACTTATATTATGCAAAGCTTCTGAAATATAGGTACTAGTATTGTGCATAAATTATGCAACTGTGTAATTAATATATATAATTAAAAACTGTACTCACTGTAGACAGATGGCAAGCCTTTCTTCTGGGGTGATTGGTTCCGTCATGTTCGTGTGAACCTTTTCAATTCTGGCAGTTATCTTGGTGAGAAGTTGGTTAAAAAGTTCTGGGCTGAGCCGAAAGTAGGCTTGGAATTTATCAGGATCAGCCTTGAGATCCGTCATTAAATGGTGATATTCACCATATTGTTTCCTTGTTTTTAGTATAGGATGAACCCATACTCTTCTTTTTCTTTTGTAGACTATAGTCAAAAGCAATGTTCGCGTCAGTTCAAGCAAAACTTTGACTTCTCATATTTGCGGTATCTTTCTACTACAAATTGTTCTGTAAAATGTTACAATCCCCTCCAATTTCATAGCCAATCAAATTTGGGAGACAACCGACCAGCGCAGAAGGACAGAAGGACAGAATGACACATGTGGCTGCCACCCATCGCACTGTTTAATCCCGTCCCATGTGTTTGGTTTCATCTCGGTGACGATGAATTTCGCCTGTTCCCCCGTCTGTCGCTCCCCATGTGTTGAGCCCATAAATCATGGTCTTTGGAAGAGGCATGAACAGAAACTGTTTCTGTTCTCTTTTTTTCCCAGGGGGGAAAATACATCATTTTTACATTTTGTAAAATACATCATCCAGATTATTTCATTGGACAATCAATAGAGTATGGATTCCTTGTTTTGTTAATACTCACCATCGTAGCACAGAAAATATAATTTATGTTGGCAATCATTATCTGCCCATTCAAGATTTTTATGCAAAAACCCACAGTTTTCCTGGGCTGTATTTCCTGTATCAGTCGGTTCTCCTGACCTCCAGTTTGTCTCACTTTCATTAAACTCCACTCCAGGTAGAGACCAGCGCCATGTTCTGATACCCTCTGTTTGATCAGAAAGACCAATCCAAACTTCTTTAATATCTTCTGCTGAGATGTTGAGGAGTCTCTTCATGTCTGTCATGTTAGTCACTGTGGCCAGGTCAGTGTGATTCTCTCTGCAGTACTGCTGAGCTTCAGTCCAGGTCTTCTTCTCTCTAATGTAGTGATACTCATAGAGCTGACAGTTGGTGAAACAACACCGACCTACAAAGATAAAACATGTTGCTGACATTTGTTGTTAATTTACAACAAATATCCAAACCTATAACATAGGGTATGAAATAATGAAACATTTGATTCTAGGTGCTGTCGTTTAGTTTTCTGTGTTAGAGGTGGCTATAATTTCTAATTATTAAATATATAAAACCATATTCTAAGTGATGTACCAAAAACCAGTGAGTGTAGTTCTGCTTTAGATCAACTTACCCATCAAATAGAGCAGAATAAGACTCCACTGCATCTTTGCTGTCAGATGAATTATTTCCCTCCAACAGTTTGTCTCTGTTGGATGAAGAACACATTTAAAGACTTGAGATCAAGGTCTGAAAACCTGCAGCTCTCCCTCCACTGGACAGAGAAATAATGCTGGGAGAGAAGAGGAGCTGGAGCCAGACAGGAAACAGAGTAGATAGAAAAAAAAATTTCTTAGCTAAAAGTGCTGACATGATATGAGAAATAATATATCTTCCAAATATAAATAAGGTTCCAATGACAGTTTTATGCAACTTACATCTGTCTCCTTTTATTCCTCAGTGAATATGATGCTCTTTCCTTGATGCTTTGCTGAAAACTGTCCCAGGTAAACTGTTGGTGTATTAGTTCCCCAGATCTCTGAACAGCAGCTGAATTTGACCATTTCATCATTTAAATATTCAAAACAGGATGTAAATATGTTAACCAAGAAAGATTTTTATAAACCACAAAGGGGATGGAATAATAAGATGAGCCAACCTCTGAAGCCTGGAATATTTGATTTACAGGAAAACAGTGACAGCCTTTGTTCAGCATCGCGTGCTACTGGTGTGGATCCAGTGGGACACATGGTGTATAATCTCACTGCCTGTTATAGTTTATACCTTATGGTACTTATTTGCCTTCATAATAAAGCGTGCTACAGACAGCAAACAGAAGAAAATGATGACAGTGTGGGAAAAGCAGCAATAGTCTGAAAGCTCCTCTTTATTCAGTAGCTTTGAATTTAATGTCAGGAGATTCTGACAGGATATCCAGGGAAAATTTCCTTAATAAAATTTTTATCCAATTTTTATGTAACAGATTTTGTTTCATGTTTTATTAATATTTTAGTTTCTTTATCTGTTGATTTACACTGTTAGTTTCTCTTTACTGTTAGACTGATACAACCATTTGTTAAATGTCATTCTGAGTTGTTTGGCTCCTCCACCAACATCCACACCGAACAGCAGTAAACCAGCTTCTAAAAGATGATAGGACTGATTTACGATACAGCTTTGCAAAAAAAAGCCTTTTTTCCTTTAATGAGTGCTTAGGATTCTATAGAGACGAAGAGTCAGGAAGCAAAAGGAATCAGGACCAATAAAACATTTTGATCCCAACCAGGAAGTTGTTTTCTCTCCTCCTATAATATTGGCAGATGCTGGTACACCAGGGGAGATGCTAGAAAGGTTCTGTCATCTAAATCCTCAACAAACCTTGTCATTTCATATTCTACTTTCTGCTTTATTGTATTAGTTTTATTGCATAAGCATTTTTACCCATGAATCAACACAACATGAACATGTTTCCATCCTTTAATCTGAAACATGAGCGGTGTATCCAGGGCCTGCTTTTGCTCACCACAATATTGAAGGCCAACAAATTCTAAAGAGCAACTTAAACTGATCTTAAACTGACTTCAAACTACTTTTACTAGTTTATAAATCATTACATGGCTTTGCACCAAAATATGTTGAAGACCTGTTGTCACCGTACCAACCATCCAGTCCACTCAGGTCTTCAACTCTAGCCTTCTAAACATCCCTAGACTCAAAACCAAACATGGAGAAGCTGCTAAAGAGCTGCTAAAACACTGAGCTGCTTTAAATCAAATCTAAAAACTCATCTGTTTAGAATTGCCTTTGAGTAAACGATTAATGTCATATGTATCATGTGTTCATCCTTTATTGCTGTTTTTAATGCTTTATTGTGTATAATGTGTTGTGTGTGTTTCATGCTAAATTTCTGCTTTTAATTTCCAATGTTATATTCTATGTTTTTCTTTATCACCAAATAATGCAAAGCACCTTGAGATACCCTGTTGTTGAATGTGTGCTATACAAATAAAATTGCCTTGCCTTGATCATCTTCATATTAGTTCTTGTTGGTTCAATGATTTAAACTATGGATTGCATTACAAAAGGGCACCATTGTGCATATTTTGAATTTATTGAATCACAAATAATAACACTCCTCAAAAAGACTTCTCTTTAATCTAAACCACTCCAAGTGAAAAGAAAAATCTGCATCAATGTTTTCAGCCAGCTTTGTTCAGAGCAGTAACTATAATTCCATTATTTACTATGAAGAGAATTTTTCATTAAAAAAAATATAGTTTCTACTTTAATTTGTTTGTTTGTTTTTTAAATCACAGCCATCACTGAATACCATCTACAAATGAAATATCATCATTAGAATAGTCAAACCAGGGTGGGGACATATTTGAGTCATGGAAAGAAAACAAAAATCCTTTTTTTTAGCTTAGTGTCATGCTGCCCTATTCACTCCCTCTCCTAATCATCGTCCTCACCTGTTTCTCCCATCAACCAGACCTGATCCTCCTTACCTTCTGCCTTTAAAACCCGTCACTTCCCTTCACTCAGTGCCGGATCATTGTATTGTTGTTGTCCCCATGTGTTTCCCTGCTGTGTGCTGCCTGCTCGATTTCCTGCCTCCCCGTTCCTGCCATTACCCTCACCAGCACCACTTCACCAACAGCTTTAATAAATATCCTGCACCTTTTCACAGTGTCTGCTTTTGGGTCCATGCACCACACCGCATACTCCCTGAGAGAATGATCCGGCGCTGAAAATGGACCCAGCACTCGCCCGGGAGATCGCCGCCCTTCATCAGGACGTCTGGGCCAACCTGATCAAGATCTAAGTCTCCCCTCATCCTCCACTACACATCTCCGGGGCTGAGGAGATCCTCAGAGTTCTCTTTCAGTTCCGGAATGTGTTCTCCACTCGGGATCTCGCCGCGCTGCGGAACGAGGCGGAGATGGTTCGCCAGGAAGCGTTGGATAAGATCATTGGTCCACCCTCTCCTTCTCCACCATCTGGCCGCAGGCGAAGGTCGTCTCCGCTCCTCCCTGCAGCGATCTGCGCACCGGCTCCGCCTAGTCCCTCGGCTCTCGTCAGCCCGTCGAGACCAGCTTCCCCTGTCTCACTGCTGGTTCCAGCTCTGACCTGTCCGCTGGCTTCAGCCTCAGCCACGAAGTCGGCCTCAGCCAGCTCGGCGACAAAGTCAGCCTCTGCCTGCTCAGCCATGAAGTCGGCCTCCACCTGTGAGCCGGTCAGCCAGCCAGATCCAGTTCCAGTCTCTGAGCCAGTTCCAGTCTCAGAGTCTGCCGTCATCGTGGCTGCTGTCTTCCTGGCTGTCACAGCGGCAGCTCTCCAGCGACCGACATTCGCCCATGGGTCGCTAGAGCTCCCAGGGAGGGTCTAGGAGGGTCAGTGTACATTCAGGCAGTTCGTTTTTTCGTTTGAAACAAAAAATGAAAAAACCAAAACACTCTTGTTTTTCGTTTTTTTCATTTTTTGTTTCAAACGATAAAACGGATCACGAACCCTTATCTATTTTTTTGTTTTGGTTCACGAAACGTAAACGGGAAAAACGGATGATGACAGCTCATTTTCGATTTTGGTATTATCCTTTTGGGGCAAGTGGTCTGCTCCGGAAGTTATCTTGTACATAAACCGTGTCGGGGGACCGTCGAAGAAGAAAAGAGCTCATCCACATTCACGACATGAAATGGACGAATGGTTTCGTGTTATTCCGCGAAAATAAAAGACTGACTTTAAGAGCAGAAGATATAACAACAGAAAAATTGCTGTTATATTTCAGGTATGCTTGGGTTTTCCATTAATTCGGCTGTATTTATTTTTCGCTGTAAGTTAAAATATGGAATCGGGCTGGCGTAGGCTAACTGAATACGGTCGGTATGGATTTAAAAGTAACTTTTCTGTCACAGGTAAAAAAAGAAAGCATGTATTTGACCGATGACACAAATGTTGCCATATTTCCCCGGGCTGATAGAGACTTCAGTGTAGTTGACCTCATCACACGCGGACATTATGAGGTCCATAGAAACAGCACCACAGTCGAAAGACCGGCCACTGCGTCCCCAGTGGATTATCCTGCCCGTTTCACTTTCCAGCGGCCACCTGGTGCAGCTGCTGGCTCCTCTTGCCCTCCTCCACGGGCCACCATGACCAAGACTTTTCAGAGGTGATCAAATAAATATTTTTTTTCCTTCACAAAGCATACCTCCTCCTTACCACGTTAATAATTAGACTAAGCCTTTAAAATTAGGCTTTACTGTGATATACAATGCACAGGATCTTCGTGCTGTTGATCCCCTATGTTGTTTCAGCCTGTCAGATTGAAGTTGTGTATTTTATTAAAATAAGCAGAGAGTTTGAAAATATTTTGGAAATCTTTTCAAATTAAGTTGGACAATATTTTGTGTTATTGTGGTGTAGTCTATCATTGTAATGATAGGATCACATTATATGGGTATCAGATATGTCATAACTTTTGTTCAATGTCTAACTTTGAAATACAACATTAATATTAATCCTTGCATAACAATATCTGTTGGTTGATGTAAAAAACAAAACGCTACACATTATATTCAGATATGTGTGTGTCTCTCAAACACACATGTTCATGGTGTGCCCTACATCTAGCCCGATGGCCACTGGAGATAGGCAACAGCCCCTCCTCCCCCCAGCAACCCTTAAAGGATGATCAGCATAGAATATGGATGGATATATAAATGTGTATTCTCATCAATTCATAGGAATATCTTGATTGGTGAAGTCCTTCATGGAAAGAGTTCGCTTTTCTGAGGTGGAGGCTTGTGTTGGCTCAATTTGCAGCAAAGTGCAGAATGCCCTTGGAGAAGATGGGTCATTTGTTTTGACAGATAGCCAGGGCAATAAAATTGTTGACTCAGAAGGAACTAGAGGTATGTTTAAGATGTTGAAACTGCATTTTCTTTCTTTAATAGGACTTGCTGTTTATAATAAGCATGTCAACTCAGGTCAACTGTTTGTTCCTCTTTTTATTTTCATTTCAGGGTCCACATACTGGAAGCAAAATTCCAGAAAAGTTTTTGCAGTTCCAGAAGACCAGATGGATCTGTGTCAAGACAATAAAAGGAGGAGACTGGGGTAACTGCTGTTCTGATTAATTTTTTGACTCAATCTTTCATTTAAATATTTTTTCATGATATGTCATTATTGTGTGTGTTTTTTTGCTTATTTTTACCATATTCTGTAAAATTAACTGTTAATTTACTAGTATGGTTAAATTGAATCTGTGTTATGCTAATGGTCGTACATACATTATTTCTTTATTGGACTACACCTGGCTGTGTGTGTGAACTAAGTTTCTCCAAATTTAATATCAAAATTCAAACCGATTACAAACTGAAACCTTTTTTGAGCCGAAGAGGAGATGATGGCTTTCAGGAGGCTATGTCGAACATGGAAGAGCTGGTTGAGGCAGCCAAGGGTCTTAAAGAAGTAGCCAGAGTCATTAAGGAGTTGAGTGGATTTGCACATTCCACACTCACAACAACACTGACTCTTTCAGAGGCTGAAGTTGCTTCTTTAAGAGCTGTCTTCACTTGTTTAATATGCAAAGGCAAGTAAGGTCTTAAAAGTATTTACTATGTCTCATTAGGTTGACATCAAAATCCACCACAAACAAATCAAGGTTTAACTAATTAATTTATATTTATTTTGGAGCTTGAAGATAAAAGCCAGTTGATGCAAACATATGTGGGAAAAAGGCTTCCTTGGTGTTGAGAAAACTGAGGAATTTACCATACTCCTTCCTGGTCATGTTGCCCTTCTTACAGTAAAATAACGTTTTAGATAAATGATGATCTGGACCAGTAATGAACCTCATAATAAAAAAACATGACTAAAGTTAAAGGAGTAAATAAATATGGATGCCGAAGATGAGGCATTGGCAGTAGTTTGTGGACTAGTTAACGAAAAACAAATAGAAATCCTGACATTGGATGAAGGCATGGACACAGCAGGAGCAGGGCTGTACTTTCTATATAAAGATATGGAGGTGAATTGTTGCTTTATTTTTGTTTTCTACTGGCAAACATTGTTCTAGACTTTACTCTGACTGATCTCTGCTTCTATGCATTTGTGGACTGCGGTCAAGTGAGCAGACACTTTGAAATAAGGCGTATCTGCTCATCGCTGCCTGTCACCTTGCTTTCTGATTGGCTGCATGCTGCATTCAACAGGCTGTATGCTTCTTTCTCCTCGCAACACACCACACATGGTGTGATATCAGGCCAAGACAATCCAACATGATGAATATCCTCAATTTGTGATTGGCGCGGTCCCAAACAGGAATATCTTAAGAGCCATTCCCAATAATCAAGGCTTGTTAGGAGGGAATCGGTTCAAATTTGGCCTAGAAATCGTGCTGTGTAAACCACACGTTGCCGAAGAAAGTAATGCCTTTAGAACTGCTGTTACTTTTTAATGCTATCATTCTCATCGGTGGTCATGAGGCAGCCACAGTAGTATTACTGGTACTTTATAATACCAATATTGTTCACAATAGGTGAATTTATATGTACCATGCCAATTTTTTTATGTAAAGGACATATTTGGGAAATTATCCATACAAAGAATATGGTTAAACTACATTCTGCTAGTTTTTTATCCAAAGATCAATGCTTCTGTAATTTTCCAATTAGTCAAGAACATGTAATGTTTTTAACTCTTCTCTTTACTTGTAGGTCCTGTGGATAAGCCAATGTTTTCAACCTGCTGCAGAAGCCTCATTGGTTGCAGGGGCTGTATTGAAGAGTGGAGCAGCAGCCACACTTACTCCCCAAAGTGTCGGGCAGTGGATCTGGAGGACAACATCCATCAAGTGGCTGGACTCGCTGAAGCACTAGGACCACTGGAAAGGTTGCTTTTGTAGGGTGTTCGTGGTTGCTACCTCTTTTTAAGCAATTTCCCATGTTTTGAACTGGATTTCAGTTAAAAAGCTATTTTGAAGAGCAATTCTTGTTTTTTTGTTTTATACAATGTTCATTCAAATTGCTGGAGTTTTATTGTACTTCAGGTTCTATACACATGCTCTTCTTACTGAAGTTGGAGTAACTGAAACACTGGCACCACTCAAACTCATTTGTAGTATTAAAAACAAGTTTCGGTGGTGTATTTGAATTTAAAGCACTGTGAAGAGTTAATTTGTAGTTGTATTATACTGTTACAGTGTCACAGTATTCAACTTATAGTTTTACGTCTTTTATGTATATACTTGTATTCCATACCAGTATGTTGTTATAAAAATGCTTGGTATTTATTGAACTACAGTTGACTGTAATAAACCACAAAAATCTCAGTTTTGCTGTACATCATCTGTCCTATTCAAGGAATTTGTAAAAACTCAACATTTACTGTGACTGTTTTGACAAAGATCAATTTCTTGCTAAAAAAGATAAATATTTATGTTTAAGGTAACAGGCTTTTAAAGTTTTATTACCTAATCTGATGTTGATAATTCTTTATCTTAGTGGGAAATTCACTAAAGTTTTTAATTTTTATAAAAAACGATGTGGGCAAACGATGTGGGCTACATTGATAACTGGAGAACATTTTGGGGAAAACCTGGTCTGATCCGGAGAGACGGCATCCATCCCACTTTGGATGGAGCAGCTCTTCTTTCTAGGAATTTGGCCGAATTTATTAGTCCTCCAAAACACTGACAACCCAGGGTCCAGACCAGGAAGCAGAGTCGTAGTTTAACCCACCTCTCTGCTGCTTCTGTACTGTTACCCCCCCATTACCCTATAGAAACAGTGTCTTGCCCATGGCCAAAAATAAATTGATTAAAAATTAAGCCAACAAAAGCAAATTATGGAAATCTCATAAAAATAAATACAACTTTGACTGAACAGAAAAATAAATCTATTAAATGTGGTTTATTAAACATAAGATCTCTCTCCTCAAAGACTTTGTTAGTAAATGACTTGATTTGTGATAATCACATTGATTTCCTTTGTCTCACAGAAACCTGGTTGCAGCAGGAGGATTATGTCAGTATAAATGAGTCAACTCCTTCCAGTCATTTCAATTCCTACAAATACTGGGCGAGGAGGAGGAGTTGCAACCATTTTTCGTTCTGATTTACTAATTAGTCCCAGACCAATTGAAAGCTACAGTTCTTTTGAGCATCTAACCCTTAATTTTCCTCATCCAAGTTGCAAAACATGAAGACCATTTTTGTTTGTGGTTTTGTATCATCCACCAGGCCCTTACTCTCAATTCTTGGATCAGATCTCACATTTTTTTTATCTGATTTAGTATTAAATACTGATAGGGTCATTATAGTGGGGGACTTCAATATTCATGTGGATGCTGAAAGTGATAGCCTAAATGCAGCCTTTAATGCTATTTTAGACTCAATTGGCTTTACTCAAAAAGTACAGGGATCGACCCACTCGGGTAAACACACTTTGGGCCTTGTACTGACATACGGTATTGAGTGTGAGGAAATAACAGTCCACCCACATAACCCGGTCCTGTCTGACCACTTCTTAATAACTTTTGAATTTACTTTAACTGACCATCTTAAATCTGAAAGAAAATTGCATTATAGTAGAGCTTTATCAGACAATGATGTAACAATTTTTAAAGAATCTGTTCCATTCTTTCTTTCCTTAGTGTCTCAGGGTAACACAGTGGATGGCAGCAATTCTATCTCTAACCCTTCAGAAATTGATGATCTGGTTCACAGCGTTACGTCCTCATTGCGTTTGGCATTAGATAGTGTAGCCCCCTTAAAAAAGAAAGTGGCTATTGTTGAGAAGGTGTTTTTACTCTAATTTAAAGCCTATTTTAAAGGAACAGACATTTAATTTATGACCCTGGGCTCTCTCTGAGCTCTCATTTCACCTTCCCGCGTGCTCCTTCATTTCTGTAAAAAGGAGCAATAAGAACAACAAACAACAATTATATATTTTAACAGTGAGACGTCGTTCACTGGACTCAGTTCTAGTAACTGAGCACAGCTTTATCTCAGCATAAGGTTTTTATTTGAAACAAGAGTTAAAAAAGAAAACTCCTCCCACATAGATCTTCCTTCACAGAATTCTCACAGCTTCTTCCCCCAAGGCACACAGGATGTGCCACATTCCTCTTGATTGTTCACGGTTTTTAAGTGTTTCCACATGCACTACAAAATTAAAACCTCATACAATATTAACAGAATTTACATCTCTTCAAGGCGCAAACATTTAACTTTACACTCAGAACAAGTAACTCAATCTAAAAAACGATTCCCATGAGAACATCTGGACATCTCAGACCTGGACACCGTACTCAATGCATCTTTTTAGTCAAGGAGCTAACAGTGTGTTGGAGAGCTATGGAGTGCATCTGTCACCACTACAGGTAAGCTGTTGACGTTAGTGACAAAATACCAACCATTGTGTTTTTTATTTGGTCACTTTCTAGTTTGCAGCTACTGTAACTGTCATTCAAGTGCTGCCACCATTACTTTGTTCAGTGTAACAAGAAATGTGCATTTACAGGTCTGCCACTTGAAAAATAAATAGATTAGTTTCAAATATGTATAATGCTTATGAAATATAACACATGGCCAAATATTGTCATGTTTGCAGGGTTTTTATGACAATAAAGGCAGCAACAGACTCAGAACACCAGACAGTAAATTTGGATATGGTAAATGATGTTCATTTACAATAAATGTGAAAGTCTCTGGTTGATCGCCGGGGAAAAGGGTCCACGATGACAGGCGGAGGAACTGCAGCAGAAAAATGGATATGAGACAGGATGGTGAGGCAGAGAGTGAATGATTACGATGTCTGAGCTTTGAGGGAGGTCAGTAGGATCCAATACCGGAGGTAAGTGGAGACTGACGTTGTGCAAGGCTGTGTGTGTTTGAAGGTGGAGCGGGCAGATGGAGAATAGGCAGACCAGCGGAGGTAACGAAGCAGAAGCTGACCAGGAGGGAATCCAGAGTGATTGGCAAGTTGTTTCCAGGAGGTTTCACCGATGGAACGGAGATCAGAGGAGGAAACCAACTTCGGAGGACAAAGGAGTCTGGATCAGGATCTGTGAGGAAACCAGGAAGAGTATGCGAGCAGCGGTATCGAAGGATAAACTTTCTGGAATAAAGGTTGGCCACGCTTACCACGCTAGTAGCGAAAACCATCTGGCGTCAGCTTGCAGCCTCCATCCCTCGTTTTGAAGCTGGAGATGATGGGCCTAAACGAGCTGCACCTGTCACCAATCAGACACGCCCCTGCAGAGAAGGTAGAAGAACACACACACACACAGCAGAATACCAGCAGGGGGGTGCTGCTCGACACGGATGACGATACGTTTTCTTCCGGGTTGTGGTGATGGCGTGTTGCGAAAAAAGTAAATGAAAAAAGGAGGATTATCAGAGAACAAAGTGATAGTGAATGGAAAAAGGAAAGATCTTGAAAAAGCCTGGATGTTCAGAAGAAGAGGAATTCAAATGGAAGAAACAAAAAGAAGAACGCCAAAAGAAAGAGATCAACCAAAGGCGGGTAGGCACAGCTGTGTAGTGAATGAGAAGGAGTGGGGAGACATTGAGAATTATACAAGTGAAGATAGTATGGATTATGAACAGGAAACAATGAAGATTAAAAGAGGGTACGGGTCAGAAGAGGAAAAGACAAGGAAGCAAAGGAAAACTGTTATAAATAAGAGCGGAGAAGATGAGGGAAGTGAATTTAAAATCATTTTGAGATTCAATGAAGAAAACGGAATAAATTAAAATGAGTCCAGTCAAGCTAACAATGATACTGAAAAATCAAATAGGTGACATTAAGTTAGCAAAAGTGTTAAGAGATGGAAACCTACTTATTGTGTGTAAAAATGAAGATCAGAGAGAGAACGCGCGCAAAATGAAGGAAGTAGGAAAACATAAAGTAATAAGTGTGAGCAAGGTGGGAGTTAGGGATCAAGGACCAAAAGGAGTGGTTTGGGGAATTCCAGTGGAGATACCAGTGGATGAAATCAAGGGTAACTTGAGAGGAGCAAAAGTGAAAGATGTAAAGAGATTAACAGAATTTCGGGATGGAGTCAAAAAAGAGAAAGAAGCAGTGGTGATAGTCTTTGAAGGGGAAAGCTTACCACATCATGTGTTCTTGGGATACATATCATACTCAGTGAGAAACTTTACTCCAAAACCTATCAGATGCTTCAATTGCCAAAGATTTAATCACACAGCAAATGTTTGTAAAGGGAAAAGGAGATGCCCGAGATGTGGGGAGAATCATGGGTTTGAGGAATGTGGAAACAAAGAAAAGCCAAAATGTTGTAACTGTGGAGGAGAGCATAGTGCAGCATATGGAGGTTGTCAAATGATGAAAAGAGAGATCCAGATTAATCAAACAAAAGTTCGAAATAAAGTGACATATGCAGAAGCAGTCAAAATGGTGGGGAAAGATAGAGAGAGGAAATCAAGTGTGTCAGCGGAAGAATTAGGTAAAGGAAAGGAAAAAGAAATAAAAGGAAAAGTATGGATAGATATGAAAAAGCTTGTGACATTTATAGCCGGGGTAATCAATGCTACAATGGAGACAAAGTCAAAAACAGAGAGAATCCAAATCATAGTAAAAGCTGCAGCAAATCATTTGGATTTAAATGAGTTGTCATGGGAGGAAGTAAGACAAAATCTGAGTGCCCACTCAAGCCAAGATGGAGGAGGTCTAGGGTAAAAATGGTAAAAATCTTACAATGGAATGGGAGAAGTCTGATTGCAAATGGTCAAGAGTTTAAAAGATATATAGAAGAACAAATATAAAAGCCAGATATAATATGTGTACAAGAAACGTGGTTAAATAATAAAATAGAGTTTAAATTAGTTCCATATGACGTCATTAGAAGAGATAGGAAAGAAGGTAAAGGGGGAGGATGTGCTACATTTATTAAAAATGATATAAATTATAGAGTTGTTAAAATAGGGAAAGATGAAGAATTTATTAGCATAGAAATATTTATAAATAATAAGAGATTATATATAATAAACTATTATAATCCATGTAAGAAATTAGAATTAGATAAATTGAAATTATTGATAGAAGATAATTTAAAAAATCTGTTAATTTGTGGGGACTTTAATGCACATAATAATTTATGGGGAGGAGAAAAAACAGACTTAAATGGAGAAGTAATTGAAGAGTTTATAGATGAACTAAATTTAGTGAATTTAAATGACGGAAGAGGGACAAGAGTAAATATAAATACAGGGAAAACATCAGCTATCGATATTACATTAATATCAAATGAGTTGGCAGGAAATAGTAATTGGGATGTTCAAGATAATTTAGTAGGTAGTGTCGGCTTCTTCTCATGGTATGCTCTGGAACTCGTTTTTTTTACTCAGAGAGGGGAGGGGCGCCGAACTCCAAAACCCCAGCGGGAACTGTTTCAAAATAAGACCCAGAGCTGAGAGACAGAGAGTAAAAACAACACACAGAACCACAGATATCTGTTTCACAAAGCACGCACCTGCAGATGGAAGCCAGACAAGATCTGACTCGCTCTCCTACAAGGCTGTACCATTTTTATTTCCAAAAGAACAAAGAACATATCACATGACTCCTCTCTCCTCCTTCTACATCTTGACAGGTCATTTATTTTCTCCAGGTCTCCTGACCGTACCATGAACTGGGTTATAACATGAATTAGAGTTATAGCTGATCCTCCCTGCTTTCAATTCATATCTTTACTCAAGAGTTTGTTTACTTAAAACCTTCAACCCTATAAAATACTGGTAACAGAGTCATGTTTTACTACCCTGAATAATATAAACAGGCCTTTTACTTCTAAAGCTTAAAAAAGATATAATTAAAACATATGTACTGCATAATAAAAAATAGCCTCAAAAAAGTAGAATACAACAAATCCCTCTTTCAATCTATTTTTCAAATAGATTGACCACTCCTCTGTACTTCCCCTTCAGGCTCCATGTGAGGGAGTAACAGATATTGACCTTGCACATTATCACCAACAGCTTTTTCAATACACTTTGTGAGCAAAGAACGTATACAAGGAATACAACAACATCCACATAACACCATAGTTGACACAAATACTGCTAAAGAAACCATTATAGACATTGCCAGAGTCTTCCATTTACCAAACATATTATTTAACAAATTGTCCCTCTTTCTAACATGATTATTCAAAATGAGAAGAGTGTCTGTTTTTCTTCTTCTTTATCTTTACCTTTAAGCAATATTTTTTTCTAATTTATTATTATTGTTTTTTATGTTTTAACCTAATTCTCAATATTCTTTTAGTAAAAAGCAAACTCTAGCAATTGTCACCAACCCCAAAAACATCCTACAAAAACCACATCATAATGAAAAAAGCATAAGTAAAACAAAAATTAGTAGTCAGTCAACCTGATTATACTTTAAACACTCCTTAAAATGTTTTATCTTATTACTAAAAAAGTTTTATAAAACCGTAAATACTGAATATAAAGAAAAAATCTTACAAATCGACTACTTAAAAATTCTTTGACACCCTCTTAGGCAGTGTCTAGCAATCTGCACCTGTAAATAAAAATTGGTTAAACAACCTGTAAAATACAAGAAAAATGATTAATAAGTGTTCAGTCTTTATTATTTTGTTCTCTAGTCTTCGCTCTTGTTTATTTCTCTGGCAGCAGGTGGCTACCAGAGTGATGAAAAGATTCAGTACAGTGGACTCTTTATTTTTCCCAAAGTTACTGTCTTTTCTGCAGATCGCCCTCACTGAAATGACAGTTACTTCATTAACTGAGCATTTCCCCCAATAAACACAAATGCACAGACAGGCCCCGCCTCCAATAGCTTCCCCCACCGATTGTGAGGTGGTCAAAACCTGCTGTGAAATGTGTTTGATTTCTTGCGATCTTTTCTCTTCGGTACAATCCCTCTTCGAGAAAAGCAAGTCCAAATTGCTTATCTCGCCCAATTTTTTTTGCACATATAGATTACACTGGATGATTACAGCAACTTCAACCAATCTTCTGGGTGGGTCAGGCCCCGCCTCCTGGCTTCGGCAGTCGACACCGCCTAGTCAGAACCGACACCACCCGCTGCAAAGAGATTCTCCCAGGTCAGCAGAGAGCTGCTGCAGCGTGAGGGACAGGAGAGGGGTCGGAAGGAAGGAGGAGACCAGGCCCTTCAGATGCTGATGATCACTGCGAGGGTCCGGGTCAGGGTGCGATGAAACCTGTGGTTCTCTGCCAGCTGTAAATTTAAAGTTGAATTAGACCGCTCGATGACGCCCTATTTCCCCACGCGTCAACGGTGTCAGCCTTGCTGTGACCCCTACACTTAAGAACAGCGAGGTTAGCTGGTAACTGTACAACATCCAAAAGCTCCATAATATCTGCATGATGGTGTACAGGTTTACCAGTAGCAGTAACAAAACCTGCTCTCTTCCACTGTGGTAATTCATAATGTATAACAGAAAACCCGTAGTTCGAATCAGTGTAAATCGTGACGTCTTTATCTCTTCCCCATTTGCATGCTTCAATAAGAGCCCTTATCTCAGCACGCTGTGCGCTCTGCTTGCCGTCCAGCTTCCCTGAAACGACAGTCTGTAGTGAATCTCCATTCTGCTCAACAACTGCAAAACCTGATCTCAACTGGCCCTGTCCATCTCTGAAACAACAACCATCTGTATAGAGCACAAAACCTGTAGATAAGGGATCAGACCGTAAATCAGGACGTATTTTTTGAGCAACAGAATTCAGCCTGACACAGTCATGCTGCTCCCCAGAGGCGGTGATTTGGTCAGCCATGTTTATTCCTTCATGCGTAAAAATAATGTTTGGTGCCTCCAAAACTCTGCTAATCCGCTGCTGACGCAAAGTAGAAAGAGTAAACGTCTCAGAATTAACCAATGCCATGACTCCATGAGATGTCAAAATATTAAGTGGATAACCCCTGACAATGTGTGAAGTTTTCTCCACTAGGTGTGCAATTCCTGCTGCATGTCTCGTGCAAGGCGGCTGTCTCATTTCAATAGCTTTCAGCTTTATGCTAAGATACATAAGAATGTGTCTCTGACCCCCTTTTTTCTGAAACAAAATCCCATTAACCACCCCATCTGTTTCTGATGTGTTAAGAAAAAAATGGACATGTATAGTCAGGAGTGGCTAAATCAGCTGCTTGTGCTAGAGCCTGTTTCAACTTAATAAATGCCTCCTCAGCTGGTATGTCCCATTCTAATTTAGCATGCAGATTTTTCATACCATGAGCATTTACAAGAGCCCTGAGTGGTGTGGTAAGGTTTGTGTAATTAGGCACATAATGTCTGGAAAAATTTGTCAGTCCCAGAAATGACAGCATTGATTTAACAGTGAGAGGTTTAGAATGGGCCAAAATAGCATTCTTGTGGGTGTCAGTCAGTCCAGCCCCTT
This sequence comes from Valencia hispanica, assembly GCA_963556495.2. NCBI lineage: Eukaryota > Metazoa > Chordata > Actinopteri > Cyprinodontiformes > Valenciidae > Valencia > Valencia hispanica. Next base: position 14,424,295 of record OY747714.1, on the reverse strand, counting down.
GAGCGGTCACCCTTCGCCCCAGGAACTGGACTTCCTGCCTGACCAACTGAAGCTTATCGCGGGAGACTTTAAATCCCTCTTTTCCCAAATGTTGCAACACAACTAGAGTCGCTGCTATGCACTTTTCAACAGTAGGGGATGCTAAAAGTAAATCGTCCACATATTGGGTCAGTACACAGCCTGGAGGGAGCTGTACAGTGCTTAATGACTGCTTCAACACCTGATTAAAAATACCTGGAGATAAAGCAAAACCCTGCGGAAGCCTACTATAACGTAGCTTCCTGCCCCTGAATGTAAATGAAAAAATATCCCTGACAGAAGGATGGAGCGGTAAACAGAAAAATGCATTAGCCAAATCTATGCAGGTAAACCATTTTAAATCAGGAGTCAGTGATGCCAGAGCTGTATACGGATTCGGTGTAGAAATGGGAGGGGTTCTACGGGCCTCATTAATAGCACGCAAATCATGTGCCATTCTGTATTTACCAGTACCTTGTTTTTCCACAGGAAGAATAGGGGTGTTATATGGAGAGTTTGATGGTTCTAAAACTCCAACTTCAAGTAAGCCTGCAATAGTGTCTGCAATACCTTCCTCAGCCTGAGGTTTATGTGGGTACTGAGAACGCCAGATTGGATCAGAATGTTTCATCTCAAATGTGATGGGTGTGGTTTGCACTAGACCGACATCAGTGGGACCATCTGACCACAAAGAGTCAGGCACGACCTTTAAGGCCTCCACTGCATCAGGATGATCTGTTTTTTCTCTGCCATGATTTCTAGAAAGCTGCAAATGTTCCAGAATGGTAGTATCAGAGAGCTGCGTGTCTATTTTGTACATCTGAGTAGAAGGAGAAAAAGAGACTGAAGGTATCTGGGTATGGACCCAATCCCTTAATTCAACTCCCCTCTTAACCATTCCCCCCAAATCTTTAGCTTGATGTTTCGGATGTAACAAAAGTGATATGTGTGGAAGCGCTTCAGCTTCCATCATATACCATTTATGCTGCTCTGAAGTCAGATCAGCATACAGTGCTACACCTTCCCTCCCCACAAAGCATGGACCCGAAGCCACAGACCAACTTTGGCCTTCAAGTTCTGTTTCAAATTGTTCCTGATATAAAGTAGGATCGCTTCTCTCATAGAGGAAGGTCACATGGAACGGGTCAGGCGGTGGAACAAAAGGCTGGAGTTCAAGCAGCCAAGGCTTCCAGCATCTCAGAAAGTCAGCCGCAGAAGATTCATGTGCAGACATCGTAGTCAATCTGGCCCAGAAAATATCAGCCACTTGTGAAGTATCATCCTTCAGCAAAAATTGACCACTCATGGTGTCACAGCAATGCGTACGTCCATTCGGAAAAGTCACCATAAGTCCATCAGGGGTACATAGGATAGTAGCACCAAGTTTGATAAGGAATGGCAATGAATGTCCGTGTACGTCCATTGTGAGCATCGGATCCCCCTTTGTCCTGCTCACTAAGGTACTCTGTGGGCATTGTCAATACTGAGGACCACTCTGTCCTCCTGGATAGGAGGGAGGAGCCATATGCTGATTCGGAGCCATATGTAGAGGTGGCTGACCGGGAGGTATAGCGCCCCCTTGTGGGTGTGGGCACTCCCTCACCCAGTGTTCATTGGAGCCACACCTGTGACAACCGTTAGCACCTGGCTGCCCTCTCCCCATGCCTCTAAAATCCCCAAACCTGGCCCTGCCACGTGACCTGCCACGAGGCTGCCATGTCCTATAAGGAGCAGTAAATGGCGGATTCGGCGCAGCTCCAGCATACATCACAGGAAAAGAAGGCAGCACTGTTGCTGATCCAACAGTAGGTGCTGCTTCAGCCACCATCTGCTTCACTTTTTTAGACTGATACAAGTCAGTCAATTTATTCTGAGCCTCTTTTAACTGTAGTTTTAACAAAGCAGTCTCCATTTTCTTATTCTCCTCAGCGTCCTTTAACGCAGAATCTTGCACATCTTGTAAATAATATGTTACGTGTCTTTCCCATGTAGGCTGATCATAAATGTGTGAATCAGGATTCCGTTTCATTAATGTAGCAACAGACTCTGGCATGCCTGCTAAAACTGCTTCTCTAAACCAAATCCGATTATTTCCCGGATCTCGAGGGTGTTCTCCAGTAACGGCAACCCATTTATCTTTACATTTTGCCATATGTTCTGCGGGAGTAACACCAGTTGACCAGGGAAATTTCAAAATTTTAGACGCAGGCGGAGTAGGATATTTTCTTCTGACCCACTCGGCAAGCTCATGTGCATAATGCGTGAATGGGGCTTCATCAAGTACACATGCTAGCTGGCACTGGAGCATCATCTCATTATAATCTGTCAATGTCAACATTCTACCCATAATAGCTTTCCAATCCCCCACCGCTAGGGTTTGCCCTGAAGTCAGCTGATTTAATTTATTTATCCAACAGTTTCCTCCACCAGTCAAAGCAGGGAGTTGCAGAATGATGGCAGATACGTCAGCCATCTTCCATGGTTTGTAAATTACTGAACCATCTGATGCTCCCACTAAAGGAAGCATTAAATCAGGGCTTCCACTTGCCCCCAGTGACACCTGAGATCTGGTATTCTTAAATGGTCCCTCACTCCCCTTGTCCCCCAACGTCTGCATATTTTTGACCTGTAGAACCGCTGAACATTCATCACGTTGACTGGGGCTGGCACTCCCTGAAAGGTCTGCAGCTTGACCCCTTACCACAGATGCTAATCTTTCCTGATTCTGCAGCACCCCATCCATCTGTAGCTGAACTTTAGTTAACCTGTGTTCGTGCTGCTCCATCTCATCCATCAATTTAGCATTATACGCCAAGAACAATTTATCGGTGTCCTGTTCTACTAATTTTAGTAGCTGTCGCTTTTCCTCCCCAGAACACATTCTGTGAGAGACTTCTCTTATAATCCCCTCGGGCACCATGACGAGCCCACCTGGCCGTCATAAGGCCCTGGAACTGGTTTTATCTTTTTTACCGGGCTTATCAACTAAAACAGAATATAATTTAGAAATGTATATTAACAATTGGGCATCTAAAGTACTCCAGTTTTGTCCCTGTGGAGCAGGAAGTAATTTATATTCGGCTGCCATTGAATATTCGTAACAAAAATCCAAAATGGATTAAAATTTAACAAAGTAGGTTATTTGTATTAACTCTATAAATTATTTATTTTAATTGATAAACTATCAATTCGTAGGCCCAAATTTATCCCAATATTAATGCAGTTAACAGTAAAGGCAGGCACAGTTTTTATTTATTTAATTTATTTCTTTTTATAGTGAAGGAGTTTATATACTATTTATTCATGCAACATTAACCTTAATAATGTTTTAGGCAAAGCCGAAACGAAGGAAAGCTAAAAAGGTTTATAACGCACTGTTTATCTTATCATTAATTTATTTATATACGGAGATTATTGCCGTTTCATCTAAAAATCAAAGAATTCCTAATAGAGTCCGGCCTGCGCCAAAACTCGGGACGCACACTTCGGTGAAACACACGAAGAAATAGAATTCTCCCAATATAAAGCAATTTTTATTTATCATTAAAACATATACCAAAAGAAATACGTTTAAAACTCGCTTTGCAACACAAAATCGTCAACAGTTGTTTGCTCCCAAAAAAAAAAAAAAAAAAAAAAAAAAACTCCGCCGGACTGACAGATCAAAGTCCGGCCCAATAAAACTTCCGTGTCACACCGCGGAATGAATACGCCGGTGCACAGATGGCTAATTCTTCACTACGATGCTAAACCTAACAAACCGTACTCATAAGTAAACCAACCAAAGACAAGAACAAAATGCCTCCAACAAAACCACACTTCGCCATCAATACTCAAATGACTGTTTAACCGAGCCAAATAAATACAGTTCGGAAGCTAAGCTACCAAAGATTAGCTGTCATCATGAGCAACCTAGCTCAACCGGAAGCCAAACGTGACCGCTCCGTTATCATAAAAAGTTATTTTATATATATTCTATAGAGTTTACTACTAGTTATTCATAATAACAGTCCTATATATATGTGTTAGACAATGCTTTAGACGTGTTTACGTAGTTGCACAAGGTTGAACGCCTTTATTTCCAGGCGAAACTCATCCAAACTGTGCGTTAGCCGTAAGCTAACTTATGGTGGTACTTTAGCTGACTGAAAATGATATTCCCTTATTCCTCTACAATGTCAAGCTTCTACGCTTATTGTCTATACAAGAAGCGCGGGCATTGTCTAGGCGTTTAAGATTCGCAGAGGAATTATGGTTTTAGATTCAGTCGGTTAGTTCCCCTAAATGAGAAGTTTATGTGAGGCCGGAGTGCAAAAAAGCTATATGGTAGCTTCCTTCCGTAACCTCCACTCCTCCAATCACACACATATTCATCCGAGAAAGAAAGAAAGAACAATTTTTACAATCTCATCAAACACTAACCTCTACCGGAGCCACCTAAAGCCGGACCTTTAAACACAATCCAATTCACGTGGCTCAAACGTGCGTTTGGAAGATACGCCGGCCTCTCCAAGGGAATCCGTCTAGACAACAGAGAGCACATAGGCTCTAAACTGCTGTCTTTTCTCGCTTGCCAGCCTGGGAGATTTCCGACAGCGTCCCATCGGATGTGAGCGGCCAACTCTCAAGCCTGGTCCGCACTCCGGTCGGCCCTCAACCGAAAAAACAACACGTCAACATTAAATGGAGAACGTTTAAATCGATCAATACCTATTAATTTGGTGTTAGCGCTTTTCCAGATTGATACAAAACCACCCGGGTGTTGATTAGCAAGGATCAATCCAGTCGCTCTCCGATTCTCTGTTGAACTCAAAGAAAAAACACAAAATCACTATAATTGCCACAAACACATGTATCAATCAGTTATGCCACACTCATTACTCACACTCAATCTCTCCCAGCCCTGAGAAAACTCAAAACCAAATCAAATGCCCGCATCCTCCACCATTTTGTCGGCTTCTTCTCATGATATGCTCTGGAACTCGTTTTTTTTACTCAGAGAGGGGAGGGGCGCCGAACTCCAAAACCCCAGCGGGAACTGTTTCAAAATAAGACCCAGAGCTGAGAGACAGAGAGTAAAAACAACACACAGAACCACAGATATCTGTTTCACAAAGCACGCACCTGCAGATGGGAGCCAGACAAGATCTGACTCGCTCTCCTACAAGGCTGTACCATTTTTATTTCCAAAAGAACAAAGAACATATCACATGACTCCTCTCTCCTCCTTCTACATCTTGACAGGCCATTTATTTTCTCCAGGTCTCCTGACCGTACCATGAACTGGGTTATAACATGAATTAGAGTTATAGCTGATCCTCCCTGCTTTCAATTCATATCTTTACTCAAGAGTTTGTTTACTTAAAACCTTCAACCCTATAAAATACTGGTAACAGAGTCATGTTTTACTACCCTGAATAATATAAACAGGCCTATTACTTCTAAAGCTTAAAAAAGATATAATTAAAACATATGTACTCCATAATAAAAAAATAGCCTCAAAAAAGTAGAATACAACAGTAGTGATCATTATCCTATTTTTATAAAGATAAATGAATTTAAAAAATCATCAAATGGGGAAAGGGAAGGAAGATGGATCGTTAATAAAGCGAATTGGAGTAAATTTAAAAATTTATGTGAAGAAAATCAAGAGAAAGTAAATTTGGAGAATAATGTGGAAAAAATAGAAGAAACTTTTAGAAAAGTTATTATAGAAGCAGCAGAGGTAACAATACCAAAAAGTAAGGGAAGTATGAACAGGAAAACTGTTCATTGGTGGAATCAGAATTGTGAGAAAGCAATTAAGGAAAGAAATAAAAGTTTAAAAGTATTAAAAAAGGCTCATAATTATGACAATTTAATAAATTATAAAAGATTACAAGCAAAGGTAAGGAAAGTAATAAAAAGAACAAAAAGGGAAAGTTGGAGAAGTTTTTGTGATAAAATTGGAAGAACAACTCCAATAAATGAAGTCTGGGGAATGATAAGGAAAATGAAAGGAATTTATAGAGAATGGAATTATCCAGTACTCAAAATAGGAGATGAGTTAGTTATTAAAAATCAGGACAAAGCAGAAGTATTAGCTAAAACTTTTGTTGAAATAAATAGTAATGAAAATCTATCAGAGGATAGAAGGAAGAAAAGAGAAGAAACTAGAAGAAAATATGATGGAGAAAAGGAGGAAGGGAATAAAATGTCATTAACGGACATACAGTTTAGTCAGGAAGAATTGGAAAAGTCATTAGGGAAAAGTAAAAAAACTGCACCTGGAAATGATAAAATCACGTATGAAATGATTAATCATTTAGGAAGTAAAATGAAGATGAAATTATTAAGCTTATATAATAAAGTTTGGATAGAGGGACAAATACCAAAAAATTGGAAAGAATCATTAATTATACCGATACTGAAACCAGGAAAAGACTCAAGTAAGCCAGAAAATTATAGGCCAATAGCACTTACTTCTAATATAGGAAAATTATTGGAAAGAATGATTACAGAGAGAATGAATTATTATCTTGAAAGCAATAATTTAATTACAAAATATCAAAGTGGATTTAGGAAAGGCAGGGGGACAATGGATCCAATAGTATATTTAGAAAATGAAATAAGAAAAGCACAGAATAATAAAGAGAGCCTAATTGCAGTATTTTTTGATATAGCAAAAGCTTATGATATGGTTTGGAAAGAGGGATTATTAATAAAGCTGAAAAGAATAGGAATTAAAGGAAGAATTTATGAATGGATTAAATTTTTTTTATTTAATAGAACTATTCAAGTAAAAATAGGAGACAAAAAATCTAAAAGTTATTTAGTTGAAAACGGAACTCCCCAAGGCAGTATAGTTAGTCCAGTTTTATTCACTATAATGATAAATGATGTTTTTAATAATATAGGGTATGATTTTGGAAGGGCTCTTTTTGCTGATGATGGAGCTTTATGGAAAAGGGGAAGAAATATTCAGCACATACAGAAGAAAATACAAGAAGAAATATTAAAAGTAGAAAGGTGGTCATTTGATTGGGGATTTAAATTTTCAGTGGATAAAACTAAAAGTATGGTTTTTACTAAGAAGAGAAATGCAGTAATAAATCTTAAATTATATGGAGAAAAGTTAGATCAAGTGCAGAGTTTTAGATATTTAGGAATTATCTTTGATAGTAAATTAATCTGGAAGGAAAATATAAGTAAAATAGAAGAGAAATGTAAAAAAGTAATAAATATAATGAGGTGTTAAAAAGGAACAGATTGGGGTACAAGTGCCATAGCATTAAAACAAATATATATAACAATGATTAGATCAGTGATTGATTACGGAAGTATAGTGTATAGTGCTGCTTGTAAAACTTTATTAAATAAAATTGAAAAAATACAAAATCAGGTATTAAGAATATGCAATGGAGCTATGAAGTCAACTCCTATAGCTTCGTTGCAAGTTGAAATGGGAGAAATGCCAATTACTTTGAGATTCAAACAATTATTATTAAATTATTGGGCAAGTATACAGGGAAGTACAGAAAAAGAGTTTTTAATTGATAAAGAAATGTTTCTTTTTTGGGAAAATAGAAATGAAAAATATGAGAGTATGATTGGAAAAGCAAATAAATTAGCAAAAGTATATAAATTAAAGGAGATAAATTTTAAAAAGAAATTTATATATTCAGTATATTCAAAGTGGATATTTACTGGTTGTAGTATAGACTTTTATATAAAAAGAAAAATGGAAGAAAATAAAGGTAAAGGAAACTGGGATAATGTTGTAGTTAACAGATTAAACAGTATTCATAAAAATTATACTCCAATATATACAGATGGTTCAAAGAACCCAGAAGATGAAAGAACAGGTTTTTCTTTTTATATTCCAAGTTTAGAAAAATATGTTAAAATAAGAACTCCAAACAATCTATCAGTATTTACAGTAGAATTATTAGCAATTTTATTTAGTTTAAGCTGGATAGAACAAAATAGAATTAAAAAAGGAATAATTTGTTCAGATTCTCTGTCAGCACTAGTGGCAATCGAATCAATAACATCGGTCAGTAGGATAGATATCATCACAGAAATATATGAAATTCTTTTTAGATTGGATAAACTAGGAATAAACATAAGATTTATGTGGGTCCCAGTACATAAAGGAGTGGAGGGAAATGAAATAGTAGATTTTTATGCTAAACAAGCTACTAAATTAAATACATGGGTAGAGATTCCTGTTAGTAACAAAGAAGTAAAAGCAGTGATTAAGAAGCATATGATGAGTGAATGGCAAGAATTGTGGATAAGAGGAGAAAAAGGAAGACATTTGTTTAGTATTCAAAGAAAGGTAGGCAACATGAAAATTATGGAAGTGAATAATAAAGAACAAACAATAATATCAAGATTAAGAATGGGACATACTGGGTTAAACAGTACTCTGTATTTGATGGGGAAGCATCCAACAGGCTTATGTGATTGTGGAAAAGATATGGAGACGGTGGAACATGTATTGTGTTATTGTAGTAAATATATAACAAACAGGAGGATATTAAAGGAAAAGTTGAAAGAGAAAGGATATGAAAGGTATAATTTAAAAACATTGTTAAATGGGGAATGCAGTATCTATAAATTAGTTTTAGAATTTATTAAGAAAAGTAATCTTCTAGATAGAATTTAGTTGTTTTTTTTGTTTGTTTTTTTTCTCACTCAGGGATCTTCTTACTCTGACTCACACTCCTACACAGTAGGTGGCGGAAATGCACCTGAAAGTTGGTTGCCACCCGCCAATAAAACCAAAAAAGAAGAAGAAAAGAAGAATACCAGCAAAACCCAGGATCCTAACAAATATGTTTTCGTTGTAGTGAATATTCACACAGATAAAAAAAAGATAAAAAAAGTATCACATCCTATGTCGTATTTTGTATTAATCTGCTGCTAACACTCTTTTTTTGTTACTTTAGCTGTGTTTTTTAAATATATATTCTGATATCTGAATAGATGTTTGTGAGTAAGCCACATTGATAAGTTTTAATGTCCTATGTTGTTCTCCTGTCTCCGTGGCTACAGACGTGTCACAGTCATCCATCTGTGGATCTATCGCCCAGCTCTTACAGTGTCCTACAAAAGGGACAGTATACATTGGACGTAGGTGAACTGCTGAGCCTTGACCCAATGAACTGGGCCATCATTTTGTGGAGCTGCAGTTTACTTTCTTCACTGCCGAGGTCTGAACATCTCTCACTGACTTAGACTGCATGAAGCAGAGAGTTTTGTTAAGGTTAAAAGCCAGGTCAATGTCACACCACACCTCCTGTTTGTAGGGGAAATTTCCTGTCGGCTCTTTGAATTTATTAACAGCCAGAAGAAGCTCAGAGGAGCTCATCACTGTGAGTTTATGACCAAAAATGTTGTTTTCAGAATCATTTTTACAGTGGTAGTTCTGGTTCACCTATTTATGTCCAACATTTAAATAGAATATCTGATCCTCTCTTAAAAACATACAGGCTGTGATCTATAGAACAACCACTAGGTGATGCTAAAACACCAACATGTGTAATCTACATGTCCCATCACAATTCCTCTTTTACGGTTTCAGAACAATGCTGCCGTTTTTTCCAAAGGCAAAATAACGCCTCATTTATAAAGGTTAATTTATCATATTAACATGTCTTTTACTCATTTACAACAGTGGTGGTGAACGGCTGTATTGAATAGACTTGAAGTTTCCTCTATTTTTCTGAATCATACACCGGAAAATAGTAAAAAAAACATTTCATTTACAGTGGCAGGAAAATTTATGAATTAAATCCAACACGCATTTATACTGTTCTTTACAAATGTAGAACAAATGTAGAACTTTTGCATCAACTTTGTCTAAAATCTTATTGGCAGTGACAAAAATATGAAACAACTTTATGGTTTTATATTTTTCTAATAAGTGAAAAAAAACTGAAACTGCTGAAACTTTTGATAACTTAACAAGCATTTCATAGAATTTACTCATTATCTAATCAAAATGAAACCAAATTATAGAGGGTCTTTATTGGTGAAACCGAACATAGCTGTTGCCTAAAAATCTACATAAAAACCGCAAAATGAATTGCCTCATAAAAAGGTACGTGCGTGCTTTGCAGTCTATTGTGAATAATTTTTTCAAGTACAAGATATACAGTGAGGAACATACGTATTTGAACACCCTGTGTTTTGCAAGATATCCCACTTAGAAATTATTAAGGGGTCTGAAATTCATATTGTATGTGCATCTCCAATGCGAGAGACTGCATTTTTCTATATCTTCAGGAAATCACATTGTCTGATTTTTTAAGAATTTATTTGTATTTTATTGCTGCACATCAGTATTTGAACACCTGAGAAACTCTGTGTTAATATTTGGTACAGAAGCCTTTGTTTTCAATCACAGAGGTAAAACCTGCCTGTAATTCTTGACCAGGTTTGCACACACTGCAACAGGGATTTTGGCCCACTCCTCCACACAGATCTTCTCTAGATCCATCAGGTTTCAAGGCTGTCGCTGAGCAACACAGAGTTATACATTAAAATATCATCATTTGAATAGTCAGACTAGGGTGGGGACATATTACTTATTCAAAATATTTATGAGTCATGCAAATGAAGGTTAAATAACTTTTTTAGCTTAGTTAATTATGCATGCACTTTATTTACAACAGTGGAAAGACTAACTAATCCACCTGTGGCATTTCTCCTGAACTAAACTCCACCAGGGCCTGCAATGAATTTGCCAGCTTTTTTACTGGACAAATTCTAACAATCAGACGGTCAAGCTGCACTTCAGCACCAAACTCATTACCAGTGTCATCCCCAATTAACACCACTATAGAGAAAATGTCGGAATTCCATAAATTAAACCAAAAAACCTTGGTGAAATCATAACCCAATTAAGCTCCTCCTCTTGCTGCCTCAATATCTTACCACAGTTTTTCTTAAAAAAGCTCTGATTCAAATAGTTAACTCTTCCTTCCTGTCAGGTGTCTCCCCCCAGGCATTAAAAACAGCAGTAATCAAACCACTGCTAAAGAAGAACAACCTGGACAACCCAGCTTCCTAACACGCAATTATTCATCAGAACAGACAAAAATCACATGTAGGGTGGCTCCTCCTGGGGCCCCTCCTATTTAATATCTACATGTTCCCACTAGCCCAGATTATAACAACCAATAAGATCAGCTACTATGACTATGCAGATGATACTCAACTGTATATTACAATGTCACTAGGTGACTTTGAACCCATCCAAACGCTACGTGAATGCATTGAGCAAACCAATGGATGCATGTACCATAAGTTTCTCCAGCTGAACAGAAACAAAACTGCAGTAATTATCTTTGGACCTAAAGAGGAACGATCAAGAATCAGCACACAACTTCAGTTAATACAGCTAGAAACTACTGATCAGGCCCGAAATCTAGGTGTAGTAATGGACTCAGACCTGAACCTCCAGGGTCACGTAAAGGCAATAACAAGGTCAGCCTTCTATCACCTGAAGAACATTTCTAGGATTAAAGGACTAATGTTGCGACAGGACCTCTGACTAATTGCTGCAATATTGTCTTCACAGGTCTGCCTAAAAAGTCCATCAGACATCTGGAGCTGATCCAGAACGCTGCTGCTGCACATCACCCCAGTTCTAAAGTCCTTACACTGGCTCCCTGTAGCTCAGAGAATAGACTTTAAAATACTTTTACTAGTTTATAAATCATTACATGGCTTAGCACCAAAGTATGTTGAAGACTTGCTGTCACTATACCAACCCCCCAGACCCCTCAGGTCCTGTATTTCCTGTCTACTCAGCATCCCTAGAATTAGAACCCAACATGAAGAAGCAGCTTTCAGTTTCTATGCTCCTCTAATCTAGAAAAAACTTCCAGACGACTGCAAAGCTGCTGAAACCTGTTTTAAATCAAAGCTAAAAACCCATCTGTTTAGAGCTGCTTTTGAGTAATGTTTTAAAGTGTCATATTTTGTGTGTTTTATGGTTTATGTAAAGCACCTTGAATTGGCTTTTTTGTTGAAAGTGTTCTTGCCTATCTCCAGCCAGCGCCTATCTCCTCCTGGCTGGAGATAGGCACCAGCCCCCCCCACAACCCTGCATAGGATGAACGAGTACAGATAATGGATGGAGGGACGGACGGACGGATGGATGGATGCCTTGCCTAGTTTGCATGTTACTGGCAAGGATCTAGCAGTTTCTTAAAAGTTAAGATGTGCAAGATAATACGCGAACCACCAAGGATACAAACATTTCTGTTTTCATATTTTTGCCATCCCTGAGAGATAAATCTGTGCTTTAGATCAACTCACCCATCAGAAAGAGTAGAATTTTATTGCACTGCATCTCTGCTGTCAAAATGAATGAAAGTATAAATGATTTTCCTCCAACAGTTTGTTTCTGTTGGATGAAGAACACATTTAAACACTTCAGATCAAAGTTTGACCCGAGGAATTGAAGCCAAAACAGTAAAAAAAGAAGACTGAAAACACAGACCATAAATCATTTTTTCTCACGAATAAATCTTTTTTGACATAATACACATTTATGAAATCACAAACTAAGTCCAGACCAACAGTTGAAACTCACTTCTGCTTCTTTTTCAATAAATTAATTGGATGTTTTTTTTCTTGATGATCTGCTGACAACTGGCCGACAAACTCCTTGAATTCACATTCATCTCCCATGGAAATATGGCACTAGTGCTTTACTACCATATTCACAGGATCCTCGTTTAGCTCTGAAGGCAATTCAAGTGAAATTTGTATAGCAAACTTTCAGCAACAAGGTAATTTAACGTGCTTTCCATGATTTGGAGAAAAAATAAAAGCAACAGTAAAACAACAATAAAAAAGATAAACAAAACATCAAGCATATGAAGAACATTAAAACAAACAAATATTATGACATTCCAGATGTTATTAACTGATTAACCAAAGGCAGCTCAAAACAGATGGCTTTGATTTAAATGAACTCAGGGTTTGAGCAGCTTTGCAGTCATCTAGAAGTTTGTTCCGGATAAAACGAGCATAGAAACTGAAAGCTGCTTCTCCATGTTTTGTTTTGATTCTAGGGATGTAGACTGGAATTAGAGGATTGGGGGGTTGGTATAGTGAAAACAGATTTATAAAATGATTTATAAACTAATAAAAGTATTTTGAAGCCTATTTTCTAAGCTACTGGGATCCTGTGTAAGTACTTTAGAACGGGGGTGATGTGCTCTACTTTCCTGGTTCTCATAAAGAAATGAGCAGCAGCGTTCTGGATCAGCTGCAGCTGTCTGATTGACTTTTTAGGCAGACATGTGAAGACACTGTTGCAGTAATCAAAGCTAGAGCTTTAGAACTTTAGAAATACAGAGATACTACGAGGAAAAGAGAAAATAAGGTATTTAATTAAATTTCTTTGGGATGAAGCGTGTTTTTGTATAATGGTAAACGGGCTGTACTTTATAGCAATTTATGTAGTCCAAAGAACCCTTAAAGCGGTTTACATTAAATTCAGTCATTCTTGATGACCTTCACACACACTTTGACCAATAGAAAACATTCAAAATAAATTGGTTAAGTCCATCTAAATAATAAAAAAAACTTAAATAAAACAATATGGCCAACCCTAATTTACTATTTACCAGCAGCTCATGCTGCTCATGGAGAAAACTAATGGGGCTTTAAGGCCAAGTGAAATCATCTCAATTTCTTTTTGAGATTTTAAAAATTCTTCCACTTTTGCATTGTACTCTACAGTGAATGAACAGTGCCCATCGGCATTGTTTTAATTGAGCTCCATGATCTTCACTACAAATTCCCGTTCAGGTAACAAACAGAGCACCTGTGGGTAAAGTCTTTTTGTACCTAATATGCAGTTTGAGACTAAAAAACTGCTGCCTATTGGCTGTTTTTTTTATTATATACGTCATTTTTCTTTAATACTGCTATGCAAATCCAAGACATCTACAGTAGTGTACTCAGAGTCACTGTAACTTTACTTCCCCTATGTTACATATTAAACAGCTAGCTTACAATATCAGGCGTGAATAAAATATGCCAGAAGGTTCTCTCGTTTAAGTTGCCTCTATGATTATTCAAACAATTTACTGATTGAACAAAGTTTAAATCAGTAGTGAAAAGTTCAAGAGCTCATAAGCTGTTAAGAAGATTTTACACAGAGGGCAAGCAGCGCCGTCGCTTCACCCACACGCATCACACACAGTACGAAGGGCACCAAGTGATTGTGGGGGTGGGGTGCACCAAAACATTTGGCTAGTATCATAATAACAGCATATTTAAATAAAAATGTGTAAAGCATAATAGACAAACGCATTACAAAAGTAAGAGATTTGCTCCAGAAAAAGATGAGTCATCGCTTGTAACGACTCAGGACGCAACATTGCAATTTCAAACATGTCATATGTAACATGATGGTCTTTTACTTGTCATTCTCTTTTTCCTATTAAGAATCTTTTAAAGAGCTTCACACTGTGCAGTTTTCCAGATTTAAAGAGAATGAGTTGAGTGAAGAGAAGAGAAGAGAAGAGAAGAGAAGAGAAGAGAAGAGAAGAGAAGAGAAGAGAAGAGAAGAGAAGAGAAGAGAAGAGAAGAGAAGAGAAGAGAAGAGAAGAGAAGAGAAGAGAAGAGAAGAGAAGAGAAGAGAAGAGAAGAGAAGCATGTACCATCTCCAATATTTAGAGAGGAAAACAACAACAACAAAAATCCCAAAACCTTCCACCATGGTGATGTTTTCCTTACAGAAAAAAACGTGGCTCTTCATCAGGACAACTACATCCATAACAGTGATAACCTTGGAGCTAAAACTATTTACAAGATCTTGAACAGAAACTGAGGGTAGTTTGGGTAACGATGTAAAAACCTGGATGGACAATGTGAAGGTGAAACATGTATTGCTACTGTTCTAAAATCACATAATATTTTAAGTGAATACTTTTACAAGGTTATCCATGATGAGTAGTGTTCCTCTTTAATAGTTTAAACTTTTTCAAAATATTCAGGTTTATATGCAAAGCAAGTATCACAACATATCTCATAGTTTGTATTAATCTGGTGCTAACAGATATTGTTTTTAAACTTTAGCTGTATTTTTTATTTTCTTTATTTATATCTGAATCAGTGCTTGTGACATGGATAAACGGCTGAGCCTTGACCCCAAAGAACCTGGCCATCCTTTTGTGTAGCTGCTCTTTAGTTTGTCCACTGCAGAGGTCTGAACACCTTTCACTGCCTTGAACCGCACCACTGAGTTTGATTCTATGGCTGATCCAGTCTCCTCCTGAAAGTTTTCTTAAGGTTACACAGGTACACCTGCTACACAGGTACATTCTACCTGCTCCGAGTATTTCTTTGAAAACGTCTAACACAATGTTGATGCAAAGTGCTGAGGTCAATTCTGTACCATACCTCCTGTCTGTAGGGGAAATCTCCCATCTTCTCTTTGGATTTCTGAATGGCCAGAAGAAGCTCAGAGGAGACTTGTCATTGTGGTTTTATGACAGAAATGTTTCTTCACAATCAATTTAAATTGGTTTAAACAGAGATAGTTCTTGTTCACCTATTTATGTCCAACATTTTAATAGATCAGATGATCTTCTCTTAAAACCATACAGGCTGTGTTCTATAGAACAACCACTAGGTGATGCTAAAGCACCAACATGTGTGATCTACATGTCGCCATTACTGTTTCAAGACGATACTGCAGTTTTTTTCAAGAGGCAGAACAACACCTCATTCATAAAGGTCAATTTGACATAATAACATGACTCATATTCATTTACAACAGTGATGATGTACTTCTGTCTTGAACTGACTTAAAGTTTCCTCAATTTATCTGAGTCTAATTTCTTAAAAGGATAGACACATTAAATTATTTTGGTAGGTGAAACCCATCATACACCTGAAACTAGTAACATGGTTTCATTTACAGTGGCAGAATTCTTCCTCAATCAAATCCAACCAAAGTTTATACTGCAAATATTGCTGTTTACTTATAATTTAGTTTAACTTTTGCTCTACTTTGTGCAAAATCTCACTGGGAGAGACAAAAAGATTAAAGAAATTCATGGTTTGATAGTTTATTCAATAACTCTAAAATCATTATTGCTTTTGATAACTTAACACTTCATATAATTTTAGCACAATTTAAAGACCAGAATGCAGAAAAGATAAAGAGCATTTTCATTGGTGAAACAGAACATAGTTGTTGCATAACAAAATACAATAAAACTCCAAAATATACTGGCCCATAAAAGAGTAATTGCATGTTCGGGAGTTGGTTGTGAATATCTATTTTATACGAGTAAAAGAATATTAATCACAATTTACATAATTTTAACATGTTTGTAAAGTTTTAAAAGTAACTTGGCAAAAGGCAAAGACTGAGTTTCAATGTTTTGAACAAATGAAATTAAACTCCTTGCTGTCACTTTTCTTCCTCCACAGATGTTCTTCTCTTGTCTCCATGGCTCCAGACATGTCACAGTCATCCATCGGTCCATCTGAGGCCCAGTTCTTATAGCCGACCACCTCATCACTGACCCAGAACCAGAAATCCAGAGTGCAGGTGTAGCGCAGTCCCATCCAGACATAATCAGTCGAGGCGTTCTTGACTTTCTCCTGGACCCATCTCTGTTCATCCAGGTTGGTGATGGTGACCAGGTCATGGTGGTGATCTCTGCAGTAGTATAAGGCGTCCTCCCAGTTCATCTTCTCTTTGATCAGGATCACTTTATCTGTTACAGAAGCAAACACAGATCATCTTTCACATCTTTCTTCACTTAGGCTTTTTAAATCCAGATATGAATAGCAAATATTTCATAGATATATTTTAATATATCTATGAAATAAATTTATAAAAGCTTTCCAAATAAATACACAAAGCATGTATGGACTCATTATTAAACTTTACATAAATGTAAATTGTGTCCCTTAAGAGCAACTCACCATCATAACAGATGAAGGGTCTTCTGATAGAACAGTCCTCCTTTTTCCATCTGCCTTCATTCTCAAACTCCATCAGGGCACAGTGAACCCAGTCGTGTTCCTGATTCCAGTGTCTGAAAGAGAAACTGCTTCCATCTGACCACCTCCATCTGTCTCTGAACAGACCAAAGTATGTTTCACTGCTTGTAGAGTTAATCACATTCTTCAGTTCTCCATCCTGTAGCTGATTCAGTCCACTGATCAGGTCTGTGTGATTCTCTCTGCAGTAACTCTGAGCTTCCTGCCAGGTCTTCTGCTCTTTAATCAAGTGGTATTTATGGGTTGTATTAGTTTCTGTGGAGTAAGCAGATAAACTCATATGACATTTATTTTAAATAGTTTCTTGTTAATGAACCTTTTAACAAGTACACTTTCATTACTATATATAAAAAAACTATACAACAGTTAATTATTATTCTCACCATTATAACAGACAAAATATCTTGGATTATTGCAGCCTGTATCTCCCCATTGAAGATCTTCAAACAGAAACCCACAGTTTTCAGTTGTGTTGTTTCCTCCATCATTTGGTTCTCCTGGCTTCCATTTGGTCTCACTTTTATTAAACTCCACTCCAAGCAGAGACCAGTGCCATGTTCTCTCAAATTCTGGTTTTCTATACAGACCAATCCAGGCTGGTTTGTTGCTCCCTGTTGAGTTTCTGAGTCTCTCCATGTCTGTCATGTTAGTCACTGTGACCAGGTCAGTGTGTTTCTCTCTGCAGTACTGCTGAGCTTCAGTCCAGTTCTTATTCTCATTAATGTAGTGATACTCATAGAGCTGACAGTTGATGAAACAACACTGACCTATGAAGATCAAACATATTTAGAAAGTAGGAGGATTTCATCAGCACACAACATGGGCTATTATTAGTAACAACAACAACAAAAAGATCATAACTGTTTTCAATTAGGTTTCTGTGATTAAAATAAAATATAACCGTCTTTCTATATAATCTAATTGTACTTTAGATCAACTTACCCATCAGAAAGAGCAGAATCAGACTCCACTGCATCTTTGCTGTCAGATTAATGATTTTCCTTCAACAGTTTGTCTCTGTTGGATGAAGAACACATATAAACACTTCAGATCAAGGTTTGAAAACCTGCAGCTCTCCCTCCACTGGACAGAGAAACAATGCTGGGAGAGCAGAGGAGCTGGAGCCAGACAGGAAACAGAGCAGATAGAGTAGAAAAATAGCACAACTTTTCCTTAACTAAAAAAGTGCTGACATGATATGAGAAATAAAACATAAAGTATTAATGAGGTTAAAATGACCGTTTTATGAAACTTACGTGTGTTTTCTTTTATTCCTCAGTGAATATGATGCTCTCTCCTTGATGCTCTGCTGAAAACTGTCCCAGGTAAACTGTTGGTGTATAAGTTTCCCAGATCTCTGAACAGCAGCTGAATTTGGCCATCATTTAAATATTCAAAACAGGATGTAAATATGTTTAACAAGAAATATTTTTATAAATCATGAAGAGGATGGAATAATATTCAGATGAGCCAACCTCTGTAGCCTGGAACATTTTAATTACAGGAAAACAGTGGCAGCATTTGTTCAGCATCGCGTGCTACTGGTGAGGATCCAGGTTATGGTGTATAATCTCACTGCCTGTTATAGTTTATACCTTATGGTACTTATTTGCCTTCATAATAAAGCGTGCTACAGACAGCAAACAGAACAAAATGATGACAGTGTGAAAAAAGCAGCAATAGTCTGAAAGCTCCTCTTTATTCAGCAGCTTTGAATTTAATGTCACGGAAAACTTCTTTGATAACGTTTTTATCCAGTTTTTATGTAACAAATTTTGTTTCATGCTTTATTAAGGTTTTTTTATTTCTTTATCTGTGGATTTACACTGTTAGTTTCTCCTCACTGTTAGACTGATACAACCATTTGTTAAATGTCATTCTGAGTTGTTTGGCTTCTCCACCAACATCCACACAGAACAGCAGTAAACCAGCATCTAAAAGATGATAGGACTGATTTATGATACAGCTTTGGAAAAAAAAGCCTTTGTGCATTTAACGAGTGCTTAGGATTCTATAGAGACGAAGAGTCAGGAAGCAAAAGGAATCAGGACCAATAAAACATTTTGATCCCAACCAGGAAGTTGTTTTCTCTCCTCCTATAATATTGGCAGATGCTGGTACACCAGGGGAGATGCTAGAAAGGTTCTGTCATCTAAATCCTCAACAAACCTTGTCATTTCATATTCTACTTTCTGCTTTATTGTATTAGTTTTATTGCATAAGCATTTTTACCCATGAATCAACACAACGTGAACATGTTTCCATCCATTAACCTGAAACATGACCGGTGTATCCAGGGCCTGCTTTTGCTCACCACAATATTGAAGCCCAACAAATTCTAAAGAGCATCTTAAACTGATTGTCTTCTCATGAGTTCTTGTTAGTTCAATGACTTAAACTATGCTTTGCATTAAAAAGGGGACACCATTTTGCATATGTTGATTTTATTGAATCAAAAAGAAACAGATTCCACAAACCAAAGACTTCTCTTTAATCTAAACCACTTCAAGTGAAATACATAAAAAATGAGTATCAATGATTTCAGCCAGTTTTTGGGAGAGAGAAAATAGCCGAGTATGAATTAGTTTACAAAATACAAACTGACAAAAAATGTTCTGAGCATTAACTATAATTCTAATATTTACTATGAGGATGATTTTTCTCCCCAGATAAATATAGTTTCTACTTTCTTTTTTGTTTTTTTAGTCACAGCCATCACTGAATACCAGCTACATCTGACATAAAATTTGAATAGTCAAACCAGAGTGGGGTCGTGTTACTTTTGAAATATATTTATGCCTCACATTTATGCCTTGAGTCATGCAAAGTAGGGTAACATAATTGTTTTAGCTTTTGCATGTTACTGGCGAGGATGGAGCAGTTGCTCAAAAGTTAGGATGTACATGAGAATCTGTGAACCAACAAGGATACAAAAACATTTGTTTTCATATTCTAGCTGTCCCTGAGAGATAAACTAGCTACACTGGGATCCTCACTGTATGTTTTAAACTTACACTTTAGTCTTTGTTTAGTCTCTGTTTTAAGCTAAGTTTCAGTTTACCTCTGCTTCTGTTTTCTCTGCATTCTTTCTGCTCTATATTTTAATTTTGTAGCTCTTTTATGATTAAACTCTTTTGTTCCTCCAAATTAACACCAGACCTCAAGGTTTTATGTCACTTCCCCCTTCCCTAGCTGAGCCAGGGTCGTAACAGTCTTGCTCTTTATCTTCTACTCATGATCGGACCTTTTGTTTGCTCCATCAGCTCGGTGTGTTTGGCACAATCTTCTGACTCTGAAGGTGGTGCCAAAGTCCCGACCTTAACCTCAGCAAATTGTTGTCATGGTCTTGCTTTCTGGTGTGATGGAGGTGTGTGGGTACATGAAGATTAACGACAAAAAGGGATCTCCTTCATGAACTTTACGTCTTCCAGTAACAAGTAAGTCACAATGACTGTTAAATTGTCCTAAAATGAGCTCTGTGTTGTTTTCAGGCTCGAGTTTTTGCTCTATCTGCATTCTCCTCTCTCTCTTTGACTCGGAAACCTTCGTCACCTGTTCACCTGTTTCTCAAAACCTGGTTCCACAAACGAGGCTAAACTAAAGCCTATAAATCCCTGCCTTAAATCAAGCACGTATTTTGTCAATTTCAGAGCATTATTTGTTGTTTTTATGCTCAGATCTCATGCTTTTCTCCCTAAAAACACTCTGTTCACACTCAAAAAGTTCCTTCTTGCATTCAAATATGTGTTCTTGCACGTAAACTGACTCCTCTGAGTTTGAGCTTCATTCCTCTGTGCTCAGATCTCTTCTCTGCGCTTTCAAAACCTGCTCTCACTTATTCTTCCTGTGCTCTTTGTATTTAGGCAAAATAACCCTGCCAAACATTCCCCAGCCAATAGGAAGCCGGATATGATGCTGACCGATGAGCTTGTCACAGTCTTCTCTGGGGTGCGCTTGTTTTACTCCCACCAGCAAAGGTTTTGCATCCCATTAAACAATTGAAGTGAATATGGCCATTATACGGCCACCTTACCATTAAAAATAATTCTTACTTCAGGTTCCCGATTTCCATCATTAGCCATGTTGGCTGATCATCAGCTTAGTTCCGTTATGCTGTTAGAAAGCGCAAAAGACTGTTAGAGCGGAGGTTTCTTCTTCCACTGTAGATGATGAGCGCGCCTACTAGAGTATATTAAAACGAGCTGCCAGAAACGTTTTGTTCCACCCATGTTGCTCCTGACACCAACCATATTTAATAATTACAAATATATCACTTTTTGTCTAAAATTCACATGCTGTCTTGTTTAAATATGTTAAAATAACCTTAAAGTACCTTGCAACTGGTAACAAAATACATGTGCAAAAGGAAATACTGTATTAATGTAACTTTACATTTTGAAGGCTTGAAACGGTTCTTAATTAGTTGTTCATTTTCACATCCTTACTTAAATCATGTTCTAACACATTTAACTTGTCAGTTGTTTTCTGTCATGCGTTATATGCTGGTTTTAATAATACACAACAGACTCCAGATTATCTTGCCCTACCCAACGAGGTATGGCATAAGATTTATTAGCATGAATTTAGAAGTTTCAAGTCAGAAGTGCTTCTCAGCACTCACTGTGTGTCACACTCTAGATCGTCCGCGTAGCAACACCAACTAATTCACATTAATACACAATGATGCCTCACGAGGTTTTTTAAGCAGCTGGTGTTCCCCTTGTTAATTATGATGTACTTGTGATGCTCTTTAGGCTTGTAATACTATCTTTACTCAGCCTGGGAGAACAACTCTTTCCTTTCCTTTCCTTCCATTCTCATTTATCTAGCATCTACTGACAGAGGCTACCTTTAATGTAGCGTGGATGCGCATGAGCCTGGCTTGTTAAGCCTCGCTTTAATTGGTGGGGACTGAATCCACCTGAGCTTCGTTTGTGGAACCGAATAAGCCTGGAGTGAACTGTTAGGCTAATACAATCAAGGCTATTTCAATTAAGCTTCAATTTCTGTTGGGTTTTTTTTAGTTCCCTTCGTGGAACAGCTCTCGGGTCTCTTTATCCATCTTCTTTCCTCAATTCTTGCTTTGTCTTTTTCTTTCTCATCCCTCATTTTCTTTGTCAAAAAAGAGTAGACATGTCTCTACTTTTAAATGTCTTATGTAATATGTTTATCCTTGTTGCCAAAAGAAGCCTATAGCTAAATCTATCCATCCATTATCTGTACCTGTCCATCCTATGGTTGGTGGGGTTGGTGCCTATGTCCAGCACTCATAGGGCAAGAGGCGGGGTACACCCTGGACAGGTCGCCAGTCCATTGCAGGGTAACACAGAGATATACAGGACAAACAACCATGCATGCAATTAGAAGAGACCAATTCACCTAACAGTCATGTTTTTGGAGTGTGGGAGGAAGCCAGAGTACCCGGAGAGAACCAATATCCATCGTTAGCTAAATTGTAAACAAAGGTTTTAAATAAAGTTAACAAAAAGGACGCTTCCAGTTTTAGACATGGCCGATGCTGAAAAAAATTCAAATGCATATTATCCCTGATAAGAATGGTGGATGCATACCTTCTACCCTGCTAGGAGGTAGAGGAGGCACATTCAGAAGCTATTGTATGGGAGTGAAGGTCGCTAATAACGGCCCTTTAATAGGTTGATAACATTCGAATCAGGTGCCCCTTCAGTCAAAATTACAGACAATGAAAAAGTCTAGCACAACCTCTACCACAGGGTCTCATTCAGGTAACAAACAAACTGACTGACTGTATTTGGTTGATGCCAGTCATGTCCTCTGTTCTGGTGTCCAAATAATTCAGTTTTAGACTTGGAACTTTAATTGCTATCTTTCTTTGTGGCAAACCTTAGTCTGACCTTTATTTTTTTTTCTTAAAGAGCAAAGGTTTCCTCCTTGTGCACCTCCCAAGAAAGTCAAACACGTGCAGCCTCTTTTTTATTGTACATTCATGCACTTTTAATCAAAAGAGAAATAGTCAGCTTTGGACGTGTGATGTAATTTTGGGGGGTTTTCACCACTGGTAGGTATCTTTTTATGGTAATCGGTCATGATGGTTTGCTTAACACTTTTTTTTCCCTCTTTCATACTTTTGGGGGTTATTTCAAAATAACAGTAGAACAGAAAGGTGAGTTATTTTCTGGTTAGAAATGGAGGATATCTTGTTATACATTAGCAATCCTTGTTTTCAAATGATCAATGAGCCAGGTAAGGGAACGCCATCAGGGGAGCCATCTGCATCAGCAGATCGACAGCAACAGCCAAGGCACTGGCCCAGGGCGCCCAGTGGAGGGAAGGCTGAGAACCCCACCTCCACCCAAGCACCACCTGGAGAGTACCAAGGCAGCCACAGCCGAACCACCGCCCCCGAGGCAGAGGGCCCCCATAGTGGAAACACTGGCAGGAAGATTAAAATAACAGGTTAAAATGTTAAAAGAGTAGATACATATGAGAGTAAATAGTAAAACAGATACAATTTTAACACTGATAAAATTCTGAATTATGTACTGTTAAACATTGATCAAATATAATCAAGTAAGACATGCAGAGCAATTAAGCAGATATTAATAAATAATGAATAAATTAAAAGCTCGGCTAAAAAGGTGAGTTTTGAGCCTGCTCTTAAAAACATGAACGTTCTCTGCGGCCCTGAGATCCTCCGGCAGCCTGTTCCAGAGGTGAGCGCCATAATACTGGAAAGACGCCTCTCCCTGAGTGTGTCTCCTGATTTTAAGGATGACAAGGAGACAGCTGCCAGAGGAGCGCAGAGACCGTGAAGGTTCATATGGTAAAAACAGTTCTAAAAGATTAAAAGGCCAAAGACCATTAAGACACTTAAAAACCATTAAAAGAACCCTAAAGTTGATCCTAAAACATACAGGGAGTCAGTGCAGTGATTTTAAGATCGGTGTCACATGCTCCTGCCTCCTGGTCTTTGTCAGGACACGTGCTACTGAATTTTGTAAAAGCTGTAAACTTGAGGTAGCCTTTTTGGGAAGACCAGAAAGCAGGGCATTACAGTAATCGATTCTACTGGAGATAAAAGCATGCATCAGTGTCTCCGCATTGGCCCAACAGAGAATGGGGCTGACTCTGGCAATGTTCTTTAGTTGATAAAAACCTGTTTTAGTAATGTTTTTAATGTGAGGGATAAAAGTCAGCTCAGAGTCAAAAATCACACCCAGGTTCTTCACTTGTAAAGAGGGATTAAAAGACAGTGATTGTAGTTTTGGTGAAAGTTTCTCTCTTTGAGCCTCAGGATCGATGACTAAAACTTCAGTTTTGTCCTGGTTGAGTTGGAGAAAGTTTTCTCCCATCCAGGATTTAATGTCTAAAATGAAGTTAAAAAGTGCATCCATTGGCCGTGTGTCATCAGGAGACACGGAGATGTACAACTGTGTATCATCAGCATAACTGTGAAAGTTGACTCCATGTCTTCTGATGACACTGCCAAGAGGGAGCATATACAGATTAAAAAGCACTGGGCCTAAAATTGAACCCTGGGGCACACCACATGTAATCCTATGGACCCTAGAGGAGCAGGTATCTAAACTTACCATAAATGTCCTGTCTGTGAGATAGGATGTGAACCATTTGTGAACAGCACCAGAGAGGCCAATCTGTTTTAAATGGGTTAAAAGAATAGTGTAGTCCACTGTATCAAAGGCAGCGCTTAGATCCAGTAGAACCAACATTGTCACCTTCTGTGCATCATAGTTTAATCTAAAATCATTTAAAATCTTCAGAAGGGTCGTCTCTGTGCTGTGGTTCGCCCTTTAACCAGACTGAAATTTCTCTAAGACATTATGATTGTTATTAAAATCATTAAGTTGAATTAAAACAAGCTTTTCTAAACGTTGCTTAAAAATGGTAAGTTAGATACCAGTCGGAAATTATTAAAATCATTAAAATCTAAATTGCTTTTCTTCAGCAGGGCCTCACCACCGCCCCTTTAAAGGTGGCAGGAAAAACCCCCTTCTGAGGGGAGCAATTCACCATGGATAAAATCTAATCTCTAAAAGATCCATAAAATTGCATAAAAAAGGAAGTGGGAATCGGGTCCAAAACACATGTGGTGGGCCTCACTGAGGAGAAAACTTTATCAAGAGTCCCAGCTTCTACCAGGACAAAACTGTCCAGATAAAGTGTCTCTGATAAAGAAACACAATCAGATTTGTCTAAACCCATGTTATATTGAGAGGATAAACATCTGAATGTGTCTACCTTGGTCTGCAAACTCCTCCGTAGAGTTTTTGAGGGGGTTTTATGATATACATTACGGTTAAAAATGTCTACAGTGGAAAACTGAATTTTGGGGATTTTGGGATCATTTTTATGTTCTGAGAGGATTCTGGAACGGTATGCATTTATGGAATTTCTTACACCGTTATTGTATGCTTTGAGACGTTCTATTTGATGATTTATTGTGATTTTATTTTTCCTCCATTTTCTCTCTGCCACCCTGCAGCTCATCTTTAATTTTTTAAGGTCGTCGTTTCTCCATGGTGTTGTTGGTTTTGAGTGTGTGTTTCCACTTTGGAGCCAGCAGGTCAAAAGCGGATTGAAGCCTACTGTTAAAATTATTGACAATAAAATCACAGGGGGCAGGTAAAGCAATAGGAGGAATCTTTGATTTAAAAAAAAAAAAAAACGTCCAGAAAACCTGCAGGCACTTCAGGGATTAGATGGCACTTCAGGGATTAGATGGCGCTTTGTGACAGTTCTCACAGAGGTCTCTTGCTGAATAAAACTGGTAGTGGTCAGAGACAGCCAAGTCAACAACAGAGGACACACTGGTGGACAGGCCATACGTGATGACCAAGTTCAGGGTGTGTCTTCTGTTGTGAGTCGGCTGCATGACATGTTGACTAAAATCCATATAATTCAAAATATTTAAAAATTCACCAGCTAAAATTGTTCTTTCATAAGAGTTGTGCAAAATTGATAAAAACTAGGATCTGAGGAGTGCAAAAAACATTTGCATTATATTCAAAAGTAAAATAGTTATCAAATAGAACAGGTTTGGCGGAAAGTGTTGATGAACTTATAAAAGCAGTTCCGCCTCCTCTTTTGCTACTCCTCGTTGAATAAGTGAAGTTAAGGTTTGGTGGGGAGGCCTCGACCAACAGGGGCATCTGCAGCTGTTATGGATTATGTCAACGATCCACCAGTAGGTGGCAGCATTAGTACAATAACAATTTCAGGGGAATTTAACCTGATCAGATCAGTTGTTGAGACTTCAGTTTAAAAGATGGACATGCTTAAGTGCTGTGTAGCTGTTCTATACTGGGGCGGGCGTGTTGGTGATGTTAGTGCAATATCATCCATTACATTGTTTGATTCTTTTGGATGTCAACCAACATATTATGTTTATTATTTGGTCAGTTTCTAGTTTGCAGCTACTGTAACTATGTTACTGCGATGTATTGGCGACCTGTCCAGGGTGTACCCCACCTCTCGCCCTGTGACTGCTGGAGATAGGCACCAGCCCCCCACGCAACCCTGTATAGGATGGATGGATGGATGGATGTAACTATGTTATTCAAGCGTTGCCACACTGTAACATTTTTCATTGTGAATTTACAGGAAATCATTGGATATGTTTTGCATGACTTTCACTGTAAGGATTACAGCAATAAATACAGCAATTTACTGTAATTTTATATCTGTGATATTACAATGCATTGTTGTAAAATCACAACTGTATACTGTAACTTTACAGCTTCATTGACAAAGCAATTACTGTGATATTACAGTACATTACTGGGGAATTACTGCCTTTTGCTGTATATCATTACAACAAGGCCCTGTACTTTTACAGTGTGTACTGTGAAAGTGATGTACAAGTTGACAATAATTTAATTAGGGGCCTGCCAATGCAATGCAGGGAGAAGCAGAGCATTGCATTGCGAAGCAATGCAATGCACTGCCTCCCATGCAATTGCATGGCAAGGCACCTATTATTCTACACCTCTAAACTGGACTCTTTATTATTTATTAGGGGCCTGCCAATGCAATGCAGGGAGAAGCAGAGCATTGCATTGCGAAGCAATACAATGCACTGCCTCCCATGCAATTGCATGGCAAGGCACCTATTATTCTACACCTCTAAACTGGACTCTTTATTATTAGGGGCCTGCCAATGCAATGCAGGGAGAAGCAGAGCATTGCATTGCGAAGCAATGCAATGCACTGCCTCCCATGCAATTGCATGGCAAGGCACCTATTATTCTACACCTCTAAACTGGACTCTTTATTATTAGGGGCCTGCCAATGCAATGCAGGGAGAAGCAGAGCATTGCATTGCGAAGCAATGCAATGCACTGCCTCCCATGCAATTGCATGGCAAGGCACCTATTATTCTACACCTCTAAACTGGACTCTTTATTATTTATTTATTTATTTTTTATTTTTCTTCCGTCCACCTTAATGCGGGTCGTACCGTAGCATGCACCCCCACAATATATATATCAAAACGTGCGGCTCGATCTCGAGATGGGTGCTATTACTTTTATAAGCGATTGGAGTTACCATGGCGACGTAATTAGCGAAAAACCACGCCCAAAAATCCCATAGGAATGAATGGAGTCCGGTGTCGGAGCGATCAAAAAAATCCACTTTTTTGAGGATTTACTGTGTCATCATACGTTCACTTAGAAAAACCATTAAAATCTCAGTTTGTAGGAATATCCGAGCGCTTTTCAGAAGTGAAGACGGGATGTTGATATCTGTTACGGTTTTTTCACAATGAGCCTCTGAGCGACCCAAAGTTTGCCTCAAATTTAAAAATTTAAAAATTTTTCAGTGTAACTGCCGTTAAGTTAGAGTGCGAGACTTTGTCCGAGCTGGAACCCAAATTATTTTTTAACTCGTCGTCACGGTCACATATTTCCTTCTACTGAACTGATTTTCGCCCATGTGAAAGCCACGCCCGATGACATTCACACGATCTTTTCAAAATTTCTCTATGTCTCACCGTTTTCTCTCAGCGGACTTTCGTTTGCAAAAAATCAGACACATTTTGAGCAGATTTCAGAAAATCCCCCTATTGTTTAACATTGAGCAAGTCGGACAGTTTCTGAAGCTGGGGCTTGTGACAAGACATTTTTAACTCGTTTGTTCTCGGACTCTGAAATATGTAGAGAGTTGTGCTTTTCCATGATCGAAGGCGAAACCCGGCTCTCACTGACGCTTCAAGAATTTTTTCGATACATCGCACGGTTTTTGAACAGCGGCAATTTGTTCGGAAGCCTTTTTGGGGTCAGAGATGGATTTAGAGCTTCAAAGTGGCTGACATGTCAGAGACAAATTAGTCACGCTAAATTAGTCACGGCCATTAGTTGCCAAGCAACGGCACACCTGCACTTCTCAGGAGAGCCAGAGGTCATTAGAGTTCATTCCAACTCTATTTGAACATGGATTTAGGCCTTCAGGTTTACCATAGAAGCTGTAGATTACTTTGTACTAATTCTGATTAGTGTGGAGTGCTCTTACATGTCTTGAAACTGACTTTTGACCCACAAAATAAGACTCAAACAATATTTACAAAATAAAAGCCCTAAGATTTTGTATACAATATCACAGTACCCTATTATTATACACTACTATTAAAGATCTATTACACATTTATTACTACTATTACACTACTCTCACATAGAGGTTCTCTCCGTCAGCGACTGACTCTGAAGGACTCCATGTCTGTGTCTCAGCGGAGGGTCCGCTGCGGAAGCAGCGGTCTGAAAGAACTTTTCTGCCTTTCTCTGTCTCTTTTTTTTCTGATTAGTGTGGAGTGCTTGTTCATGTCTTGAAACTGACATTTGGGTAGCTGTAGATTCATTTCCAGTAATTCTGATTAGTGTGGAGTGCTCATACATGTCTTGAAAGTGACTTTTGACCCACACTGTCTGATCAGCTGATTGTGTCACACACACATGCACCTGTGACTTTGCTGTTACTTAGCAACAGCACAGCTGGCCTCTGAGGAGAACAAAAGGTCTCTTAAGGTCATTAGAACTCTATTTAGACATGGAGTTAAGGCCTGTTAGATTAATGGATTACCCTTCAGAGGATTTCATTATACATATGATATTCAATCAGCCTTAACTGACATCCATGATGGACTTTCAAAATAAGACTCAAACAAGCTCTTCAAAATAAAAGCCCTCAGATTTTCGATAGAAGATCATAGCAGCTTATTGTTTTACACTACTGCAGTCTGTCTGCCCTCCTGTCTGTCTGTCTGTCTGTCTGTCTGTCTGTCTGTCTGTCTGTC
Organism: Valencia hispanica; assembly: GCA_963556495.2. Classification (NCBI taxonomy): domain Eukaryota; kingdom Metazoa; phylum Chordata; class Actinopteri; order Cyprinodontiformes; family Valenciidae; genus Valencia; species Valencia hispanica. Next base: position 14,394,960 of record OY747714.1, on the reverse strand, counting down.
TGTCTGTCTGTCTGTCTGTCTGTCTGTCTGTCTGTCTGTCTGTCTGTCTGTCTGTCCCTCTAAGCAGCAGCTGCACCTCTTGTCTCTTTGGAGATGAGCCAGCGACTGACTCTGAAGGACTAACTGTCTGTCTCTCAGCGGAGGGTCCGCTGCGGAAGCAGCGGTCTGAAAGAATTTTTCTGCCTTTCTCTGTCTCTTTTTTTTCTGATTAGTGTGGAGTGCTTGTTCATGTCTTGAAACTGACATTTGGGTAGCTGTAGCTACATTTCCAGTAATTCTGATTAGCGTGGAGTGCTCATACATGTCTTGAAATTGACTTTTGACCCACACTGTCTGAGGCTCTGTGGAGGAGAGCTCATTAAAGGTCACTAAAGGTCATCATAACACTCTATGGACATGAATTTAAGGTCTGATAGAACAGTTGATTACCATTGGTGGTAGCGCAACATATGAATAAAGAGACTGAATCAGCCTCAACTGACATCCATGCTGGACTTTCAAAATAAGACTCAAATAATCTCTTCAAAATAAAAGCCCTCTGATCTTCAATACAATATCACAGGACCCTATTGTTTTAAACTATTGCTGTCTTTCTGTCTGTCTGTCTGTCTGTCTGACTGCCTGTAAGCCGAGCATCAGCTGATTGGGTCACACACACATGCACCTGTGACTTTGCTGTTACTTAGCAACAGCACAGCTGGCCTCTGAGGAGAACAAAAGGTCACTTAAGGTCATTAGAACTCTATTTAGACATGGAGTTAAGGCCTGTTAGATTAATGGATTACCCTTCAGAGGATTTCATTATACATATGATATTCAATCAGCCTTAACTGACATCCATGATGGACTTTCAAAATAAGACTCAAACAAGCTCTTCAAAATAAAAGCCCTCAGATTTTCTATAGAAGATTCATAGGGGTTGTCTGTCTGTCTGTCTGTCTGTCTCTCTGTCTGTCTCTTTCTCTCTGTCTGTCTCTCTTTCTGTCTCTTTCTTTGTCTCTGTCTGTCTCTCTTTCAGTCTGTCCGTCTCTCTGTCTGTCTCTGTCTCTCTTTCTGTCTGTCTGTCTCTGTCTGTCTCACTGTCTCTCTTTCTGTCTCTTTGTCTGTCTTTCTCTGTCTCTTTCTGTCTCCCTGTCTGTCTCTGTCTGCCCGTCTCTGTCTCTCTGTCTGTCTCTGTCTCTCTGTCTCTCTCTGTCTGTCTCTGTCTCTCTTTCCGTCTCTCTGTCTGTCTCTGTCTCTCTGTCCGTCTCTCTGTCTTTCTCTGTCTCTTTCTGTCTCCCTGTCTGTCTCTGTCTGCCCGTCTCTGTCTCTCTGTCAGTGACTGTGGAGCTGCGAATTGAGCGGTCTTAAAGGACTTTGTGTCCCTGTCTCTCTCTCTCTTTCTGTCTATAAGTTAGTTGACTTAATAGGCACATTCTTTGTTCTGGCCACAACTCCATTTCCCATAATGCTTCAGCAAATACATTGTCCATTCATTTCTAAGCACATTGCTGCCTGGGCTTTTAAAACAGACCGCTTATCTGACTTAGGAGAGTATTCCAACACATAGAAAAGTATTCACACCCCTTACCTAATATTATGCTACTTAGCATTATTAAGCTAGTTAGCATTAGCATGCTAGCTATTTTTAGCATTTTAGCTAAATTTGGGTTTTTGACTAACTTTTCGTGCTGATTCCTCTGATGCTAATGCTAACATGTTAGCTAGCATTAGCATGCTAGTTAGCATTAGCATGCTGGCTCATGTTAGCATTTTAGCTAATTTTTCAAATTTTCTTAACTTTTCGTAGTGATTACGTTGTAGCTAATGATTACATGTTAGCTAGCATTAGCATGCTAGTTAGCATTAGCATGCTAGCTCATGTTAGCATTTTAGCTAATTTTTTTAAATTTCTTAACTTTTCGTAGTGATTACGTTGCAGCTAATGATTACATGTTAGCTAGCATTAGCATGCTAGTTAGCATTAGCATGCTAGCACATTTTAGCATTTTAGCTAATTTTTCAACATTTCTTAACTTTTCGTAGTGATTACGTTGAAGCTAATGATTACATGTTAGCTAGCATTAGCATGCTAGTTAGCATTAGCATGCTAGCTCATGTTAGCATTTTAGCTAATTTTTCAAATTTTCTTAACTTTTCGTAGTGATTACGTTGTAGCTAATGATTACATGTTAGCTAGCATTAGCATGCTAGTTAGCATTAGCATGCTAGCTCATTTTAGCATTTTAGCTATTTTTTTGAATTTTCTTAACTTTTCACTGTTATTACGTTGCAGCTAATGATTACATGTTAGCTAGCATGCATATGCTATTAGCATTAGCATGCTAGCTCATGTTAGCATTTTTGCTAATTTTTTAATTTCTTAACTTTTCATGATTACGTTGAGCTAATGATTACATTTTAGCATCATGCAGCTCATTTAGCATTTTTGTAATTTTTAATTTTGCTTAACTTTTTTACTCATTGCTTCGAGGATATTGATAACATGCTAGTTAGCATTAGCATGCTAGCTCATGTTAGCATTTTTGCAAATTTTTTAATTTGTCCCAACTTTTTCTACTTATTGCTTCGAACCTATTGATAACATGTTAGCTAGCATTAGGATGCTAGGCTAGGCAGCATAACCTCTGATTGGGGGTGTGTGACTGATTACGCACCACGTGGCAGGCCCCGTTTAAATTTCCTGAAATTTTCTAGTTTATTTATTTATTTTTCTTCCGTCCACCTTAATGCGGGTCGTACCGTAGCATGCACCCCCACAATATATATATCAAAACGTGCGGCTCGATCTCGAGATGGGTGCTATTACTTTTATAAGCGATTGGAGTTACCATGGCGACGTAATTAGCGAAAAACCACGCCCAAAAATCCCATAGGAATGAATGGAGTCCGGTGTCGGAGCGATCAAAAAAATCCACTTTTTTGAGGATTTACTGTGTCATCATACGTTCACTTAGAAAAACCATTGAAATCTCAGTTTGTAGGAATATCCGAGCACTTTTCAGAAGTGAAGACGGGATGTTGATATCTGTTACGGTTTTTTCACAATGAGCCTCTGAGCGACCCAAAGTTTGCCTCAAATTTAAAAATTTAAAAATTTTTCAGTGTAACTGCCGTTAAGTTAGAGTGCGAGACTTTGTCCGAGCTGGAACCCAAATTATTTTTTAACTCGTCGTCACGGTCACATATTTCCTTCTACTGAACTGATTTTCGCCCATGTGAAAGCCACGCCCGATGACATTCACACGATCTTTTCAAAATTTCTCTATGTCTCACCGTTTTCTCTCAGCGGACTTTCGTTTGCAAAAAATCAGACACATTTTGAGCAGATTTCAGAAAATCCCCCTATTGTTTAACATTGAGCAAGTCGGACAGTTTCTGAAGCTGGGGCTTGTGACAAGACATTTTTAACTCGTTTGTTCTCGGACTCTGAAATATGTAGAGAGTTGTGCTTTTCCATGATCGAAGGCGAAACCCGGCTCTCACTGACGCTTCAAGAATTTTTTCGATACATCGCACGGTTTTTGAACAGCGGCAATTTGTTCGGAAGCCTTTTTGGGGTCAGAGATGGATTTAGAGCTTCAAAGTGGCTGACATGTCAGAGACAAATTAGTCACGCTAAATTAGTCACGGCCATTAGTTGCCAAGCAACGGCACACCTGCACTTCTCAGGAGAGCCAGAGGTCATTAGAGTTCATTCCAACTCTATTTGAACATGGATTTAGGCCTTCAGGTTTACCATAGAAGCTGTAGATTACTTTATACTAATTCTGATTAGTGTGGAGTGCTCTTACATGTCTTGAAACTGACTTTTGACCCACAAAATAAGACTCAAACAATATTTACAAAATAAAAGCCCTAAGATTTTGTATACAATATCACAGTACCCTATTATTATACACTACTATTAAAGATCTATTACACATTTATTACTACTATTACACTACTCTCACATAGAGGTTCTCTCCGTCAGCGACTGACTCTGAAGGACTCCATGTCTGTGTCTCAGCGGAGGGTCCGCTGCGGAAGCAGCGGTCTGAAAGAACTTTTCTGCCTTTCTCTGTCTCTTTTTTTTCTGATTAGTGTGGAGTGCTCATACATGTCTTGAAACTGACATTTGGGTAGCTGTAGATTCATTTCCAGTAATTCTGATTAGTGTGGAGTGCTCATACATGTCTTGAAAGTGACTTTTGACCCACACTGTCTGAGGCTCTGTGGAGGAGAGCTCATTAAAGGTCACTAAAGGTCATCATAACACTCTATGGACATGAATTTAAGGTCTGATAGAACAGTTGATTACCATTGGTGGTAGCGCAACATATGAATAAAGAGACTGAATCAGCCTCAACTGACATCCATGCTGGACTTTCAAAATAAGACTCAAATAATCTCTTCAAAATAAAAGCCCTCTGATCTTCAATACAATATCACAGGACCCTATTGTTTTAAACTATTGCTGTCTTTCTGTCTGTCTGTCTGTCTGTCTGACTGCCTGTAGCGAGCAGCTGATTGGGTCACACACACATGCACCTGTGACTTTGCTGTTACTTAGCAACAGCACAGCTGGCCTCTGAGGAGAACAAAAGGTCTCTTAAGGTCATTAGAACTCTATTTAGACATGGAGTTAAGGCCTGTTAGATTAATGGATTACCCTTCAGAGGATTTCATTATACATATGATATTCAATCAGCCTTAACTGACATCCATGATGGACTTTCAAAATAAGACTCAAACAAGCTCTTCAAAATAAAAGCCTTCAGATTTTCTATAGAAGATTCATAGGGGTTGTCTGTCTGTCTGTCTCTCTGTCTGTCTCTTTCTCTCTGTCTGTCTCTTTCTCTTCTGTCTCTGTCTCTCTCTTCTGTCTCTTTCTCTCTGTCTGTCTGTCTCTCTTTCTGTCTCTGTCTGTCTTTCTCTGTCTCTCTTCTGTCTCTTTGTCTGTCTCTTTCTCTCTGTCTGTCTCTGTCCTGTCTCTCTGTCTGTCTCTTTTCTGTCTTTCTCTGTCTCTGTCCGTCTCTCTGTCTGTCTCTCTTTCTGTCTCTTTGTCTGTCTTTCTCTGTCTCTTTCTGTCTCCCTGTCTGTCTCTGTCTGCCCGTCTCTGTCTCTCTGTCAGTGACTGTCGAGCTGCGAATTGAGCGGTCTTAAAGGACTTTGTGTCCCTGTCTCTCTCTCTCTTTCTGTCTATAAGTTAGTTGACTTAATAGGCACATTCTTTGTTCTGGCCACAACTCCATTTCCCATAATGCTTCAGCAAATACATTGTCCATTCATTTCTAAGCACATTGCTGCCTGGGCTTTTAAAACAGACCGCTTATCTGACTTAGGAGAGTATTCCAACACATAGAAAAGTATTCACACCCCTTACCTAATATTATGCTACTTAGCATTATTAAGCTAGTTAGCATTAGCATGCTAGCTATTTTTAGCATTTTAGCTAAATTTGGGTTTTTGACTAACTTTTCGTGCTGATTCCTCTGATGCTAATGATAACATGTTAGCTAGCATTAGCATGCTAGTTAGCATTAGCATGCTAGCTCATGTTAGCATTTTAGCTAATTTTTCAAATTTTCTTAACTTTTCGTAGTGATTACGTTGTAGCTAATGATTACATGTTAGCTAGCATTAGCATGCTAGTTAGCATTAGCATGCTAGCTCATTTTAGCATTTTAGCTATTTTTTTGAATTTTCTTAACTTTTCACTGTTATTACGTTGCAGCTAATGATTACATGTTAGCTAGCATGCGCATGCTAGTTAGCATTAGCATGCTAGCTAATTTTAGAATTTTAGCTAATTTTTCAACATTTCTTAACTTTTCGTAGTGATTACGTTGAAGCTAATGATTACATGTTAGCTAGCATTAGCATGCTAGTTAGCATTAGCATGCTAGCTCATGTTAGCATTTTTGCTAATTTTTCAATTTTCTTTTTTCTTAACTTTTTAGCTAGCATTACATGCTATTAGCATTAGCATGCTAGCTCATTTTAGCATAGCTTGATTTTCACTGTTATTACGTTGCAGCTAATGATTACATAGCTAGCATGCATGCTAGTTAGCATTAGCATGCTAGCTCATGTTAGCATTTTTGCTAATTTTTGAATTTTGCTTAACTTTTTTTACTCATTGCTTCGAGGCTATTGATAACATGCTAGTTAGCATTAGCATGCTAGCTCATGTTAGCATTTTTGCAAATTTTTTAATTTGTCCCAACTTTTTCTACTTATTGCTTCGAACCTATTGATAACATGTTAGCTAGCATTAGGATGCTAGGCTAGGCAGCATAACCTCTGATTGGGGGTGTGTGACTGATTACGCACCACGTGGCAGGCCCCGTTTAAATTTCCTGAAATTTTCTAGTTAGGGGCCTGCCAATGCAATGCAGGGAGAAGCAGAGCATTGCATTGCGAAGCAATGCAATGCACTGCCTCCCATGCAATTGCATGGCAAGGCACCTATTATTCTACACCTCTAAACTGGACTCTTTATTATTTATTTATTTATTTTTCTTCCGTCCACCTTAATGCGGGTCGTACCGTAGCATGCACCCCCACAATATATATATCAAAACGTGCGGCTCGATCTCGAGATGGGTGCTATTACTTTTATAAGCGATTGGAGTTACCATGGCGACGTAATTAGCGAAAAACCACGCCCAAAAATCCCATAGGAATGAATGGAGTCCGGTGTCGGAGCGATCAAAAAAATCCACTTTTTTGAGGATTTACTGTGTCATCATACGTTCACTTAGAAAAACCATTGAAATCTCAGTTTGTAGGAATATCCGAGCACTTTTCAGAAGTGAAGACGGGATGTTGATATCTGTTACGGTTTTTTCACAATGAGCCTCTGAGCGACCCAAAGTTTGCCTCAAATTTAAAAATTTAAAAATTTTTCAGTGTAACTGCCGTTAAGTTAGAGTGCGAGACTTTGTCCGAGCTGGAACCCAAATTATTTTTTAACTCGTCGTCACGGTCACATATTTCCTTCTACTGAACTGATTTTCGCCCATGTGAAAGCCACGCCCGATGACATTCACACGATCTTTTCAAAATTTCTCTATGTCTCACCGTTTTCTCTCAGCGGACTTTCGTTTGCAAAAAATCAGACACATTTTGAGCAGATTTCAGAAAATCCCCCTATTGTTTAACATTGAGCAAGTCTGACAGTTTCTGAAGCTGGGGCTTGTGACAAGACATTTTTAACTCGTTTGTTCTCGGACTCTAAATATGTAGAGAGTTGTGCTTTTCCATGATCGAAGGCGAAACCCGGCTCTCACTGACGCTTCAAGAATTTTTTCGATACATCGCACGGTTTTTGAACAGCGGCAATTTGTTCGGAAGCCTTTTTGGGGTCAGAGATGGATTTAGAGCTTCAAAGTGGCTGACATGTCAGAGACAAATTAGTCACGCTAAATTAGTCACGGCCATTAGTTGCCAAGCAACGGCACACCTGCACTTCTCAGGAGAGCCAGAGGTCATTAGAGTTCATTCCAACTCTATTTGAACATGGATTTAGGCCTTCAGGTTTACCATAGAAGCTGTAGATTACTTTATACTAATTCTGATTAGTGTGGAGTGCTCTTACATGTCTTGAAACTGACTTTTGACCCACAAAATAAGACTCAAACAATATTTACAAAATAAAAGCCCTAAGATTTTGTATACAATATCACAGTACCCTATTATTTTACACTACTATTAAAGATCTGTTACACATTTATTACTACTATTACACTACTCTCACATAGAGGTTCTCTCCGTCAGCGACTGACTCTGAAGGACTCCATGTCTGTGTCTCAGCGGAGGGTCCGCTGCGGAAGCAGCGGTCTGAAAGAACTTTTCTGCCTTTCTCTGTCTCTTTTTTTTCTGATTAGTGTGGAGTGCTCATACATGTCTTGAAACTGACATTTGGGTAGCTGTAGATTCATTTCCAGTAATTCTGATTAGTGTGGAGTGCTCATACATGTCTTGAAAGTGACTTTTGACCCACACTGTCTGATCAGCTGATTGGGTCACACACACATGCACCTGTGACTTTGCTGTTACTTAGCAACAGCACAGCTGGCCTCTGAGGAGAACAAAAGGTCTCTTAAGGTCATTAGAACTCTATTTAGACATGGAGTTAAGGCCTGTTAGATTAATGGATTACCCTTCAGAGGATTTCATTATACATATGATATTCAATCAGCCTTAACTGACATCCATGATGGACTTTCAAAATAAGACTCAAACAAGCTCTTCAAAATAAAAGCCTTCAGATTTTCTATAGAAGATTCATAGGGGTTGTCTGTCTGTCTGTCTCTCTGTCTGTCTCTTTCTCTCTGTCTGTCTCTCTTCTTCTCTGTCTGTCTCTGTCCATCTCTCTGTCTGTCTCTCTTTTTCTCTGTCTGTCTCTGTCTGTCTGTCTCTCTGTCTGTCTCTCTTCTCTCTTCTGTCTTGTCTGTCTCTCTTTCTGTCTCTTCTGTCTGTCTTTCTCTGTCTCTTTCTGTCTCTTTGTCTGTCTCTTTCTCTCTGTCTGTCTCTGTCCGTCTCTCTGTCTGTCTCTGTCTGTCTTTCTCTGTCTCTGTCTGTCTCTCTGTCTGTCTCTCTCTCTCTTTCTGTCTCTTTGTCTGTCTTTCTCTGTCTCTTTCTGTCTCCCTGTCTGTCTCTGTCTGCCCGTCTCTGTCTCTCTGTCAGTGACTGTCGAGCTGCGAATTGAGCGGTCTTAAAGGACTTTGTGTCCCTGTCTCTCTCTCTCTTTTCTGTCTATAAGTTAGTTGACTTAATAGGCACATTCTTTGTTCTGGCCACAACTCCATTTCCCATAATGCTTCAGCAAATACATTGTCCATTCATTTCTAAGCACATTGCTGCCTGGGCTTTTAAAACAGACCGCTTATCTGACTTAGGAGAGTATTCCAACACATAGAAAAGTATTCACACCCCTTACCTAATATTATGCTACTTAGCATTATTAAGCTAGTTAGCATTAGCATGCTAGCTATTTTTAGCATTTTAGCTAAATTTGGGTTTTTGACTAACTTTTCGTGCTGATTCCTCTGATGCTAATGATAACATGTTAGCTAGCATTAGCATGCTAGTTAGCATTAGCATGCTAGCTCATGTTAGCATTTTAGCTAATTTTTCAAATTTTCTTAACTTTTCGTAGTGATTACGTTGTAGCTAATGATTACATGTTAGCTAGCATTAGCATGCTAGTTAGCATTAGCATGCTAGCTCATTTTAGCATTTTAGCTATTTTTTTGAATTTTCTTAACTTTTCACTGTTATTACGTTGCAGCTAATGATTACATGTTAGCTAGCATGCGCATGCTAGTTAGCATTAGCATGCTAGCTAATTTTAGAATTTTAGCTAATTTTTCAACATTTCTTAACTTTTCGTAGTGATTATGTTGCAGCTAATGATTACATGTTAGCTAGCATTAGCATGCTAGTTAGCATTAGCATGCTAGCTCATGTTAGCATTTTTGCTAATTTTTCAAATTTTCTTAACTTTTCGTAGTGATTACGTTGAGGCTAATGATTACATGTTAGCTAGCATTAGCATGCTAGCTCATGTTAGCATTTTTGCTAATTTTTTTGAATTTTGCTTAACTTTTTTTACTCATTGCTTCGAGGCTATTGATAACATGCTAGTTAGCATTAGCATGCTAGCTCATGTTAGCATTTAGCATTTTTTTAATTTGCCCAACTTTTTCTACTTATTGCTTCGAACCTATTGATAACATGTTAGTGCTAGGCTAGGCAGCATAACCTCTGATTGGGGGTGTGTGACTGATTACGCACCACGTGGCAGGCCCCGTTTAAATTTCCTGAAATTTTCTAGTTTATTTATTTATTTTTCTTCCGTCCACCTTAATGCGGGTCGTACCGTAGCATGCACCCCCACAATATATATATCAAAACGTGCGGCTCGATCTCGAGATGGGTGCTATTACTTTTATAAGCGATTGGAGTTACCATGGCGACGTAATTAGCGAAAAACCACGCCCAAAAATCCCATAGGAATGAATGGAGTCAGGTGTCGGAGCGATCAAAAAAATCCACTTTTTTGAGGATTTACTGTGTCATCATACGTTCACTTAGAAAAACCATTGAAATCTCAGTTTGTAGGAATATCCGAGCACTTTTCAGAAGTGAAGACGGGATGTTGATATCTGTTACGGTTTTTTCACAATGAGCCTCTGAGCGACCCAAAGTTTGCCTCAAATTTAAAAATTTAAAAATTTTTCAGTGTAACTGCCGTTATGTTAGAGTGCGAGACTTTGTCCGAGCTGGAACCCAAATTATTTTTTAACTCGTCGTCACGGTCACATATTTCGTTCTACTGAACTGATTTTCGCCCATGTGAAAGCCACGCCCGATGACATTCACACGATCTTTTCGAAATTTCTCTATGTCTCACCGTTTTCTCTCAGCGGACTTTCGTTTGCAAAAAATCAGACACATTTTGAGCAGATTTCAGAAAATCCCCCTATTGTTTAACATTGAGCAAGTCTGACAGTTTCTGAAGCTGCTCCTTGTGACAAGACATTTTTAACTCGTTCGTTCTCGGACTGTGAAATATGTAGAGAGTTGTGCTTTTCCATGATCGAAGACGAAACCCGGCTGTCACTGACGCTTCAAGAATTTTTTCGATACATCGCACGGTTTTCGAACAGCGGCAATTTGTTCGGAGGCCTTTTTGGGGTCAGAGATGGATTTAGAGCTTCAAAGTGGCTGACATGTCAGAGACAAATTAGTCACGCTAAATTAGTCACGGCCATTAGTTGCCAAGCAACGGCACACCTGCACTTCTCAGGAGAGCCAGAGGTCATTAGAGTTCATTCCAACTCTATTGGAACATGGATTTAGGCCTTCAGGTTTACCATAGAAGCTGTAGATTACTTTGTACTAATTCTGATTAGTGTGGAGTGCTCTTACATGTCTTGAAACTGACTTTTGACCCACAAAATAAGACTCAAACAATATTTACAAAATAAAAGCCCTAAGATTTTTAATACAATATCACAGTACCCTATTATTTTACACTACTATTAAAGATCTATTACACATTTATTACTACTATTACACTACTCTCACATAGAGGTTCTCTCCGTCAGCGACTGACTCTGAAGGACTCCATGTCTGTCTCTCAGCAGAGGGTCCGCTGCGGAAGCAGCGGTCTGAAAGAACTTTTCTGCCTTTCTCTGTCTCTTTTTTTTCTGATTAGTGTGGAGTGCTGTTCATGTCTTGAAACTGACATTTGGGTAGCTGTAGCTTCATTTCCAGTAATTCTGATTAGTGTGGAGTGCTCATACATGTCTTGAAACTGACATTTGGGTAGCTGTAGATTCATTTCCAGTAATTCTGATTAGTGTGGAGTGCTCATACATGTCTTGAAACTGACATTTATTTTCTATAGATTCATTTCCAGTAATTCTGATTAGTGTGGAGTGCTCATACATGTCTTGAAACTGACATTTGGGTAGCTGTAGCTAATTTCCACTAATTCTGATTAGTGTGGAGTGCTCATACATGTCTTGAAACTGACATTTGGGTAGCTGTAGCTTAATTTCCACTAATTCTGATTAGTGTGGAGTGCTCATACATGTCTTGAAACTGACATTTGGGTAGCTGTAGATTCATTTCCAGTAATTCTGATTAGTGTGGAGTGCTCATACATGTCTTGAAATTGACTTTTGACCCACACTGTCTGATCAGCTGATTGGGTCACACACACATGCACCTGTGACTTTGCTGTTACTTAGCAACAACAGCTGGCCTCTGAGGAGAACAAAAGGTCACTTAAGGTCATTAGAACTCTATTTAGACATGGAGTTAAGGCCTGTTAGATTAATGGATTACCCTTCAGAGGATTTCATTATACATATGATATTCAATCAGCCTTAACTGACATCCATGATGGACTTTCAAAATAAGACTCAAACAAGCTCTTCAAAATAAAAGCCCTCAGATTTTCTATAGAAGATTCATAGGGGTTGTCTGTATGTCTGTCTGTCTCTCTGTCTGTCTCTTTCTCTCTGTCTGTCTCTCTTTCTGTCTCTTTCTTTGTCTCTGTCTGTCTCTCTTTCTGTCTCTGTCTCGTCTCTCTGTCTGTCTCTGTCTCTCTTTCTGTCTCCCTGTCTGTCTCTGTCTGCCCGTCTCTGTCTCTCTGTCCATCTCTGTCTCTCTTTCTGTCTCCCTGTCTGTCTCTGTCTGTCCGTCACCGTCTCTCTTTCTGTCTCTTTGTCTGTCTTTCTCTGTCTCTTTCTGTCTCCCTGTCTGTCTCTGTCTGCCCGTCTCTGTCTCTCTCTCTGTCTGTCTCTGTCTCTCTGTCCGTCTCTCTGTCTGTCTCTGTCTCTCTTTCCGTCTCTCTGTCTGTCTCTGCCTCTCTTTCCGTCTCTTTGTCTGTCTCTCTTTCTGTCTCTTTGTCTGTCTTTCTCTGTCTCTTTCTGTCTCCCTGTCTGTCTCTGTCTGCCCGTCTCTGTCTCTCTGTCAGTGACTGTGGAGCTGCGAATTGAGCGGTCTTAAAGGACTTTGTGTCCCTGTCTCTCTCTCTCTTTCTGTCTATAAGTTAGTTGACTTAATAGGCACATTCTTTGTTCTGGCCACAACTCCATTTCCCATAATGCTTCAGCAAATACATTGTCCATTCATTTCTAAGCACATTGCTGCATGGGCTTTTAAAACAGACCGCTTATCTGACTTAGGAGAGTATTCCAACACATAGAAAAGTATTCACACCCCTTACCTAATATTATGCTACTTAGCATTATTAAGCTAGTTAGCATTAGCATGCTAGCTATTTTTAGCATTTTAGCTAAATTTGGGTTTTTGACTAACTTTTCGTGCTGATTCCTCTGATGCTAATGATAACATGTTAGCTAGCATTAGCATGCTAGTTAGCATTAGCATGCTAGCTCATGTTAGCATTTTAGCTAATTTTTCAAATTTTCTTAACTTTTCGTAGTGATTACGTTGTAGCTAATGATTACATGTTAGCTAGCATTAGCATGCTAGTTAGCATTAGCATGCTAGCTCATTTTAGCATTTTAGCTATTTTTTTGAATTTTCTTAACTTTTCACTGTTATTACGTTGCAGCTAATGATTACATGTTAGCTAGCATGCGCATGCTAGTTAGCATTAGCATGCTAGCTAATTTTAGAATTTTAGCTAATTTTTCAACATTTCTTAACATTTCGTAGTGATTACGTTGTAGCTAATGATTACATGTTAGCTAGCATTAGCATGCTAGTTAGCATTAGCATGCTAGCTCATGTTAGCATTTTTGCTAATTTTTCAAATTTTCTTAACTTTTCGTAGTGATTACGTTGTAGCTAATAATTACATGTTAGCTAGCATTAGCATGCTAGTTAGCATTAGCATGCTAGCTCATTTTAGCATTTTAGCTATTTTTTTGAATTTTCTTAACTTTTCCCTGTTATTACGTTGCAGCTAATGATTACATGTTAGCTAGCATGCATGCTAGTTAGCATTAGCATGCTAGCTCATGTTAGCATTTGTGCTAATTTTAGAATTTTGCTTAACTTTTTCCACTCATTGCTTCGAGGATATTGATAACATGCTAGTTAGCATTAGCATGCTAGCTCAAGTTAGCATTTTTGCAAATTTTTTAATTTGTCCCAACTTTTTCTACTTATTGCTTCGAACCTATTGATAACATGTTAGCTAGCATTAGGATGCTGGGCTAGGCAACAGAACCTCTGATTGGGGGTGTGTGACTGATTACGCACCACGTGGCAGGCCCCGTTTAAATTTCCTGAAATTTTCTAGTTTATTAGGGGCCTGCCAATGCAATGCAGGGAGAAGCAGAGCATTGCATTGCGAAGCAATGCAATGCACTGCCTCCCATGCAATTGCATGGCAAGGCACCTATTATTCTACACCTCTAAACTGGACTCTTTATTATTAGGGGCCTGCCAATGCAATGCAGGGAGAAGCAGAGCATTGCATTGCGAAGCAATGCAATGCACTGCCTCCCATGCAATTGCATGGCAAGGCACCTATTATTCTACACCTCTAAACGGCTTCTTTATTATTATTTATTTTTCTTCCGTCCAGCGTTAATGCGGGTCGTACCGTAGCATGCACCCCCACAATATATATATCAAAACGTGCGGCTCGATTCCACGATGGGTGCTATTACTTTTATAAGCGATTGGAGTTACCATGGCGACGTAATTAGCGAAAAACCACGCCGAAAAATCCCATAGGAATGAATGCATTCACATCTCGGAGCGATCCAAAAAATCCACTTTTTTGAGGATTTACTGTGTCATCATACGTTCACTTAGAAAAACCATTAAAATCTCAGTTTGTAGGAATATCCGAGCACTTTTCAGAAGTGAAGACGGGATGTTGATATCTGTTACGGTTTTTTCACAATAAGCCTCTGAGCGACCCAAAGTTTGCCTCAAATTTGAAAATTTAAAAATTTTTCAGTGTAACTGCCGTTTCGTCAGAGTGTGAGACCCAAGATTATTGAGAACCCAAAATATTTTTTAACTCGCCGTCACGGTCACATATTTCGTTCTACTGAACTGATTTTCGGCCATGTGAAAGCCACGCCCGATGACATTCACACGATCTTTTCGAAATTTCTCTATGTCTCACCGTTTTCTCTCAGCGCACTCGAGTTTGCAAAAAATCAGACACATTTTGAGCAGATTTCAGAAGAGCAGCGTATACTTTAACATTGAGAAAGTCTGAAGCTGCACATTGTGACAAGACATTTCTCTCTCGTTCGTTCTCGGACTCTGAAATATGTAGAGAGTTGTGCTTTTCCATGATCGAAGACGAAACCCGGCTCTCACTGACGCTTCAAGAATTTTTTCGATATCTCGCACGGTTTTCGAACAGCGGCAATTTGTTCGGAGCCGTTTTTGGGGTCAGAGATGGATTTAGAGCTTCAAAGTGGCTGACATGTCAGAGACAAATTAGTCACGCTAAATTAGTCACGGCCATTAGTTGCCAAGCAACGGCACACCTGCACTTCTCAGGAGAGCCAGAGGTCATTAGAGTTCATTCCAACTCTATTGGAACATGGATTTAGGCCTTCAGGTTTACCATAGAAGCTGTAGATTTGTTTCTAGTAATTCTGATTAGTGTGGAGTGCTCTTACATGTCTTGAACCTGACTTTTGACCCACAAAATAAGACTCAAACAATATTTACAAAATAAAAGCCCTAAGATTTTTTATACAATATCACAGTACCCTATTATATTACACTACTATTAAAGATCTATTACATATTTATTACTACTATTACACTACTCTCACATAGAGGTTCTCTCCGTCAGCGACTGACTCTGAAGGACTCCATGTCTGTCTCTCAGCGGAGGGTCCGCTGCGGAAGCAGCGGTCTGAAAGAACTGAGACATCAGCTGTCTGTGTGACATTCTGTCAGTTGAAGCTCTCCTAGAATTTTTCTGCCTGCCTCTTTCTCTCCGTCAGCGACTGACTCTGAGGGACTCCATGTCTGTCTCTCAGCGGAGGGTCCGCTGCGGAAGCAGCGGTCTGAAAGAACTTTTCTGCCTTTCTCTGTCTCTTTTTTTTCTGATTAGTGTGGAGTGCTTGTTCATGTCTTGAAACTGACATTTGGGTAGCTGTAGATTCATTTACAGTAATTCTGATTAGTGTGGAGTGCTCATACATGTCTTGAAATTGACTTTTGACCCACACTGTCTGATCAGCTGATTGGGTCACACACACATGCACCTGTGACTTTGCTGTTACTGAGCAACAGCACAGCTGGCCTCTGAGGAGAACAAAAGGTCTCTTAAGGTCCTTAGAACTCTATTTAGACATGGAGTTAAGGCCTGTTAGATTAATGGATTACCCTTCAGAGGATTTCATTATACATATGATATTCAATCAGCCTTAACTGACATCCATGATGGACTTTCAAAATAAGACTCAAATAAGCTCTTCAAAATAAAAGCTCTCAGATTTTCTATAGAAGATCATAGCAGCTTATTGTTTTACACTACTGCAGTCTGTCTGCCCTCCTGTCTGTCTGTCTGTCTGTCTGTCTGTCTGTCTGTCTGTCTGTCTGTCTGTCTGTCTGTCTGTCTGTCTGTCTGTCTGTCTGTCTGTCTGTCTGTCTTTCCCTCTAAGCAGCAGCTGCACCTCTTGTCTCTTTGGAGATGAGCCAGCGACTGACTCTGAAGGACTCCATGTCTGTGTCTCAGCGGAGGGTCCGCTGCGGAAGCAGCGGTCTGAAAGAACTTTTCTGCCTTTCTCTGTCTCTTTTTTCTCTGATTAGTGTGGAGTGCTTGTTCATGTCTTGAAACTGACATTTGGGAAGCTGTAGATTACTTTCTATTCATTCTGATTAGTGTGGAGTGCTCATACATGTCTTGAAATTGACTTTTGACCCACACTGTTCAATACAATATCACAGAACCCTATTGTTTTAAACTATTGCTCTTTTTCTGTCTGTCTGTCTGTCTGACTGCCTGTAAGCCGAGCATCAGATGATTGGGTCACACACACATGCACCTGTGACTTTGCTGTTACTTAGCAACAGCACAGCTGGCCTCTGAGGAGAACAAAAGGTCTCTTAAGGTCATTAGAACTCTATTTAGACATGGAGTTAAGGCCTGTTAGATTAATGGATTACCCTTCAGAGGATTTCATTATACATATGATATTCAATCAGCCTTAACTGACATCCATGATGGACTTTCAAAATAAGACTCAAACAAGCTCTTCAAAATAAAAGCCTTCAGATTTTCTATAGACGATTCATAGGGGTTGTCTGTCTGTCTGTCTCTCTGTCTGTCTCTGTCCATCTCTCTGTCTGTCTCTTTCACTCTGTCTGTCTCTGTCCATCTCTCTGTCTGTCTCTTTTACTCTGTCTGTCTCTGTCTGTCTCTCTGTCTGTCTCTTTCTCTCTGTCTGTCTGTCTCTCTTTCTGTCTCTTTGTCTGTCTTTCTCTGTCTCTTTCTGTCTCTTTGTCTGTCTCTTTCTCTCTGTCTGTCTCTGTCCGTCTCTCTGTCTGTCTCTTTGTCTGTCTTTCTCTGTCTCTGTCCGTCTCTCTGTCTGTCTCTCTTTCTGTCTCTTTGTCTGTCTTTCTCTGTCTCTTTCTGTCTCCCTGTCTGTCTCTGTCTGCCCATCTCTGTCTCTCTGTCAGTGACTGTGGAGCTGCGAATTGAGCGGTCTTAAAGGACTTTGTGTCCCTGTCTCTCTCTCTCTCTCTTTCTGTCTATAAGTTAGTTGACTTAATAGGCACATTCTTTGTTCTGGCCACAACTCCATTTCCCATAATGCTTCAGCAAATACATTGTCCATTCATTTCTAAGCACATTGCTGCCTGGGCTTTTAAAACAGACCGCTTATCTGACTTAGGAGAGTATTCCAACACATAGAAAAGTATTCACACCCCTTACCTAATATTATGCTACTTAGCATTATTAAGCTAGTTAGCATTAGCATGCTAGCTATTTTTAGCATTTTAGCTAAATTTGGGTTTTTGACTAACTTTTCGTGCTGATTCCTCTGATGCTAATGATAACATGTTAGCTAGCATTAGCATGCTAGTTAGCATTAGCATGCTAGCTCATGTTAGCATTTTAGCTAATTTTTCAAATTTTCTTAACTTTTCGTAGTGATTACGTTGTAGCTAATGATTACATGTTAGCTAGCATTAGCATGCTAGTTAGCATTAGCATGCTAGCTCATTTTAGCATTTTAGCTATTTTTTTGAATTTTCTTAACTTTTCACTGTTAATACGTTGCAGCTAATGATTACATGTTAGCTAGCATGTGCATGCTAGTTAGCATTAGCATGCTAGCTAATTTTAGAATTTTAGCTAATTTTTAAACATTTCTTAACTTTTCGTAGTGATTACGTTGAGGCTAACGATTACATGTTAGCTAGCATTAGTTTGCTAGTTAGCATTAGCATGCTAGCTCATGTTAGCATTTTTGCTAATTTTGGAATCTTTCTTAACTTTTTTTACTCATTGCTTCGAGGCTATTGATAAAATGCTAGTTAGCATTAGCATGCTAGCTCATGTTAGCATTTTAGCAATTTTTTTGAATTTGCTTAACTTTTTTTACTCATTGCTTCGAGGCTATTGATAACATGCTAGTTAGCATTAGCATGCTAGCTCATGTTAGCATTTAAGCATTTTTTTAATTTGTCCCAACTTTTTCTACTTATTGCTTCGAACCTATTGATAACATGTTAGATTGGGGGTGTGTGACTGATTACGCACCACGTGGCAGGCCCCGTTTAAATTTCCTGAAATTTTCTAGTTTATTTATTTTTTTCTTCCGTCCACCTTAATGCGGGTCGTACCGTAGCATGCACCCCCACAATATATATATCAAAACGTGCGGCTCGATCTCGAGATGGGTGCTATTACTTTTATAAGCGATTGGAGTTACCATGGCGACGTAATTAGCGAAAAACCACGCTCAAAAATCCCATAGGAATGAATGGAGTCCGGTGTCGGAGCGATCAAAAAAATCCACTTTTTTGAGGATTTACTGTGTCATCATACGTTCACTTAGAAAAACCATTAAAATCTCAGTTTGTAGGAATATCCGAGCACTTTTCAGAAGTGAAGACGGGATGTTGATATCTGTTACGGTTTTTTCACAATGAGCCTCTGAGCGACCCAAAGTTTGCCTCAAATTAAAAAATTTAAACAATTTTCAGTGTAACTGCCGTTAAGTTAGAGTGCGAGACTTTGTCCGAGCTGGAACCCAAATTATTTTTTAACTCGTCGTCACGGTCACATATTTCCTTCTACTGAACTGATTTTCGCCCATGTGAAAGCCACGCCCGATGACATTCACACGATCTTTTCAAAATTTCTCTATGTCTCACCGTTTTCTCTCAGCGGACTTTCGTTTGCAAAAAATCAGACACATTTTGAGCAGATTTCAGAAAATCCCCCTATTGTTTAACATTGAGCAAGTCTGACAGTTTCTGAAGCTGGGGCTGGTGACAAGACATTTTTAACTCGTTTGTTCTCGGACTCTGAAATATGTAGAGAGTTGTGCTTTTCCATGATCGAAGGCGAAACCCGGCTCTCACTGACGCTTCAAGAATTTTTTCGATACATCGCACGGTTTTTGAACAGCGGCAATTTGTTCGGAAGCCTTTTTGGGGTCAGAGATGGATTTAGAGCTTCAAAGTGGCTGACATGTCAGAGACAAATTAGTCACGCTAAATTAGTCACGGCCATTAGTTGCCAAGCAACGGCACACCTGCACTTCTCAGGAGAGCCAGAGGTCATTAGAGTTCATTCCAACTCTATTGGAACATGGATTTAGGCCTTCAGGTTTACCATAGAAGCTGTAGATTACTTTGTACTAATTCTGATTAGTGTGGAGTGCTCTTACATGTCTTGAAACTGACTTTTGACCCACAAAATAAGACTCAAACAATATTTACAAAATAAAAGCCCTAAGATTTTGTATACAATATCACAGTACCCTATTATTTTACACTACTATTAAAGATCTATTACACATTTATTACTACTATTACACTACTCTCACATAGAGGTTCTCTCCGTCAGCGACTGACTCTGAAGGAGTCCATGTCTGTGTCTCAGCGGAGGGTCAGCGGTCTGAAAGAACTTTTCTGCCTTTCTCTGTCTCTTTTTTTTCTGATTAGTGTGGAGTGCTCATACATGTCTTGAAACTGACATTTGGGTAGCTGTAGATTCATTTCCAGTAATTCTGATTAGTGTGGAGTGCTCATACATGTCTTGAAAGTGACTTTTGACCCACACTGTCTGATCAGCTGATTGGGTCACACACACATGCACCTGTGACTTTGCTGTTACTTAGCAACAGCACAGCTGGCCTCTGAGGAGAACAAAAGGTCTCTTAAGGTCATTAGAACTCTATTTAGACATGGAGTTAAGGCCTGTTAGATTAATGGATTACCCTTCAGAGGATTTCATTATACATATGATATTCAATCAGCCTTAACTGACATCCATGATGGACTTTCAAAATAAGACTCAAACAAGCTCTTCAAAATAAAAGCCCTCAGATTTTCTATAGAAGATTCATAGGGGTTGTCTGTCTGTCTCTTTCTCTCTGTCTGTCTCTCTTTCTGTCTCTTTGTCTGTCTTTCTCTGTCTCTTTCTGTCTCTGTCTCTCTTTTTGTCTCTGTCTGTCTCTCTTTCTGTCTCCTTGTCTGTCTTTCTCTGTCTCTGTCTATCTCTGTCTCTCTTTCTGTCTCTGTCTGTCTCCCTGTCTGTCTTTCTCTGTCTCTGTCTGTCTCTGTCTCTCTTTCTGTCTCTTTGTCTGTCTGTCTTTCTCTGTCTCTCTCTGTCTCTGTCTCTCTTTCTGTCTCTGTCTGTCTCTCTTTCTGTCTCCCTGTCTGTCTTTCTCTCTCTGTCTGTCTCTGTCTCTCTTTCTGTCTCTTTGTCTGTCTTTCTCTGTCTCTTTCTGTCTCCCTGTCTGTGTCTGTCTGCCCGTCTCTGTCTCTCTGTCAGTGACTGTGGAGCTGCGAATTGAGCGGTCTTAAAGGACTTTGTGTCCCTGTCTCTCTCTCTCTTTCTGTCTATAAGTTAGTTGACTTAATAGGCACATTCTTTACTCTGGCCACAACTCCATTTCCCATAATGCTTCAGCAATGACATTGTCCATTCATTTCTAAGCACATTGTTGCCTGGGCTTTTAAAACAGACCGCTTATCTGACTTAGGAGAGTATTCTAACACATAGAAAAGTATTCACACCCCTTACCTAATATTATGCTACTTAGCATTATTAAGCTAGTTAGCATTAGCATGCTAGCTATTTGTAGCATTTTAGCTAAATTTGGGTTTTTGACTAACTTTTCGTGCTGATTCCTCTGATGCTAATGATAACATGTTAGCTAGCATTAGCATGCTAGTTAGCATTAGCATGCTAGCTCATGTTAGCATTTTAGCTAATTTTTCAAATTTTCTTAACTTTTCGTAGTGATTACGTTGTAGCTAATGATTACATGTTAGCTAGCATTAGCATGCTAGTTAGCATTAGCATGCTAGCTCATTTTAGCATTTTAGCTATTTTTTTGAATTTTCTTAACTTTTCACTGTTATTACGTTGCAGCTAATGATTACATGTTAGCTAGCATGCGCATGCTAGCTAGCATTAGCATGCTAGCTCTGTTAGCATTTTAGCTAATTTTTCAAATTTTCTTAACGTTTCGTAGTGATTACGTTGTAGCTAATGATTACATGTTAGCTAGCATTAGCATGCTAGTTAGCATTAGCATGCTAGCTCATTTTAGCATTTTAGCTATTTTTTTGAATTTTCTTAACTTTTCACTGTTATTACGTTGCAGCTAATGATTACATGTTAGCTAGCATGCGCATGCTAGCTAGCATTAGCATGCTAGCTCATGTTAGCATTTTAGCTAATTTTTCAAATTTTCTTAACGTTTCGTAGTGATTACGTTGTAGCTAATGATTACATGTTAGCTAGCATTAGCATGCTAGTTAGCATTAGCATGCTAGCTCATTTTAGCATTTTAGCTATTTTTTTGAATTTTCTTAACTTTTCACTGTTATTACGTTGCAGCTAATGATTACATGTTAGCTAGCATGCGCATGCTAGTTAGCATTAGCATGCTAGCTAAATTTAGAATTTTAGCTAATTTTTCAACATTTCTTAACTTTTCGTAGTGATTATGTTGCAGCTTTTGATTACATGTTAGCTAGCATTAGCATGCTAGTTAGCATTAGCATGCTAGCTCATGTTAGCATTTTTGCTAATTTTTCAAATTTTCTTAACTTTTCGTAGTGATTACGTTGTAGCTAATGATTACATGTTAGCTAGCATTAGCATGCTAGCTCATGTTAGCATTTTTGCTAATTTTTGAATTTTGCTTAACTTTTTTTACTCATTGCTTCGAGGCTATTAATAACATGCTAGCTATCATTAGCATGCTAGTTAGCATTAGCATGCTAGCTCATGTTAGCATTTTAGCTATTTTTTTAATTTGGCATTAGCATGCTGGGCTAGGCAACAGAACCTCTGATTGGGGGTGTGTGACTGATTACGCACCACGTGGCAGGCCCCGTTTAAATTTCCTGAAATTTTCTAGTTTATTTATTTATTTTTCTTCCGTCCACCTTAATGCGGGTCGTACCGTAGCATGCACCCCCACAATATATATATCAAAACGTGCGGCTCGATCTCGAGATGGGTGCTATTACTTTTATAAGCGATTGGAGTTACCATGGCGACGTAATTAGCGAAAAACCACGCTCAAAAATCCCATAGGAATGAATGGAGTCCGGTGTCGGAGCGATCAAAAAAATCCACTTTTTTGAGGATTTACTGTGTCATCATACGTTCACTTAGAAAAACCATTAAAATCTCAGTTTGTAGGAATATCCGAGCACTTTTCAGAAGTGAAGACGGGATGTTGATATCTGTTACGGTTTTTTCACAATGAGCCTCTGAGCGACCCAAAGTTTGCCTCAAATTTAAAAATTTAAAAATTTTTCAGTGTAACTGCCGTTAAGTTAGAGTGCGAGACTTTGTCCGAGCTGGAACCCAAATTATTTTTTAACTCGTCGTCACGGTCACATATTTCCTTCTACTGAACTGATTTTCGCCCATGTGAAAGCCACGCCCGATGACATTCACACGATCTTTTCAAAATTTCTCTATGTCTCACCGTTTTCTCTCAGCGGACTTTCGTTTGCAAAAAATCAGACACATTTTGAGCAGATTTCAGAAAATCCCCCTATTGTTTAACATTGAGCAAGTCTGACAGTTTCTGAAGCTGGGGCTGGTGACAAGACATTTTTAACTCGTTTGTTCTCGGACTCTGAAATATGTAGAGAGTTGTGCTTTTCCATGATCGAAGGCGAAACCCGGCTCTCACTGACGCTTCAAGAATTTTTTCGATACATCGCACGGTTTTTGAACAGCGGCAATTTGTTCGGAAGCCTTTTTGGGGTCAGAGATGGATTTAGAGCTTCAAAGTGGCTGACATGTCAGAGACAAATTAGTCACGCTAAATTAGTCACGGCCATTAGTTGCCAAGCAACGGCACACCTGCACTTCTCAGGAGAGCCAGAGGTCATTAGAGTTCATTCCAACTCTATTGGAACATGGATTTAGGCCTTCAGGTTTACCATAGAAGCTGTAGATTACTTTGTACTAATTCTGATTAGTGTGGAGTGCTCTTACATGTCTTGAAACTGACTTTTGACCCACAAAATAAGACTCAAACAATATTTACAAAATAAAAGCCCTAAGATTTTGTATACAATATCACAGTACCCTATTATTTTACACTACTATTAAAGATCTATTACACATTTATTACTACTATTACACTACTCTCACATAGAGGTTCTCTCCGTCAGCGACTGACTCTGAAGGAGTCCATGTCTGTGTCTCAGCGGAGGGTCAGCGGTCTGAAAGAACTTTTCTGCCTTTCTCTGTCTCTTTTTTTTCTGATTAGTGTGGAGTGCTTGTTCATGTCTTGAAACTGACATTTGGGTAGCTGTAGATTCATTTCCAGTAATTCTGATTAGTGTGGAGTGCTCATACATGTCTTGAAAGTGACTTTTGACCCACACTGTCTGATCAGCTGATTGGGTCACACACACATGCACCTGTGACTTTGCTGTTACTTAGCAACAGCACAGCTGGCCTCTGAGGAGAACAAAAGGTCTCTTAAGGTCATTAGAACTCTATTTAGACATGGAGTTAAGGCCTGTTAGATTAATGGATTACCCTTCAGAGGATTTCATTATACATATGATATTCAATCAGCCTTAACTGACATCCATGATGGACTTTCAAAATAAGACTCAAACAAGCTCTTCAAAATAAAAGCCCTCAGATTTTCTATAGAAGATTCATAGGGGTTGTCTGTCTGTCTGTCTCTCTGTCTGTCTCTTTCTCTCTGTCTGTCTCTCTTTCTGTCTCTTTGTCTGTCTTTCTCTGTCTCTTTCTGTCTCTGTCTCTCTTTTTGTCTCTGTCTGTCTCTCTTTCTGTCTCCTTGTCTGTCTTTCTCTGTCTCTGTCTATCTCTGTCTCTCTTTCTGTCTCTGTCTGTCTCTCTTTCTGTCTCCCTGTCTGTCTTTCTCTGTCTCTGTCTGTCTCTGTCTCTCTTTCTGTCTCTTTGTCTGTCTGTCTTTCTCTGTCTCTCTCTGTCTCTGTCTCTCTTTCTGTCTCTGTCTGTCTCTCTTTCTGTCTCCCTGTCTGTCTTTCTCTCTCTGTCTGTCTCTGTCTCTCTTTCTGTCTCTTTGTCTGTCTTTCTCTGTCTCTTTCTGTCTCCCTGTCTGTGTCTGTCTGCCCGTCTCTGTCTCTCTGTCAGTGACTGTCGAGCTGCGAATTGAGCGGTCTTAAAGGACTTTGTGTCCCTGTCTCTCTCTCTCTTTCTGTCTATAAGTTAGTTGACTTAATAGGCACATTCTTTACTCTGGCCACAACTCCATTTCCCATAATGCTTCAGCAATGACATTGTCCATTCATTTCTAAGCACATTGTTGCCTGGGCTTTTAAAACAGACCGCTTATCTGACTTAGGAGAGTATTCTAACACATAGAAAAGTATTCACACCCCTTACCTAATATTATGCTACTTAGCATTATTAAGCTAGTTAGCATTAGCATGCTAGCTATTTGTAGCATTTTAGCTAAATTTGGGTTTTTGACTAACTTTTCGTGCTGATTCCTCTGATGCTAATGATAACATGTTAGCTAGCATTAGCATGCTAGTTAGCATTAGCATGCTAGCTCATGTTAGCATTTTAGCTAATTTTTCAAATTTTCTTAACTTTTCGTAGTGATTACGTTGTAGCTAATGATTACATGTTAGCTAGCATTAGCATGCTAGTTAGCATTAGCATGCTAGCTCATTTTAGCATTTTAGCTATTTTTTTGAATTTTCTTAACTTTTCACTGTTATTACGTTGCAGCTAATGATTACATGTTAGCTAGCATGCGCATGCTAGCTAGCATTAGCATGCTAGCTCATGTTAGCATTTTAGCTAATTTTTCAAATTTTCTTAACGTTTCGTAGTGATTACGTTGTAGCTAATGATTACATGTTAGCTAGCATTAGCATGCTAGTTAGCATTAGCATGCTAGCTCATTTTAGCATTTTAGCTATTTTTTTGAATTTTCTTAACTTTTCACTGTTATTACGTTGCAGCTAATGATTACATGTTAGCTAGCATGCGCATGCTAGTTAGCATTAGCATGCTAGCTAAATTTAGAATTTTAGCTAATTTTTCAACATTTCTTAACTTTTCGTAGTGATTATGTTGCAGCTTTTGATTACATGTTAGCTAGCATTAGCATGCTAGTTAGCATTAGCATGCTAGCTCATGTTAGCATTTTTGCTAATTTTTCAAATTTTCTTAACTTTTCGTAGTGATTACGTTGTAGCTAATGATTACATGTTAGCTAGCATTAGCATGCTAGCTCATGTTAGCATTTTTGCTAATTTTTGAATTTTGCTTAACTTTTTTTACTCATTGCTTCGAGGCTATTAATAACATGCTAGCTATCATTAGCATGCTAGTTAGCATTAGCATGCTAGCTCATGTTAGCATTTTAGCTATTTTTTTAATTTGTTCTAGGCAACAGAAGCTCTGAATGGGGGTGTGTGACTGATTACGCACCACGTGGCAGGCCCCGTTTAAATTTCCTGAAATTTTCTAGTTAGGGGCCTGCCAATGCAATGCAGGGAGAAGCAGAGCATTGCATTGCGAAGCAATGCAATGCACTGCCTCCCATGCAATTGCATGGCAAGGCACCTATTATTCTACACCTCTAAACGGCTTCTTTATTCTTATTAGGGGCCTGCCAATGCAATGCAGGGAGAAGCAGAGCATTGCATTGCGAAGCAATGCAATGCACTGCCTCCCATGCAATTGCATGGCAAGGCACCTATTATTCTACACCTCTAAACTGGACTCTTTATTATTTATTTATTTATTTTTCTTCCGTCCACCTTAATGCGGGTCGTACCGTAGCATGCACCCCCACAATATATATATCAAAACGTGCGGCTCGATCTCGAGATGGGTGCTATTACTTTTATAAGCGATTGGAGTTACCATGGCGACGTAATTAGCGAAAAACCACGCTCAAAAATCCCATAGGAATGAATGGAGTCCGGTGTCGGAGCGATCAAAAAAATCCACTTTTTTGAGGATTTACTGTGTCATCATACGTTCACTTAGAAAAACCATTAAAATCTCAGTTTGTAGGAATATCCGAGCACTTTTCAGAAGTGAAGACGGGATGTTGATATCTGTTACGGTTTTTTCACAATGAGCCTCTGAGCGACCCAAAGTTTGCCTCAAATTTAAAAATTTAAAAATTTTTCAGTGTAACTGCCGTTAAGTTAGAGTGCGAGACTTTGTCCGAGCTGGAACCCAAATTATTTTTTAACTCGTCGTCACGGTCACATATTTCCTTCTACTGAACTGATTTTCGCCCATGTGAAAGCCACGCCCGATGACATTCACACGATCTTTTCAAAATTTCTCTATGTCTCACCGTTTTCTCTCAGCGGACTTTCGTTTGCAAAAAATCAGACACATTTTGAGCAGATTTCAGAAAATCCCCCTATTGTTTAACATTGAGCAAGTCTGACAGTTTCTGAAGCTGGGGCTGGTGACAAGACATTTTTAACTCGTTTGTTCTCGGACTCTGAAATATGTAGAGAGTTGTGCTTTTCCATGATCGAAGGCGAAACCCGGCTCTCACTGACGCTTCAAGAATTTTTTCGATACATCGCACGGTTTTTGAACAGCGGCAATTTGTTCGGAAGCCTTTTTGGGGTCAGAGATGGATTTAGAGCTTCAAAGTGGCTGACATGTCAGAGACAAATTAGTCACGCTAAATTAGTCACGGCCATTAGTTGCCAAGCAACGGCACACCTGCACTTCTCAGGAGAGCCAGAGGTCATTAGAGTTCATTCCAACTCTATTGGAACATGGATTTAGGCCTTCAGGTTTACCATAGAAGCTGTAGATTACTTTGTACTAATTCTGATTAGTGTGGAGTGCTCTTACATGTCTTGAAACTGACTTTTGACCCACAAAATAAGACTCAAACAATATTTACAAAATAAAAGCCCTAAGATTTTGTATACAATATCACAGTACCCTATTATTTTACACTACTATTAAAGATCTATTACACATTTATTACTACTATTACACTACTCTCACATAGAGGTTCTCTCCGTCAGCGACTGACTCTGAAGGAGTCCATGTCTGTGTCTCAGCGGAGGGTCAGCGGTCTGAAAGAACTTTTCTGCCTTTCTCTGTCTCTTTTTTTTCTGATTAGTGTGGAGTGCTTGTTCATGTCTTGAAACTGACATTTGGGTAGCTGTAGATTCATTTCCAGTAATTCTGATTAGTGTGGAGTGCTCATACATGTCTTGAAAGTGACTTTTGACCCACACTGTCTGATCAGCTGATTGGGTCACACACACATGCACCTGTGACTTTGCTGTTACTTAGCAACAGCACAGCTGGCCTCTGAGGAGAACAAAAGGTCTCTTAAGGTCATTAGAACTCTATTTAGACATGGAGTTAAGGCCTGTTAGATTAATGGATTACCCTTCAGAGGATTTCATTATACATATGATATTCAATCAGCCTTAACTGACATCCATGATGGACTTTCAAAATAAGACTCAAACAAGCTCTTCAAAATAAAAGCCCTCAGATTTTCTATAGAAGATTCATAGGGGTTGTCTGTCTGTCTGTCTCTCTGTCTGTCTCTTTCTCTCTGTCTGTCTCTCTTTCTGTCTCTTTGTCTGTCTTTCTCTATCTCTTTCTGTCTCTGTCTCTCTTTTTGTCTCTGTCTGTCTCTCTTTCTGTCTCCTTGTCTGTCTTTCTCTGTCTCTGTCTATCTCTGTCTCTCTTTCTGTCTCTGTCTGTCTCTCTTTCTGTCTCCCTGTCTGTCTTTCTCTGTCTCTGTCTGTCTCTGTCTCTCTTTCTGTCTCTTTGTCTGTCTGTCTTTCTCTGTCTCTCTCTGTCTCTGTCTCTCTTTCTGTCTCTGTCTGTCTCTCTTTCTGTCTCCCTGTCTGTCTTTCTCTCTCTGTCTGTCTCTGTCTCTCTTTCTGTCTCTTTGTCTGTCTTTCTCTGTCTCTTTCTGTCTCCCTGTCTGTGTCTGTCTGCCCGTCTCTGTCTCTCTGTCAGTGACTGTCGAGCTGCGAATTGAGCGGTCTTAAAGGACTTTGTGTCCCTGTCTCTCTCTCTCTTTCTGTCTATAAGTCAGTTTACTTAATAGGCACATTCTTTATACCTGCCACAACTCCATTTCCCATAATGCTTCAGCAATGACATTGTCCATTCATTTCTAAGCACATAGCTGCCTGGGCTTTTAAAACAGACCGCTTATCTGACTTAGGAGAGTATTCTAACACATAGAAAAGTATTCACACCCCTTACCTAATATTATGCTACTTAGCATTATTAAGCTAGTTAGCATTAGCATGCTAGCTATTTTTAGCATTTTAGCTAAATTTGGGTTTTTGACTAACTTTTCGTGCTGATTCCTCTGATGCTAATGATAACATGTTAGCTAGCATTAGCATGCTAGTTAGCATTAGCATGCTAGCTCATGTTAGCATTTTTGCTAATTTTTCAAATTTTCTTAACTTTTCGTAGTGATTACGTTGTAGCTAATGATTACATGTTAGCTAGCATTAACATGCTAGTTAGCATTAGCATGCTAGCTCATTTTAGCATTTTAGCTATTTTTTTGAATTTTCTTAACTTTTCACTGTTATTACGTTGCAGCTAATGATTACATGTTAGCTAGCATGCGCATGCTAGCTAGCATTAGCATGCTAGCTCATGTTAGCATTTTAGCTAATTTTTCAAATTTTCTTAACGTTTCGTAGTGATTACGTTGTAGCTAATGATTACATGTTAGCTAGCATTAGCATGCTAGTTAGCATTAGCATGCTAGCTCATTTTAGCATTTTTGCTATTTTTTTGAATTTTCTTAACTTTTCACTGTTATTACGTTGCAGCTAATGATTACATGTTAGCTAGCATGCGCATGCTAGTTAGCATTAGCATGCTAGCTAAATTTAGAATTTTAGCTAATTTTTCAACATTTCTTAACTTTTCGTAGTGATTATGTTGCAGCTTTTGATTACATGTTAGCTAGCATTAGCATGCTAGTTAGCATTAGCATGCTAGCTCATGTTAGCATTTTTGCTAATTTTTCAAATTTTCTTAACTTTTCGTAGTGATTACGTTGTAGCTAATGATTACATGTTAGCTAGCATTAGCATGCTAGCTCATGTTAGCATTTTTGCTAATTTTTGAATTTTGCTTAACTTTTTTTACTCATTGCTTCGAGGCTATTAATAACATGCTAGCTATCATTAGCATGCTAGTTAGCATTAGCATGCTAGCTCATGTTAGCATTTTAGCTATTTTTTTAATTTGTTCTAGGCAACAGAAGCTCTGAATGGGGGTGTGTGACTGATTACGCACCACGTGGCAGGCCCCGTTTAAATTTCCTGAAATTTTCTAGTTAGGGGCCTGCCAATGCAATGCAGGGAGAAGCAGAGCATTGCATTGCGAAGCAATGCAATGCACTGCCTCCCATGCAATTGCATGGCAAGGCACCTATTATTCTACACCTCTAAACTGGACTCTTTATTATTTATTTATTTATTTTTCTTCCGTCCACCTTAATGCGGGTCGTACCGTAGCATGCACCCCCACAATATATATATCAAAACGTGCGGCTCGATCTCGAGATGGGTGCTATTACTTTTATAAGCGATTGGAGTTACCATGGCGACGTAATTAGCGAAAAACCACGCCCAAAAATCCCATAGGAATGAATGGAGTCCGGTGTCGGAGCGATCAAAAAAATCCACTTTTTTGAGGATTTACTGTGTCATCATACGTTCACTTAGAAAAACCATTAAAATCTCAGTTTGTAGGAATATCCGAGCACTTTTCAGAAGTGAAGACGGGATGTTGATATCTGTTACGGTTTTGTCACAATAAGCCTCTGAGCGACCCAAAGTTTGCCTCAAATTTAAAAATTTTAAAAATTTTCAGTGTAACTGCCGTTAAGTTAGAGTGCGAGACTTTGTCCGAGCTGGAACCCAAATTATTTTTTAACTTGTCGTCACGGTCACATATTTCCTTCTACTGAACTGATTTTCGCCCATGTGAAAGCCACGCCCGATGACATTCACACGATCTTTTCAAAATTTCTCTATGTCTCACCGTTTTCTCTCAGCGGACTTTCGTTTGCAAAAAATCAGACACATTTTGAGCAGATTTCAGAAAATCCCCCTATTGTTTAACATTGAGCAAGTCTGACAGTTTCTGAAGCTGGGGCTTGTGACAAGACATTTTTAACTCGTTCGTTCTCGGACTCTGAAATATGTAGAGAGTTGTGCTTTTCCATGATCGAAGGCGAAACCCGGCTCTCACTGACGCTTCAAGCATTTTTTCGATACATCGCACGGTTTTTGAACAGCGGCAATTTGTTCGGAGCCCTTTTTGGGGTCAGAGATGGATTTAGAGCCTCAAAGTGGCTGACATGTCAGAGACAAATTAGTCACGCTAAATTAGTCACGGCCATTAGTTGCCAAGCAACGGCACACCTGCACTTCTCAGGAGAGCCAGAGGTCATTAGAGTTCATTCCAACTCTATTTGAACATGGATTTAGGCCTTCAGGTTTACCATAGAAGCTGTAGATTACTTTGTACTAATTCTGATTAGTGTGGAGTGCTCTTACATGTCTTGAAATTAACTTTGACCCACAAAATAAGACTCAAACAATATTTACAAAATAAAAGCCCTAAGATTTTTAATACAATATCACAGTACCCTATTATTTTACACTACTATTAAAGATCTATTACACATTTATTACTACTATTACACTACTCTCACATAGAGGTTCTCTCCGTCAGCGACTGACTCTGAAGGACTCCATGTCTGTGTCTCAGCGGAGGGTCCGCTGCGGAAGCAGCGGTCTGAAAGAACTTTTCTGCCTTTCTCTGTCTCTTTTTTTTCTGATTAGTGTGGAGTGCTCATACATGTCTTGAAACTGACATTTGGGTAGCTGTAGCTTCATTTCCACTAATTCTGATTAGTGTGGAGTGCTCATACATGTCTTGAAATTGACTTATGACCCACACTGTCTGATCAGCTGATTGGGTCACACACACATGCACCTGTGACTTTGCTGTTACTTAGCAACAGCACAGCTGGCCTCTGAGGAGAACAAAAGGTCTCTTAAGGTCATTAGAACTCTATTTAGACATGGAGTTAAGGCCTGTTAGATTAATGGATTACCCTTCAGAGGATTTCATTGTACATATGATATTCAATCAGCCTTAACTGACATCCATGATGGACTTTCAAAATAAGACTCAAACAAGCTCTTCAAAATAAAAGCCCTCAGATTTTCTATAGAAGATTCATAGGGGTTGTCTGTCTGTCTGTCTCTCTGTCTGTCTCTTTCTCTCTGTCTGTCTTTGTCCATCTCTGTCTGTCTCTTTCTCTCTGTCTGTCTCTGTCTCTCTTTCTGTCTTTTTGTCTGTCTTTCTCTGTCTCTTTCTGTCTCTTTCTCTCTTTCTGTCTCCCTGTCTTTCTCTTTGTCTGTCTTTCTCTGTCTCTTTCTGTCTCTTCTTCTCTCTTTCTCTCTTTCTGTCTCCCTGTCTTTCTCTTTGTCTGTCTTTCTCTGTCTGTCTCTGTCTCCCTGTCTTTCTCTTTGTCTGTCTTTCTCTTTCTGTCTCCCTGTCTGTCTCTGTCTGCCCGTCTCTGTCTCTCTGTCAGTGACTGTCGAGCTGCGAATTGAGCGGTCTTAAAGGACTTTGTGTCCCTGTCTCTCTCTCTCTCTCTTTCTGTCTATAAGTTAGTTGACTTAATAGGCACATTCTTTGTTCTGGCCACAACTCCATTTCCCATAATGCTTCAGCAA